>LR991102.1:5684677-6434677 GCA_905163515.2 Lymantria monacha
ATACTCGGTAGTTTTTTTTTCAAAACAAATGATGTAATTATTTAAATACTGTTTAATTATCATTTTATAAGCTTAGTGTAGAGTTCTGAACTGTATTGACATTTCACATTAAATTTAGTAATTTGAATTAAATTTTCAGGATAATTTTTTTCTTTAAATAAGCCCTTAAAAAAATTTTCATTTAAAAATTTATTTTTTCGCTCGATAAAAAAAAGACAGTTATTCGACTGTGAAAGGAACATGAAACGACAGTGACACGACAATGAAATGACAGTTAAACGACGGTGAAACGACCATGAAACGACGGTGAAACGACCATGAAACGACGGTGAAACAATTTTGGATTCACGCCTATTTTACTGTGTCACAATAGTGCTTTGACTGTCAATTAACTATACATTTATCAACTGTTTACCATGGTTTCACTTTATAGGTGCCCTATAAAAGTGTCGTTTTAACCATTTTACCTAGGTCTAATATTCTAATACATACCATATTTTGACAGTTGTGAAATGAAACAAAAGCACGAATGATACACCGTGAAAACACTGTTATAATACTAAGATGTCACTGTTGATCATAAAGGGAACTACCGACATCTCATGGTTTCTTCACCGTGACCACAAAACCGCCAGGGGAACATTATTTTTTATATTGCTGGATATATCGTGAATGGGATGATTCACAAAATTTCTTGTTCAAATTGTGTGGTGTTATTGGATCACAACACCATAGAACACTGTTTATTACATTATTAAATCAATCGTTAAAAAACGTAAACAAAAATAAAATTATCATGTAGGTATGTGGTCCGAGAATTTTATAGCAAACTACATACATCGTTAGAATCAGCACATCCTCCTCAATCTATATTTGAAGATCCACATGATATTCTATTGATGAAGGCGTTAGCGAATTCATATCTCAATTTACGTTTAACTCAATGCAAAATTAGAATCAATGAAACGATAAGGAATAAGCTGGTTTTGCGGCAGAAACTTCACAAGACTCTTATTTAGCAATGTCTGATTTAGAATTAAACTTAAATGTGAACTTAACTGTTTTTTCTTAATTAAATATACCACACACCACCTTATCGTAATTTTATCTTAGTGCAGCTGCATGTCGTGTCCCACAAGGACCAGTAGATAAGTACCTACCTATATGACGCGAGTGTGAAAAGCAAGCAAAAACAGGAAATGTATAGTGCCACAAAGGGCAAGTTTATAATTAGCATCTTCGATTAAAATCCATCTGAAGCAATGATCTGCTGACGTCAGATCACAAATATTTTTTATAATTATTGTCCTTAAATCATATTTCAATATGGTCACCATCGCCAGAGAGGGATAAAAGGTACAGTTCTGAGCTCTCGCTCGGCTTCAATTTTGCGACAACAGCTCATTCCTGTTGTACAGAGTACTTATTATTTCCATGGTAAATGTTTACTTAGTGACACGGTATCGAATAAAAAGTATCGATACTGTACTCATGAGTAGTATCGAAAAAAAAGTATCGTACTCAAAAAAGTATCGAAACAAAAGTATCGATACTTCAAAGTATCGAGTACTTTTTTAGGCCCTAATGAATGCGCATAGATCAATATTAGTCGAGACTTTTGGCGGGAATCTAAAACGTCATGTGGTGCTCTTGTATTATATTCGATATCTTAGTGTTTTAACGTGTTATATTAGATAATTTTAATGGCATTTTATGTAATGTGATGTGACAGAACTACTGGGATGTAGTGAATATCATATAAAAGTGCTTTACAATGTTTTCGTTTTCCATCAAAATTCCCACAAGATACCATTAACAATGTGGCCATAACACTGTTAATGGCGACAATTTGACTTACTGACAGACAATAATGACTAACCTGAAGAGACTAAGAACGTGAAGATAATTATAACTCGACACTGGCAACAATGGCTCGTATAAGTAGCTGATTGCCAATACATAAAAAGAAGAAGAAGAAGAATATCAGTCAGTAAATAACGTCAGTTTAACTTCAGTAGAGGCAGATAGTGACACGGTATCGAATAAAAAGTATCGATACTGTACTCATGAGTAGTATCGAAAAAGAATGTCGTACTCAAAAAAGTATCGAAACAAAATTATCGATACTTCAAAGTATTGAGTACTTTTTTAGGGCCTAATGAATGCGCATAGGTCAATATCAGTCAGTAAATAACGTCAGTTTAGCTTCAGTGGAGGCAGAACAGTACATGAAAAACAAATGGTATTGGTACACAAATTTAATACAGTAATAAAAAACAATAACTGTAACTTTACAAATTACAAATATTATAAAAAAAAAATTAAATATATTTAGTACTTTAGGCACACATCACATTATAGTTCCCATTCATCCTCCGTACAATCACTTAAAAATAAAAGTTTATCGAGCCGTTTTGGCGATAAGCGGTTTCGGATTTTTGTGATGGTACTTCCTGCTTTAGAAAATAATCGGAACGCGAAATCGGAACGCAATGCAGTGGCCGTAGTGAATTTCGCCCATTTTGGAACGCAACTTTGGTAGGAATAATAATTAAAAATATGGAATCATTTTAGATTATATTTACAAAAATGCATAAAATTAAAAAAAAATACCTTGACACATTAGCCTTAGCGTGTTTCTTAAGATGTTTATTCACTTTTGACGGGAATTTGAAAACGTCATGTGGTGCTCTTGTATTATATATATCTTAGTGTTTGAACGTGTTATATTAGATAATTTTGATGGCATTTTATGTAATATGAAGCGGCGGCACTACTGGGATGTAATGAATATCATATAAAAGTGCTTTACAACGTTTTCGTTTTCCATCAAAATTCCCACAAGATACCATTAACATTGTGGCCATAGCACTGTTAATGGTGTCAATTTGACTTAGACATTGACTAACTTGAAAAACTAAAAACGTGAAAATATTTATAACTTGACACTGGCACCAATAGCTCGTATATATAGTTGATTGCCAATATACATAGAAGAAGAAGAAGAAGATGTTTATTCATGTTTGACGTATTTCCTGATGTTTTTATGGTTTTGAAACAAGTCTTGCATTTCACTTCGTTTTTGTTAATCTTGACAAAATACTGCCAAAGTTCACTCTTAGTAGGTGCCATTTTTGTGACTCAAATATCAAATAATAATCACAATAATAGAATAATAGTGAGTACTTTTAGATTACACTTATAATAAATCAAATAATAGTCAAGTAAAATAATGGTCAATCGCATTAATTATAATTAATAAATAAATAAAAACTTATTTGTGAACGGAAGGAACGATTTTGAGCAATGGTCGATGTAATGTTTTTGAAGGTTTACAACGATTGAACTAGGTGGCGTTACCATAAACATGAGCCGTAAGGTCGCAAGTTTTGAATGGGTAATTTCTAAGAATTATTCGATACGATACCTGCCAAAAAGTACTAATTGAGTAAAAGTATCGAATGCAAAGTATCGAGTACAAAAGTATTGGTATCGAAAGGAAACGTACTCGATACCACAAAGTATCGATACTTTTTTCGTGTCGCTATGTTTACTATGTTTTTTGTTTGGATTACCGCGAGTTTAGTAGTTGTTACATAGTTATTACGGGTAAATGTTTATTTATTATGGCTGTCTTCAGGCTATCACTAAAATATGCTTGGCAATTCCTATTCTTTCATAAAAAACTACAACACTGTGGTCTCTTGCAATAAACAGATTTCTTTCTTTCTTTCTTTCTATGAAACCAATTTCACAGAATACATTTTATAGCCAATTTACCCTACCAATATCATCAAAATATTGCCATTAGATTAGTGATCTGAGAAATTTTGCTCAATTCGTTATTTTTGTCTGTCAGGGCGACCATTCTATCAACTTGTGGATTTATTATATTTCTTTTCTTGTCTTCAAGCCATTCTCACACTAATGTTGTTCGAATTTTGAAATTAAATTGAAGAATTTCAATGTTTTTGGCTGTTGGTGCCTGGTTAAGAACATGCTATTTAATTCAATTGTTTTTAATGGTGTGCATCTAAATATACTGGTATGGATTGAAGAAGCAGTTATAACTCGTTTATTAAAATAATATTCACCAAGTAAATAGTTGTTAATAGGTTTATAAATTACAATTGACATTTTTGGAGAACCTAATGTAATATCAATGGGATCATAAGAAATAAATACTAAATACCAAAGTGTGATTTAAATGATTCAAGGTATAATGTGAGGTTATTATGTTGTCATCTTAATTGGTTAACAAAAAATCTGTCTTGCATATTTCATTTGATATTTTATTCATGTATATGTGTTTTTTTTAGATATTCTCATAAATTAAGCAAGTTTTTAATAATATAAGATAAAAATATATAATTATTACTAAATAAATTGACAAATTTTTAATGATATTTTTCCCAGTTACTTGGGGTCGACCAAATATGTACTCCTCTTCTTACATATTGCAAAAGTTATTAGCAATAGTTTTATGACTGACCGCCTGCTTGACGTCAACCCTCCTTGGGAATATAATTGGTGACCAAACGGTTGAACAAACACCAGGCCTAAGTTGATAGAGAACTCTTAGTCATGTTTTATGACATCCACAAGCAAAGTAAGGGATGGTAGGGTTCGTAGCCGCTACCACGCAGCCAAAACAACAGCTTTTAATGTTATGGTATAATAATTATGTAAATCTATATAATCTTGTGCAGACTAACTTGTTAAGTCAGATAAGACTGTTTATTAAATATATAAGCTATAACTAAATAGCATACATCATTGTTGTAGGAGTTCAGGGTGGTACCACAATCTCGCAGAAAATGAACGTCTGAGCAGTGGCAATGTCTCTTCGTTCGATGAGTGATAGAGCTGGTGCAACTTTCTGGGTGGGTTTGGGTTTTTCTTTGGTAGGCAGTGGCCTAGGTGTACTCCTGGCACTGCAATGGTCCATGGTCACATTCATGGTCTCTACATCTAGAAATCAGTGATAATAATAGCAAATATTATAGTATAAAATTATTCTCTTCTAAACATCACAATCACAAAATAAATCTCATAATTTCAAAATATGTATGTAATTGATTAGCCCGGAGCTTCCCAGCTTATTTTAACCGTGATGCCCTTGGGATGTTGCCATTTTTTTTGCAACATCCTGGCCTCTGCTATACATTTACATTCTGTTGTAAGGTAAAAGCACTAATGCTGGACACTTTAAGGACAAATCAAACTTACTTGTCAAAAATCAAATGTATTTTTAAAAAATTACAGTTACAATTTTTTTTACTGTTGAGAGTAACATTTCGAAATTATCTTTTTCATATAAAATATTTTAAGACTGTCGTATTTTTAACTGAAAATTACATTCTTCCTAAATTTGCCGTAGATACTAAAAGATGACAGCATCAAAAATCAAATCCACCAAAAATAGACATCAATTGGCACTAATAGTAGACATGACTATAACATCACTATAATATATGTTTTATCAAAACAAATCAACAAAAAATACTTTAAAATGAAAACCGAGCACAGCTTGTGCTTTAAAATTATTAATTAAGTAACAAATTATAATCAAATTAAATAACATCCCTACTAATATATAAATGTGAATGTAAGTTTGTTTGTTACGCTTTCACGCTAAAACTACTCAACCGATCATCATGAAACATTGTACACATATTCTTGGAGGTATTAAAAGTAACATAGGATACTTTATATTAAAAAAAAAATCAAAATTTTTATATGAAAAATAAAAAAATTGTCGAAAAATCTCAAAATCTAGCTTCTTCAACGCCATCTAGCAGTCCAGTAATGAAGTTCCAACCCTGAGTATTGTAATACCGTTGCACTGTATTACCGACGGTCAAAAATAAAAATAGGGGATCAAAAACTTTAGGAAAGTAACCTTTTACGCGGGCGAAGCCGCGGGCAGAAGCTAGTAAAAAAATAATTGTCAGAAAATCAATATTTAGCCATATTGCTTGTTAAAAATGTCTAATTAGTTTTCGACATTTTAAGTACTTTAAACTAGTTATTCAAAACTTAAATATATTTAAGTAATATCACAACACCCGTTAACATTTAATGGAAAATTTAATTTATACAATCCTATCACCTGCAACAATCATTTTTGGCGCATTGAGAACTTCTACTATTTGAGATTCACTTACAATACTAATATCTTTCTCATTTTCTTTAAATACAGTTTTGGTTTTATCACAGCTTACCATTGCCATAACTTCAATCTCTTTGCCTGATATTTTTTGGACAACGCAAAGAAACTTATGAAACTTCTTTTTTCCAGGTAAGTTAATAATTACATAATCACCAGGCGTGATCTTATTTTCGTTATGGTAATTTTCTTCATCTGTATATAAATCTGCATTTTCATTGTCAATCTCACAATCGTCAGTTAGATCATCTAAGCTATCTCCAGATTCTATCCATTCCTCTTCAGTACTTGAGCCACTATAGATATCAGTCTTATTAGTTTTCTTTTTCACAACCTTTTGACTTTTCTTGCTAATTTCTGAGCAGCCTTAAGTTTTTTCTTCTTCATTCTTCTGTTTTTTCTTCTTCATTCTTCTGTTTTTTCTTCTTTCTTTCTTCTAATCTCTTTTTTTCATTTCTTCCATTTCATTCTTTTTTCTCTCCTTATTTTCATAATATTGTTGCCATTGCGTGGACGACACAACAGAAGGTATTTTTTCTTTCTTCCTTTTTTTAGAATTATCTTTAGGTGTTGGCCAAAACAAAGCTCTTTTAAAGGGACTGTGAATGATTTTACACATATTATGCGAGAGATTTTGTGGAAATTGTGACGTGGAAGGCATTATCAGGGGATCTGCACTGATAGTCATACTGTCAGTATCATTTTTTGTTATTTTAACTGGTGTTTTAAAATTCTCAGCAAGATTGTCCAACGTAATATTGCCTTCATTTGTATCGAAATGTAAGCTGTTATTTTGTGGTATTTCATTTTGTATGATGAGGCCATCATCTTGGTTGTTTACTGTTGCATCTGTATTGTTGTCATTTATAAGTATGGGCGCTGTTTCAGAGGCACTTTCGGGTTCCAGATTATCCAACGTAATATTGCCTTCATTTAGATCTAAAGGCAAAGCTCTGTCGGGTTCTGGTTGTAAATTTGGACTTGTCAAGTTTTTTATACATTTCTCAATATTTTTGTAGAATTTAAATAATTCTATGTCTTCTTTGAGTCTAATCCATACCTCACAATTTTTAAATTCAGCAATTTTATCGTCATCTATGTACTTTTCCCAAAAATATTTTTCCCAATTCCAGTTCTTTAATTTTTGCCATTTTTTGAATCTGTAATAATTCAGTTGATTCGTGATTTGAAGGCTCTTGAATACAGCTCACTTCATCAGGATTCCATGGCACTAGTCTGCACTTACGAAAGCCATTTTAAATATTGTGGGTGCTAATGTATCCGTTAACACCTTGTTTAACAAAGGACAAAAATTAACTTTACGTAGAATGGACGAATCAATATTTTCTAACCGCCAAGAATGAAAGAAAAAAGCGGTCTCGTCCATGTTAAAAACTCGTTGAGGTGCATTAAGAATATCTGTATGATTATTACTGTTCATGTAAGTGCTAACTTCTTGAAACCAGTATTTTATTTGAGATGTCGTTACAGGTGCTCTGGAGGCTGTCAAATTTTGTGGTTGCCTTGTTATAAGGTCAGGGTGACGCTTTAAAAAACTGTTGTACCATCTCTTTCCTGGTCTACCGTTCTTGAAGGGGGTTTCAATCTTAAGATCATCAACTATTCTCTTAACGCTATCTTGTAAATTATCTTTTCCTATTGGGAACCCTTGTTTGACCATAGCTTTTATCCATGTTACGAGTATTTTTTCTATATCTTCAGTCACATAACAGCTTCTACCCATTTTACGTCTAATAGGTACCTTTCCCTTAACTTGGTTACGTAAAGTTACCCGCGGAACACCATATTTCTTCGCCGCAGTAGCTGTCTGAACACCCTGCCTGCATTCTTCCATCGCTGCTTCCATATCGGCATCGGAGTATCTAATCATCTGTCCCTTTACTGGCGGCATCGTGCGTGAACCTTAATCTGAAATTAATGGATAGTAATAGTTTAGTTGACATCTAGTATACCCTAATAGTTGACACTGTCTTCTTTTAGTTAGGCTAGTGTAAAACAAACGAAATTCAGACATGAACCTTATTTTTACAACATAAAGGCTAAATTTGCATCAGGGTTGGGCTGATTAAAATCAAGTGATTAAAATCACGATTAAAATCATGATTTAAATCGCTTGATTTTTAAAATTAAAATCATGATTTAAATCATTTTTTTTCCTTTTTATTCAGAACCAGATAACAACATAACATAAAAGTTTTCTCAAAAATCAAAAGAAGAAAGCAGATACTGCTTTTAGCAAAAACAACAAAAAAGAAGTACATAATTCCAAATTCTTAAACTAAACGTAACACCTATATTTTATTACCGTATATTTTCAGTCTATTCATTTTCGTTATACAATTTAAACAAAAACACGAGTTTTCCTCCTTTTTCTATGCCTAATCTGTTTCTAATATCCGAGTGTACAAGACCAAAAGAGCTAAATACGCGTTCTACTGAAGCTGAAGAAGCAGTTGCACACAGGAACTGTTTTATTATTGGCAATTGTTTCAAGATTTCCGGCTCATCATTTTGTGATAACCACCATTGTAGTCCGTTTACATTTTTTATTACTTCGTCCGAAAACATAACTTGCTTAAATGGAGCACTGCGGGCATTTAACTTTATTACTAAAGGTAACAGTCCATTGTTTTCATGTAACTCTTTAATTGTTTCTAAAGCTATATTCTTTTCTTCTGGTGTTAACTGGTATTTTGTTTTTTGTGGATTCAACATATACGCTATAAAATGATATGGCGTTAGTGCTTGCTTATATCGATTATTAAATTGTTGTGTTTTTTGTAATGGTAATTCCACAGATTCATCAAAGATATATTGTAAATGTTTCCACTGCTCTACAGTATCTGCGATAGTAGCATTTTTCCTCTGCACAGTATCAAGAGCAACTGATATAGGTTTTAAAATGTTTAAATAATCTTGCGCTGCATGTTTAATCGCAATATTTGAAACTTTTCGGTAAATAGTGGAATCAATCTCGTTTTTATTTTCTTCGCAGATTTTTAATATGATGTCCCACTGAGTGACATACATCTCTAAGCAGTTGCCAAGGCTATTCCATCTCACATCGCTTGGAAGGACTAAAGCGCTGCCTCCTGCTTGACTGAATTTAGCTCTAGCCAAATGGTTATTTCGAAAATATTTAACAATTTGGACCACATGTTCTATAACGTCTTTAACTTGAAAGTCCTTGCACAGTAAATTAAAAATATGTGCAGAGCAGCCATAAGTTATAACTTTTGCGTTCGTTTTTTCTTCTAATGTTTTTCTCATAAGTGTCATATTTGCGGCATTGTCTGTCACAAAAGATTTTACGGTACATTTGTATTTTAATTCACATGAAGAAATCAGGTCACAAACTATTTGAGTTAAATATTCTGAAGTATGTGGATTTCCTGATGTGTCTATAGTTTCGTATAGGAGGGCTTGTCCATCTTCAGTGGTTATCGTTGCGCATATCACTGGTTCGTTGTGCACGTTTGACCACCCATCAATTGACATATTTACGGACTGTCCTGAAAGGGAGGAGAAATATTTTTCTCTTTCTTCTTCATAGATTTCGTCCAAAAGACTTGTTGCTACCGTTTTTCTCGAGGGCGGTGTATAACCAGGCCTTAATAACTGAATGGCTTTTTTCACCTCTAAATTCTCAATACATCTGAAGCTCGAATTAGTAGCAAAAATAGCCTTTGCTATTTGTTTGTCAATTTTATGTTTTTCAGCAGTTGAAGTCCGCATTACAAAACTACTCATGGTACTCATGGTAGGCTGAGTTTCGATTGCTTTCTTTTTTTGGACTGGCTCAAAAGTTGTTGGACTTGTTGGTGTTGGTACTTTCGTCATGAGTGAACTACAACTTGAGGCAGATGATGTGCTAGCAAAACTGTCAAGCGACATTCGACTCTCTGGAAAGAGAAAAAACATAACTGAAAATTGATATTGATTAATTATAATTGATGATATATTGATATAGTATTGTATTATTGATTTTAAAATAAAGTTAAAGTTTTTAATAGAGATGTAAAAGCAAATTTATTTTTTTAAGTTGAAAAAATTAAAAATTAAGTAAGTATAGAAGAGTAAAGATAATCTTTAATAATTAACCTGGGAAAGGTCGCGTTAAAAAAGTTACATTAAAGGCCACGCCACGTGTTAGATTTCACCTAACATTTAAAAACAAAAAACAATCATATATGCCTAAAATATAAATAAAATAAAATTAATAATTTAATTACCTGTATTCCTCTCTTGATAATTACAAACATCGTGGTGTGCTTTAAGTCTTTGGACTAACCCTTGAATATCTTTCTTGCACTTTCTACAAATAGCCCTACACCCCAATTTATTTGGATTTGTTGTCTTAATATAGAACTGCCATATTGGGTCCTCTTTTCTTCCACTCATTTTACTTTATTTATATGTTTTCACTTCACTTAACTAACTTAACTAAACTAGCGAAATGCGCGAACGTCAATTTATAGGTTGAAAAGGAAAACAAGCCTCGACACGACACGACAGGAATATTCTTGCAAAAAGCACAACAAACGCGTTCGTGCCTCACTCGGCACTGTATAGTGAGTGAGTGTATAGGACAGAAGGAAAACAAATCGCGACAAGAATTTTCTTGCAAGAAGCGCGACAAATGCGTTGTCACAAGTTTTTGAGGCGCAAATTGTATTATAATTTTTAGACTTATACATTAAAATAATTAACAATAATTTCAAAGAATCAAAATGTTCAAATTTTATGTTCAAATTTAAAAAATCAAATAAATCATGATTTTTTTAAAAAAATCAATGGTTTTTGATTTTTTTTAATAAATATCAGAT
Source organism: Lymantria monacha (assembly GCA_905163515.2). Lineage (NCBI taxonomy): Eukaryota > Metazoa > Arthropoda > Insecta > Lepidoptera > Erebidae > Lymantria > Lymantria monacha. Next base: position 5,695,694 of record LR991102.1, read on the forward strand.
TTTGCCCAACCCTGATTTGCATTAAAATAAGCTAACAAATTTAGTTCGATGTAACCCTAGTAGAAGACACATGTGTCATCTTTTAGGTGGGTGATATTCAAAAAAATTGTACGTAACGGATATGAATGTAACAGAAGAGATAATAGATAGGAAAACAGATATGAATTATAAGGACTACTACATAATGCGAGTATTTTTTAGTAATCAAACGAATACATTCATTTGATTATATAAATAAGTTAGTATAATGGGTAATTACGAAAATGATTTTTTTCTACCGACTTCTAAAAAATGAGGAGGTACTCAATTCGACTGTATTTTTTTTATATGTGTTACCTCATTACTCGAAGAGGCTTGCACCGATTTCGAAAATTCTTTTTTTGGATGGAAGGGTATACTTCTCGTGTGGTCCCATTTTCACCAGGTTAGGCTCTGATGATGGGAACCTGGAGAAATCGAGGGCAACTCTCGAAAATTGTAGGCATGACTAGTATAAAAATATGACTTATATTTGTATCCCTGATGTTACCTTACGATGATGAAGATTTGGAACTGATATGATGACGGAGACGAGAGTGGATCGAGGAAACTCTTCAACTGTACATAAGAACTACGTCGTATTTAGGCTTATCTTATTCGTATCACCAAATACTTTACACTGAGATGAGTTATGACTGCCATTAGGGGCCTGATTATTGAGTGGCAATACAGTTTAGGGAACTCCTTAATGGTTTATAGCAAATACCTCGTGTTTAGGCTTATTTTATCTGTATCAAGGAGAACTTTACACCGAAATGGGCTAGGACTGCTATTACGACGTTGACAATGACGACGAAGTACAGTTTAGGAAACGCCTTAACTGTCTGTCTGTCACAGCGCTGTATTCGAGAACCATTAGAGATGTGAACAGTGAGCTGAATTTTTTTTTGTATGATGTGTGCAGATAATATAAGCAGATAAGGTAAATTTGAAGTCAACCCTCTTTAAATTAAGAACCAGAAAAAGATGATCACAGTCAGAAATCGAACCTGCGCCTCTCGGGTATACGTCCCAAACACTCTGCCACTGAGCTACGGTGATTCCAACTGCAATGTTGGACATATTCGTCGGTATACTGTGTAAACAGATCCGATTGATGACGTGAGACGTCCCCTCAGCCCGCTCAGGACGATATGAGCCAGAATTTGGTTGTTACAGTTAGTCATCACCGTAGCTCAGTGGCAGAGCGCTTGGGACGTATACCCGAGAGGCGCAAGTTCGATTCCTGACTGTGATCATCTTTTTCTGGTTCATAATTTAATGTAATTTAAAAATCTTGCATGTAAAGTGCTAAAAATCCTAATACAATTCGACCCTCTTTTCTCGTCTGAAGGTGTCGTAAAAGCCGACTAAGACATGAGTGGTCGACTAAGGAATTTGGGTAGATAATATTATTGCAAGAGAAGGCGGCTGCGTTCATAGGGCTTAATTTAGCAAACGTAATTGTGTGCTCTATTTCAGCGCCGCATAAAAATTACGCCGTGCGAACCAGCTCTGACAGTCATACGATCTACTGAATAGTCCCATTCGTTAGTAAAAAACAATCATATCTGCGCATAATCAACACATTAACACAATTAATATAATTATTAGCATACACGATGATTATCGTTTAAAAAATATCATAATCACTATCGTCACTCAGATCGAAATAATTATTAAAATCGGTTTTAGAAGTGCTAGGCAATGGTTCATCAAGTATCAGCTCTTGGAAATTTTTTTTTAGATCATTAGTAGACATGTTATACCTTTTTGAGGATCCCACCAGAGTCTGCAATGTTTCTCGGCTATAATCGACTCGAATATCTGAGAGAATAGTCACTCGTGGATTTGGTGATATATTAGATTTGCCGGACTTGGTAGCACGTTTGATAGGCAGAATCTTTACCGATTCGTCTTCTTGACTTTCTTCAGAAGAGGAAATGAATATTTTTGTCCGTTTAGCGGCTTTTATTAATTTATGGCGTTTTGCAAAAAAGCAATCACAAAACCTTCTACTGGCTGAACGGGCGCAGAAGCAGCTTAAAATTCTGGACACAATTATATTAGATTCATTTGTAGTCTGGATTTGATGAACTTGCATGGTTTTAGGAACAGCCACAAGGGACCCCAAAGAATTTATGTTGTCTTCCATAATACTCTCTATATCTTTTTCATCAATATAAAAAAGTTTAATGCTCGTTTCTTTCATCAATTGACTGCAGGCAGATTCCGCATTGAGAATATCATTACCATGTGCAACTTTACTATCTAACAACCTTTTTATGGTACCACCCACACCATCTGCCGCCCCCTTTCCATGAGCATCTTCAAAGAAATTCCATGTCCCAGTAAAGTCGAAATATTTGATTAATTTATTGAATAAAAAGAAATTTTTCTTTTGCCGGTATTGCGTCGCTGGCCCATCGGAAAAAAAATGGATGGTGTCGATATCTGGTGCTTCTTTATTTATCTTAGATAAAATTGGTTTCAAGTGTGCCCAAATTGCTGCTGGTGAATGATCACTAGAGTCTGAAAAAGTGCAGTAGCACTGTGGTTTTTTATTTTTTTGATATAACACACTTGTGTGTAAAGTTATTTGAAACTGCGAGGCTCCAAAATGAACTGCTTGAATCTCCTGATACATTTTACAAGTATAATTTTCTGAAAAATCACAATGCAGCAGGATTTCATTATTTTTAAGATTATCCTTTACGTCTTTGTACATGTTGTACTGATGGCTGATGTTAAATGAATGTATTTTAAAATGATAGAGTTCTTGTTCAAATTTACTCAATAAATCACCTAAAGATCCGGTTTTTATCTCTTTAATATATCTTTTAGATGTTTTTATTATGTTATCCTTTTTATATTTCACATCTTTAATAGACCATTCTAGCCATGAAACCTTTTCATCGGGTGTAACTTTAGTAAAATCGTACTTAATGTTTTTTCCCTTACACATCGCACATTGCGAATACATACATATTTGGGACTGTGGATTGCAAACTAAAGATTTTACTAATTCGCTTATACTTATATGGGTGTTAAAAACAGATAATCTTTTAAGGGAAGCAAATTTAAAATTAATATTTGAATGCTTCTTGCATAGGCAAGTGTCACGGTTTGAAATTGTTGGACTAATTATGTAAAAGGGTTTATTTCTTAAAAACGTCGTATAGGACACATTTATTCTTGTATCTTCTCTAAACTTCTTGCATAAATTAGTTAAGCTGTCGAGTAAGTATCTTCTTTGCATTTTTACTTTGTTTTAAGTCTTAGTTTCTTTCTTTCCAGCAGTAGCGCGACTAACGTCATCTTGCAAATAGAATCTTCTTATTATTTCGGCCACATCAACATATTCAGTATTTATTTGTTTTCTTGTATTACGGGCTCTTCCTTTTAATCCAACACAGTAACCTAATCGAGTTTTCATTTTATATTTTTGAACCAAAGAATTGTTAATAACACCTTTAATAACATTTCTCTCAGCGTTAGTTTTAGTACTTTTATATGTGTTTGCCAAAGATTCACTCAACACGTATCTTTCCAGTATAACTTTTCTGACTTTTTCTTTTTCTGGTGAAGGAAAGATGTTCTTTTAATTCACGAATAAATGATTCTGTTTTAGATACAGGAGATGCAGATCTTGATAAAATTGACGAGTTGATATTTTCTTTTTCATCATTGACATCTCGTTTACATGCTAATAATTTATATCTATAAACTTGCTTTCTCAGGGAGTCCACCTTCTTTTTTAATCTATCTATTTTTATTTTCTGTTGTTTATTTTCTTTGGTAATTTTATAATATCTTTGCTTGTATACTTTACGGCTAATTTTATTTTCTACTCTTTCCTTTTGCTCAAACTGTTTTTCCTTCAATTTTCGCCAAGTTCTGCGTCTCACGACTTTCTCGGATTCCGATAACTCGCATATTTTCTTATATTTTTTTCTTTTTTTCTCTGCGTCTTTGTCTTTTATTTCTTTCCATTTTTCTGGATGATTAATCTTTAAGCGTTCTCTATAATTCTTTTGTCGTTCTGCCGCTGTCAAAGGCATTTTCCTAAAACAAAAGTAAATTTTATTTCCAAGTACCTAAGCATAAATGTTGTATTGAAAAAAGTACCCTAAATTAAACTGGGTTTCATCAAAATGAAACTAATTAAGATTTTTAGAAAAAATCATAGACGGGGCTCAAACCTGCCATCTCAGGCGAACCATGCCTACTTTTTAGCTATTAATCTTACATGTCCTAATTACATTTCTGAATCCCAGTCATCGGTTGAGTTTAGAAACGTGCCTATTCGATAGGGAGTAACAATTGATGGGGGAGGATAAGCAATCCCCATTGCCCCCTTCCCGCCGAAATCCCGCAGTTTCGGAGAAAAATTGATTTTTGTTATTGAAATTTCTATCTGTCTAATAAAACATCGTCTATAAAGAGGGAGAGATGCAAGAGGGTTCGATTTCAACTCAGGACAAATATTTGTGTGACGAACACATATTTGTACTGTGTCTGGGCGTTTTCTATGTATAATATGTATGTATTTACAAAAAAAAAGTAATATAAGTATTATATCCGCTATCTTGTACCCATATCACAAGCTAATGCTTACTTTGGGACTAGATGGCGTTGTGTGATTGTGGTGTAGTATTTATTTATTTATTATTTATTTCTCAAGAATGCATCATATCCGACACTGCGATATGTGCAGCCTCTTCGTCCTAGCGTAACAAAACACATTACTTAGCCAACTTACAAGTGGATGGGATTGTAAATCTTGGTTGCGCATTCAGCAGGGATGGAAGGTACAGCACCGATGTCAAAAGAAGAGTAAATCTGGCGAACATAGTAAATGGAGCGATGGGTAAGCTTCTGGGCGCCAAGAATCTAAGCCAGAAGACACAGCTCGCAATACACAACACGGTGCTGATATCTACGCTAACGTATGGATGCGAGAGTTGGGTATGGCAGAGTGAGCATGAAAGTAGGATAAACGCGGTCGAGATGTGAGCACTCGGCACGATATGCGGAGTAACGCTCGCTGACCGTGTTCGAAAGAAGGATACGAAAGAGAGTTGGGTTGAAAGACAGTGTCGGTGTTAAGGTACGTAGACGCATGCTCCGATGGTTCGGGCTTGTGGGCAGAATGGGTAATGAAAGAATGATTAAGCAGATATACAATGCAAAAGTAGAAGAATGTAGTCGCGGCAGGCTTAGACACATCTATCACGATCAAATCAGTCGCGTTTTGCCAGAAGGTGACTGCAGCAGCCGCAGAAACCGACGCGCGTGCATGAAAATAGTTATGGATGTGGAAGAGGCGAGAGTGGTGTGTAAGGACCGTGACGTATGGCACTCCATTCTTTCTGCCTAGCCCGCAAGGGATTTTGCGCGATGGTATAGTAGTATGCACACAGCTTTAGTTTTTTATATCTGTTACGTAACAGTGAAAAGTAACAGAGAAATAACGTTTATGAAAAATTTGCACATGTCTAACCTACAAAATACTCAATAGTTTTATATCACTATTTGTTTTACAAATTATACCTTTCTCTTTATCTTTCATAACAATAACTATTTCTTTATACTAATATCAAAACGATACATACTTACCGAATCCACGTAAACCACAAAACTATTTTAAACGATTAAATATCTAAATAAAACTGCACATACAAATCCGACAACGCACGCTAAAAAATCAAAATGGCCGAATTGACGCTTACGCCATCTGCTACTGTAGTTTAGCATCTAATGTTGCCAGGTGATCAATTTGTTTTCGGTTCGATAGTAAACTTAAAAATCAGTGTTACAGATAGTAATAACAGAGATGATTAAAATATTGGAGACACATTAAAATATATTTTTTAATATTTAATAATTAATTGTTTGTTAATGTTTTTCGTAAACATTAAATTACATTACTTAAAAAAATATACTATTTGATAGTAAGACTACACGAAACTTTGAAATACTTTTTTAAAGTCACTTTTTGCGAAGAGGACGCGATTAATTTGTATGGAGTTGCTTTGGTACAATTTAAAAATGTAAAATATAGAATACAATATATTATGTTACAAATATTGTCATTAATATGAATGATAGTGCTATACTTTTAGAACAGGGGTAAATGAAAACTATTTGGCCTTGATATCACATACGAAAAATAAATGAACTGGACACAGAGGGGATAGAAAAAGTACAATTATTTTGAATAACACCCAGGTTTTGATTAATTTCTGGTACTAATAGTAAACACTACTTAAAATTTATACAAAAACAAGCCAAAATAACAAGGTAATGGTCCTAATAAGTCAATAAGTTCATACATTTATAATATCGAAAACAATAATAGCCAATAATAATATATATGTATAAGACAAAATCATACCTGTTCAAAAGTCACTTGCCCTAACAAAAACGCTAAGAATTACGCGCCTAATGTCAACCTGCTCACATTGTTTGTTGTCAACTAACGCCATTTTCAAAATGTTTGCTTCTGATAATGTACGCAAGCTATTGAGCATGTATCATAGATGGCACTAGGTGTCTTTAACATCAGGAGCAATGTTATATAAATGATTAGTTTTCTTAGCAGAAAAGATTTTTTTCTAAAATGTCATCTTTTAGTTCAATGTCGAGCATTATTGCTTTTACCTTAGTTTGCCAAATAACAATTTGTCAAAAAAACTCCAATTAGCATCTAATTTTTTTATTAGAAAATATAGAATAAAACCAAACAAAAATGAGAGCAATCAAAAGAGATAAAAATCCAGCAGTCCTTTTCTTTATCTCTTTTCATTTGGTATTTAATGAGAGGGATGTGCCTGCTTTTCAGAGCATACTTTCTCAAGATGAGGCTTCAGTTTCGAAATTGCCACTCCCATCTCTGTCTCTAAATTTATTTTCGACCTGTAAGTACTTGTTTTTAATTACGGGAAGTGCAGAGAAACCTGTCTCACACAAGTATGAAGTCGCAAATGATAATAAAACTCTCAATGCTGCAGTGCTGTTGGTAAGATATTTTTGTGAAACTGAACTCCAAAATCCGAAATTCAAGTAGCCTATCCTTGTTATATTGCAGCTTAAGGCTGGAGCCACAAGACAATTCAAGTAATTGTTCTTCTGCTGTTGAAAGTGTTGATAGTGAGGTCGGCTGGAAAGCGGTTCTAACCCAGTCATATTGCTCCAGATTTTCAGGAAAGTATTTTTTTAATGTTTGTTCAACGATAGATATAGATATAGTGCTGTGTAAATATTATTTTTAATAAAGGATCGAGGATATCTGTAGATTTTCTTGTAGAATGCCTTGTTAAAGCGGGGAAACATTCAGAACTTACTTGAGCTTCTTCTAATTTTCTTTTCCATAAGAGCGACTTCTTCTGAAACCCATTAATTTTATCTGACAGTGATAATATGAGTCAGTCAATCAGTCGACTCGAGAGGATACCCGCGAGGTTATACCGCCGGGCGGGCCACCGAAGACAAAGACCGGGTTCGGGTGGCCCGCTCGCACGGCGTGGAGAGGTACATGTAGGGCGGGTCTACGAGGTCGTGCGCCGCTTCATCTGTCGCCCCGGACCGATTTAGCGGGGCGTGACCACTCCATAGCCCGCCGCCAAAAACAAACAAAATAAAATGATAATATGTGAGTATTATTTCTCTATTATTAACTGCAAGGACATATTGAGATCATTTAATTTTTTGTAATATGTTGCAGAGATAAGATAATTTTATTAAAAACTCTATTTTGATAAAGTTTTGCGCATCATTGTGTGATTCTGTATGTAAATAAGTGGAATATTTATTTCGTAATTCGTAAATACGTGCCAGTACTTTGCCTTTGGACAACCAACGAGAATGGCAGAAATAAATTAAAGAGGTATGTTCAGTACCCAATTCTTCACAAAGCTTTTGGAAAAATCTTGCTTTTACGGGTCTTGTTTTCACATAGTTTACTACTTTAAAAATTATATTCATTACAACATTGAATTCAGGCGTAATATTTTTTGCAGCTAAGGCATCTCTATGTATGATACAATGTGTCCATTTAACATTTGAAGTATATATGTTACGGTTAATACCCAAAGTGCGGCTACACCTAGTCCTAACCAGCTAGCAGTGGCGGCGGTGGGTTATCGAACTGGTGGTACACTTTACTTGCTCACTAAGTATTAAGATTAGAAATTGCAACAAGACAACAATTTACATAAAATATGTTATTTTTTTATTATTTTTTATAAGTACCGTGAAACTTGCTGACTTTGCCACTTTTTTGGGTCTAAAAAATTTTGACTCGACTTTTTTATTAAAAACTATAAGCAGATGCTAAGAGTTACTTATTTCTAAATTTATTTTATCAAGTGCAAATTCTTATTATTATTTAAGAAATCCTTCATTTAAATCGTTTTCATTATTAAAAGCCTAAAGAAAAATGTGGCAAAGTCTATGATCACTTCTGCTAAGATTGCCAGACGAAAATAAAATAATATTTAATAGGAATTACATTCGAACAAAAATATATAGCAGGACTTGGCCTCTATCCATCAATATCAAAATAATATAATCCCTTTATTTAGCACTGGTAATATTTTTTCTAAGAAAGTGGCAAATTTACCAAACTTTTCAAAATTCTTCATACAAAAAGGAGAAAGATATTAGAGTTGTCAAATGTTTTCGTAGTTTTTATGAACTTGAAATCTTTAAGATAGTGATTCCTTGGTGGGTATAAAAGTACATAAATGCAATTTACAAGGGCAGAAATCTACCTACAGAAACTTAAGAATATTGTTTGGAGCGCGTCAATGCACTGACTAACATGACATGACATTCATAGGCACCACGAAAGAATAAAAGTTGTTTATTGCGGGTTGCATATCAGTTTAATTAATTAATACAAACCTAAAATACAGTGTAAGTATTACAACAACAGTAGCTTAGGAACTTATAGAAAGATGAATTAGATGATTATTCAAGATGTTTCCTGGCACTGAAGTATATCGCACTTATACCTATATCTTTAAACAATAATGAAATACTTATAATATATTAATTAAGTAAAGAATTAATATAAAAATCTTTTCTTTGCCTATAAAGAAGAATTACGCTGAATTGGTATCGGCAAGACATAATTTCAGATTTCTGGGACTCCTTAAGTACATTCCAAGATCTTTAAGTTATTATGTAAAATCAAAACCAGCAACATACACCTGAATTTTTTTTGAGATTTTAAAAAAATCGTGAATATGTAATTACGAATACATATTATGAATAATTTATGATAACAAGTTAAACAAAGGTTCAATGTTTCATTATATTAGTTTTGAAGTTATTGTTAAATTCCGAGCCATCAGAATGTCCTTATGAATATTGCTTCTATATGACTCATTTATTGGACATTGTACTTTGAGTAATCAATATCCTCAAACTTATATGTTCCCCGGCGACCCTCTCGGGGGTTTGTTAAGACCAACTCCACATAGGATTCCAGAATAAAACTAACATCATTCACGTCAGGCCAATAAAAAAGGTCTGCCTTCCTTCTTCTGATAAATTTAACCAGCATGCCCAAATTTTCCGTTAACTCTAAAATCTGCCCAACATAAAACTTATTCGTTTTATGTCCGTAATCAAATCGTCGTAAATCAAATACAAACGCGATAGAATCCGTAAAAGTAGTTTTATTTCAAATGTGTAATACTCGCGTAAACATTAGAAGTCATTACGTTTTATGTCCTCTAAATTTAACGAGAAGGAAACTGTTAATTTGTTTCTCTACCATATTTTCTGAAGAACTTTGTGTTGTTTTTTCTAAATTATGCGTTTCTAATTCCTCTACTGTATCGCTTTCTTCTAATGTAGAAATAAAAGTTCCATCATCAGAAGACTCTCTTAATGAATACCCATCATCACTGTCCTCATCAGTCTCTTCTTCTAATAATCTTTTTTTATTATGAGTAATTTTTTCACCAAGTATTCTCTTTCTGATATTAGATAAAGTGAAATCAACTTTCCCAGTGGAAGTCGATGCTACCGGGTTGACTGGGTTGTTATACTCAAATAATGTTAAATCAATTTCTGGTTTGAAATAAGACCGTTTCGGTGTGTGTGATAATGATGAATATATATCGTGAGTTTTATCTATTACATGCAATTGCAAATTACTTTTTTTCAAATCAGTGTAAGCACGATTATATGGACTGAATTTTATTTCAGATAAAATAGTTACTTTTTCTCCACCTGACTTAGATGTAGAGTCGAATTCTGGTGTTTGATTCATAATAGGTTCTGGTGGATGTACTGGGTTTTGAAATTCGCAATCTAATCCAGATGTAGTATGCTTCAGAGCCTCAGCCTTCAGTTTCTTTATTAGACCTTTTTTATTCGATTTTCTTTCTTTCATTGGTTTCTTTGACATCAAGTTTTCTATTTCTTCAGAAGAAACTGATGCACCGGGTTCAACAATACTGACTTTTTTATTTATAGTTTTCTTAAGAGGATTTACAGACCGGTTAGCTTTTAGATAATCCAAAAGTGCGGTGTCTACTTTATATTTATTTTCTTCATCACATTCAGGAAGCTTTCTTAAAATTTTTTCAGGGTTATAAGGGGCTATCCCTGTAGCCTTAAACCCAGAAATTATATTTTCCTTGCTTGTCACGTTTATTGCATCTATGAGAGATTTAAGTAATAATGGGAAATGAGTTTTATTTAACTGACTCTCTGATGGATTTTCATATTTGTAGGTAGTTAAAAGCTGACGCCATTTTTTTTTAAGTGGGCCAAAAAATGCGACATCTAAAGGTTGTGTAACGTGCGTAGAATTAGGAGGCAGAAATGTGAACCTTATATTTTTTTCTTCACAGAGGCGTATTTACGCTTAAGTGGCTAGAAAGGTTATCACCAATAACCACTTTGGGGCCTTGTAGCTTTTCAGCCCAAGGTATAACGATTGTCTGGAACCAATCTTCAAAAACAGTGGAATCGAACCAGCCGGATTTAGTTCGATTGTATCTGCTACCATTTGGTCCATTTTGACACCATGACGTCCACAAATGCTCAGCTTTATAAACAGTATAAGTTGGCAAGAGTATTCCATCTGCTGCCGCTACAAACATAATCGATATACTACCCTTGGTGTGGTTGATAATTCTTTCAGGATATTTTATTTCGCGCTTAAAGATGCATTTTGACGATCCGGGATTATCTGAGAGATTTGTTTCATCGTAATTTAATATATTACTTGCAGGTATGTCTTTTAAGGTATCTTTTAGATTTGCGAAATAAATAGTAAATTCATCGACAGTTTTAGCAGCGCGAACTTTTTTGATATTTTGTGCCGCTCGGGTTGTTAGTTTATCCTTATGGCGAGCCGAAAATTACTTATCCACCATTTACCAGGCGGTTTGTTATTAAAAATGTGTTGTTTATTGTTTCCTTTCAAGTAATTAAATACAACAAAACTTAAATCTAATCGTGAGAGGGGAGCGCCAAAATCTCCTGCTGCTATTAAAACATTTACTATCTGTTTTTCTTCAGAATAGGTAAGTCTTTGTTGGCCCCCTGGCTTTTTATTATATTTATTTTTTACTTTATTTTCGATAGTTCGCCGTGGTATGTGGAATCGCTTTGAGGCTTCCAATGACGAAATTTTTCTACTTTTGACTAGGTCTACGGCAACTTCTAACATTTCGGTAGAATAATTTTTGTATGTGGACCGATGTGTTAAACTCAAATCTTCCATCTTCTAAAATAATAAAAACAAATATATGAATTTTAGGATTGATTGCGTTATATGACTAATAATTGTGTACGTGATCCGCGCATATTGCACTTTCAGTAAGGCACGGGCATAATTGGCACAAATAAAAAATAGGTATGCCAAAGGAGACAAAGACTAAGTACAAAGTTGCGATATGTTTTGGTATAGTTCGTCTAAGAAATTAAAGATTTTAATTCTGAATTAACATATTTCAGCTTCAACTTTACTTTTACATAAAGATTCGCAGAATAACCTAATGTATAAAAATAATAAAACTGATCTATTTATTTTAAAAATGTGGCAGCCCTAACCACTCACTAAATATGGCAAAGTTAACATCACGATCTGGTTTATACTGGATGTTGAATTTGCCAACACTAATTGCGAATTTCTTGTAGCTTGCAGCACTGCAAATCAATATGATTTAAATAAAAGAACCTTAGTTTAATGTAATATTAAAAATATACTTACATAGACAAAGTTTATCCTAATTATTTTAATAGAAGTTTGGGAGCACTTGATTATAGATCACTCACGCACGAAAAATTAACTGACAAAAATGTCATCGAAATGACGTATAGGGTTTCCATAAATAATTTGGTGTTGTCATTTATAAATTCAATTTTGACATAAAGGCAGCCATACCCTTAAAAAAACTATATTGAAGTCAGTCTAAGGTGTTTTTTGTTATGGCAAAATTAGTAGCCATTTGGCAAAGACAGCAGATTTTACGGTATATTAAATCGATACGACGACATTTTTCTGAAGCGAAATATTCAATCACCTTTTTATTAAAATCGGGTATTGTTTGTATAATTTTTTTTCAATACTGAGCACAGAAAGTGCATTTAGCCGATCCTGAGACATGGTGTTTCGCAGAAAAGTTTTGATTCTTTTCAGTGTCGAAAAACATCGCTCGCTCTCATCGAAGTCATTAGTATAGTGCACAGAATTCGCAGTAGTTTCGTTGACTCTGAAAATGTTTCAGTGAGGTCATTATTATAAAAAAATTGTAAAATTGCAATTGCACGCACTATTTGCGTTGATGAAATCGTCGCGATTGTATATCGCGGCGAGTTCGTTTTTCAATTTGTATTTGTCCAAAGCGGCGTAAGTGGAAACTGTGATCGTGAAATCTTTATCGGGAAAAATAGAACGATATATGGTAAAGTTCTCGCAGTAAAATAATTTGGCTGCTATTGTAAGTGTTTACGTGGATACGTGTAATGAGTCATATATTAAATAAAACAACCAGTTGACGCAAGCGCGTATATATGACTAATGTATTATAATTTGTTTTCAATCACATTATAATTATTTGACCTAGATAAAATGCATAGGTAGGCACCACATTAGTTCCCCACTTTTAAAAAAAACTAAAGACAATAAATCTGAAAAAAATGTATAAACAATATGTATATAAAACATGTGTATTAACTATGTATATAAAACTATGTATATAAAAGATGTTCGCATTTTGTAATTCTGCATGATTTTCCTTTCATTGTTGGTCTTCACGTAATTTTCTTCACTTTTTATACGTTCTGAGGTCCGTGTGTTCCGTTGGGGTTATTACAGCAACGCATGGAGACTGTTGGTACCGGAGCTTGTGTCTGGACTTGTCTGCTATCGACATGCCTCAACACCTTTTTGTAGAACCTTCCTCTGCATTTCTTGTAAAGATACCATATTACTACGGCGATGGCGAATATAAAAAGTCCGCCCACTGCAATGTCGGTGTTTGATGCACTGTTGGTTCCACCTGACCCAGCGGCTGTTTGGGCCACGACGATCTCTTCCTTTCCACCCCAGTTTCCCATTTTTTCGAAGATAGCTATTTTTAACGCCGAATACTTGTGGAGTGTGATAGTGGGGCGTGCGTCGTTGGTGACGTCAATGTAATTGCGTCGCTTAGACTTGCTTTACATCGATCGAATGCTTCTAGTGCCTCTGGAGTCCATTGGATTTCGGTCTTGTCGTTTTTCTTAGAGTGAACCAAATACTTGTTCAATTGAGCTTGATGTTTAGCTGCTTATGGTATGCTGTTTCGGTAGAAATTAATCATCCCTAAAAATCGACGTATTTCCTGCACGGTCTTTGGAATTGGGTATTTATTTATTGCCTCGACCTTTTCAGGTAACGGTTTGATGCCGTCTTGAGTAATTAAATGGCCAAGGAACTGTATATGCGGCTGGCCAAACACACATTTGGCTCGATTTATTGCGATGCCATGTTCATCTAACCGTTTGAATACTTCACGGAGATGACGTCGGTGACTAGTTATTGTTGATGACGTCACAAGAATATCGTCTATATATAGAAAAACGAAGTCCAATCCGGCCAAAACTTGATTTAGGAATCTGACGAACGTTTGACCGGCGTTTCGTAACCCAAAAGGCATTCTAGGGAACTCAAATAGGCCAAATGGCGTGATTACTGCGGTTTTTTCGATATCTTGGACTGGAATTTGGTTGTACGCTCTTTTTAGATCAATTTTAGAGTATATACTGGTTCCTAGTAATAGGTATGTAAAATCTAATACTCTTGACGACGTCTTTACCGAGTTTGGACAGCACCATAGCGTACTTAGCCTCATCACCTTGTTTTTGAGGGGCTATTATTGCCTCAAACTGAGCGAACCATACTCGGGGCATCTCGACCCAAAAATCCGGTATCTTCGATGATATCCTGAATGCTGCGATTTCTGTGTTTATATTGCTGGTGTTCGCTGCTCCGCAGCCAACTAGTCCGGATACACAATTTACGTTTGAGTTAATTTCAGTGATAACTATGTGCCTCTTGAAAACCGAAATCAGTGAGATCCGCTTGTGGAAGGCTGACCAGGTTATGCAGTGCAGTTATCACAACAAGGAGAATCACGTTGGGTAATCACGTCGGTTAATCACGTTGTTTTAAATCACGTTGGGGTCACCAATGTAATGGATACGTGTAATGAGTCATATATTAAATAAAACAACCAGTTGACGCAAGCGCGTATGTATGACTAATCTATTATAATTTGTTTTCAATCACATTATAATTATTTGACCTAGCTAAAATGCATAGGTAGGCACCACACTATTAAACGCTGGGAAGAAGTCCCAGCGTTTTGGTTGTCGCCCTTTGCTCCTTTTCTCATCTCTGGGGTACCATTCTGATATTGTTTTTGTCCATTTCCCATTCGTCTCTCTTAACATATGTCCTGCCCATGCATTCTGTATACTGATTTCAAAATCATTAATACAGTTTTTTATATAAACCAAATCAATATTCCTTTTTTGCATTTGTTTGAATAAAATTTCACTATGTCGTAGAATAAATTGAAAAAAATCAAGCCAATATAAAAAAGTACTGTCGTTCAAATATCTTTGAAGCATATCAGCCTGATTTATAGAATTGGTATCATTTTCCGTTTCTATAATGGTGGTCATGCATTCTTTTAAAGGCTCCTTGTAGCTATATTCTGAATCAACCGTCCGAGAATTGAAGTTCCAACTCGTTTGCGGAGCAGCTGGAATCTTCTTTGATACAATAGTTTTCAAAATCTCGGTGATCGTGAAAAAAACTTTGGAAAAGCTTGAAGGTTAGCAAAAAATTTCTGTATGGTTTTGTTTTGACTTACACACACTTTTTTCTATTATTAAATTTAGTTGGTGGGCGTAACAATGAACGAATGAGGCATTTGGATAGACGGTTTTAACTTTAGACTGTACTCCACCAACATTCCCGCTCATTACACAGCCGCCATCGTAACATTGTGCTATTCATTGTTGCGGAGTTATTTGAAGTGCCCGTAATTCTGTTACAATAACAGAACTAAGTCCTTCAGCAGTATGGGAATGCGCCGTAAGATATTTCCAAAACCTTTCGTGAACCTGTCCGTTTTCTTCGTATTTTAAAATTATTACCATCTGCGTAGTGGTTGATACATTGGTGGTTTCAGCAGCTTGAATTGCTATGTATTCACATTTTTTTATAATATCCGACAATTCTTTGTGGTACCTATACACATAAAATTGAGTCCAAAATATCGTTCTACGGAACACACCAGCATTACTAGAATCAATTGTTTCATCGTGACTTCGCAAAGCTAACTCAAATGCACAACAAAACTTGGCACAATCGATAAGACGTGATAAACGAAGTGTCTATTGGCACGCTCCACGGATGAAATCCGTGGATATATTACGGTTACGGAACATATAATAAACACGGAAAGAAAATTATTTTCACCCGTAGATATAATAACTACAGTCACGGCAATAGGTTAACGTTCGTTGGAAAATCTTCGTTATTTCAAAAAATTCCCAAAAACAACCGTGTATGTAAATCTAGTATCTAATTCTAGTAATCTAAAAAAAAGACTGAATCTATTATTACGGGTACTGGACAAATAATTTATAATGTATATTTCATAATTTATATAGCACTGCCTGAGAACTGGCAACCCATAAAAAATAATGTACATATACACAATACCAAAAGTGTATACTATATACACTTTTGGTATAGTGTATAGTGTTTGTTTTCAAAGTGAATGGAAATAAATAATGTAATTACACAGAGAGAGTTTAAATATTTTTTTTCTTTTTTTGCGTTTATTGTAATTAATTAATAAATGACTTATAAAATATGAAAACTCAATAATACAATACAATTATGATATGAGCATGGAGTCTTTAGTATTTTTATTGACAACTTGACTTGAAAGTTATTCATCTATTTAAAAGTTTTTAGAAACATAACATTTTAATGCCCATAATGAAATAAGATAACCGGTAATTACTTGTATCATAAATTTATTAATTTATATCAATATTTTTTATTATTTAATTCAACCATTCATATATTTTTAGGTTATTCATTTCAGCAAGTCTGTCGACATGGATTACTTCAATGGTAACAAAAATATATAATTTTTAAATCAATTATCATTATGGTAGGTAAATAAATATAATTACTTCATTAATATTAAAAAATATATTATCATTTTAATAGAAACTTTTGCTACATATTTGACACTTTTTTTTTGCACATCTAGTAAGTTTGAATAGGACATCGCTTGTAACCCGCACATTTTAAATGATACCATTCAAGAATTGTCTTGACTATTGAGTCACAGCCAATATTTGGTTTTAATTTTTATTGCTCGTCTACTTTTGTGACTAATTTTTTTTTACATTAATGACATTCCCAATCATTTCTTTTTTTTTTAGTCGTGTAAACTTCATCCATCGGTCTTTAAGTATTCACATTAAAAAAAATATATTTTTAAGTCCAGTTTCAATTGGGATGGTATCTGGATTGCTCTTAGTAGACCGAGTGTCTACAAGATTGTTGAATGAAGCAGGTAAATTAACAGTAGTTGAAGTGGCGGTTGAAGGAGGGTCAGTTGAAGAGGCTGTTTCAGCATTATTACTATTAAGTCCAGTTTCAATCGGGATGGCATCTGGATTGCTCTTAGTAGACCGAGTGTCTACAAGATTGGTTGAATGAAGCAGATAAATTAACAGTAGGTGAAGTGGCGGTTGAAGGAGGGTCAGTTGAAGAGGCTATTTCAGCATAATTATTAAGTCCACTTTTAATTGGGATGGCATCTGGATTGCTCTTAGTATACCGAGTGTCTACAAGATTGTGGAATGAAGCAGGTAAATTAACAGTAGTTGAAGTGGCGGTTGAAGAGGCTGTTTCAGCATCATTATTAGGTCCAGTTTCAATCGGGATGGCATCTGGATTGCTCTTAGTAGACCGCGTGTCCGCAAGATTGTTGAATGGAGCAGATAAATTAACTGTAGTTGAAGTGGCGGTTGAAGGAGAGTCAGTTGAGGAGGCTGTTTCAGCATCATTATTAGGTTTAGTTTCAATCGAGATGGCATCTGGATTGCTCTTAATAGACCGCGTGTCCACAAGATTGTTGAATGGAGCAGATAAATTAATAGTAGTTGAAGTGGCGGTTGAAAGAGAGTCAGTTGAGGAGGCTGTTTCGGCATAATTATTAAGTCCAGTTTCAATCGGGATGGCATCTGGATTGCTCTTAGTAGACCGAGTGTCTACAAGATTGGTTGAATGAAGCAGGTAAATTAACAGTAGTTGAAGTGGCGGTTAAATGAGGTCAGTTGAAAAGGCTGTTTCAGCATCATTAGTTGGTCCAGTTTCAATAGGGATGGCATCTGGATTGCTCTTAGTAGACCGCGTCTCCACAATATTGTTGAATGGAGCAGATAAAGTAACAATAGTAAGAGTAGCTGAAGTGGCGGTTGACGGAGGGTCAGCTGAAGAGGCTGTTTCAGCATCATTATTGAATCCGGTTTCAATTGAACTCTGTGATATCTCAATATTTCTAGGCTCATCCAAAACACGAATAAAAGGGGCTGGTAATGTCTTTGCACTGCTGCTCGGGTTGAGAGTTATCACTGGGTCGTTAATTTCTTCTGTGGTTATGAAAGTGGCGACCTGATCAATAATCATCGAAGACTCAAGAGTTTTTCAGTTCTAAAACACGAACAACAGGGAACGATAATGTTTTTGGACTGCCGCTCATCACTAGGTCATCAGTTTCTTTATCTGTTCTCACAGGTAAAGTTTTTAAAAGTGTTAAGTGCTGGAAACCGACTGGAGGTCTTTTTTAATTTTGGTCTGCCTCGGCTCGTACTTGGCTGTAAGTCTACTAAGTCCGTCGTTGAAGTCAAATCCTGATCTAGCAAAACTATTGGCAAAGTGTCGATATCAATAATATGTCCATCCTGCTTACATGTTTTTGCCATTGTGACATCATCAGTACTAGAACCAATAGTTAAATTACTTTTACCTTCAGAATTATCCTCGTTGAGATTCTGGATAGCCTCCAGAATCTCAACGTATATAAAATCTCCAATAAATTAATTTTTTCATCACTTATTTCTTTATCATAAAGAACATTTTTTTGTATTCTGCTTAATAAATCTTGCACTCGTAATTTTTTTTTGTTTCATTACTAACAAGCGATATATCATTAGCATCTCTTGAATCAGGATAATGTAACTCTTCAAGGGCGTAGCCAGGATTTTGTATAGAGGGGGGGCAGATTAAGAAACTCCTAGACTATATTGTTTTAATCGTTGTTTTTAACATATGAGTATTTGAGTAACTCACATTAGTAGTGGAGGTGAGGTAAAGATTAAAAGCAAAAGATAACAACTAGAAACAGCTTCATTACTTGACGAGTAAAATGCGCGGTTCTTCACAAAATCTATTTGAAACTTCTCTTACAATTTTCTTTTTTTTTCTTGAATAATTTGCCGGTGTACGCTTAACATACACAGTACGTTTAAACGGTTTTCGGCCATCGTAGACCTCAGCCAGGTTTTGACACTTCGCAGGGTAGAAAAAGACCTTTTTATATTATTGCTTGTTGTACACGGCTATGCCAACGAAATAATATGGCTTTTTTGCTTGCCGGGAAGAAAGTATCAGTCTCCTTTCATACACCAGTAAAGTCTAATTTTTATAAACCTTTCCATACCTTTATCCTTCCAAACTTTATGCCATAATTCCGCTTCATGCTCAAAAAGCGGCAGATCATAGTACTGGCAGAAATCTAGCGATGATGAATGACGCGCGCAGCTGAATCAGTTGCCTCCCCTGGATACGGGATGAGCCCCGTATCCCGCTCCGCTACTATCGCGAGGTATGAAGCCCGTGAGCATTAGCGACCGACCGTTCTTCTCTTGGGGCAGCTGCTCCTCCCTGCCCGTACCTCGCTACGCCCATGTAACTCTTCATTATTTTCATTTGATGAATCACTTGCTAAGTGATTCTTTTTTTATGTATTTTTACTTCTAACAACACTATTCTGTTGTTTGTTGGGCACTGGATCATGATTAGGAATCCCACTCCCATTTTTTTCAACCATCAATTTTTTTTTTACTTCAGATCTTGCATTTAATTTTACTTGACAGTCCATTTTAAGACCTACAAATATTATTATTATTCATTTTGGAACTATTAAATCATAATTTTATTACCTTATAAATATAATGATACATTATATTAGACCATTTTCAAAATTTGTATATAAATAAATAAACCAAATTTACAGAAAATATAATTACTAAAAATACATGTAATTAAATTACTCAGCGATTAACAGTGTCCCATCTCCCCATCTTTTAAAATTTATTTCACTTCAATAAACGAACAAACTTTTTTAATTCAAAGAGGAAAAGGAGGAGATTATATATGTACAAAAATGTTGGAGAAAAGGACTTATTTATTGCTATTAATGTCATTCGTTGAATTTACAATTAATGTTTAGTAATTAAGTACCTGATGAAGCTAGAAAATTGGCGAAACGTTGTGTAAAGATTATAATAAGTATTATATTTAAAAAAAAATATCTTATATAACTGTGAACGTTAATTAGTTATCTTATTTATTTTATTTAGACATTATAATAAGCTAAGCTAAGATACTTACTTAACGTCTCGGATCCCCTGTCCTTTTGAGACGAATAAGCCACCCTGAGAACATACCATCTCATAATCATACATCTTAAAATTGTTGAAAATATTTTCTCTTTTATTTTGCCGGCAATAATTATCCATCGAAGTCGATTTCCCTTTGCCAAATGTGTACTTAGTAGTTTGCTGATAATGTTCTATCGAATTGTCAAATTCTTCCTGAGACGTAAATGATCGGCCGACCCAAAACATTTTTGATCCCGCCATATTCGGTATGTCTGTTGATATCCATATATTTTTAAATCATGTTAATATTAGTACATGACAAATAATAAATCAATTAATAACTTTGTTCAATAAAAATACCACAAAAGTTTGTAGATCCAACTTACCTTTCTTCTAATATAGTAAACTGCGTATTAAGGGGGGAAGCTGGTCTAGAGCGTCAAAAAATGGGCATAATTTATGAATTTTTTGTGACTCAACAATAAGATCAATCGAAAATCTGTGAAAGAGGTTTTATAATTTAGGTTTTAATATACAAATACAAATTTTTTCGTGTCAATTAAATTCAAAATGGCGGCTGTCCAGCATTTCATCGGAGGCGCCTCATTTTTTAGACGTGTCCATGGCCGAAGATGTAACCTCCTTCATTTTGGTCCTGGAACAAAATGCCGAAAATTTTTAGTTTCTATATAACAACAGCAAGAGACGTACGTAGGATTTTTTCGATATTTTGTTTTTTCGCGAAATGGTGCACGTTTGAACAAAACATTAAAATGTTCACTATAAAAAAACGACAAAATTGTTGATTAAAAAAAAACTATGCAATATAAAAAAAAATCCTACGTACGCCTCCGGAGAAAGGTATTTCGAATGTACTGTCAGAATTTCGTATAGATCGGTGAAGATTTGCTCGAGTTATGTCTTCGGCCAGTTAAAAAAAAGTGATTTCGAGAAAAACGCGTTTAAAGTTTTAAGTACTATAAAATCATATTAAATGCGTATATACCTTTAATCTGCGATGCCTGCGCCATACAATTGCCCTTCTGTATCAATCTCTTCGGCTTCTTTTTCCTTTCGGAACGCTTTTAATTGCATGCGGGCTTCTTTTTCGCCGACACTGAGTGACTGCTCCGCTTTCTTGATACGGTTCGCATCAATCTCCGTGCACACGTTGAAGCTGTTTGGTCCAATTTTCATCCCCATAACATCGAATACGTGTAGAACTGATCTTAGTCCATCGTTGAAGACACATGAAGCAATACTGGTAGCAATATCCACGATCACTTTACTCGAATTCATAGTTTTCGGAGCCATCGCCCACACAGTTGAGTTGAAACTCTCATTGTTATTTTGTGTGTAGCCTCCGATACAACGAGTGAGAAGATCGTCCGATGTAAGTCTTTCGTAGATTGGCTTTATAACTTCGAACACATCATCGCGCATAGGTGGTTTGTGTTGATACTCGTCCAAAGCCCAGATAGCCTTCTTCTTCTGCAGCCAAAACGTTACCCTCTACATCAAAAAAGCGATCGTTTATTTGTTTATTAAGAGTTCGAAGCAATTGGTCATACTCGTCAGGTTGTGCAGAAGGAACATTTTCGGCAAGGCAGTTTTCGACATGCGTTTTCATAATTTTCACCAGCACTAACACTTTTGACATAGAGACCGACTTCTCAGCGCTCATTTCTTCAGTGACATCATAAAATATTTTTAAAACTTTAGTACATTTTTCTATGAGCAGCCAATCATCAGTCGTCAGGGTATTAAGTCGGGGTTGTTCGATAGCTAGTGTACTTATGACAGCATCTTTAATTTTAAGCAATCTTTGAAGCATATCATAGGTGGAATTCCACCTAGTTACAACGCTCTGTTTAAGTTTGAGGTCAGGTAACTCCATTTGTTTTTGCATAGCCTTCAGTCTGCTCTCAGCTGATGAGCTATGTTTGAAATATTGTACAATTGCTTTAACCCGATCTAATTGCCTTTTAATATTATTTAAGCCATGTTGAACTACAAGGTTCACTGTGTGAGCGAAGCAAGGGAAATGGCGCCAACTTGTTGAGTGAACAGCTGCCACAATATTTGCTGCATTGTCTGTTATTATTCCTGTTATTTTATTTGATATACCCCAAGTCTCAGCTTCATTTTTCAAAAAAATTGATAAGTTTTCTGCTGTGTGTCGTTCGTCAAATTCAATGCAGCCTAACAAAACCGACTTAAGCAACGAATTCTTGTCAATATAGTGAGCTGTCAGCGCAACAAAACTCGTGTTGCTTGTGGATGTCCAGCCATCGGTGGTTTTAAGCATATCGCATCAGCTTCTGTTTTTAACTGTAGTAGAACTATATCTTTGGTTGTTTGATACAGTTTGGGTATTAAACTGGAAGATATAGTTTTGCGACTAGGTAATGTGTATGTGGGCAATAAAGATTTAATTTTTTTTTTAATTCTTCCTCTTCAACTATTGCAAACGAATGATAGCCCTTGACTATAAATTTTACAATTTGTTCATCAAGCTTCTTTGATTTGCTGATTGGTAATGGTCTTGTAGACACAGCAAAATTATTGATATTTGACTGAACGTGCGTGATTTGGCGAGCAAATGGGGCCGCTGGTGCAGCTTCGTCATATAGAGAAGGTACTAATACTAACTCACTTGTAGAAGTAGAAGGCATACTATCTGTTCCTACAGTGTTTGCTTGTGTACATCTCGGTAGGCTAATCTGTGCTTGGGGATTTTCACTAACTGGTTGCTCAATAGATACAGTCCCATGTAATTTTTTCATATGCCTAGTTAAATTACCTGTGCCACCACCCGAATAGCTGATTATTTTTGAGCAGTACTCACATTTTGCGTTATCTTTGTTTATTACCGAAAAATGATTCCAAATTTTACTCCTTTTCTTAGCCAAGTCTGACATTTTAAGTTATAAGGTAATGACAAATTTTGACAATTTATTATCAAACACACCTGAATATTGCAAAACACACATGAATATTGCAATCCGCTTTTAAGATCCAAACATTTATCAAATTTAGCAAAGAAGAGATTATTTTCGTGTCGCGACTCGCGGGTCATAAGTTACCAGTGCAACTGATTGTATCTCGCTCGTCAAACTATAATCAATCACGCGATCGACAGGTCGTCGTGATCGACAGGTCGTCGCGAGCGACCCTATCATCCTATACAAACCAGTTAATTTTGGAGAAAGAGTGAGGTGAATGAAAGATTGTATCACGTATCGTCACGAAAGAGATAGAAGACATTTTGTTTGTTACGTCGTGTTGTGTGATTGAACAGACGACTCAACCTGTACGAGCACGCATTTAGTTACAATAACAGTATGAAAATAAAGTCCAATTTGGTTTGTTTGTTACCTAATAATCGAATCAAGTAAGATTGGGTGCTTTTGAGATTCGTGGTTCTATCACTCCAGTACAGGTTGCGATCGAATCAAAAAGATTCGATCAATCGTGATCGACACAGGTCTAATTTAAAGTACTGAGTTGTCTTAAATTTAATATTGTTAACATGTATGTAATTATATTTATTAAATAATTATTGTTATTATGTTAAGTAACAACTGAATTATATAGTCTTGTAATTATTTAGTAAAATATGCTTTTCTTACTACTTAATTACTCATATGATTAATTGCATTACATGTGACGCTAGCGATACTGATAATGATGTACATTACAATGGCAAGAGTAAAGTCACCCGCTTTTAACAGTGAATCGAGATGACCTCCTGAGTTCGATTACTGGTACAAGAGGCAATAACAGTAAGTAATAGTTAATAATGAATGGGATAAATCTGAGTATATATAGCATAGTGGGTTCGATGCTTTGTGGTGGTTGTGACTTGTTAAGACTTGAAAAGAAGCGCCGCCGCTGCTCGACACGACGCCGTGCAACGCACTACTTAGTTCCAAATTTTAGGTATACGATATACTTACTTTTTTTTTTGTTTATCACTAACTGCTGATTGGTTATTATTGCAATATTATAACACATTTATTAGAACGACCAATATACTTGTAAGTAATAATATGCTTATGACCATAATTGATAATGAAATGATTCATAAATGTCATAACCCACATTCTATTCTTATCAACCACCAAGTGCTACAGCGCTATATTTTTTAGAGGAGCTTTCAAAAGAAACACTTAAGTAATATTTTTTAATCATTATATTAGTGAACAAAAAAGTAATGAACTAAATAGGCACTACTTTTCAGGTTTCATCGAATACAGTATTAATGGCACATATGATGAATTACAATCTTTAAACCAAAGTACAATTATCATAAATAAAAGGAAATATGTACCGGAGACGACAATAACTGAAAATAAAGAAAATTGTGAATTTAAAAATAATTATGGTGAAGCAGAGCGGTGAACACTTTGCAGATAAAGATAGAGAATACATTCACTATGATTTTGACAAGGAGCTGAATAAAAGAAATTATTATTAGAAATTTTCTTATAGGAGAGCTTCAGTTTTTGCCTCCATATATGAGATCGGATGCTTACACTAACACATTAAAAGATACTGAAAAAAAGCATAAGCATTTAAATAATAATTAAAATTTGTTGCATAATCACTAATCAGTCTTTCACTTGGGTGTCTAGAGTGCAATTACAATTTTTAATAATGTCGATTGAATGATAGCGAATCACAGCTGATTTCAATTAACACATTAAGTGTAATTAAACTATAAAATAATAATTAAGTAAATAAATCCTGGTTGGAACGAATTAACATGATATCTTGTAATAAGCTGCTGCTAATATTGCTTCTTAAGGGATTAAGGATAAACTTTACTGACGGAAAAAGCCTTTCTATGGCTACTTGCGTTGCTGAAGTTGCTAACACACAATTAGCGACAGTTAACAAAGTAGGGTTTTTGGGTACGTCTTTATTGGACCAGTGAGCTAATATATTATGATCCAAGATCACTCTGGGTTCATACCTCAATTTCTGAAGCATTCCTTCAAAACTATCGAGTGAAGACTTTCCGGGTAGTCCACGAAGCGCCTCAGCTTCTTGTAAACGTTTTTCTAAAATGTAATTGACATGACAAGAGTTTTCACTATCATATCATCATATATCATTCAGCTAGAGCAGGCCGCGGTGCATCTGACTGCACAGATGGCGTAGTGGTTAAGATACCGACCTTCCGTGCCAGTGCCGTGGGTTCGATTCCCACGCAGGGCATTACTTTGTGTGATCCACAAAGTGTTGTTCTGAGTCTGGGTGTAATTTGTCTGCGTTAATTGCATGTTTGTAAAGTCCCCCGCAATACAAGGTTTATTTCCTTAGTGCAGGGTGGTGTCTTTAAAAAAAAAACACAGTCACAGTTCCAGCATCATGTGATGTTAGGCTTTGCAATTGTCTATATGTTTCAGTTATTAATCTTTGAGCTTTTAGATATTCTTGGTCCGATAACAAAACATTTAGGCGGCCATCTAAATACAAGTTTTCCAAAACTTAATCAGTATATAATAATGTTCTTTCCCGTAATTTCATATTGGTTACTAATTCATTGGCAAATATCATCGGAATCGATTCGAGCTTGGCTTTACAATTCAGCCATGTTATATAGAAATCGCCAATTGTTAGCTGTTCTGCCTGTAGAGCTACTGTCGCTTCATTAATCGGCTTGAGGCAAGTGAGAACTTTTGTTATTTGTGTCCAGAAGTCATCTGAAAAAATAGCCGATAGCTCAGACTGACTATGGCATATATCCTTTAGTGAAACCAATCGCGCTAACATTTGGTAAGTAGAAGACCATCTAGTAGGGCAATCTATTATAGGTTTGTTAAGTATTTAGATTTTATAAAGTTTTTCAGGGTTGGGTGTCGTAAAATTTTCATCCCCTTTCTTGCAAGTTCAATACAAAGTTGTACTTGAGAATTACCAGCAATAGCGTCTTTAACAGCAAGTTGCAATGTGTGTGCCGCACAGAGCATAATACGGGGTTTGAATGATTAATTTGTCATTGCACTAATGAAGGTATTAACGTTTATTTCCAACGGAGTCTCCATGCCAAATTTAACTTCATCATCGTCTTCGTCACTATCATTTTCGTCGTCGAACTCACAATTGCTATTCATATTGCTATTAATATCTTCTGTTACTGTAGAGGAATAAGTAGTCAACAATCTTGTCATTTTTTTAAAATTACTGCCATTGTCAGTAGTAATAGAATATATCTAGGCCGTGGATATCATAAAATCATTCAACACCTCTAAAAGTTTTTCTTTTAGATAATCGCCAGTTTGTCGTTCTAAAATTTCCAAAACAGCTAAGTTTCTAACTTTAATCTGGCCATCTTTAATATATTGTAAATTAATGCCTAAGAAATTTCTGTCTAAATATGAAGCGGAATCAAGTTTAAGGCTTATTAAATTATTTCTAATTTCCGACGCAATTTTTAATATAATTTGATATGCTTTCTCGGGTATCATTCCCTTTATTACGTTTATGTTTATGTGTTTAGATTGAATATTGGTAGGAACCACTATGTTAATTATTTCTTGAAACGCTTTATCTTGTATCAATGCAAGTGGTCGCCCATGTACTGTTACTAATTTCACACAATTGTTTATAACTTGCTCTGTCGCTGTAGAATATCGAGATGTACTTGATTGGTGATGGTGATTTTCCTTATATATATTATTTATAAATAGGTATTTTTGTACATGTTTTGATGCAATATGACTTTTCAAATTAGTTGTATGTTTGTCCTAAAACAAGGCGCATTAGTAATTACAAATATCTATACTTAATAGTCTATTAAAAATGTATTTAATTAACCAAGGCTTACATTAAATGGTTAGGACTCTTTAATTTTTATTTTACATGTGCAATAATGATTACTTGTTTTGTTTTGCCAACCATAGAAATTAATGTTCTTTTTATGACAAATTAACATAAACTATCAAAGTCAGTATACCATTATAATTAGTGTTAATAATTAATTCAGATAATGGTTCATTACTGATTTGTCTACTATCTATATTGCCACCTTCACCTAAAAGAAAAATACAAAGTGGTTAATTCTCTATCTACTATTGAAATTAATCTTGAAATATGCATAAAAGCTATATTAATCTCCGCTGCATCTTTCATGCATTACTAATATAATAAAAGTTGTATATACCCTTCCTTACTAACCATCACCTAATTTGTCCTCTACATTTCATGGAAAGGTAGAATTAGGTTTTGAAGCATTCCATCTTCTCTAATAAAATTGTCTATAGATGCTAAGATGATTAATTTCCTTCCTATAACTTCCTGAAGTTTCATCAGATGGTGTTGGCCCACATCTATATTAATGCTAATTAGTAAAAAAAGAGTGTAAAACAAAATATTAAACTAACCAAAATAAAAAGCAGCATCATCATAAGGGTTAGATAATGGTTGAACTTGAGGAGCAACCATTGCTAAAATCTGAGCATCTTGCTCAGTCAGAATGCTCTTATAAGCTCCACCACCAGTGCGATTAATTTCTTTCTATAAAATATATTAGGAACTATTAATAAAATAAACCTGATAGTTTATTTCCTAAGTATTACTTACATATACAAACCTTATCTAATGATGCTTTATTTTGAAGTTCTTTAGTTTTTTCATAAAATAGTTGTCGCTAAAACAAAAATGTAGACCAATAAATTATACTCATGCTCATAAAGTATAATAGTTCGAAAGACTACTAAATTTGCTTTAAATTACATTTTCTTTCGCAATATTCTTCTTGGACCTCTGTTTAAGATTTTCGTAAAGGTGGCGGAGTTGTTGCCAAGACCTCGAGCCACTCACGGCAACAGCATTGTACTCTCTACACACAGAATTCCATGATTCACGTTTTTTTAAGAGCATCCTACCATTGGTTTCCTTATTTTCTATAATATATTGATACCTAAAAAAAAGATGTTTATTACAAAGTGAATCATACGGTTTGTATATCATTACTTACTTAATAAAATAAATAAATAAAAAATAAAAAGCCTTTTATTTCTAAGCAAAGTAATGTACAGAGCATTTCTTAATATACGGTTTAAATTATTATTTAGTGAGTTTTGAAGTTTATAATTAGTTGTTAGTGTATATTTTACTTAATCCTAGTTATCTTAAAGAATAAATTTTATTTTATAAAGTTTCGTTTTCTGCTAGAACCCCTCTGCAGGTGAAGGCCTCCTCCAAGGATTGCCAATTTTCTCTAGATTGAGCTACTTGAATCCAATTTTGTCCGGCTATTTTCTTGACTTCAACTTCCCAGCTCGCTACAGGTCTGCCTCTCTTTCTTTTGCCTGGCGGGCCTGCCCATGTGGTCACCCTTTTAGTCCATCTCTGGTCTTGTAGTCGTGCCACATGACCGGCCCATTTCCATTTCAATGACTGGGCGTGTACCAATGCGTCTCTTGCCTTGGTGATCTGTCTTATTTTTGTGTGCCTTATTTTGTGTATTTTTTTAATGTTTGTCATACTGCGTTCTATCCCTCTTTGGCATGAAATTATTTTATTTTTTATTCTGTTATTAAACTTCCAAGTTTGGGAAGCATATGTTAGGCACGGTATAAGGCATGAATTCAGTACTTTTGTTTTTATTTTGATTGGCATGTTGCTTTTAAATATTTCTTTGAGACCCCAATATTTGTTCCAAGTTAATTGTGTTCTGCGATCTACTTAGAAATCGTTACTTCTCTGGTCAAAGCTAATTTGTTTGCCTAGATATATGTATGTATTTGTCTGTATACTTGAGACTTTCGCTCCCAACATATATTGTTTTTGTCTGCTGTTAGTCATCATTACTTACTTACTTTTTTATTACTTCTAAGAGAATGCCTTTTTTCGCTGCTGTATAGTTACATCCTCGTTTCTTTTTCTCATCCATAGTTACAAGTATTTTAAAAATCAATAATTAAACAAATTTAGAAACTGGATTTGCGCGCTGTCAACTTATGTTACGTTCCACGTTCGTTTTGCCATATTTTTTGTTTTTATATATCTAATTAATTCGTGTTAAACAGTAATTAAGTATCAATAATACATAAAATTAAGTTAGAAATTAAAATATTATTATACTTTTTAAATTACAACTGGAAATTTCAAAATAACTAATTAAATTTATTTAATAACTCTGGATGGAATGTCGGAAAACTCTGCTGGATGATGGAATGTCGCCTTGGTTTGACGTCAATATCGGCGTTAAGCAGGGGTGCGTTCTGTCAGCCAGGCTGTTTATCATATATCTGGATATATGTTCTGTCTCCAAAGGTTGAACGATATGAATGTGGGAGTCCAGATGGGCGACTCAGTGGTCACTGCTCTGCTTTATGCAGATGATGCAGTCCTGCTGGCACAGTCAGCGACTGACCTGCAGACCCTAGTCGACACAATGACAGAAGATTGTAAGAAAAGGGGTCTACGCGTGAATGTGAGCAAAACCAAAATAATGGTCTTTGAAAGAGATAAAACTAGAACAGATGTAAGAGTAACAATAGGTAATGATGTACTAGAGCAAGTGGATGAATTTGTATATCTTGCATGTGGATTTAGCCGAGATGGAAGGTACACCACTGATATAGAGCGAAGAGTGAATGCGGGAAATAGAGTGAACGGAGCGTTGGGGCAACTTCTCGGCAGCCACCACCTCAGCCAGAAGGCACGTGTAGCAATACATAACGCAGTGCTTGTCCCAACATTACTGTATGGAAGCGAGAGTTGGGTATGCAGAAAAGAGTATGATAGTAAAATTAATGCGGTCGAAATGCGATCTCTGCGGAAAATCTGTGGAGTTAGTCTGACCGACCGCATTCGTAACGACGACGTAAGAGAGCGAGTAGGTATGAAAGAGAGTATTGGTGTAAAGATGCGAAAGGGAATGCTCCGATGGTTCGGACATGTGGAAAGAATGCCGAACGAACGCCTGGTTAAGAAGATATACAATGCGAAAGTGGAAGGATGTAGGTACCGAGGGAGACCGAGACTAACCTACCTAGACCAGATCGGTCATGTACTGAAGGAAGGTGGAGTCAAGAGTCTCCGAAACCGGCGAGCGTGTATGAAGAGAATTATGATTGTTGAGGAAGCCAGTGAAGTATGCAGAGATAGAGTTCTCTGGCACTCTGTTCTCTCTGCCTACCCTGCAAGGGATATGGCGTGATGATATGTATGTATGTATGTAATAACTCTGCGTAGATAGAATAATTTTCCTAGGATAATTTAATTTGTAATAGAAAACATATTGTTATCATAAATGTCTACGTAGTAGCCATATTCCAAACATTTGAGGGCTGCTTAGCTAACAGCGATCTCAAATCATTTGAGTGACATTTGTGAATACCATTTAAATTTAAAGGATGCTTACATTTAAGAGGCCCTCAGTTGATTGAAGCATTTCAGTAGCCTTTCAGTATTCGGCCATTAGACTCTTTAGACACGAAAAAAGAAATATTGCAATTAAACATTACAATTTATTTTCGTGTCTATACATGTTTATCTATTCATGTACATGACAAGCAAGTGCGACAAGCAAAATTGAACTGTAAAATCATAGCATCAATAATTATTATTACATTTTTACAAGTCGTTCGATACACGTTCACTGTCGCCGTCGGGTAGGTATGATGTTACGTGTGGTCTTGGTTACGCGAGTTTCAAACTAATCTCGATTGAAAAAAGGGTGCATATTCAATGTCTTTGGCTGGAATGGCTTACCCTGTTACAGTGTTACAGAATGAAAGGGTAGTTAACCCATTTGAAAGGGGTTACACTGCACTAGGGGTGTCCACTTTGAAAAAACATCGATGTTTTTTTCGATTCGATAAATCAAAACTGTACATCGATGTCTTTCGATGTATCGGATGAAAACATCGATGGTTTTAAACATCGAGTACTTTTTCTAAAGTCATATCAAAAGTGTTACTTCTTAAAAAAATAAAGGTCTTTTTTGTTGCATTTGTACCTATTCCAACCCCTTATAAAGCTGACTTCTAAAAAAAAGGTTCTTATTGTGGCATTTATACCTATTCCGGTCCCTTATAAAACAGATTTCTAAAAAAAAAAAGGTCTTTTTTGTGGCATTTACTGGTTATCATCGTTTCGATGTTTTATAAAAAAACATCGATACATCGAGTATTTCGATAGCTCTTCAAAACATCGGATCGATTCCATGTATCGCATTGTAAACATCGATGTTTTCGATGCATCGATGTATATCGAATATCCCTACACTGCACCCGTTCGAGGTGTTACATGTGTCAATGGGTTTATTTTTTAAGCGCTTAAAAAAACCCCTTCCAAAACCCTTTCAACGAGTATGCGAATGGTCCCTGCTTCAGACCACTTTTCACAGTTCACATTTTTCATCCAAGTCATCAGCATACTTTAGATATCTTGATTGGCACGCTCGACACTGCTGTTTAAAGGGGCCTGTATTTGAGCATGGTTAACCAAAAATCGTCGATAAAAGTTTACCATTCCCAAAAATCGACGTAGTTCTCGCACAGTTTTTAGCAGAGGAAATTGGGCAATCGCTTGTACCTTGCTGTCTAGTGGTTTAGTACCCATTGCCGAGATACTGTATCCCAGGAATGTGATCTCCGGTACTCCAAAAATACACTTATCTGGATTAACTAATATTGCGATCGAAGAGCTGGCGTAAATGGTTTTCATGATCACGTGACGTTTTGCTAAAGACTAAAAAATCGTCAAGAATGGATTGCAAAAATCGAGTCCACGGGTCATTTCATCGATAAATCGCTGAAATGTTTTGAGTTCCTAGATCCGAAAGTCATAAACGGAAATTCAAACAGCCCAAAGGATGTCGTAATGGCAGTCTTCGGAATGTCCGCCTCCGCGACGGGAATTTTGGTTATATGCCTTTATCAAATCAATTACCGAATATATTATACAACCGGACAGAGCATACGAGAAATCGTGTATGTGTCGTATCGGATACTGGTCAGGTTTTGTGCCTGAGTTTAATAATATATAATCACCGCAAGGACGCTACCCGTTATTTTTTTTATATACAAGATGAAAGGGTGATAGCCATGGGCTGTCAGTTAGACGGGTAGCTCCATTGGCAACCATAGCGTCAAATTCTTAACTTGCTTAATTTGTCGGGGGCGAGACGACGGGGAGAGCATGACACAGGTGGCCCAGGTGTAGCACGAATGTGGTGTGTAGTGTTGTGCTTAGCGATAACCGGAGTACCAGCGGGGCGCGTTATATTTGGATATTTAGCCAAGATTTTATGGTACTTATCGTTGCCAACAACCGCTATCTTCAAGCTTGATACGATATTTTTACATATATTTAAGCGTTATTGCTTTAGACAACGCCTGGTGGCCGATGTTACTACTTAAACTAAAGGCTCGTGGATGCTTCAGAATTATCTACCAACTCATTCAGTCTTACTTTCTTCAACCACACTGAGACTCGGTCACCATGCTGTGTCTAAATCATTAACGATGGGCTGTCCTCAAGGATCTGTGTTAAGCCCATATGTGTGGAATTTAGGGTTCGATGACTTTCTGAGCTCGCTCTACCTCAAAATTGCTCATTGATCGGCTACGCTGACGACGGTCTTCTACTCATACAATCGAACACTAGAGACGGACTTGAGAAATTGGGGGATACATGTCATAATTTAATAGTTAAATGGGGCGCACGAAATCGGCTAAATTTCGCTCCTCATAAAACTTATCATCTTTTATTAATGGGTAATTTGCAGTCAACGCCACGCATAAGATTTAATAATGCGACAGTTAAAAGGAAAGAGTCAGTTTGTTATCTTGGCCTAGTCTTAGAAAAAAGCTTCTCATTCATTGAACATATTAAAACTGTGGATGAAAAGGCAAAACGAAATTTTTATGCTCTTACTAGTATTTCAACCTCTACCTGGGTCATCTGTTTTAATACACTTAAAATCATATATACAGCCACACATCTGGGGTGTATTATATGTTAGGTGGGACCATGGATGTGGTCGCGCCCCGACAAATCGGCCCGGGGCGACGGAAGAGGCGGCGCGCAACCCCATGGACCCACCCTGCAAACACCTCTCTTCGCCGTGCGAGCGGACCACCGGTACCCGATCTTTGTCTTCGGTGGCCCGCCCGGCGATATACCCTCTCGGGTTCCTCTCTCGTCGACGCCCCGACAGCTTTCGCCGTCGAGGCGTCGCCCTCACGCGGTGGCCTCACGTCGGGTGACCGGACAATTCCCCGGTCCGATCACCCGAAGCCTCGGTTAGGGCGGCATCAGGCGCAGATACTCGCGCATGCGCCGCCCTGGCCGCGGGCGGCGGCCCGGGTCACGGGAATCCTCCCGGACTCGTTCCGCCGCCTCCTTCTGCGAGATGACAGCCTCGCAGAAGGCGGCGACCGCGTCCCAATTCCTGACGCTGTCGACCATCGCTTTCACGACAGCCGGCAGCGTCAGGTCGGCACCGATGACAGCGACGAGGTCACGGCGCTACCCGTCCCAGCCCGAACATACCTCAAGCGTATGTTGCGCCGTGTCCTCGTCGCTACTGCATTGGTGGCAGGACGGAGTCCACTCCCTCCGCACGACCGTGTGCAGGTACTTGCCGAAGCAACCGTGCCCCGACAAGACCTGCACCAACCGGAAGGAGAGCACTCCGTGCCACCGCTCCATCCACTCCATCAGTACGGGCCGGAGGGCCTCGACGGTAACAATACCGTGTCTAGGCCTCTCCAGCCGCGTAGCCCAATGGGCGATGACTTCTCGGCGGGCGTCCTCGCGCCAGGTGGCTATCTCGTTGAACGATGGGTAGCCACCCTCGTCGCGCATTGTGGTAACCCGCCGGTAGAGGTCGGAGAGCATCTCCGCCTCTAGGTCCCACGGAGGTGTCCCGGCCAATAGGCATGCCGCCTCGGTAGACACCGTGCGGTACCCTCGAATGGCTCTGACCGCCATGGCTCGCTGTGGCCTCCAGAGTATAGCCCTGAGCTGGGCGTTCAGAGCCCTCGCCCACATGGGTGCGCCGTACATGGCCATTGAGCGGATCACCCCCGCATACAGCCGTCGACCCTCAAAACTGGGTCCGCCCACGTTCGGCATGAGCCGAGAAAGGGCGGACGCCGCGCCGACCAGCCGGGGAGCAATTTGACGGAAATGCTCCCGGAACCACCATCGCCCGTCGAGCACCAGACCCAAGTACCTCATATGGGCCTGGATACTGATGTGGATGGAGTTGACGACTAACGAGGCGCCGATGGGCAGCCTCACACGGGGCCCATGGAATAAAAGGGCCTCCGTCTTGTTTAGGCCCACCCTGAGCCCTAGCGCCTCGATTCGCCTGACCATCACCTCGGTGCCGAGAGTGGCCAGGCTCGCCGCCTCTTCGAGTGTGCTGCCCCGGGCTGTGACGAGCGTGTCGTCAGCATAGCATATAACTCTAGGATTCATAATTAGAACTGGTTCTCAATTTAACAATGTCCACGTTGTAAAACTCCTTTACAACGCATATGTACGTAGTAAGTTAGAATATAACGCATTAGTATGGAATCCGCATGAAAAATTGTGTACACTTATGATAGAGAGAATACAACGCAAATTTGCCCGATATCTGTACAAACGCATATACGGATATTATCCTTTTCTCTATCCATCAATGTTTGTGTCCGGGATGGTTGGTCTAGATACCCTAGAAGTTAGACGAAAGTTTATGCACATTATGCATTACTATCTGCTGCTAGTTAACAGAGTGGATAACCCTTCGGTACGAGAGTGTATATATTTCTACGTGCCAGACCAATATGTGCGTGGTATAGGACGACGACAACATCGTCTTCTTGTTTGTCCGCCATCATGGTCCTTGCCTCAGGCCGCGAGTAGTCCTACGGGAAGCGCTGTCGATCTTATAAACAGTTTTCTACAGGCTGATCCTGATGCTGATATATTCATTGATGACGTGAATAAAATGGCTAATAGAATCCTATCGTATTTGAATAGTGCTTAATTGGAATTGTTGTATCCTATGTTATATAATTTATAGTTATTGTTTTGTTTTTGTGTTAGAATTTATTTTTGATTTATTACTGTTTTTTACGTTTTCTTAATTTTTATAGTTATATAAGTAGAACTAAGTAGCATAGCATTATAAGCGTTTTGGTTATACTGTAAGCTTATATTGTTTATATGAATGAATGAATAAATGAAAATGATTTCTGATAACGCTCAGCCCGGGGGGGAGACTCCCTCTCAACGCCCAGTCGTAACCGATGTCCCACAGAGTCGGCCCCAGAACCGACCGCTGCGGAACACCGCACGACATGGGCGTCCGCACAATGTCCCCTGCGGGGCTCGCGTAGAAAACACTGCGCCCCTCCAAATAGTCTGCCACCAGCCGCCGGAGGTACGGGGGCACTCCATGGAATCGGAGCGCCTCCCTGATGCAGCTGAATGGCAGACTATTGAATGCGTTGGCGATGTCCAACGACACCGCCAACAGCGCTCCTTTGCCGGCGACAGCCTCCGCGGCCGTCTGCCTCAGGCGTAGCAGGGCCCCGATGGTCGAACGCCCCCTCCGAAACCCAAATTGAGCGTCCGACAGATCGGGCCCCACCTCCTCTAGGTGCCGGACGATGCGGGCAGCGAGGGCACGCTCCAGCAGCTTACCCACATCGTCCAGAAGCACAATGGGCCTGTAGGCCGACGGCGAATCCGGGGGCCGTCCCGGCTTTGGCAGGAGAACCAACCTCCCTTCCTTCCAGCACTCAGGGAACTGTCCAGACGTCAGACAGGCGTTGAACAGTTGCCTGAGGCGAGGCTCGAAGTGCTCGAGGAGCGACGTCAACACCCGGACTGGTATTCCGTCCGGGCCGGGGGCCGTGGTGGCGGAACGAATCTTCGCCACAGCCGCCCCCACTTCCGACTCCGTCACAGGCGGCAAACTCTCGTCGGCCTCCCGGTCGTGATCTGGCGAAGCCATGACATGATATTTATTATACTTTATACATATTTGAAATTCATAGAGTAGTAATATTGTTAAGAAATGTTGATTTGCTTATACACTCATTTGCAAAAAAAACGGGCACCTAAGCAATGAACCATTTCAAATGTTAATATTTCTTTGTTTGATAATTATAGGTAGTTTTATCCACACAATTTGGTAAATTAATAAGAAAATAATCGTTTTCATCAGTATTTCATAAAATTTAGATACAATTTATGGGAAATAATGCTAAACCTCGCTAGTAGTGTATATTCGCTAGTAGTGCATATGCTCATGAAGTAAAAATAAAAAAGTTTTTTTGTTTGTTTTTCTTTAATAAAGTAAAAGCAGATAAATGTTTAGTATCGAGTGTGACCCCCTCTAGCTAAAATCACAGCTTGAATTCGTCTGGGCATGCTAGCGAGTATATCCCGGATACTTGCTTGCGGAATACGTTCCCACTCCGCAGTAATCACATTCTTCAGCTCTCTGATGGTCTGCGGAGCCGGGTGTACTGATCTCACACGCCGTTTCAGAACGTCCCAGACATGCTCTATGGGATTGAGGTCGGGACTTCGAGCTGGCCAATCCAAACGACGAATGCCGACCTCTTGCACATACGCATTAACATCGCGGGATCGGTGGGCGCGAGCATTGTCGTCCATAAAAATCGAGTCTTCACCTAGAGCGGCCATCATCATCCCGTGGTTGGGTACATGGTTTTCTTCCAGAACCAGGCCTTCTCTCGACGGAACCAGTCTCCTGATATCGCTGCCAGGTCCTTTGGACTGTCGAGCGACTAACATTTAGCCTCCTAGCCACGAAACATTGGCTGCAACCCTCTTCAAGCAGTGCGATAATTTTGGTAGCTTTTACCACTTTATCTACCATTTTTGATACAGCCAAACAGCATTAAATAAAGCTTTGACAGTCAAGGATATGAAATTAATCGATAAAAATTGAATAAAAGTTATGAAAGTCGATGTTAACTTCTGGAACTTCGCGCCAAAAATGTAGGATAAAAAGGGGTTTTCTGTAAAAATGAACATCAAATGAAAAATTGAATTTAGAACGTACTTTACTGTACTTTTTTAAATACCACAGCATTTTTAAAACCGGCCAGTAACGTGTACAAACGATTGAAACCTTTTTGGTATTGTATCTTTTTAAATATGAATGAAAATCAAAACCGCCCGTTTTTTTTGCAAATGAGTTTATAATAAATTGCTTAGGGATATAAAATACCTGTTCTCACAAAATTGTTATATACCGAGTAAATATTAGATTATATATAAATATATATATATAGAATCCATTCTTTGTAGTTTTGTTTATTATTGCCAATAGATTATAATAATTATCATTCAGTCAAAAGGTAAATAAATAATGTATTTCCAATTGATTTAACATCAGAAGTGGGATTGGCCTAGCAACGCATTAACTAATAATATTTTATATTTTAGGATGGATGCTGAGACAATTGGTAATCTTCTTAAAGCTATCCGAGATGCTGTATCTACTACACAACAGAAGGATGATGACATCGCTTTGCCAGTGTTTGACCCGGATAAAAACGACTGTGGAGCGACGAGTTGGTGCGACAGCATCGAAACTCTCCGTACGGATTTGAAGTGGAGCAGTATCAAGACAGCAGCTAAAACCGGTAAAGCCCTAAAAGGTTCTGCTGTGACGTGGTTCGAATCATGGGAACCCACTGAAGGCAGATCCTGGGAAAAATTTCGTATCGACATTATCGATGCTTATCCCGAAAGGAAAAACCTGTCCGAGAAACTCAGTAAGGCAATTTTATATACATCAGACGTAGCAGAATCTTATAGTGAATACACTAGAGAAAAAATACGGTTACTTCGTAATACAAAAATTTCTTTCACTGATGACCAATTAGTGGAATTGGTTTGTGGAGGAATTTCTGATGTTGACGTTAAGATGGCTTCGCTAAATAGTGGTGTCACTACTACTGCTGGCCTGA
Source organism: Lymantria monacha (assembly GCA_905163515.2). Lineage (NCBI taxonomy): Eukaryota > Metazoa > Arthropoda > Insecta > Lepidoptera > Erebidae > Lymantria > Lymantria monacha. The sequence goes on from LR991102.1 coordinate 5,733,892, forward strand.
TATCGCTTCTTTCAATATACGTGAAAGCTAAAAAGAGACCTTTAGAAAATCTTAATTGCGGACCTTCTGAAACAAAACGGCCTAGGTTGAACAGCGAAAAGAAATGTTTTGTAATCACATTGGCCACATGCAGTCTCAATGTCCCAAAAATAAACAAACTTCGCGTATACTTACAAATCCCAACTCACCATTACCCAAGCCTAACGGTCTAAAAGTTTGTACGTATTGCAAAAAAGTTGGACATATTGACTCGGTTTGTTATCATAAACTGAGAGCTGAAGCTAGTAATTCTTCATCCATAACTATAGTACCTAATAAAGAGGTTAATTTTTTTGGAAAAGCTGAACTAAAGTTAACTAGAGTTGTCATAAATGATATGCCAATTGATTGCCTCATAGATACAGGAGCTAATTGTAGTTTAATAAAAGAATCAATTGCTAGAAAATTAGGTTGCAACTTTTCACCAGCATCAATTTATTTAAATGGGGTAGGTCAAAATAAAATACATGTTTTTGCTATAATTACCGTACTTGTTAAATTCAAAGAAGTTTACTTAGAGTTAGATATACATGTTGTTAGAGATTATGACTTATCGTATAATTTATTAATAGGACGAAACTCTGTGCAATATCCAGACATAGAAATCGCTACCAATTCATTAGGTAGTCGCCTATTTAGAAACTCTGTTCCAACTAAGATGGAAGTCAACATGATTCTCACTGATACATCTGATTTAATTGATTTAACCTCAAAAATTGAGCATTTAAATTTGGAGCTACAAGATAAAATAAAAAACATCTTTAAGAAGTACCCTTCCGTCTTAGATGGAACTACTACAGTAAAAACCGGTGAACTGAGGTTAAGATTAACTAAAGATGAAATTATAAATTATCGTCCCTATCGATTGGCGCCGATAGAGAGAGATAAGATTAACCAAATAATTGAAGAACTTTTAAAGCAAAATATAATTCGTGAAAGCAACTCTTCGTTTGCAAATCCAGTAATTTTAGTGAAGAAAAAAGATGGTAGTGACAGATTATGTGTTGATTATAGAGCACTAAATAAAATTTTGGATAAAGATCGATATCCTCTCCCTCTAATAGACGATCAAATCGATAAATTAGGCAAAGCAAAGTACTTCATCTCTATTGATATGAAAAATGGCTTCTACCAAATTCCTGTTGCATCGGACTCTATAAAATACACGGCTTTTGTGACCCCTGATGGTCACTTTGAGTTTTTAAGAATGCCGTTTGGCATCTGCAATGGCCCTTCAGTTTTCCAAAGGGCTATCACAAAAGCTGTGCAGCACTTAAAATTCCTTCTAGTTTATATAGATGATATTTTAATCCCGTTTTCAACAATAGAAGAAGGCCTTTGCTACTTAAGTGAAACTGTTCAGGCATTGTGCTGTTCAGGGTTTACTATAAATATTAAAAAATGTAAATTTTTTGTTCAAAGTATAGAATATTTAGGAAGAATTATATCCAAGGAAGGTATTAGGCCCAGTGAAGAAAAGATAGCTGATTTGATAAATTCTCCTGTCCCTAAAACTGTTAAACAATTTAGGCAGTTTATGGGTTTGGCTAGTTACTTTCGAAAATTTATTCCTAATTTTGCATCTCAGGCTGCACCTATAACTATACTAACAAAAAGTAACCAGAAATGGGAGTGGGGAATCAGACAGGATACGGCTAGAAACTATGTTATGAGACATTTGTCTAGCAAACCGTTATTAACTGTGTTTGACCCTCATTTACCAACTGAACTTTATACAGACGCTAGTTCCTTGGGCTATGGAGCCATATTAATACAAAGAATTGACAACATTAAAAGGGTCGTAGCTTATTTCAGTCGTAGAACATCACCTGCAGAATCTAAATACAGTTCGTATGATTTAGAAACCTTGGCAATATACAATGCTTTAAAACATTTTAGAGTATATCTCCTAGGGATCAAATTTAAAATTTTTACAGACTGTAACTCTATTAAATGCACCATGAATAAAAAAGATTTAACTCCTCGCGTTGCCCGATGGTGGACGTATTTACAAGATTTTAATTTTGAGATCTTATATAAAAAAGGTAAATACATAGGACATGTAGATTTTCTTAGTCGTAATCCTGTGCAAGATTCCGCTTCTGCTGCTGTATCTCTCTCTTTATCACCACAAACTGACCCTATGTCAAGCCATGATAATTCATTAAATTCCTCTGGCATAATAAATTTTATTGAAGAACCATTATCGTGGTTAGAAATTGCCCAGCAAAATGACCCAGAGATCCAAAATTTAATAGGTCAAGTCGTATCGGGTGAATTAGATGACAATCAATACTTGTTGCAAAATAATTTGTTGTTTTATAAAGTACAACTTACTGAACCCAAATTAGTAGTGCCTAAAGGATCCAGATTTAGCCTTTTAAAATTATTTCATGATAACTGCCATGTAGGATTTACGAAAACATACAAAAAAATTTGCGAACATTTTTGGTTTCCCCGTATGGCCACTTTCGTTAGAAAATATTTAAAACACTGTCTAATATGTGTGGAATGGAAAAGTCACTCTGGTCCAAAACAAGGATATTTACATCCTATTGACAAAACTCCTATTCCCTTTCATACGATTCATCTAGATTGTACAGGCCCATTCACACAAACAAGTGATGGATACAAACATATCCTACTTTTAGTCGACGGATTTACCAAGTTTTGTTTATTAAAACCTCTCAAAACTCTCAACTCTGCCGAATTAGTGCCAATTATTAGGGAAACCATCACTATATTTGGAACCCCGTCAATGGTTATCACAGATAGGGGCACCAATTTTAGTTCAAACCAAATTCGTACCTTGTTTGGAGAGTTACAAATAGACCATCACATGGTTGCAACAGGCACACCAAGAGGTAACGGTCAGATAGAGAGATATGTTGCTACTGTGATTGATATGCTAAATACTACTTGTAATGGCTCGTCAGATTGGCCAAGCGGATTGTGGAGAGTACAACAGTCAATAAATACCACTGTTCAGAGTTCCACAGGTTTTACACCGATTCGTTTGCTTATAGGCTGTAATGCTAATATCCCTTCTATACAGGCTCATTTGAATGACGTAAAAATTTCCGAAGATAACATAGATGTAAGGACAGATCGTGAAGTAGCTTATCAACGTCTGTGTTCTGAGGCAAACAAATTCAAGACTCGATTTCATTCAATAAGACGAGACAATATGGTTTTTGCAATTAGAAATACAGTTTATGTAAATCAAGACCACAGGCGCCATGATAAGCTAAGTCCCAGATATAAAGGTCCATATGAGATAACAGCTATCCTGCCTAATGATAGATACTCCTTAAAGGGAATAGGAAATTTAAGGAATATAACTATATATATAATATGTGGCCAAAGATAAATTGAGATTATGGTCAGGAGAATGGATCGATGATGTCTAATAATTGTAACTTTTGTGTGATTCATTTTAAATATTATATTGCTTATGTATTAATGTCAGATGTGACAAATGGAGTGATAAAAGGCTGATTGGAACTGCTGAAGTCAGTTACTTTGCTCTAAACTGTCTCATGTGCAGCAGGTAAGAGGTTTAGATGGATGTCAAAGTGCTGACCGTTGTTATTGTTCTCTTAATGTGATAAGTTGGACTATAACAATGAATAATATGTATAACCTTATTTAATAATAGTTTCCCTACAAAAATGTATTTAGATAATTAGAATTAAGCTTATTATTTTATGTAGTCCGAGAACGAACTACATGTCAGTATGGCCGTGATAAAACGGTTAATAATTTAATGAATGGCTGCTCTATATTTTGTAACCTGGGGTGTTGTTAGCTGTGAACAATGATTTCTTCATTGTGATTTCCGCTTATTAAAATGGTCATTGAAATCGGTTAGAGATTGTATATAAATGAGGTACTGTTTGGTCTACCTACTGTAAAGGATAGATTATTAGAGACGAATAAAACAAACGAATGCTGAATAAACACTGCGTATATTTGGTAAGAGTAATGTATTTATAACAAAGATAAAGTACACGTCATATCTATATATGTACTACATCTCACTACTAATGTAATGTTTTCACAGTGAAGCATTGTTAGCTAGTAGCTTTACAAAGTTTATTAGTCTGATTGACTAATAAACTTCACTCAGGAATGTCGGTAGGGTACGGTATAAAAAGAGGCACAACGCCTGTCCGAGCACGTTTTTGTTCTTTGGCTGCTGATGGGATCACCTCTGTACCAAGTTAAGTACTTATATTGTTAATTTCATTTAAATAGTATGTAATTATAAATATAACCTATTTTATGTTTAGTAACTGTGTTTGTTTAAATGGTATCCATATTTATTATACTTTATACATATTTGAAATTCATAGAGTAGTAATATTGTTAATAAATGTTGATTTGCTTATATAATAAATTGCTTAGGGATATAAAATACCTGTTCTCACAAAATTGTTATATACCGAGTAAATATTAGATTATATATAAATATATATATATATAGAATCCATTCTTTGTAGTTTTGTTTATTATTGCCAATAGATTATAATAATTATCATTCAGTCAAAAGGTAAATAAATAATGTATTTCCAATTGATTTAACACACGCGACAATACTTGTACCAGCTAGCATTATTTTAATACCGTTTTTACATCGAAGGCTGGCTTTTATTACTCAGCTGAAACCCCCAGCATGCAACTGGAACTTAGCATTCAATCAGTGGCTCTTCGAAATACCAAGATCGCCGTCTTATTGCTGTGAACATCGCTGTGGGCTTTGGACTGCCCAACGACCGTTAACGCTTTGCAACTTAGGAGTCACTTAGACGACATCTACGCCGAAAAAATATTTTTAAAACTGCGTGAGTCCGTTCCATTATCCTATATTTCCTATCTTTCTATCATTTTGCCAGGAATTTTGAATAATGGTCTTCGGATCAGGCATTTTGATTTCTTCATACGTATATTCATATCATATATCTTTTTAAAATATAATAATTACTATCAGAATTATTAATATACAATATAATTAATTTATTATTCGAAATACATAACAAAAAACTTATCATAGAAATTATATTCAAATGTTTTTTAACGGTAAGAACCGCATAACTGAGTGCGTCATTCTTTTGTTCACTAATGAGTAATGTCCCTCCGTTGATTTTACTGCATTTCTTTAAAACGGTACCTATTAGTAGGCTTAAAATTAGAATTTATTGAATAAAAAACCGGTTTTGTGTATTTTCGGATCTATATCAGATGATTTATCGTTAGTTTTGCCAGCTGTTCACGTACCGCTTGCTTCGTATTTCTTTTATTTGTATTATTTCTGTTGCTTTTTTGCATTTCACGCTTTTATTTATTACTTTTCACGATGTCAGACGCTAAATTACAGATTCTCATTAAGAAGCGTGGCAGCTTTAATGCTAAGCTTACATATTTTGGTAACTTTCTCGGATTACTACCTACTAGTAATTTAGTTTCTTTTCATAGGTCCGAATTGGAATACTGTCTTGATTTAATGCAAACATTATATAAGAAATTTGAGGTATGGCAGACAGAAATGGAGCTGTTATCGGGGAATACAGACGACACGTATGCCGATCGGGAGCAGCTTGAGACGCTGTATTATGCGCAGGTGAGTCGCGTGAAGGCTATGCTCACTCCCGCGCGCTCATCCTAACCCGCTTCTACTGCTTCTGAGGACGACAGCCCTCTTCATTCATCTGGCTGCAAGCACGACTTGGTCCGGCTGCCTAAGATAGACTAGCCTCACTTCAAAGGGGACTATCAGCACTGGCTTGAGTTTCGAGATACGTATATTTCATTAATTCACAGTAACAATAGTATACAGAACATAAACAAATTTCATTATCTGCGTGCAGCCGTTACCGGCAGCGCATCGCTTGTCATTAAAAGTATCGATTTTAAATCTGATAGTTACTATATAGCCTGGCAATTATTATTAGATCGTTATAAAAATGAAAAATTCGTTATAACAATGAAAACGTTCATATTCGAGAGGAGCGCGATAGATCATCACGCTCAATTCATACGCAGATGCAAAAGTAAAGTACGTAAAAAGATGGAGTTTTCAACCTACGATACCGATACGAACCCGGGATACGCTATATTATTTTGTGTGCAACTGGCAATTAATTTTCGAAGTGCGAGAGACTTTTCGGTACTAAACTCTTCTTCATTTTTGGACTCTATTTCATCATCCCATTTAAATGGCGCAAGCTGGGTAGTCTCTTCGGATTTAGTGGACCCAACTTCACGAGGAGTAGTTTACGTAGACAACTTCTTTTTCGTCGCCTGTATTTTTGCAGAGGAAGTCTCTTTTTTAGACTCTGTGGTTTTTGGGCTCTCACGAGCATTAGTTGGAATGGGTCTTGGTTTTCTCTCCAGACGTTCCAATTGTCCTTGGCTATATATATATATATATATCACTGAGTAGAGCATCATTGACGCGAGTAGGCTCACTCATCTCAGGCGTGAAATTAACAAGTATAGTACTGCCAACGCCCAACCTGCTTTCATTGCCGCCTTTCTTACTACTATTACGCTTATATGGATTAGTATAATCAGTAGTATATGGATAAGGATTCACTGTACGAGAGAGTCCAACCGTATGTGAATTTCGTTCAAGCATAATCCTTGAGTTGATCAAAGGAATATGTGTACCAGTTCCAGCCAAAGTTATCACGCGATTGCAGAATATATCATCTAAATTGTAAGATCTCTTTGTCTCACATCCCCCAAAATGCTCTTCACCTTTGGGATCAGTTTTGTAAGTTAGAACCATTATATGCGGCGCGTTTGGATCTTGAGAGTGGTATATGGTACGTAGGGTTATCAAACGACGGGGTGCCTCAGAATGTGCCATAATGTATATACTAGACTTTAACGACGTTCTACTCAACCGAGAAAAAATCAAGTGCTGCTGAGTGAGATATTTTTCGAGCTGCTGAGTGAGATATTTTTCGTAACCTATTCGGTATGATAACTCTCTAGCTTTTTGATCTAATAAATGAATTCAATGTTATGTAAATGAAAGGAAAGTTCAGAGTGTAGGATTTTTAAATGAAGTTTCAAATTATCCCTAATAGAAAACCAACGCCTGGCCTCTGCACCCAACCAAACTCTTTGAGCTTTTTCTATGGCAACATTGGCAGCCCTAGTTCCTGTTTGGTACGAGATTTCCAGCTATTTGGTCTGGTGGCAATGGGTCATAATCAGCGTCATTAACTTGAGAGGCTAATACCCTATTTGATGTTACTAGCGGCGAGATGTAACACTCATATGCGTTGTGAGACTGGGCATTGAGTACGCCGAATGATCCACTGGGCATGATTACTACGTTGTCAACTACAATAGGCCCGTGGTATAGCTATTTGTGGGAGGTTTAGACGTACTTCCTTTCCGTCTTGCGTGATAACCTCAGCTATGTGCGATATATAATCAACTATCGCTTGCGGAATGACTTGATAATCAGGGAGTATCTCTCTTGCATCGGTACGTAAATTAAGTACATTCTGCCCTGCCTGTCTGGCGGTTTCTAGTATCTCCAAATTCAAGTGCGTTGTCATCGCATGTGTGTACATTGAAAGAGGTAAGCGTTCGTGCAACCTTGGGTCAACACCCCGCATCTTCTCGTATGTTTGATTTACTATGGGGATAAACCCCGAGAACTCGAAGTTCTGTGAGTAAATGTCGATATCTGGTATAAGTGACGAGTGAGGGCCGATATCATACAGCGGCTCATCTCGAGCACCCTCATCAGAAGTTTTAGGCTGAACAGTTTGGTTAACCTGTTCTCTAACCTGCGGCTTCTTTCCCCTCCCCCGGAACTCCTGGGATCGCTGGGTTGGCCGTCTTGCGACGTTAGACTCGCGTCTTTCGTCGTATGGAGCGGGCTCGTATGCCCAATTCTCCAATTGTTGCCGATCATTATAATGTTGGTAGGCGCGTTGCGCGTCTCGGGCTGCTCGGCGGTTACCGCCGGAATGGCCTCTGCCACGTGGTGCTCCACGAAAATCGGTGTTATTATTCATCTCAAAAGGTCTGAGGAATTATAAAACAGTCTTAAAAAACTAGCCTATTAGGCTAGTTGACAAAATTTTAAAACCTCGTTTATTATATACCTTGATACTTATTGTATCTCAAAAAAAATATATTTTAATTAAAATCTAATATATACAATATGTATTTCGCATTTAAAAAAAACAATTTAAATTTACCTCGAAAATGCTCAAAACTGTCATGGCACCTTGAATGACGTCACGACTCGCCAAACAAGACTGTTCGCTTACGGAGCTTGGAAGTGTTATACTATAAAAAATGGATTTGCCGTCTTACAACTACTACAAGTACTGTGTAGTGCCCCAGTGTAAAAGCACAAGCATAAAAACGCCCAACAAATTGTTTATTTATGTTCCACACAATCAACAAATACGGAAAAAGAGGCTAACACTTGCAAGGAGAAATGATAGTCATTGTTTATCAACCAATTCAACAATGTATTTTTGTGAAGATCATTTCGATGTAAGTATTCCACTCAGCATAATCTAGGTAATGTAAATAAAAACTATGTGTTTTGCTCAAGAACGTTAATAAAACAATAATATACTATTTGAGGTTACGTATGCTGTTGTATTCATTGGATTAAACATACATGTTTTATCTTTCTAGTTGCCAAATGATATGCTGAATTATACTGAGTATCATATTATGGGAAAAGTGTCACAAGTGCGCATGAGACCAGGTTGTAAGCCAAGTAAATTTGGATGTCAAGAAGATAGACGAAAACGGACATGCAGCAGCACAGAGCGATCATACATAATTAAAAAACAAAGAACGGCGATAATAGCAGAGTGTCTGAATGAACAAGAAGAAAGTTGTGCACACAGTTCATCTCTTGAAGACACTTCACATACAAGTTCAGGTATATATGAGTAATAACTAACATACTTTTAAACAACAAATAAATAACTACTTAATAAACTATAAAGCTAATTACTTGCATTTATTCTGCAGATTTTCAAACAGTTCGACTAAATGAGCCAGAAATTATATGCGAACAGAAAAAAAATAAAGCGGTTCAAGCATTTGTTACACATAGTTTCAGAAGTAAGGCTGTCCAGACGAATATGAAAACAGTAGACCAGGCATTATCACCCTTGAAACCATCAATTATATCTAGTTCCACATCCCCATTTAAACTTGAGACCATAAAAAAATCATTTCCTTCAGTATCCAACTTAAGCAAAATCACAAGAAATATATTGATTGAGGAAGAGCATTCTGACAGTGATATTTCTTTGTATACACCATCCGTAGCTACATATAGTCGACCATCATCAGTGCAATCATTACAAGTGAAATCATCTTCTGACTGTAGTGAATTAATTGCTGAAGACAAAAGATTAGAAGCTAATGAGACACTATTAAACACAATTAAAAAAATTGAAAAAAAGCCTTGTTTGTACATTGGAGTTCCGAGCAGTTGTTACTACTTGATTGACATATTAAAAGATGAAATGAATATTCCTAAACATCATTTATTGCTGTGTTTACATAAGATAAGATTGGATATTAAATTTAATCAGCTGACCGATGATTATGGATTGAGTCCATCATATTTGAGTAAGATATTTTTAAAAAATATACCAGTAATAGCCAGCTATATGCATCCTTTTATTGTTGATATTAACAGGAAGATGGTAAAGAGGACCTTACCAATGGCTTTCAGACACAAATATCATGATGTGTCTTGTATAATAGATTGCCTTGAAATAGAAATACAAAAACCATCTAAAGCAGTTAATCAAGCTATAACATGGTCCGAGTATAAAAAGGCAAATACCATAAAATATTTAATATCCTGTACACCTAATGGATTGGTTAACTATATTTCTCCCGGATTTGGAGGCAGAACCACTGACACATGTGTGGTTGAATCATGTGACTTTGTCAACACATTAAAAAGTGGTATGGTTGTTATGGCAGACAGGGGATTTAAGCATATAGAGCAATATCTCAATAAATTTAATATTAAATTAGTAAGGCCTCCAAGTGTTCAAACAGGAGTGAAGATGAGCAAAAATGAAGCAAAACTAACCAAGCAAATAGCCAGCTTGAGAATACATGTAGAGAGAGTTATACGCCGCCTACGTGAATTTTATATGCTTAAACCACATGCATGTACTAATTTAAAATTTGTGAAAGTTCTTGATGAAATATTAATAATAACATGTGCTTTAATTAATATGCAAGACTCTTTAATAAAACAAAACTAAACTTCAAAATTGCTTTTTATTACCAACACATTTAAAAACACACACATTTACATTCTGATATAATAAAGGATATACTTGTCTTAATTAATTTTAAAAGTCAACATACATTAAAAACATACCTACACACTCTTACACTACACTCTTATATAATAAGGGATATATATTGATTTTCCAAAAGTTTAATAGCTTATTAATGATAATATCCTCAATGTATTGCTGATCATATGGTATATTTATTAACTCTACTTGTTTATTTTTACTGAAGTCTGGGTCAGCTACACATAAAATGCAGTTTTCCTTTTGTAATAAATACATTTGAAGTTGCATTTGAACATAATATTTTTCAGTAGCATTGCCATTTTTGATGTAATTATTATATGTTTTTTTACTAATAGGACATTTAATTTCAATTAAACCATTCTCAAAAATTCCATCTGGGGAACCAGCAATCATGGGATATTTGGAGTTTAATATTAGGCCACATTTATTAATTTTTTTTTTCAATTTTCTTTCCACTGTTTTTCTCACTTCATCTTCTAGGACACGTCCGCGTTTCATAGATGGAGTGTCTGGGATTTTACCACCTAGTATGAGGGATACAAGTATGCCGTCATTTGTTTTGCACCGGCTTACTTCAAATGCTCTGGAAGCTGTTATTCGACCATACCGCAGTTGAAACCACAGATCACTTTTGCACTGTTCCCTAGTTTCTTCTTCAACTCTCATAATTAAAGAAGGTGAAATTACAACTTTCTTCAAAAAATCTTCAACGCATTTGTCTTTAAAGTGATACACAAGTTGGTGCATTGAGACAGCTTGTATTTCAGTTAGACTATAGTTAGGTTGATATTTCAATAGTTCACAGTCTTCTAATTTTCTCTTTCTAGCCTCTTCCAAAAACTTCTTTAACACCGATGAGTTGGCTGGCAGTATGGGATTGCCCTTGGACAATTCCTTTGCCGTCATACATTTCACGCTACTGCCAACTCTGGAGAGTTTGGATTTCTTCCAGTAGCACTCCACCGACGTGCATGATGGTTCCTCACTTCAGCGATGAAGCCACATAAGAAAGGCTATCGCGTGTTTACAGCCGCCTTGTGACGCTACACAGTCCTCACATTGGACAGACAGGACAACTTCGTTTTCCTCATCAACAACCAGTGTGCATCTATATAATTTAGCATGCACTTTGTGTTCCGGACATATTTTGCACTTTACAGTGCAGCATTTACTGTCACGCTTAAGCTGCACATAGCTAACAGCGTCGTCTCCATATGAAGCTCGTGCGGACCTGAAATTAAATTATAAATTTATCATTTCTTTGTATAAACTACGTAGTTCTAACCACAAAAGGTGTTAAATATAATAAGGTGTACAAACTATACACACATAATCAATAATCTCAAAATATTTGTATTATTTTCATACTTACATTGAAGCTTTAACATTGCGGAATTCCGACGAGCAAAAGTCTCTATTCGATGCGAAAAATGTACCAAGCATAACAGCGTCAATTCTAGGCAAGTTATTGCTATTTGCTTGGCTAAATCCTGATTCCATGATGAAATCTACTTGTCTTCACTATATGACTAAGAATAACTAGGTTTACGTGACAAAAAAGGACTAAAAATGAGAAATTATATGGAGTTGGTAGGAAGATATATTTTGTTCTATGAAACGTCAATAATAACAATGACGTAACACTTTCTGATTGCTGTTTACTGTCACGTGACTTAATGCCTATTTGTTTGGAATTTCTTTTCTAAAAATATTAATAATCTTAAATTTTTGTGATAATTAGATTTGTTTTTCTTTATCTAAATGTCTTAATCTATAATTAGAAACTATAATCCATCCGATTTATTCTTAGTGGAAACAAGCCTATTCGGTATAACATGATGGTATTTACATTGCTGATTGAACCACACGTTTTGACAAGCGACGCAGTGGAGCTTTGAGATCTTAATATATAACTTCGCCTGTACAGCTATGCTTGCTGATTTGATATAATTGATTGAATTAGGCGATACATGGCGGAAATCCATTATTATTATAAAATGGAGGAGAGGAAGGAAAAAACCACTTATTAGCAATTTTATATTCCGGGTTGAGCATGTCTCCGCATGGAGTGGGAGTACCAGTGCGCTGCAATATATGAGTACGGGGCGACAGGCAATAGCTCTCATTCGCATAGGTAACTGGATATTCGAGGGTACAATCAGTGCTAGCTCTAGGACTGATCGGCACTGGTATACATTTTATAATATGAATGACTTCACCTGCAGAGATTGCAGTATATCCTGGTGAGTTCATATACTGATAAGCAAAGTGGGAAGGATTGGAATACCCTATAGTCATAAGGGTCTTTATTTGTTGCCGTTCAAGTTCACACAATTCAGTGGACAGTGTTTTATATATACTACGAATACTTCGTTCTACACCACGAGTCACGTACATAATCTTGGCGTTAACGTACATGAATAGATCAAGGTCATTGGTAGGAATGACCTCTCGTTTAAAGGGATAAACTTTATTCCTCGTTTCGTAAATCATATATCGGGGATGTTCTGTTTGGAACATATGATATCTGCATATTTCTTTCTCTTCAATAGTCATGAGAGAGAATATCTGGTCTTCCTCTTTTACAGTGAAGATATTGCTATAACGTGCGACTCCATTACGTCCGCGTCTTAAAAGAGTTGAAACTTTAGTAGCGGGGCCCTGATATACTACATGATATGCATCTTCCCTACATGGATAGAGCTCTTCTGCTTTCCAGAACATATAATAGCTGCCCCAGCTGATAAACGCATTCTCCTAGGTATGTGTTCGAACATAGTAGTGACAATGAAAGGATTCATCACCACTTTGAACAGTATGTTGTTTCCATAATTTGAAAGTCGGACACTATCGGGTATGTTTCTACGTGTACGTAATTCTTCAGTTTCGATACTCAAAGCCAATACTCGCATCTCATGTTGTGAGATTTCGAAGAAATCTCTCATGACTTCGTCCATTCCTATTCCATTAAACAGGAAACCATCAGAGTAGTTGTGATTCTCTCGTCTACGCGCAGGGTCAAGATACCTGTGTACGGCATTATTCACAATATCTGGATCCATTCCTGAATCCATTAGTGTAGAATATGGAAACCCGAGTGACTCAGGCTCGCACCTTTGCTGCTCTAGCATTCTGAAAGTAATATTATATTCTTGATTTCTTGATTTTTTCAGCCAATCCCAACTCATTGTTGGGGAGGGGTTCAGCACTTCTGGGAGAGCTTGATTAATTCAACGCTCTTCCATATCCAGATATGGACATCAATCTGTGGAGAAAACTAGCAAAGGCGGTGAAATGATCACAACTAGTTTTAACTAATGAAGTTTTTAGGTATATATCAATAGCCTTTTCGAGCTTGTAAAAATTTCATTCGGCTTTTACTTGTGTTAGATATGGAACGCGTCTTTGCAGTGTGGTGGTAGCACATAATGATTTGGCTAAGTATACGACGGTTTTTCTATTAATGGGAACTACTGTAGGTTCTTCGCTGCCGTCCATGTATAGTCCATTCATGGATGCCTCAGATAGACGAAGCGATGAATACCAATTTAGGAAGTTATATTCATTTGCAACAGCAAAGAAATCAAATATTCTGGAAGCGAGAAGCTTGAATACTTGAGGTGCGCCAGCATATGACGACCTGTCTTCACCATGTCTATTAGCAGAAGCCAGGAAACTATTAGCGGTTGCAGCAATCCGCCATGCATTGTAATGTATGATTCTATCGGGGTGATCAAGATCATTAATGTTTTCGATTTCATGGACGAACATCTGCCGATTACAGCATTGAGCATATGGTATTGCAGGATCTAAGGGCGCGTATCGTTGATTATCCCCTTCACGCCACCCACCTCCGTTTCCGGTCGTTATCATACCATTGAAATCATTTATATTAGCGTGTGGTACAGCGTTGACTCTATTGAGTGGTAGACCAGCTAAGCCTGGCGCTACTTCAAGTATGTGGGCGTTTAATCCAGCATCTACTAGGGCCTGCTCCACCACACGTGCACCCCGAGGGGTGACATTGTTCCATCTAGGAGAATCAGAATGCGCGAACATGAGTTTGCATAATTGCTATAGGCAGGCGCATCTAGGGATGGCGCCGTCGCGGATACCGTTATACTATTGCTGGTGGTATTCTCAGATGGTGGTACGTAACCATTTTTATCGTCATTGTTTTTAAATTTATGAGAATTTTTATGTAATATATAATCGGCTAACCCATCAACTATCGAAGTGAATAGTACAAGTGTACGGTATGCACAGCCTGCAGTGGACTGTATGAGGTAAGTTTACTGAACTAGGTGAGGAACTGATATTATCCTATCCCTGCAAGCCGCGAAGAAGTAATTAAAAAATACTCCACCAACCTTTCATCCACTTTCGCCGAGGGCAGTAGTGTCGTCGCAGTAGGCTCGCCAAACCGCGCAGTCAGCTTCACTATATTCTATACAACTATGCAGTTCACAGCACCACAAAACACTATTATGGTGGTTCCAACAGTTCCGTTAAACAATGTCCTACCAAGGATTAAGCAGGTGCGGCGATTACGAATACACCGAGTGGCACAACCGCCTGGCGGACCGAGTTGTCTCAAATCTTCTACTCAACTCTCCTAACGACGGTTGCAGAATCGAAGTTGTGAAGTTTCTCCAAATACCCTCCACATAACTTGCAAGGACCGAACATACCCCTCACCGAATTCAACATGATGAATTCCCCATTCTAAATTAAAAAGCAAGTAAGGGATATACAATCCACTAACCTATGTAAACAAAACACATAGAATAAATAAACCTTTAGTGAGGTATATTTTTGAAAAAAAAGAATAATAATAATTAATTAATCTAGATAAACAATAAAATTTAACCTAAGAAAAAAATAAAAGGTAATTAATTTGCATACGGTAATGGACAAATTTTATTCACCGGTCTCTTAATTAGACCATTTTTAGTTCTCAAAGTAACTACACGAATAATGCCATCAACGCCCTCGTGTGTTGTTTCAATTCTACCAAGAGGCCACTGCAATGGGCGCGTCAAATTTGATTTCAGTAAAACTAAATCACCAATCTTTACGTTAGGAGGTGAGGCAAACCACTTCTCTCTTTGTTGCAGAGTATGAAGATAGTCATTTGACCAGCGCTTCCAAAATAACTGTGATATTTTTTGAATTGACTGCCAACGAGATAATCTATGTTGAGGAACGTCCTCATAATTATATTCAGGCACAGCCACTAAGCTTTGTCCTATCAGGAAATGACCAGCAGTTAATACATCGAACTCGTTTGGGTTTTCAGATAGTGTACATAAAGGGCGTGAGTTTAATACAGCCTCTATTCTGCAGAACACAGTTGACAACTCTTCCAGAGTGAGACTTCTATCACCTACAATACGTTGTAAAATGTGTTTCGTACTTTTTTATCCCGGCTTCCCAAAGTCCACCCATGGAAGCTGCGTTAGGAGGATTTGTCCTCCACTCTACTTGCCGCGCGGTTAATCCTACGAGTACCTCGTCATGAATCTTATTACCATTTAAAAATCTAAGTACCTCCTTGAGATGCTTGGCTGCCGATACATAATTCGTCCCGCAATCGGAATATAAACAAGTACTTAATCCGCGACGGGCTACGAAACGGTCATATGCAGCTAGAAAACATTCAGCTGATAAATCAGTTAACACCTCGCAGTGTACTGCTTTTGTTGAAAAACATACAAATAGGCATAGATAAGCCTTGTATATTTTTGCGTTACGACGTGTACTTTCTTTTACAAGGAATGGACCACCTATATCTGTACCTACATGGCTGAATACCTTATCAACCTTAAGTCGGGACATGGGCAACGTACCCATTTGAGGTTGTAATGCAGTAGGTCGGCATTTAAAGCACACCTTACACTTTGTCAGTACCGATCGAATGATGCTACGAGCACCAACGAGCCAATAGTTTTGACACATTAGACCTTGTAATGTACGAGGCCCTACGTGTAGGTATTTTACGTGCAAATATTCGATTAATAATTTACTTGTATGGCATTTTGGTAGCAAAACCGGGTGCTTCGTATTGTACGGAAGGTCAGATTGTGAGATACGACCCCCCACCCTGAGGACTTTATTTTCAACGAAGGGTGATAGTTTACGTAAAGAGGCTACAAACTTACCCTTTTCTAACGCTACTATTTCAGATTCAAAGTGATTTTGTTGAATAATTCTAATAATTGAATCATGACCTTTGCGCAACTCAAGGGTCGTTAGAGGGCCTAAAGACCGATTTGAAATTTTACACTGAAGATTTATAATAAATCTATGACACCATGAAATAATACGCTGTAATTTATTAAAAGAAGAACACTTATTAAATATTTCTTCAAGGTCATTTTTAATTTCAACCTTTAGAGAAGAATTAAAACTAAATGTTGCACTATTTGATTTAAGTTCGGGAATCTTGAAGTTATGATTTAATAAATATGGTTTTATAGGCCACTTTTGTTGGTTATCATATAGCCAATCGGGGCCGTGAATCCACTCTGTAGCTCTTTCCACGAAGTGAGCAGGCAACGTTCCACGTGAACATATGTCTGCAGCGTTATTTTCGCCCTTCACGTGATACCAACAACTAGGTGGTACTGCGGCAATAATGCGACTAACACGGTTAGCCACAAAAGTTTTTAACGTGTATGGTTGTGTATGTATCCAAGCCAAAACATTTTTCGAATCGCTGAGCGCAAATATAGAAACAGATAAATTATTATCGCTTAAGTTTTGTACGACAAAACTTACAACCTTCGATAGCAGCACGGCTGCTTCGAGTTCGAGTCTAGGTATAGACAAGAGTGGGTTTAACGGCGCAACCTTTGACTTACTAGTCAGCAGTCGAACCTTCACTTCACCTATATTGTTTATACTACGTATATATAAGCACGTTGCGTATCCACGGGATGACGCATCGCAAAATGCTATTAATTGTATTTCACTAAAATTAGGTATTAAGATGTGACGCTCAAAACGCAATTCACTCAAAAGTGGTAGATCGGAGATGAATCGATTCCACTGTGAGCACGGCTCAGGTGGTAGTTGCTCATCCCATGCGACTCCCATCTTCCAGAGATCTTGCATGATACACTTTGCGACAAACGTACATGGTGAAATAATACCTACAGGATCGAATATGCTCGCCAGTAGTTTTAAAACTGATCGTTTGGTCTGTTTATTATCAGTCATGTTATAGGAAAACGCAAAACTGTCACAGGCAGGTAACCATGTCAACCCTAACACCTTAAGGGAGGATGATAACGTATCATCTTGAAAATCGATGGTTACAACTTGATTTGACTGCATATGAGTAAGTAACTCGGGACAGTTGCTAGCCCATTTTCTTAAATCAAAGCCACCACTTTTAAGAAGTGTCAGCAAATCATCCTGCAACGTGCAGGCCTGTTCTAATGATGGGCAGGACCATAATACGTCATCAACGTAGAAGCCTTGTTTGAGCACCTTTGCAGCCTCTGTACGCGGACGTTCAGCATGAGTGAGCTCATCCTCAGCTAGCTGATGCAGCGTGCGCACAGCTATGTAAGGTGCACTACGGAGACCGTAGGTATTCGTTCGAAGTTCGAAGACGCGAACTGGCTCCGTTGGAGATTCTCGCCAAAGAATGTGCTGGTACTTCCTATCAGCAGGATCAATCAGAACAGCCCGATACATCTTTGACACATCAGCAGTGAAACAAACTTTATATAACCGAAAGCGAATTATAATCTTTAGTAAGTCTGGATGTAGTTTTCTGCCTGTCAAGAGTGCATCGTTAATTGAAATACCATTCTTAGGTTGTGCTGAACCGTCGTAAACAACGCGCAGAGGTGTACTTACGGACGATGGACGCAGAACACAATGGTGCGGTATATAATATCCTGACTGCTCAGGACCTTGATATAACTCCATGTGTCCAAGAGATTCATACTCTCGCATGAAGTCAACATAAGACTTATGAAGGTCTGGCGATCGCGCCAGGCGGCGCTCGACCTGTTTAAGCCTTGTTATAGCCACATCATAAGAATCACCAATAGGTGCATGGTGTGGGTTTAATAAAATGGGAGAAACATAACGACCATTTTCATCACGACAGTGTTTTTCTGTGTACATTTTTTCGGCTAACTCCTCCATAGGATCCGTTGGAACTTCACACGGTAAAGATTCCAACTCCCAAAACCGTTTAAGTGTATCATTTAAATAATTATTTTCAATTGTGTACGACACAAATGACGTTGCACACGGTACAACATCGAGACTACTAGAGCAATTTTTTAACCCTAGTCTTCCAGTTATGACGTAACCAAATATGCTCCCCAATGCCACTGGTACATCTTTATTTATTATAAATTTTGTCCCGTCATAAATATAGGGAAACACTTCGCCCGATAAAATAATGTCAATCGGGGACGTTGTATAAAAATACGGATCAGCTAATTGTAAGTCTTTATACTTAGTAATCAACTTATCGGGAATAAGTACGTTTGGCAAATCGGATGTAATTTTAGGTAAAATTACAGCATCAATGTTAAACACCGGCGTGTTATTGTAGCGCGGCTGAATAACACACGAAGCCATTCCATAATTTTTTACATATTCGCCACCTAGTCCGAAGATATTATATGGACATTTATTAGCTGATAATCCTAACCGTTGAAAACAATCTAACGTAATGAAATTACTTTGCGCCCCAGAGTCAATTAATACGCGCACGGGCTGATAATTATTAAACGCGTTCAAAACATTCACAACAGCTGTTCCCAAGATAACTGTACAGTTAGAAGTATGCGTAGACGTCAGATGACACACCGTACTTATAATTGATTGTTCGTCTCCCTTGCACGGCGCAGGAGCGGTCTCAGTCGAAATCAGCTGATTCGAACACGGTTTGTTATTATCTATCGCGCTAACTTCACGATGTAACAGAACATGATGCGGTAAATTACAGATTAAACATTTAAAATTACTTTTACACGCCTTAACGGTATGATTTGATTTTAAACAATTATGACATAATTTTAATTCATTCGCACGGCGAATACGTTGCTCATTAGACAATTTACGAAATTGTTCACAACGGAAAATCATATGATTACTATCACAATGTACACATAAACCCTTTAATCCAGAGCGTGTAGAAGATAGCGAATGCTTTTTTGTATCCTGGGTCGAAGTGACCAAAAAAAGACTGTACGGTATGCACAGCCTGCAGTGGACTGTATGAGGTAAGTTTACTGAACTAGGTGAGGAACTGATATTATCCTATCCCTGCAAGCCGCGAAGAAGTAATTAAAAAATACTCCACCAACCTTTCATCCACTTTCGCCGAGGGCAGTAGTGTCGTCGCAGTAGGCTCGCCAAACCGCGCAGTCAGCTTCACTATATTCTATACAACTATGCAGTTCACAGCACCACAAAACACTATTATGGTGGTTCCAACAGTTCCGTTAAACAATGTCCTACCAAGGATTAAGCAGGTGCGGCGATTACGAATACACCGAGTGGCACAACCGCCTGGCGGACCGAGTTGTCTCAAATCTTCTACTCAACTCTCCTAACGACGGTTGCAGAATCGAAGTTGTGAAGTTTCTCCAAATACCCTCCACATAACTTGCAAGGACCGAACAACAAGTGAGCAACCGAATATATCGTGTAAAGCTTTGAATTTGAAAATTGCATTAAATACTGTTCGAAGGAGTATGTAAATAACGTAGAGCGAGAAGCCTATGGAACCAAGCTCACCAATGAACTTAAATGCACCCCACGTTTCCAACCACCATTCGCAAAATTGGCTCTTGAGCTGCGTTTTGTTGATGAGCATAGCGTAATTCAGTGAATTATGAGATATGCTGTCACCATTCAACGAGCTTGTAAAAATTTCATTAATGGCACGTCTCTCTTGAGGATACATGATTTGATGGCGTACCCTCTCGATCTGTTCTGGAGTGTAAATTCCAGCATTGATTATATTTCCCAAATCTAAACCATCCCACTTGGGCGGATTCTTGGGAGAAATGATAATAGGACTTGCTGTTGGGTACATACTTTGCTTAAAGGCGTACCACTTATTAGCAATTTTATATTCCGGGTTGAGCATGTCTGCGCATGGAGTGGGAGTACCAGTGCGCTGCAATATATGAGTACGGGGCGACAGGAAATAGCTCTCATTCGCATAGGTAACTGGATATTCGAGGGTACAATCAGTTCTAGCTCTAGGACTGATCGGCACTGGTATACATTATAATATGAATAACTTCACCTGCAGAGATTGCAGTATATCCTGGTGAGTTCATATACTGATAAGCAAAGTGGGAAGGATTGGAATACCCTATAGTCATAAGGGTCTTTATTTGTTGCGTTCAAGTTCACACAATTCAGTGGACAGTGTTTTATATATACTACGAATACTTCGTTCTACACTACGAGTCACGTACATAATCTTGGCGTTAACGTACATGAATAGATCAAGGTCATCATATGATATCTGCATATTTCTTTCTCTTCAATAGTCATGAGAGAGAATATCTGGTCTTCCTCTTTTACAGTGAAGATAGTGCTATAACGTGCGACTCCATTACGTCCGCGTCCTAAAAGAGTTGAAACTTTAGTAGCGGGGCCCTGATATACTACATGATAGGCATCTTCCCTACATGGATAGAGCTCTTCGGCTTTCCAGAACATATAATAGCTGCCCCAGCTGATAAACGCATTCTCCTAGGTATGTGTTCGAACATAGTAGTGACAATGAAAGGATTCATCACCACTTTGAACAGTATGTTGTTTCCAAAATTTGGAAGTCGGACACTATCGGGTATGTTTCTACGTGTACGTAATTCTTCAGTTTCGATACTCAAAGCCAATACTCGCATCTCATGTTGTGAGATTTCGAAGAAATCTCTCATGACTTCGTCCATTCCTATTCCATTAAACATGAAACCATCAGAGCAGTTGTGATTCTCTCGTCTACGCGCAGGGTCAAGATACCTGTGTACGGCATTATTCACAATATCTGGATCCATTCCTGAATCCATTAGTGCAGAATATGGAAACCCGAGTGACTCAGGCTCGCACCTTTGCTGCTCTAGCATTCTGAAAGTAATATTATATTCTTGATTTCTTCAGCCAATCCCAACTCATCGTTGGGGAGGGGTTCAGCACTTCTGGGAGAGCTTGAATAATTCAACGCTCTTCCATATCCAGATATGGACATCAATCTGTGGAGAAAACTAGCAAAGGCGGTGAAATGATCACAACTAGTTTTAACTAATGAAGTTTTTAGGTATATATCAATAGCCTTTTCGAGCTTGTAAAAATTTCATTCGGCTTTTACTTGTGTTAGATATGGAACGCGTCTTTGCAGTGTGGTGGTAGCACATAATGATTTGGCTAAGTATAAGACGGTTTTTCCATTAATGGGAACTACTGTAGGTTCTTCGCTGCCGTCCATGTATAGTCCATTCATGGATGCCTCAGAATGACGAAGCGATGAATACCAATTTAGGAAGTTATATTCATTTGCAACAGCAAAGAAATCAAATATTCTGGAAGCGAGAAGCTTGAATACTTGAGGTGCGCCAGCATATGACGACCTGTCTTCACCATGTCTATTAGCAGAAGCCAGGAAACTATTAGCGGTTGCAGCAATCCGCCATGCATTGTAATGTATGATTCTATCGGGGTGATCAAGATCATTAATGTTTTCGATTTCATGGACGAACATCTGCCGATTACAGCATTGAGCATATGGTATTGCAGGATCTAAGGGCGCGTATCGTTGATTATCCCCTTCACGCCACCCACCTCCGTTTCCGGTCGTTATCATACCATTGAAATCATTTATATTAGCGTGTGGTACAGCGTTGACTCTATTGAGTGGTAGACCAGCTAAGCCTGGCGCTACTTCAAGTATGTGGGCGTTTAATCCAGCATCTACTAGGGCCTGCTCCACCACACGTGCACCCCGAGGGGTGACATTGTTCCATCTAGGAGAATCAGAATGCGCGAACATGAGTTTGCATAATTGCTATAGGCAGGCGCATCTAGGGATGGCGCCGTCGCGGATACCGTTATACTATTGCTGGTGGTATTCTCAGATGGTGGTACGTAACCATTTTTATCGTCATTGTTTTTAAATTTATGAGAATTTTTATGTAATATATAATCGGCTAACCCATCAACTATCGAAGTGAATAGTACAAGTGAGCAACCGAATATATCGTGTAAAGCTTTGAATTTGAAAATTGCATTAAATACTGTTCGAAGGAGTATGTAAATAACGTAGAGCGAGAAGCCTATGGAACCAAGCTCACCAATGAACTTAAATGCACCCCACGTTTCCAACCACCATTCGCAAAATTGGCTCTTGAGCTGCGTTTTGTTGATGAGCATAGCGTAATTCAGTGAATTATGAGATATGCTGTCACCATTCAACGAGCTTGTAAAAATTTCATTAATGGCACGTCTCTCTTGAGGATACATGATTTGATGGCGTACCCTCTCGATCTGTTCTGGAGTGTAAATTCCAGCATTGATTATATTTCCCAAATCTAAACCATCCCACTTGGGCGGATTCTTGGGAGAAATGATAATAGTACTTGCTGTTGGGTACATACTTTGCTTAAAGGCGTACCACTTATTAGCAATTTTATATTCCGGGTTGAGCATGTCTGCGCATGGAGTGGGAGTACCAGTGCGCTGCAATATATGAGTACGGGGCGACAGGAAATAGCTCTCATTCGCATAGGTAACTGGATATTCGAGGGTACAATCAGTTCTAGCTCTAGGACTGATCGGCACTGGTATACATTATAATATGAATAACTTCACCTGCAGAGATTGCAGTATATCCTGGTGAGTTCATATACTGATAAGCAAAGTGGGAAGGATTGGAATACCCTATAGTCATAAGGGTCTTTATTTGTTGCGTTCAAGTTCACACAATTCAGTGGACAGTGTTTTATATATACTACGAATACTTCGTTCTACACTACGAGTCACGTACATAATCTTGGCGTTAACGTACATGAATAGATCAAGGTCATCATATGATATCTGCATATTTCTTTCTCTTCAATAGTCATGAGAGAGAATATCTGGTCTTCCTCTTTTACAGTGAAGATAGTGCTATAACGTGCGACTCCATTACGTCCGCGTCCTAAAAGAGTTGAAACTTTAGTAGCGGGGCCCTGATATACTACATGATAGGCATCTTCCCTACATGGATAGAGCTCTTCGGCTTTCCAGAACATATAATAGCTGCCCCAGCTGATAAACGCATTCTCCTAGGTATGTGTTCGAACATAGTAGTGACAATGAAAGGATTCATCACCACTTTGAACAGTATGTTGTTTCCAAAATTTGGAAGTCGGACACTATCGGGTATGTTTCTACGTGTACGTAATTCTTCAGTTTCGATACTCAAAGCCAATACTCGCATCTCATGTTGTGAGATTTCGAAGAAATCTCTCATGACTTCGTCCATTCCTATTCCATTAAACATGAAACCATCAGAGCAGTTGTGATTCTCTCGTCTACGCGCAGGGTCAAGATACCTGTGTACGGCATTATTCACAATATCTGGATCCATTCCTGAATCCATTAGTGCAGAATATGGAAACCCGAGTGACTCAGGCTCGCACCTTTGCTGCTCTAGCATTCTGAAAGTAATATTATATTCTTGATTTCTTCAGCCAATCCCAACTCATCGTTGGGGAGGGGTTCAGCACTTCTGGGAGAGCTTGAATAATTCAACGCTCTTCCATATCCAGATATGGACATCAATCTGTGGAGAAAACTAGCAAAGGCGGTGAAATGATCACAACTAGTTTTAACTAATGAAGTTTTTAGGTATATATCAATAGCCTTTTCGAGCTTGTAAAAATTTCATTCGGCTTTTACTTGTGTTAGATATGGAACGCGTCTTTGCAGTGTGGTGGTAGCACATAATGATTTGGCTAAGTATAAGACGGTTTTTCCATTAATGGGAACTACTGTAGGTTCTTCGCTGCCGTCCATGTATAGTCCATTCATGGATGCCTCAGATAGACGAAGCGATGAATACCAATTTAGGAAGTTATATTCATTTGCAACAGCAAAGAA
Source organism: Lymantria monacha (assembly GCA_905163515.2). NCBI lineage: Eukaryota > Metazoa > Arthropoda > Insecta > Lepidoptera > Erebidae > Lymantria > Lymantria monacha. The sequence continues at coordinate 5,758,401 of LR991102.1, forward strand.
ATCAAATATTCTGGAAGCGAGAAGCTTGAATACTAGAGGTGCGCCAGCATATGACGACCTGTCTTCACCATGTCTATTAGCAGAAGCCAGGAAACTATTAGCGGTTGCAGCAATCCGCCATGCATTGTAATGTATGATTCTATCGGGGTGATCAAGATCATTAATGTTTTCGATTTCATGGACGAACATCTGCCGATTACAGCATTGAGCATATGGTATTGCAGGATCTAAGTGCGCGTATCGTTGATTATCCCCTTCACGCCACCCACCTCCGTTTCCGGTCGTTATCATACCATTGAAATCATTTATATTAGCGTGTGGTACAGCGTTGACTCTATTGAGTGGTAGACCAGCTAAGCCTGGTGCTACTTCAAGTATGTGGGCGTTTAATCCAGCATATCTACTAGGGCCTGCTCCACCACACGTGCACCTCGAGGGGTGACATTGTTCCATCTAGGAGAATCAAAATGCGCAAACATGAGTTTGCATAATTGCTATAGGCAGGCGCATCTAGGGATGGCGTCGTCGCGGATACCGTTATACTATTGCTGGTGGTATTCTCAGATGGTGGTACGTAACCATTTTTATCGTCATTGTTTTTAAATTTATGAGAATTTTTATGTAATATATAATCGGCTAACCCATCAACTATCGAAGTGAATAGTACAAGTGAGCAACCGAATATCTCGTGTAAAGCTTTGAATTTGAAAATTGCTATAAATACTGTTCGAACGAGTGTGTAAATAACGTAGAGCGAGAAGCCTATGGGACCAAGCTCACCAATGAACTTAAATGCACCCCACGTTTCCAACCACCATTCGCGAAATTGGCTCTTGAGCTGCGCTTTGTTGATGAGCATAGCGTAATTCAGTGAATTATGAGATATGCTGTCACCATTCAACGAGCTTGTAAAAATTTCATTAATGGCACGTCTCTCTTGAGGATACATGATTTGATGGCGTACCCTCTCGATCTGTTCTGGAGTGTAAATTCCAGCATTGATTATATTTCCCAAATCTAAACCATCCCACTTGGGCGGATTCTTGGGAGAAATGATAATAGGACTTGCTGTTGGGTACATACTTTGCTTAAAGGCGTACCACTTATTAGCAATTTTATATTCCGGGTTGAGCATGTCTGCGCATGGAGTGGGAGTACCAGTGCGCTGCAATATATGAGTACGGGGCGACAGGAAATAGCTCTCATTCGCATAGGTAACTGGATATTCGAGGGTACAATCAGTTCTAGCTCTAGGACTGATCGGCACTGGTATACATTATAATATGAATAACTTCACCTGCAGAGATTGCAGTATATCCTGGTGAGTTCATATACTGATAAGCAAAGTGGGAAGGATTGGAATACCCTATAGTCATAAGGGTCTTTATTTGTTGCGTTCAAGTTCACACAATTCAGTGGACAGTGTTTTATATATACTACGAATACTTCGTTCTACACTACGAGTCACGTACATAATCTTGGCGTTAACGTACATGAATAGATCAAGGTCATCATATGATATCTGCATATTTCTTTCTCTTCAATAGTCATGAGAGAGAATATCTGGTCTTCCTCTTTTACAGTGAAGATAGTGCTATAACGTGCGACTCCATTACGTCCGCGTCCTAAAAGAGTTGAAACTTTAGTAGCGGGGCCCTGATATACTACATGATAGGCATCTTCCCTACATGGATAGAGCTCTTCGGCTTTCCAGAACATATAATAGCTGCCCCAGCTGATAAACGCATTCTCCTAGGTATGTGTTCGAACATAGTAGTGACAATGAAAGGATTCATCACCACTTTGAACAGTATGTTGTTTCCAAAATTTGGAAGTCGGACACTATCGGGTATGTTTCTACGTGTACGTAATTCTTCAGTTTCGATACTCAAAGCCAATACTCGCATCTCATGTTGTGAGATTTCGAAGAAATCTCTCATGACTTCGTCCATTCCTATTCCATTAAACATGAAACCATCAGAGCAGTTGTGATTCTCTCGTCTACGCGCAGGGTCAAGATACCTGTGTACGGCATTATTCACAATATCTGGATCCATTCCTGAATCCATTAGTGCAGAATATGGAAACCCGAGTGACTCAGGCTCGCACCTTTGCTGCTCTAGCATTCTGAAAGTAATATTATATTCTTGATTTCTTCAGCCAATCCCAACTCATCGTTGGGGAGGGGTTCAGCACTTCTGGGAGAGCTTGAATAATTCAACGCTCTTCCATATCCAGATATGGACATCAATCTGTGGAGAAAACTAGCAAAGGCGGTGAAATGATCACAACTAGTTTTAACTAATGAAGTTTTTAGGTATATATCAATAGCCTTTTCGAGCTTGTAAAAATTTCATTCGGCTTTTACTTGTGTTAGATATGGAACGCGTCTTTGCAGTGTGGTGGTAGCACATAATGATTTGGCTAAGTATAAGACGGTTTTTCCATTAATGGGAACTACTGTAGGTTCTTCGCTGCCGTCCATGTATAGTCCATTCATGGATGCCTCAGATAGACGAAGCGATGAATACCAATTTAGGAAGTTATATTCATTTGCAACAGCAAAGAAATCAAATATTCTGGAAGCGAGAAGCTTGAATACTAGAGGTGCGCCAGCATATGACGACCTGTCTTCACCATGTCTATTAGCAGAAGCCAGGAAACTATTAGCGGTTGCAGCAATCCGCCATGCATTGTAATGTATGATTCTATCGGGGTGATCAAGATCATTAATGTTTTCGATTTCATGGACGAACATCTGCCGATTACAGCATTGAGCATATGGTATTGCAGGATCTAAGGGCGCGTATCGTTGATTATCCCCTTCACGCCACCCACCTCCGTTTCCGGTCGTTATCATACCATTGAAATCATTTATATTAGCGTGTGGTACAGCGTTGACTCTATTGAGTGGTAGACCAGCTAAGCCTGGCGCTACTTCAAGTATGTGGGCGTTTAATCCAGCATCTACTAGGGCCTGCTCCACCACACGTGCACCCCGAGGGGTGACATTGTTCCATCTAGGAGAATCAGAATGCGCGAACATGAGTTTGCATAATTGCTATAGGCAGGCGCATCTAGGGATGGCGCCGTCGCGGATACCGTTATACTATTGCTGGTGGTATTCTCAGATGGTGGTACGTAACCATTTTTATCGTCATTGTTTTTAAATTTATGAGAATTTTTATGTAATATATAATCGGCTAACCCATCAACTATCGAAGTGAATAGTACAAGTGAGCAACCGAATATCTCGTGTAAAGCTTTGAATTTGAAAATTGCTATAAATACTGTTCGAACGAGTGTGTAAATAACGTAGAGCGAGAAGCCTATGGGACCAAGCTCACCAATGAACTTAAATGCACCCCACGTTTCCAACCACCATTCGCGAAATTGGCTCTTGAGCTGCGCTTTGTTGATGAGCATAGCGTAATTCAGTGAATTATGAGATATGCTGTCACCATTCAACGAGCTTGTAAAAATTTCATTAATGGCACGTCTCTCTTGAGGATACATGATTTGATGGCGTACCCTCTCGATCTGTTCTGGAGTGTAAATTCCAGCATTGATTATATTTCCCAAATCTAAACCATCCCACTTGGGCGGATTCTTGGGAGAAATGATAATAGGACTTGCTGTTGGGTACATACTTTGCTTAAAGGCGTACCACTTATTAGCAATTTTATATTCCGGGTTGAGTATGTCTGCGCATGGAGTGGGAGTACCAGTGCGCTGCAATATATGAGTACGGGGCGACAGGAAATAGCTCTCATTCGCATAGGTAACTGGATATTCGAGGGTACAATCAGTGCTAGCTCTAGGACTGATCGGCACTGGTATACATTTTATAATATGAATGACTTCACCTGCAGAGATTGCAGTATATCCTGGTGAGTTCATATACTGATAAGCAAAGTGGGAAGGATCGGAATACCCTATAGTCATAAGGGTCTTTATTTGTTGCCGTTCAAGTTCACACAATTCAGTGGACAATGTTTTATATATACTACGAATACTTTGTTCTACACCACGAGTCACGTACATAATCTTGGCGTTAACGTACATGAATAGATCAAGGTCATTGGTAGGAATGACCTCTCGTTTAAAGGGATAAACTTTATTCCTCGCTTTGTAAATCATATATCGGGGATGTTCTGTTTGGAACATATGATATCTGCATATTTCTTTCTCTTCAATAGTCATGAGAGAGAATATCTGGTCTTCCCCTTTTACAGTGAAGATAGTGCTATAACGTGCGACTCCATTACGTCCGCGTCCTAAAAGAGTTGAAACTTTAGTAGCGGGGCCCTGATATACTACATGATAGGCATCTTCCCTACATGGATAGAGCTCTTCTGCTCTCCAGAACATATAATAGCTGCCCCAGCTGATAAACGCATTCTCCTAGGTATGTGTTCGAACATAGTAGTGACAATGAAAGGATTCATCACCACTTTGAACAGTATGTTGTTTCCAAAATTTGGAAGTCGGACACTATCGGGTACGTTTCTACGTGTACGTAATTCTTCAGTTTCGATACTCAAAGCCAATACTCGCATCTCATGTTGTGAGATTTCGAAGAAATCTCTCATGACTTCGTCCATTCCTATTCCATTAAACATGAAACCATCAGAGTAGTTGTGATTCTCTCGTCTACGCGCAGGGTCAAGATACCTGTGTACGGCATTATTCACAATATCTGGATCCATTCCTGAATCCATTAGTGCAGAATATGGAAACCCGAGGGACTCAGGCTCACACCTTTGCTGCTCTAACATTCTAAAAGTGGATGGTTCCTTTAGAAATATCATCGCCATAGACATTTTATTTTTGAAGTAAAACTTCTTTAGGCGCGACTAGGGAGTAACTCAGATTTTTTTAAATAGGATCATAATCTATTACTAGATGGCGCTGTAACAAAGTTAATGGATTCTAAGAGGACATGTATTAGAGTCTAAATCGCGCTATAGAAATTTTTGCAAATTTTAACTATATATATTAAAATTTAAAATTTTTTTCATCAGCAATTACTTCACTTCACAATTGAAGGTTCTCGACTTTTAAATAGTAATTATCATGAATTACCGATGATTCTAACTGAAGATTTTTAATGTTAATTTTCGCTCTCAGGAATCTCAGCCGTTAATTGATTTTTTAGAAGAAAAATTTGATCTATCTATGAATATTTCTCGACTTCATTCAACAACGCGTTTCGGTACAACGATAGATGCTGTATTTTCAAGAAAAGTAGCAAATTTAGAGAGTAAAATTTATGTTTAACATTATAGTTACCACAAACCTATAATTTCATACGTAAGAAATTATGATGACATTCAATTACCTGTTTCGAATGAATAACATTAATATAACATTTGAATAATCTTTGTAAAGCACATGAATAATAAATATAATTAAATTATAATATAATATTTATTTATTTAAGTTAATATTTAATCATTTCAGTGATATATGTCGTCAACGCCAAAGAAGTTTTACTTCAATCGCGCGTAAAGGTTACACGCACTTTTTTTTGTAGTATCAACCATCGAATCTCGTGTTTGCCCAACAACACCTCCACACGCGGTGCGTTCCGGAACAGCTGCGATTTAGATTCTATCAAATATAGAAGCGATGTTGACGTTGTCAGTACGAATATACAGGGTGTCCCAAAATTCAACGATAAGCTGGCACCAGCAGGTGGACCTACATATGACTACTCGAGAACAGAAAAGAAAAAAATTCTACCTTGATTTTTTTTTTCATTACGACAAAAAAACCAAAATCTTTAAAAATGGACATCCTTTATTATATTATTAAGTGCTTTTGCTACAGTTTTACAAGTAATTCTGTGATTTTTTTTGTATTGGCAAGGTAAGTAGCACTACTATCGATCACAACCATTAAAAATTCCAGAATATCTATAGTTTTTACACAAAAATCAATCAAAACTATGTTTTTTTCATAAATTATGTAAGATTTTGACTTTCAGCTCACTTTCACTCATCATAGTGAAAAAAAAAAGTATGGACGCTACTGTGGCAAATAGTATTAAAAATTGGCGCATCTAACTACAATTCTAAAATGGTATAACATTCTAGACAAATTAGCCACAAAAATATACTTAGGTGTACTATTTCAAAATAACAACCATATTTCGAAAATTGTTAGTGTTGATAGTAATCACTTTTACTATGTAGCCAAAATGTTTTTGTAGCAAGTTCTCAGAATTTTAATGAGACATGTGCGTAGTCCATAAGTCCATAAAATAAGTTGGACAGAGATAGAGAGATTATACGTTAGAGGGAGATAGATAGATGCTAATTGTTTAGTAACATTAATGCAGGTGGAGAAGTAATTAATGTCCTCAGCAGCACAGCAAGTCAGTATGCTCTACTTCTTTGTTTACTGCACACCGTTCTGTTTTAATTAAAGTGGCTCTGGTACTGACGACTTTTGGATTGAATTAAGTGACCTGGAAATTGACCTGACTTGGCATTATTTTAGACTGTGATTTTGTGTTTTTTTTTAAAGAAGTTTTGCCTTATTTTCAAGTGTTTAGCATTCATCATGCCGCTACCATACACAGCGTTAGAATACGCTAATATGCACCTAATTTATGGAGAATGCCGATGCAATGCCAACGCTGCTAGCAGATTATATCGAGCAAGGTACCCTAATCTTCAAAGGTATCCGGATTATCGCGTATTTATTAACGTGTATCAAGCTTTTTCGGAGGGTTGTATACCATCTGACAGGCGAAACGCTGGAAAACCTAGATCGGAACACGATGAAGAAGTTCTCAATGAAATAGAAAACGATTCAACTACCTCTGTACGTGCTGTACAAGCAGCAACGGGAATCCCAAAAAGTACTGCACATAGAATTTTAAAACGTCACGTCGTCGTGATGAAACAACCTGCAAGAAAGATGGATATTTAAATCTTCACAATCTTCATAGCTGGAACAATGAAAATCTGCACCTGGTGAGAGAAGACAATCTCAATACCAATTTAAGGTTAACCTATGGACTGGCATAATAAATGGCAAAGTGATAGGGCCCTTTGAGTTACAAGGAAACATAGATGGCAATAGTTATTTAAACTTCTTACAAAATGAGTTGCCAGGATTATTAGAAGATGTGCCCTTAAGTGATTTGCAAACCATGTGGTTTCAAAACGATGGTTGCCCAGCTCACTATGCCCGTCCTGTGCGAGAGTACTTAGACCAAGAGTACCCAGGGCGTTGGATCGGGCGACTTGGTCCTATCTTGTGGCCACCCCGTTCACCCGATCTAAATCCCCTGGACTTTTTCTATTGGGGTTGTCTAAAGGACAGAGTCTGCACAAAACCGATTGCAACCTTGGACGAGCTTCGCCATAAAATAATTCAGACTGTGGATCTACGGACTACGCATATGTCTCATTCAAATTCTGGGAACTTGCTACAAAAACATTTTGGCTACTTAGTAAAAGTGATTACTATCAACACTAACAATTTTCGAAATATGGTTGTTATTTTGAAATAGTACACCTAAGTATATTTTTGTGGCTAGTTTGCCTTGAATGTTATACCATTTTAGAATTGTAGTTAGTTGCGCCAATTTTTAATACTATTTGCCACAGTAGTGTCCATACTTTTTTTTTTCACTATGATGAGTGAAAGTGAGCTGAAAGTCAAAATCTTACATAATTTATGAAAAAAACATAGTTTTGATTGATTTTTGTGTAAAAACTATAGATATTCTGGAATTTTTAATGGTTGTGATCGATAGTAGTGCTACTTACCTTGCCAATACAAAAAAAATCACAGAATTACTTGTAAAACTGTAGCAATAGCACTTAATAATATAATAAAGGATGTCCATTTTTAAAGATTTTGGTTTTTTTGTCGTAATGAAAAAAAAAATCAAGGTAGAATTTTTTTCTTTTCTGTTCTCGAGTAGTCATATGTAGGTCCACCTGCTGGTGCCAGCTTATCGTTGAATTTTGGGACACCCTGTATACGCACCTAGTCACCTCCTCGCCAAGATCTGCGAGCCAATTAGTGGCGCTCAGAAAGATGCGTCTACCGTGAGCTTGTGGCATTGATACTCGGTTTATCGTAGAAAATTAGTTACGTATAGATGATGGGGATACGCTATATTATTTTGTGTGCAACTGGCAATTAATTTTCGAAGTGCGAGAGACTTTTCGGTACTAAACTCTTCTTCATTATTGGACTCTATTTCATCATTCCATTTAAATGGCGCAAGCTGGGTAGTCTCTTCGGATTTAGTGGACCCAACTTCACGAGGAGTAGTTTGCGTAGACAACTTCTTTTTCGTCGCCTGTATTTTTGCTGAGGAAGTCTCTTTTTTCTTTGACTCTGTGATTTTTGGGCTCTCACGAGCATTAGTTGGAATGGGTCTTGGTTTTCTCTCCAAACGTTCCAATTGTCCTTGGCTATATATATATCACTGAGTAGAGCATCATCGACGCGAGTAGGCTCACTCATCTCAGGCGTGAAATTAATGTCGGCGGTGGCGGCGAGGCCAGTTCCAGGTCAAGCCGATCAAGGAGGTGAGGTGGCGGCCCTGCAGGCCGCGAACGCCCGCCTCAGTAGGGAGGTCTCCGGCCTGCGGGAGCGCAACCGGAAACTTGAGTCGGAGTTGTCGGCGGTGCGGAAGGAGAACCGCGGATTGGCCAAGGACATGGCTGACCTGCGGTCTCAATTCGCACTTTTAGTGCCAGCCGCGCCGCCGACACCGGTTTCGCCGCCGAAAGGGGTTGCGCCGGGGAGGGCGGGTCCGTCCTCTGCGCTCGTGGTGCCACCTACGTCCGTGGCGCCGCCTGCGCCCGTGGTGCCTGCTGCGCTGGTTGCGCCCGTGGCGTCGGCCGTGAGCGCCGCCAGGAAGCGCGGAAGGCCCAAGAAGGGGGAGGAGCCGCTGCCTGCGGTGCACGGTGTGCCGGAGGAGGCGAAAAGTGTAATAGTTGACATGTCTCACGGTAAGTCGCACACAGCTGTCCATTAACTGTTCTCAGTTGTTTAAACTATGTCGGACCACGAACATTCACCAACAACAACCGCAAATTATAACATTCATCGTTATTTGGATGTACTGTGTAGATGCGACCCAGAGCTTCTGAAGCAAATACATTTGGATGTCCTTCAACTGGTGTTCCTTGTTTCCGACGCTGAAACGATTTCGATGATGCGTTCCATGTGTAATAGCGTGGCATGTCGGCATACAGCAAAGTGCGAGCAAAATCATCAGTTTGACAGACTGTGAAGAAACTTGTTAATGTTGTCGATGGTGGATGTGCCGTCCTGTCTGCCGCGTTAGAATCATTAAAATAAACTCGTTGACCATTTTCTGAATGGACTGCCAAATGGACTACTGTAGGTTGTCTTTCATGGATCGCAAATGAAAAGATACGCCAAATTGCTTCGTTGCTACTTACATAGCGACCCATCTGGTACTGTGATATTTCATCATTTGCATTGGTTACACCGAAGACAGCCATATCACTACCTTTGTTAACATATTTACATATGTACTTTATCGACTTCACAGTTACAATATTCCACATTGATGTGAGTCTCAAAAGCTTTAGACAATATTGGCAAGTATGGCACAATCCAACGATTGTCTACATCAACATTTTGTCCTCTTACCTTCACAACTACCGATCGCCCATTGTCCGCAACTGATCGCCGACGATACAATGGGTATCCATCATTCCCCGTTATGGTTTCAGCAAGCTGGTCTCTTGGATATCGCTTGGAACACTTGCCGTCGACCATACAGGGTGAATTGTAGTTGAAAAATCCGCAAGGTCCATGTATGGTATGTTTGCTAACTACTTCATGCAATTTTGGTTCAACTATTTCATCTGGAATTTCAGCTGAAATTATGGAATCAATCTCATCTGGCCTTATTTTGTCCACTAACCAGACTAAAATGTGCGCATGTATCAATCCACGCTTTTGCCATCCAACAACGGACTCGGCCATACACACAATGCTTTATTAAGAAATTCATGAGAGATTTTAATTTTTGTTTAAAAACTCTGGCAGTTATGTCTACCAACTGGTGTTTGGCTATGTAGTAATTCCCTCTCGATTTCGGACCATTTTGGGTTACATGTGAATGTAACAAATAAGTCTGGGCGGCCATAATGCCTAACATATGACTTAGCATCCTGAGCATATTCATGCATGTGGCGTGGGCTTCCTATATAAGTCTCTGGCAAAATTGTCATTCTTCCTACATTATTCACATTGCCATCGGCATTTATAGCATCGCGGAGATGAATGTGTTCCTCTGATCGTAGCTTTCGTTGGTTCAAACGGATGTATGTCAATCGTTCAGTCTCAATTTTGACATACATGTCAACTGCAAACTGATGAAAAAGTCGTTGACACATCAAAGTATGATTTACTTCACCTTGACGGATCATGAGTCTGTATGAATAGAAATTCATAGCACTAACTTTTTTGTTGGTTTCAGCACCTGCAATCAAAAATGTTAAATGTTTAAATTGTTACTTCTTTTTTATTGAATTTAAAAATATTATTTAATCTTGTTCAATTTATTTACCTGTTTCTTGATTTACCATTTTGATATTAAAATGGTATCCATCTTCCCCCTGCCAGAAGATCAAAGGATATTGTAGTGCATCATAACTCCTGTGTGTTTCAGATACACGTTTTAAATCACTACTCCAACGATGAAGCACAATATCTCTAGATTGTAAATTTTCTCCCACAATAACAACAGCCACTTCATAAATGGCCAAGAAGTTCTTAGAATCATTTCCAATCCCAGAAACTAAAGAGCTTAAAGGATCTGGTGGTGGGACCAATTGTGGCAATTTTACTTTGCCTCCAGCACAACATAATCCAGTAGATTCACCAGTATATTTTAACGCTTTACAAATATTTACAAATTATTTTCATTTCCCCAATTGTTAACGATTTGTCGGCACAATAAACAATTGCCTGATCATAGTGGAATGCAGGTCGTTTAAGAATCACAGGAGCACTGCGTCTGCGGATTCGCTCAATTTCATTATGTCTAGCTTGCTGTTGTTGTGTTTGATGTGCACGAACTCGTTGCATTCTAAGCCTATCTACTACATTGTCACTCACTAAAGAACGCAATTCTGACATAGCAATACGACTATCTTCTTGATCTGTCTCTCTCTGGTCATCAGTGCGGTTAGTACGTAAGGTAGCTCTTCGCACATTTGATTGACTGCGACGACCTAAGTCAGGTTGTCTTCTCGGCATCGTAAATTGTAATTAATCAAAGTGAGAAAATTTCTCGCTTATTTAGCAGTAAAGTGTCACTATCACAAAATATTAACAAAAAAAGAGCACATTACTTGGAATGTCACTATCACAAAGGATCACCAAAGTAAAGAAAGTTCTCGCGCACGTAGCCAAAAAGATAGAAGGATAGATATCGTAACATAATATCGTAATACTTTTGTCCGTGTTCTGAAGTGCGACAGGGTGGTTTGACATATTAGTTGGTTGTCAAATGTAATGTCAAATATTATGATTGCGTTCAAAACTTTAATTATTGAAAGAATAATCTGACAGATTAATAACAACTGAAGTAAGCTAAAATTAAGTTTCTTGAAATCGACCACTATTTACGTATTTTGTGACTATGTAATTTTGTCGCGTTCTTGTTGAGCTTCGGAACGCGACATTAGATCCTCCAACACGCACGCGAATTTGAACTTTATGCAGCGGTAATAAATTACAAATTGACTCTCCATTTTATTTAGATAACATTTGTATGGGAAATAGAAAAGGGCTGTTTTGAGGGTTTTTCCGGCAATTATTCGAATTTTCTCACCTTTTAAACCTTCCTTAGACCTCCACGAACATTTCAAGACCAAGATAAGATAAATCCGTTCAGCCGTTCTCGAGTTTTAGCGAGAATAACGAACAGCAATTGATTTTTATATATATATAGATTTTGAACTAATTGCACAGTTTAAAAAATATTTGACCGATGTTTATTAGGTTCTTTTGTTCATTGGTACAATCATTCAACACGATTTAGGCTAATTTGTACTCTATTACGTAAAACGGGTTGATTTTAAAATATTTGTATCTATACTTAGATCTACGCTCCCGGCATACGAGAGTTTTATTTTATCAAAAAAGTATTTAATCCAATTTGTCAAGGTTTTTCATCTATATGAGCAAAAATATATTTAGATTATCGAATCTCATGTCTATACTCGTTATGCTTTGTATCCGTAAGTCTATTATTTTTGCGGGTTTGGTATGCTTACGACAAAGGTTGCGGGTTTTATATGCTTACACCAATTGTTGCGGGTTTTGTATGCTTATGCACAGAACTGGGGATCCTGGGCGCCCACTAAGCTACTTTTAAACCAAAGACGCGACGGTTTGGCGGCTAAAACTTCCGGTTTTGATATAAGAATAGCTTAGTGACCACTAGTAAGACGTCAGCACATTGTGGCCGTTGTGTTGTCGTGACCATGCAAGGGTTACTGGGTTTTTTGGGACGCGGTTAGAGGACACCAAGAGGTTTTAGTGGGTAAGAATCCCACACGCCGAGCGGGCCACCGAAGACAAAAATCGGGTACCGGTGGCCCGCTCGCACGGCGAAGAAGAGGTGCTTGCAGGGTGGGTCAATGGGGTTGCGCGCCGCCTCTTCCGTCACCCCGGACCGACTTGGCGGGGTGCGACGTCCATGGCCCACCGCAAAAAAAAAAAAAAAAAAGTCTCCCCAAAGAGATCTGGATACCTTACAGAAGGTTTCCTCTTGCGCAAAACAAAAAAAAAACGCTTAACATTTCGCTTTTTAAATCCGTTGCTACTCACTTCTGCTAATGCGCTCAATAACCTTGATATTATTATTATTATTGATAATCGTTTTCACCCATCAATTTTATAGAGCGGTGTCCAGCGGCGTAAATACCATTTGTATCATACAATACAATCGTCATAGTAATCAGGATTTGGACTGTAAATTTACATAACCCTTGTTGCACAAGATGTTGCTCGGATATAAATAAAAATCCGTTTTTATAAAATAATTTTAATAATTAATTAATTGTGGGCAGCTCTATTAGAAATGTAATTTTCAATCAATATTAGAAAAGGAGTTCTCATAGAGCTCCCCAGGGACGGCCGCGGTGAGCATCGGCAGAGGCGACGCCAGCTCGCCACCTTTCCTACGCTGCAGCTACTTCTGCGGGATTCAATGGCGGCCGCCATTTATTGGCCTCCGCCAACTTCAACCGCGCGTAAAGATGCGCGCGGCTGGCGCTGAGGTCCGGCCGTGAGCCCCCTGGCTTCTGCGTCCCTACTGCGTCTGCGTACTGCGTCACTGCCTCCGCCGTGTAGGACACCACGGCGGCATCCCCTACGGGCACCAGCGGAGCGCGCTCTTCAGATCTGTAATAACAATAAATGAATCTATACATTTTTTATTGAGACTAACCCCGCCACTGCTTATATATATATATACAGGGTGGAAGTGGAACGCTCCCGAAAACAAAGACAGGTAAACCTACTAGTCCTACTTATAATGATAGGCTAGAAAAAAAATCATTCACACATATATATATATATATACATATATACATATATATATATATATATATATATATATATATATATATATATATATATATATATATATATATATATATATATATATGTTATTAGGCATATCGATATTACAGGGATCCACTGTATGTATGTGTATATTTGTGTTTTTGTTAGAGAATAGGGAAAACATAATTTTAAGCAGTCGTATTAAATTAGTGACGTTGTCCGTATTGAGTACAAAATGAGGTGGTGCCTTCTTCGTCTTTCTATGGCACATGAAACATATTTTCATTTTTATAAAATGAGTTATGTTCCATGGCCATTTGCATTCGGTTGTGCTCAAAATATAGTCTTGTTTATTTAAATATTTGTCGATATCCATTATAAACACCATTTTCCTATAACAAATCTATAAAACCTATTAGTTTCTAATATGAATATGTCGCAATCGAGTCATATCCGGTACGCCAGCGCCATCGGGTGGCGCTCGATGAAGTCAATGGGCCGCGCGCTGTCGATTCGTGAGCACACTTTTCGGTTGGCGATCGGCGGGTGCGGATCATTGAACCATCGCGCGTACTACGATACGGACTATTCTAATTCTACGTAGCTAATTTAACTATCCTAATATTGTAACAGTTGGACAATTATAATTTGATTGAGAACAACGGTTAAAATTCTTAATCCAACACTACCCACCAACGCCCATAGTTAAGTGAACCCATGATGAGTGCTAATGGTGATAAGGGGGGGTGATCATCCTCCGACATCAGATGTGGGATTCATGTTGGATCAGAACAGCGGAACAAACATCTGGCGTGCTATGTTCGAACAACAAACCCAGAACATGCGAGCGTTGATCGAGGCGCTGCAATCACCGAAACCAGCTTATTGTGAAAAACTACCTGCATTCGATCCTGATAAACAAGATATCGACGCAAGATCATGGTGTGCGACAGCAGAGTTGTGTTTGTCTGAAAATCCACCAAGCGGCGGTCGACTTGTTCTGGCGGTCAGCAAAGCGCTAAAAGGTTAAGCATCAACGTGGCTATCTCAAATAGCGTATGAAGGGATGACATGGAAGGAATTTAAGGTACTTTTTACAACAAGATTTATATCGACTGACACATTGGCGGGTACCCTAATTAAAATAAACGGTGAAAAACCGAGTGAAAAGGAAACACTGCCTGCATTTGCGAGTCGTTTAATTACTTCTCTAACTAATCGTTGGAAAGATGTAAGCAAAGAAGAAATTGCCGTAGCAACTGTGCTCGCTCATATATCACAGTTTGATACGCGACTTCAACGTATGGCGTTCACTACAAATATTACATCGAGGGATAAATTACAACAAGAACTGAACGCGTTTTCACATTTAAAGCGCAAGATAAATACTACGGGTGAATCATCTAATATAACCGATATCAAGCGAGCAAAGGTAACCTCAGTGAAGTGTTTCAATTGTGGCAAAACCGGTCATAAGAGAATAGAGTGTAGAAGTAAATCGATGGATACTAGGGGAAAGCCTATGACGTCTACACAATCGTCTAGTCAAGCGTCGCAGCAGCAGCCAACGAAGCCCTTAGTATGCTTCAAATGTGGCAAGCCGGGTCACATAGCCATCCGGTATTGATGATCTATGACCCAGAGCTTTCGGTAGAGCTACACACGGACGCAAGTAGCTTAGGTTATGGAGCAATTTTGTTCCAAGTTAAAGCTGATGGTAAGCGTTGTGTGGTAGCGTACTTTAGCAAGAGAACCTCTCCTGCAGAGAGCAAATATCATTCGTACGAGCTCGAAACCCTCGCGGTTGTGAACTCTATCAAACACTTTAGGCAATATCTTCACGGCAGAAAGTTTTCGGTAGTAACAGACTGTAATTCTCTGAAATCATCCCAGGTAAAGCAGGAACTGACTCCTAGAGCACATAGATGGTGGGCATTTCTGCAGGCTTTCGATTTTAGCGTAACGTATAGGGAGGGGAAGCGTATGTCCCATGTGGATTTCTTATCACGAAACCCACTACCGTTTGATTTGAAACAGGTGGAATCTCGTGTAAGCATAAAACGTATTGACGTTACTGAACTATCCCCCAATTGGCTTCGCGCCGAGCAACAACGAGATGTAGATATTTCTAAAATTATAACCGATTTAGAAGAGAATCAACTAGATGAGCAATTAGCCAAAACTTATGTGCTACGTTCAGGCGTCCTTCATCGTAATGTCCAACGTAATGGTAGGTCTAAAAGTTTACCGTATTTACCTCGTGCTCTTCGATGGTCGGTAATCAATAATTTCCACGATTCAATCGTTCACCTCGGTGCCGAAAAGACGACTGAGAAGCTTTTCGATTATTATTGGTTTCCGGGGATGTCTCAGTACGTTAAAAAATTCGTAGATAGCTGCGTGACGTGCAAAGTCGCGAAATCTCATTCCGGTAAAATTCAAGCGGAATTGCACCCAATACCTAAGGTAACAATTCCGTGGCACACGATTCATGTAGACGTGACGGGTAAGCTTAGCGGAAAGAATGATAATAAGGAATACATATTCGTGTTAATCGATGCGTTTACGAAATACGTGCTGCTCTATCATACGGCGAACATTGATTCTAAGAGTAGTATTCACGCGGTAACTCAAAGTGTAGCACTTTTTGGTGCTCCAACCCGCATCATAGCCGATCAAGGTCGTTGTTTTGCCAGCAAAGAGTTTCGTGATTTTTGCGTGGGCAAGAATATTGACTTGCATCTGATAGCAACAGGTTCTTCTCGTGCCAATGGGCAGGTAGAGCGCGTTATGAGTGTCTTAAAATCGATGCTAACTGCTAAAGAGACTAGTGATAACAGATCGTGGCAGGACTCTATAGGAGATGTTCAACTTGCCTTAAATTGTACGATTAATAGAGTTACTAAAGCTTCACCACTGGAGCTTTTAATAGGAAAAGTTGCGAGGCCATTGTCCTTGATGTGTAGCGATGTTGAAACCGATGTAGATATTGACGAAATACGCGAGCGTGCATCAGAAAATATTAAGAAGTGTGCGGAATATGATAAGACCCGTTTTGACAAAACGAAAGCAAAAATACAAAACTTTGCGATTGGCGATTTTGTGTTGTTAGAAAATGAGGAACGAAATCAAGCCAAGTTAGATCCAAAGTTTAAAGGTCCGTTTAAAGTAATAGAGATTTTGGATGGCGATCGTTATACACTAAAAGCTTTGAATTCTAAGCGTACCTACAAATATGCGCACGATAGGCTAAGAAAGATGCCCGTGGGTCACGTACCAGTCGATTTTGATATTGAAAAGGAATTCAATGATGATGAACAAGCTTAATTTGTAATGGAGGTTCGAGTAAGATATTCTAACAGCCGTATTGTGTTCGACCATACCAGTAGTTATTACGTAGTCGTAGCCCGTTAGAAATCGGTGTCTCTTGAGGTACCTCAAGTAGTCCGTGGGTGCGCGATGCGCGTTTAGCTCTGGCGGAGGTCGGGGTCTGCAGAGACCGTAGTGTGTTGTCAGTGGGTGATGCACACGGGCGATCCACTTGATGGATATGCATACAGATAATTTGATCCATGCGCTGGATGTGAGAGCAATGCGATTGCTGGTCGGCTAGAGAGCCGTGGCGTTAGAGGTTTTACTCGAAGGTTTCTGTAAGCTTGGCAATTTTTGTTGCTAAAAGGTTAATATGAACGACTATGGTACATGGTCCAGGATAGTTATTGTTTAAATTTAGTGTGGTCAGGAGTGACCGAGTGGAACCAAATTCTCTCGTGGACTATTTATTTACAGGGTAAACATCACACGAGGACGTGTGCAAGCAGAATGGCCGTGTCGCAATCGAGTCATATCCGGTACGCCAGCGCCATCGGGTGGCGCTCGATGAAGTCAATGGGCCGCGCGCTGTCGATTCGTGAGCACACTTTTTGGTTGGCGATCGGCGGGTGCGGATCACTGAACCATCGCGCGTACTACGATACGGACTATTCTAATTCTACGTAGCTAATTTAACTATCCTAATATTGTAACAGTTGGACAATTATAATTTGATTGAGAACAACGGTTAAAATTCTTAATCCAACACTACCCACCAACGCCCATAGTTAAGTGAACCCATGATGAGTGCTAATGGTGATGAGGGTGATCATCCTCCGACAAATAGATATGTAGGTATAATACATTTACAATACCAGATAGTGTATATGTATTGTATGTACACCCACTGTTCGCCAGAGACGTTTGTCATTTTTTGGTTCCGTGGAAAAGGTGGAGAGGCTATTGTCATTAACCGGGCACAAATTCACGACTCCGGGCATGCTACTGTAGATTTTTCTAACGGCAAACCCTGTAGCAATTTTCTACCCGACCCGGGAGAATCAGTATATAAAAACATATATTTTTTAATAAATTGATGGTTGAATTCAAAGCAACCGGCGTCTGCATGTTTTACACTTATTTTCAATAAATTTCTAACGAAATCCATAATCTATGTGTACCTTTATACTTTAATTAGTATATTAGAAAATATAAAACACGCAAATAAACAAATATATACTTACTTTAACGCAAAAACACTTCAAAAAAAATTCACAAAGTACACAGCAAAATCGTACAGTACAGTTCGTAGATGCGCCACTTTTATAAACAATTTTGAACTAATTGCAGTTTAAAAAATATTTCACCGATGTTTATTAGGTTCTTTTGTTCATTGGTACAATCATTGGTTTTGTATGCTAATGCAAGGGTTGTGGGTGCACAGAACTGGGGATTCTGGGCGCCCACTAAGCTACTTTTACACCAAAGACGCGACGGTTTGGCGGCTAAAACTGCCGATTTTGATGTAAGAACAGCTTAGTGACCACTAGTAAGACGTCAGCATATTGTGGCCGTTGTGTTGTCGTGACCATGCAAGGGTTACTGGGTTTTTTGGGACGCGGTTAGAGGACACCAAGAGGTTTTAGTGGGTAAGAATCCCACATACCCCAGTCTCTCCCCAAAGAGATCTGGATACCTTACAGGTTTCCTCTTGCGCAAAACAAAAAAAAAACGCTTAACATTTCGCTTTTTAAATCCGTTGCTATTCACTTCTGCTAATGCGCTCAATAACCTTGATATTATTATTATTATTGATAATCGTTTTCACCCATCAATTTTATAGAGCGGTGTCCAGCGGCGTAAATACCATTTGTGTCATACAATACAATCGTCATAGTACTCAGGATTTGGGACTAAACCCGCCACTGCTTATATCAGGTTATGTGTCAATCCTTTGAACATGCTGTAGTATCACAGTCGTAGATCATATTTAGAATGTATATTATACAAAAAACAATAAAACATAGTAGTTATAGCGATTTCAAAAATTTGGCTTTGTGAGACTTCGCCTTAAATGTGACGTCAATTATGTCTACCTACCTTGTCACGAGCCGGTATGAATAGTTATGTTAAGTTATGAATAGAATAGTGTTAGTAGTATAGAATAGGATAATGTTAAGTTATGAATAGAATAGTTACATACCTAATATGTATTTGTTCGAGTTATAGTTTAATATTGAAAGAATCAAACACTCTAATACGCCTATAAAATATTTACTTCTACGTTACACAAGACTTTGAGGTTGAGACTCGAGACCACTTTGTTCGTCTGTAGCCGACTATAGAATGGCATTGTCGTGTGCCTTGCTCAATAAATTTCTCTGTGTTACCAGTAAAATGTCCTTATCAAGCAGTGTGGCTATTTTATTCACAGTATCTCCGATTGGTAATTGTATATGCTAACATTCGGCTAATCCTGACGTCAAACGCGGCCTCGCGTTTAACAAAAGTTAAAATTAACAGTAATGAGTATAAAACATAATATAAACATACAACAATGCAAAAATAAAATTCGAACGAAAGAAGTTACATAATTGCCTTTTTACTCTTATAATTATCACTACCTTACCTTACTTAATTACTTACTTAACTATTCACAAACTATAAACACTTCAGTTGCAGCGACTAACTTTTGTAATTATATAATCTCACTTGGCAAAATCACTTCTTATAACTAATCATCAACTACAAGCACTCTCTCTTGTAGCGTCTCACTCTTATAACTAAACATCAACTACAAGCACTCTCACTTGTAGCGACTCACTCTTATAACTAAACATCAACTACAAGCACTCTCACTTGTAGCGATTCACTCTTATAACTAAACATCAACTACAAGCACTCTCACTTGTAGCGACTCACTCTTATAACTAATCATCAACTACAAGCACTCTCTCTTGTAGCGACTCACTCTTATAACTAAACATCAACTATAAGCACTCTCACTTGTAGCGACTCACTCTTATAACTAAACATCAACTACAAGCACTTTCACTTGTAGCGACTCACTCTTATAACTAATCATCAACTACAAGCACTCTCTCTTGTAGCGACTCACTCTTATAACTAAACATCAACTATAAGCACTCTCACTTGTAGCGACTCACTCTTATAACTAAACATCAACTACAAGCACTCTCACTTGTAGCGATTCACTCTTATAACTAAACATCAACTACAAGCACTCTCACTTGTAGCGACTCACTCTTATAACTAATCATCAACTACAAGCACTCTCTCTTGTAGCGACTCACTCTTATAACTAAACATCAACTATAAGCACTCTCACTTGTAGCGACTCACTCTTATAACTAAACATCAACTACAAGCACTCTCACTTGTAGCGATTCACCTTTATAACTAAACATCAACTACAAGCACTCTCACTTGTAGCAACTCACTCTTATAACTAAACATCAACTACAAGCACTCTCACTTGTAGCGACTCACTCTTATAACTAAACATCAACTACAAGCACTCTCACTTGTAGCGACTCACTAATTATCACCAACATTGTATTACTTAGAACAATATAGCATTGCTACAAATCATGAAGAAAGACACCTTAATTAAATCAATAATCACAATATACTCACTCGTTATCTATAAAGTATAAA
Source organism: Lymantria monacha (assembly GCA_905163515.2). Classification (NCBI taxonomy): domain Eukaryota; kingdom Metazoa; phylum Arthropoda; class Insecta; order Lepidoptera; family Erebidae; genus Lymantria; species Lymantria monacha. Next base: position 5,778,978 of record LR991102.1, read on the forward strand.
TTATGGTTACTATTGCTTGTTACTAATAATGTATAAGGGATGATATTTAGGCAAACATTGAATAACCATTTAACCCATTAGGGACTGAGTATTTTTTTTCATGCAATTTCGATTTTTAATATCGTTATGTTATGTTTAAGTAATGAAATTTATAGATAATTATTTGTTTTGAGCATAATTGTCATACATTTTGAGATTTTCACTGTGACCATGTGGTAACGTTAGGCCCTAACGAGTACAAAAATTATATATCTTTGACGCACCTATTTTATTCTTGTAGTTTTATAATATTTTTGAAATAAAACAGTGATTCAAATTACTGAAATTTTTAGCATTTAATATGCTTAATTATTTATAAATACCCGAATACGAAACGGAAAATTATGTCACAAGCGGGGTGTCACAAATTATGTCACAAGCACCCCGCTTGTGACATAATTTTTCGTTTCGTATTCGGGTATTTATAAATAAAACAGTGAACTAGGTATAAATTATTATATATTTGTTTTATAATTTTTTCTGCAGATAGTAACAAAAATATATAGCAGATAGAAAAAAAAAAAAAAAAAAAAAATTAACAATTTTAACAATATGACCAATCAAAACAAAAATTACAGTTTTGTGTGATATTTTTCGAAACAGTTTAGACAAAGGCCAACATCACATTTTTGACACACAACTCTACCTACTGATTTGCAATCATCTCTTTCTCTCTATCTTTGCATTTTCGGGAAATGGTTCATGCCATCAAAACGCACTCCACTGAGCACTTTTCCTCCTGATTTTCTGGTAGATGGGCGGTCTCCAAACTTTGGTGGGTTTTTATATTTTAGCAAATAAGTTTGAGCTATTTCTCGGCGAAAATCTAACTGAGAGATTTGGCGTCCACTCTTGCGCATTAGTATCCACGCGTTAGTAATCGTCACATCGATCAACCATGTAAATATCGGCCACCACCACTTTTTTCCTCGGATTCCGACGCGGTAATTATTGACGTACGCATCCATCAAGTCAGTTCCACCCATATGCTGATTATAAGCACCAATAACGTGTGGTCGCGGAACTTTTACTTTTTTATGTTCTAGTCTTGAATATCGCTCAGTGAATCCTGTAGGGTTTACTTTATATTCAGTGGAGGCCACCGTCACCACGGAATTATCCATCCAGCGCACAACAACCACATCGCCCTGGGTAGCATACTCGTAAGAACCTCTGACGCGTTTCTTCATAGTTTCTACATTTGCTATTGGACATTCCTTTGGCAAACGGTTTTGCCTGAGAGTGCCAGTACCACCATACCCCTACTTTTCAAATAAACTAGCAGCGGAATCCCAGTAAACAAGTTGTCAAAATAAAATAACAGTTTTTGATTTTTCATAATATCTGGCAATTCATCAATCATGGAAATCAGAGGCGCTGTGGCTTTGCCAAAATCTTTTTCAAATTGACTATTACTACCTGGAATACATCCCTGGTAAATTTCAAAATTCGCTAAATACCCGCAACTACTGTTTAGGCACCAGCATTTATACCCAAAACGAATGGTTTGTTTCTAATACATTGCTTGCAGCCATGCCTTCCAAAATACTCAATCATACTCTCATCGCAGTTCATATGTTGGTCTACAGGGACGTGATCCAGAAATTTCCGTTTCAATATCTTCATTAAAGGTCTCAATTTCGTCATTTTATTTCCATCGTCTAAATTATTATTATCGGCAGCATGTATAAATCGCATTATTTGTACAAATCTGTCCCGCCGCATTGCATTGTATGCAAGATAATTTCTCAGATCATCACAGGAATCCCAGTATGATTTTTTGCTAGGTAAATTATTATAACCAGATACAATAAGTATGGCAAAGAAACATTTCATTTCTTCTAAATTTATTTTTAGATCAGGGCAATTTCTAAACAAAGCATAATCTGTACTTTTATTGATAAAAAAGTGAAATAAATCGTCGTCAAAAAATATTTCAAAAAGTCTGTACATGTATATTCTTTGTAATTGTCATGTTGCGAAGAAGAAATAAAGTCAATCGATTCAAAATCCGGCAAATCAGCTTTTTTCCACTTGTAAATAACTTTCTGTTTTTTACTTGGTGGTTGAGATGAAACATATTCCTCATCCGAAGACTGTCCTGAAAAATTTCCTTCCCCAACCAAAGACTGCGCTAACATGGCGGGAGACTGAAGCTGCCTACCATTTAAATTTTCTATAGTACCTCCATCATCTTCATCCGCAGAATCTTCGTCAGTACACTGGGCTACATCTGGAGGTTCTATAAATATATACCGAACCAACTCATCCTCGTCGTTTTCCAATGCATCCAAAATTTCAGCAATATTCAAACTAAAAAATAAAAAACAACGAACATTAGAATAAAAGTACCCATATTATACTAGCGTGACCATACGATCACAGCAAATAAATAACCGTATAACTACATAAATATTAAATGTACAATAAACTAATATATTTTCCTTATAACTAGAGCATCAAGTAATATTATTCAATAAACAAATCATGTCATATGTAATAAACAATAATAAAATAATACTTACTTTTTTCGACCCGCCTTTATATACTACTTTGAGTAAACACTGTCAAAAGTTCTATATTTTATAATGATCTAACCAGATCCACTACTAGATAAAACATTACTTTTTACTCCGTATCACTTGATAGAGCATCTTGGCTAAAAACAAGCCAGGGATGTAACTTTTCAACAGCATAAACTGACTTATAGAGTTTACCACCCTTCCTATTATTGGGCGTGTCTTCTATTTCGTATATCGATACGAATACGATAATGATCGCATTGCCGATTATTTTAGAGATTCTAAATGGTCCTACGCATTTTGGTATTAATTTGCGACTTTGTCCAGGTTCGGTACGAATCTCTTTTTCAACACGTACTAAATCGCCTACCTTGTATTCTGTTGGTTTTTTATGTAAACTATCAAACCGTTCTTTTTGCGCTTGCTGACCTATTTGAATTCTCGAATTTGCCTCCGACCTAATATTATCGCGATCTAGTGGGATATGAGCCTCTGAGACGAGAGTTTGAGTTCATGAAACTGTTCGAAAAACCGGTTGTTTGAACTCCAAATAACACTTCAGCGGACGTCTGACCAGTTGATTTGTTTATAGTATTATTCAGGGACCATTGAATTTGTGGTAAACATAAATCCCATTCATTTTCTGGTTTACCGTGATTAGCAGCAGTTATAGCATCAACTATAGTTCGATTGTATCTCTCAACTTGGCCATTGGTTCTGGGAGAGGCAACTGCGTTTAAAATATGATTAACGCCTCTTTTATTAGCAAAATTAGAAAAGTCTCTGCTAGTAAAATTAGTGCCACGATCAGATATAAGACGACGTGGTACTCTAAATAGTGAAAAATATTCTGTAAATATCTGAATAGACTACTATTCAGATATTTACAGAATATTTTTTACTATTCAGATATTTAAAGTAGTACTAACTACTTTTAAGATTTTTGACTGGTTTTATATAAATGAATTTTGTAAAGGCGTCAATGATTACTAAAATGTGACAATTTCTCTTTTTATTACTGATAGGAAAAGGGCCACAGTGATCGGTGTGAAGTGTGTCAAAAGCTTTATTAACTTTAGGAATTGGGTGCAACTCCCCCTCTTTAGCTCCCCAAGGTAACTTATTATGGGCACAATTTAAACACGACCTACAATACTTTTTAATAAAACGTCTCATTTTCTTAAACCAGTAAATCTGACTAATCCTGTTATAAGTCTTATCAAAACCGAATTGACCTACATCGTCATGATTCATGCGAACTATCTGCCATCTCACCGCCTTTGGTACCACCCATCTTAAATTTACTGTATCATCTTTATCACGAGTTACTCTATATAGACGACCATTCTTAACAATATAATTCTCATGAATCTCGACGATGTCCTTAGCTGTGGAATCGTTTAAAATATCTGTTCCTGCACTGTCTGCAACCATGTATCATCATCTATTGATAAAACATCAACCGTTTTTATTGTATCAAGGGATTCAGACACCACTGGGTTGCGGGACAGAGCATCCACATGACACATTCTAATACCATCGCGATGTTCCACCGTAAAGTCGTATTCTTGTATCAGTATGTACCACCACGCTACTCGCGGAATTAAGTCCTTCTTTGGCATTGTGCTACGTATCGCGGCGCAATCGGTAATAATCTTAAACGATTTACCCAAAACATAAACTCTAAACCTAGTCAAAGCGCAAACTACCGCCAAGGTCTCTAACTCGTAGGAGTGTAATTTGCTTTCATCCAATGTTGTTTGACGACTATAATACGCTATTGGATGAAATATTTTATCAGACGTTATCCGTTGCAACAAGATTGCACCAATACCAACTTTACTAGCGTCAGTGTGAATCTCTACTCCAGCATTAGGGTCATATAATGCTAAAACAGGTCGCGAGGTTAGTTTATTTTTTAATTCATGAAATGCTTTCACCTGTGGTTCATCAAAACACCATGGCATGTTTTTCTTTGTAAGAATTGTTAGGGGCTTAGCTATAATAGAGTAATTTTGAATAAACTTTCGGAAATAACTTGTGAGACCAATGAATTGTCGAACTTCGTGAACATTGTTAGGTAAAGGAAATTCTACTACTGCTTGGATTTTCGTGGCACCGGGGCGAATACCATCCATACTAATTTCATAGCCCAAAAAATAGTCTATACGAGTCTGAAAGAAGTCACACTTTTTTAAGTTTAAAGTTAGGTGAGCAGATCTTAACAACTTAAGAACACTTTCCAATTTATCCAGACCCTCCTCAATTGTGTGTGATGTCACTAACAGATCATCCATATATGCCAAGGCTAAATTTTGTTTACCCTTTAACATACAATTAATGGTTCTTTGAAAAACACTAGGCGCATTGGCAAGCCCAAACGGCATTCTTTCAAACTCAAACAATCTATTCGGTGTCACAAAAGCAGTAAAACGTTTATTGGATTCACTCATGGGCACCTGGTAGTAGCCTGAAAACAGGTCCAAGCTTATAAAGAACCTGCTGCCTCCTAATCTATCTAGTTGGTCTTCGATACGGGGTAACGGATATGTACGGTATGCACAGCCTGCAGTGGACTGTATGAGGTAAGTTTACTGAACTAGGTGAGGAACTGATATTATCCTATCCCTGCAAGCCGCGAAGAAGTAATTAAAAAATACTCCACCAACCTTTCATCCACTTTCGCCGAGGGCAGTAGTGTCGTCGCAGTAGGCTCGCCAAACCGCGCAGTCAGCTTCACTATATTCTATACAACTATGCAGTTCACAGCACCACAAAACACTATTATGGTGGTTCCAACAGTTCCGTTAAACAATGTCCTACCAAGGATTAAGCAGGTGCGGCGATTACGAATACACCGAGTGGCACAACCGCCTGGCGGACCGAGTTGTCTCAAATCTTCTACTCAACTCTCATAACGACGGTTGCAGAATCGAAGTTGTGAAGTTTCTCCAAATACCCTCCACATAACTTGCAAGGACCGAACATACCCCTCACCGAATTCAACATGATGAATTCCCCATTCTAAATTAAAAAGCAAGTAAGGGATATACAATCCACTAACCTATGTAAACAAAACACATAGAATAAATAAACCTTTAGTGAGGTATATTTTTGAAAAAAAAGAATAATAATAATTAATTAATCTAGATAAACAATAAAATTTAACCTAAGAAAAAAATAAAAGGTAATTAATTTGCATACGGTAATGGACAAATTTTATTCACCGGTCTCTTAATTAGACCATTTTTAGTTCTCAAAGTAACTACACGAATAATGCCATCAACGCCCTCGTGTGTTGTTTCAATTCTACCAAGAGGCCACTGCAATGGGCGCGTCAAATTTGATTTCAGTAAAACTAAATCACCAATCTTTACGTTAGGAGGTGAGGCAAACCACTTCTCTCTTTGTTGCAGAGTATGAAGATAGTCATTTGACCAGCGCTTCCAAAATAACTGTGATATTTTTTGAATTGACTGCCAACGAGATAATCTATGTTGAGGAACGTCCTCATAATTATATTCAGGCACAGCCACTAAGCTTTGTCCTATCAGGAAATGACCAGCAGTTAATACATCGAACTCGTTTGGGTTTTCAGATAGTGTACATAAAGGGCGTGAGTTTAATACAGCCTCTATTCTGCAGAACACAGTTGACAACTCTTCCAGAGTGAGACTTCTATCACCTACAATACGTTGTAAAATGTGTTTCGTACTTTTTATCCCGGCTTCCCAAAGTCCACCCATGGAAGCTGCGTTAGGAGGATTTGTCCTCCACTCTACTTGCCGCGCGGTTAATCCTACGAGTACCTCGTCATGAATCTTATTACCATTTAAAAATCTAAGTACCTCCTTGAGATGCTTGGCTGCCGATACATAATTCGTCCCGCAATCGGAATATAAACAAGTACTTAATCCGCGACGGGCTACGAAACGGTCATATGCAGCTAGAAAACATTCAGCTGATAAATCAGTTAACACCTCGCAGTGTACTGCTTTTGTTGAAAAACATACAAATAGGCATAGATAAGCCTTGTATATTTTTGCGTTACGACGTGTACTTTCTTTTACAAGGAATGGACCACCTATATCTGTACCTACATGGCTGAATACCTTATCAACCTTAAGTCGGGACATGGGCAACGTACCCATTTGAGGTTGTAATGCAGTAGGTCGGCATTTAAAACACACCTTACACTTTGTCAGTACCGATCGAATGATGCTACGAGCACCAACGAGCCAATAGTTTTGACACATTAGACCTTGTAATGTACGAGGCCCTACGTGTAGGTATTTTACGTGCAAATATTCGATTAATAATTTACTTGTATGGCATTTTGGTAGCAAAACCGGGTGCTTCGTATTGTACGGAAGGTCAGATTGTGAGATACGACCCCCCACCCTGAGGACTTTATTTTCAACGAAGGGTGATAGTTTACGTAAAGAGGCTACAAACTTACCCTTTTCTAACGCTACTATTTCAGATTCAAAGTGATTTTGTTGAATAATTCTAATAATTGAATCATGACCTTTGCGCAACTCAAGGGTCGTTAGAGGGCCTAAAGACCGATTTGAAATTTTACACTGAAGATTTATAATAAATCTATGACACCATGAAATAATACGCTGTAATTTATTAAAAGAAGAACACTTATTAAATATTTCTTCAAGGTCATTTTTAATTTCAACCTTTAGAGAAGAATTAAAACTAAATGTTGCACTATTTGATTTAAGTTCGGGAATCTTGAAGTTATGATTTAATAAATATGGTTTTATAGGCCACTTTTGTTGGTTATCATATAGCCAATCGGGGCCGTGAATCCACTCTGTAGCTCTTTCCACGAAGTGAGCAGGCAACGTTCCACGTGAACATATGTCTGCAGCGTTATTTTCGCCCTTCACGTGATACCAACAACTAGGTGGTACTGCGGCAATAATGCGACTAACACGGTTAGCCACAAAAGTTTTTAACGTGTATGGTTGTGTATGTATCCAAGCCAAAACATTTTTCGAATCGCTGAGCGCAAATATAGAAACAGATAAATTATTATCGCTTAAGTTTTGTACGACAAAACTTACAACCTTCGATAGCAGCACGGCTGCTTCGAGTTCGAGTCTAGGTATAGACAAGAGTGGGTTTAACGGCGCAACCTTTGACTTACTAGTCAGCAGTCGAACCTTCACTTCACCTATATTGTTTATACTACGTATATATAAGCACGTTGCGTATCCACGGGATGACGCATCGCAAAATGCTATTAATTGTATTTCACTAAAATTAGGTATTAAGATGTGACGCTCAAAACGCAATTCAGTCAAAAGTGGTAGATCGGAGATGAATCGATTCCACTGTGAGCACGGCTCAGGTGGTAGTTGCTCATCCCATGCGACTCCCATCTTCCAGAGATCTTGCATGATACACTTTGCGACAAACGTACATGGTGAAATAATACCTACAGGATCGAATATGCTCGCCAGTAGTTTTAAAACTGATCGTTTGGTCTGTTTATTATCAGTCATGTTATAGGAAAACGCAAAACTGTCACAGGCAGGTAACCATGTCAACCCTAACACCTTAAGGGAGGATGATAACGTATCATCTTGAAAATCGATGGTTACAACTTGATTTGACTGCATATGAGTAAGTAACTCGGGACAGTTGCTAGCCCATTTTCTTAAATCAAAGCCACCACTTTTAAGAAGTGTCAGCAAATCATCCTGCAACGTGCAGGCCTGTTCTAATGATGGGCAGGACCATAATACGTCATCAACGTAGAAGCCTTGTTTGAGCACCTTTGCAGCCTCTGTACGCGGACGTTCAGCATGAGTGAGCTCATCCTCAGCTAGCTGATGCAGCGTGCGCACAGCTATGTAAGGTGCACTACGGAGACCGTAGGTATTCGTTCGAAGTTCGAAGACGCGAACTGGCTCCGTTGGAGATTCTCGCCAAAGAATGTGCTGGTACTTCCTATCAGCAGGATCAATCAGAACAGCCCGATACATCTTTGACACATCAGCAGTGAAACAAACTTTATATAACCGAAAGCGAATTATAATCTTTAGTAAGTCTGGATGTAGTTTTCTGCCTGTCAAGAGTGCATCGTTAATTGAAATACCATTCTTAGGTTGTGCGGAACCGTCGTAAACAACGCGCAGAGGTGTACTTACGGACGATGGACGCAGAACACAATGGTGCGGTATATAATATCCTGACTGCTCAGGACCTTGATATAACTCCATGTGTCCAAGAGATTCATACTCTCGCATGAAGTCAACATAAGACTTATGAAGGTCTGGCGATCGCGCCAGGCGGCGCTCGACCTGTTTAAGCCTTGTTATAGCCACATCATAAGAATCACCAATAGGTGCATGGTGTGGGTTTAATAAAATGGGAGAAACATAACGACCATTTTCATCACGACAGTGTTTTTCTGTGTACATTTTTTCGGCTAACTCCTCCATAGGATCCGTTGGAACTTCACACGGTAAAGATTCCAACTCCCAAAACCGTTTAAGTGTATCATTTAAATAATTATTTTCAATTGTGTACGACACAAATGACGTTGCACACGGTACAACATCGAGACTGTTAGAGCAATTTTTTAACCCTAGTCTCCCAGTTATGACGTAACCAAATATGCTCCCCAATGCCACTGGTACATCTTTATTTATTATAAATTTTGTCCCGTCATAAATATAGGGAAACACTTCACCCGATAAAATAATGTCAATCGGGGACGTTGTATAAAAATACGGATCAGCTAATTGTAAATCTTTATACTTAGTAATCAACTTATCGGGAATAAGTACGTTTGGCAAATCGGATGTAATTTTAGGTAAAATTACAGCATCAATGTTAAACACCGGCGTGTTATTGTAGCGCGGCTGAATAACACACGAAGCCATTCCATAATTTTTTACATATTCGCCACCTAGTCCGAAGATATTATATGGACATTTATTAGCTGATAATCCTAACCGTTGAAAACAATCTAACGTAATAAAATTACTTTGCGCCCCAGAGTCAATTAATACGCGCACGGGCTGATAATTATTAAACGCGTTCAAAACATTCACAACAGCTGTTCCCAAGATAACTGTACAGTTAGAAGTATGCGTAGACGTCAGATGACACACCGTACTGATAATTGATTGTTCGTCTCCCTTGCACGGCGCAGGAGCGGTCTCAGTCTAAATCAGCTGATTCGAACACGGTTTGTTATTATCTATCGCGCTAACTTCACGATGTAACAGAACATGATGCGGTAAATTACAGATTAAACATTTAAAATTACTTTTACACGCCTTAACGGTATGATTTGATTTTAAACAATTATGACATAATTTTAATTCATTCGCACGGCGAATACGTTGCTCATTAGACAATTTACGAAATTGTTCACAACGGAAAATCATATGATTACTATCACAATGTACACATAAACCCTTTAACCCAGAGCGTGTAGAAGATAGCGAATGCTTTTTTGTATCCTTTTGTCGCGAATCATTTTGTTGATATTTATTAGAATACACATTAGAATATGACGCAGAATGATCTAGAACTTTTATTTGATTATGTATAAATAATGCTAATTCATCGAAGGTAGGAATGGAATTTTGATCTAATTTTTGTTCAAAATGTTTTCGAGTTTGTGGATCTAATGCCCTTAACGCAATATGACACATTACATAACTGCTTAAATCTTTAATATTAAGTGCCTGTATTGCCTTATACGAATGTTCGAAGTTCTCAATAAACATGTTCAAATCAGCAGACGATTCCTTGCGTAACGGTGAAAAGTTTAACATTTTATCTAGGTACCTACCAACTAACAATCTATTGTCTCGATATTTATCAATTAAACTCTGCCAGACGAGATCGTAGTTATTGGCGGATATCGGTACACTTTTAACCATATTTAATGCAGAACCTTTCGTGCAAGACAATAGATAATGAAATTTATCAATTTTTGGAATGTGCGGCTGATCATGTACTAACGAGCAAAATGTTTCATAAAATGTATTAAAATTCTCAATATCCGAATTAAATGTAAATAATTCAAGTTTAGGCAGGCGAGGGCGGGACTCCATGGTAACCAAGCGATTCTCACCGTTATTGCCGATGCGTGCCGAGCTATATTTCGAAGCACATAATTTCACTCGAAAATATAGTTCATCAAAACTTTGTAACTCTTGACTTCTAAGTATTGACTCAGAATCAACTAAAAGTTCTTGTTCGAATATATCGAATATTATTTTTTCGAATGAACTACGTAGGTCACTAATTTCAGAGACGTGCAATAAAAACAATTCTTTCGTATCAGAATTCGATAAATCGTGGGACATATCATATACCTTTTGCATTTGTGAAAACAAGAGTTGTTTTCGTTGAATTAACACGGTTAATTCTTTGGGTAATGGATTTTTCTTATCACTAGAAGTTTTTGCTTTAGGTGCCGCCATCTTGTGAAACAACACACGTAGCCCAATGAAATTATAAAATTAATAATATATTACTTTCACTAATACTTGTTACCTATACAATTTAATTATATAACACTTAGCTGAATAATTGTACGACAAAAATAATTTATGTGTTTTGTTTATATTGTATACTTCGTATAGTGGAGAAAAGTAAAGTACATAAGATATGTATAGAACGTCTACACAATGAAATTATAATTTCATTAAATAATGGGGAATAAGAAGTAATTGGCACGGCCAATATAAATAAATTATATGCTAAGAACGTCTTAACATATATGATATTTATTGGGAGGTATTCTAACACGGTTAGAAATAACGGTACAGAACGTCTGTACTGTCTAAATACCTGGGAATTACGAATTCCTAGGTGAGGTATGAGACCTTAGGAGCGGTATCCTGGGTCGAAGTGACCAAAAAAAGACTGTACGGTATGCACAGCCTGCAGTGGACTGTATGAGGTAAGTTTACTGAACTAGGTGAGGAACTGATATTATCCTATCCCTGCAAGCCGCGAAGAAGTAATTAAAAAATACTCCACCAACCTTTCATCCACTTTCGCCGAGGGCAGTAGTGTCGTCGCAGTAGGCTCGCCAAACCGCGCAGTCAGCTTCACTATATTCTATACAACTATGCAGTTCACAGCACCACAAAACACTATTATGGTGGTTCCAACAGTTCCGTTAAACAATGTCCTACCAAGGATTAAGCAGGTGCGGCGATTACGAATACACCGAGTGGCACAACCGCCTGGCGGACCGAGTTGTCTCAAATCTTCTACTCAACTCTCATAACGACGGTTGCAGAATCGAAGTTGTGAAGTTTCTCCAAATACCCTCCACATAACTTGCAAGGACCGAACAGGATATTTATGTTTTACTTTTTTTTCTATTTTTTTTTTTTTTTTTTTTCTTTATTGTTCTAAGTCATCATGAACTTAGTCTAAATTACCCCTGACTTGATCAGGGACCTAAATTAGTTGTAATAATTTATTATCAGTTACAATAAAAGGTAGAAAACAAATTGAAAGAATACATAGTAACATTATAAGAATTAAAATAAATTTAACAAGGAAATATGAAAAATAATTATGCTAAGAGAGAAGTAATAAAGTAGTTAAAATTAACAGCACTTAATAGGATAATGAAACTATTTAGATATAGAAAAAACAAGTACTACTTGTTGATACTTATTATCAGGAATCTTAGTTAGTTGAGGAAATGAATTAATAATATATGTACATTTGGTTTTAGAAAAGGATAGTGCTAGTGACATAAGAAAGGTATGAGTTAGAGAGAATATATAGTGACATTATAAGGATGGGGTAACAAAAGTAAAAACTATAAGTTTAATCATGAAACACTTAAAGTAATTATACAAAGGAAGTAAAAAGTAGCTAATTGTAATTTTTTTCTATTTAAGGATCTATAGTCAATACATAGACGTTTATCACCATTTTTCTTACTCACTAATATCACGGAACTTGGATAATCCGAAGTACTTTCGCGAATACCATTTAAAAGCAGTTCTTCAATAATTTTATTAAGATGAGCGCGTTCACTCTGTGATACCCTATAGGGATTGTAAACAACAGGTCTATTATCAGTCAATGTAATATGCATTTCTGTTCAGTTAGTTTTGCCGACTTCTGTCAAATTCATTGCAAAACAGTCTCTATATTTCTTTAATAATCATATAATTTAAGTTTTTGTTGTTCCGTTAGCGCCACACTAATCTTTATATCCGATATGGGCAAGTCTTTATATTTAAGTGTTTCTGTAATTAAACTTATTTTATTGACCTCGTTTATTTCTTAGTGTTTTGAGCCCGTATTAATAAAGATCCATCAGCAATCTTTAACGCGTTAGGCGATAAATTTGCAATCATGACATATCCTTTACCTAGATTAAATTGAAATATACCAGATAAAACAACATATTCATTATGGGGTAATACTCAAAGGCTGTATGGCACTAATAGACCTCCACTATATGGATTATTGGTGTAAGCTTCTATTGGCATTACAGTTTTAGGGTCAACGATTATATTACTACCAGCATATACTTGAACCCTAGGTTCGCTATTATTAATTTCGGGGGTATCCATAATTAAAAGTTGGTCGGTAGTTTTTAACATGATAACATTTGGTTTTTCGGTAAAGGACTGTCCTACCAAAATTGGTGTTTGTAAATAATGATCGTCTACCACAAGAACTTCAGTTTCTACCTTAACTGAACCGATTTCTAAAGTAACTATGATCTTGCCTATTGGTTTCACAGCCGAATTACCGAATCCCTTTAATATACCAGTTAACTACGTCCCAGGCGTCAACTATCAGTCTTGCATTTGACTCGCGGCTAAGAGTACATTTACTACCTAAATCAATGCTTTTCATATTCCAGAAATAACTCTAAGAGATTTATATTACTAATTTATCAGATTAAAAATGAAATAGAATGATATGAATAAAAAAATTACCAATTCAAAACTGCAATCAAAGCAAATATTCCTTTAAATTTTCAAGTTAAGGAATAGGGAAACCAAATGTCATTATTGATACAATTTTTCAGTACCATTAAACATTTTATTATAATAAAACTGAAATGATGAGCATTCTAACAAAATAACAATCTTATTGTCTCAAAAAGCCATTACATATTTAATAAATTTTTGCCTCTCTTGTTCTGGACGATCAGTTTGTGGCGAAGTGACGACCTGAGCAGTGGACGCAGGTAGCACCTGACTCTTGAACCTCACAGGAATCTCCACTATGCTCCAGAGAGCACCGGAAGCATCTTGGTTTCGATCTGCACTGGGTTTTTGTATGGGCGTATCTGCAGCATGAGTGACACTGAATAGTGGGGTAATGATATAATTCAACAGGAAGGGATGTATAATAGATAAAGACTCTGTCAGGCAGAGGCTGGCCAAGAAAGGTGATCACAACAGATTGAGTCGACACCCATGAGACCTTACTGTCATCAATCTTTTTTCTATTGAGTCTACGTGCTTTTACGACAATGCCACACTCGTGGCAGATAATTAGATCCTTAACAAATTCTTCCATTGATAAATCTTAGGGAACCTGTCAAACCAAGCCCATTCTTGTTACGTTATACGTAGGAATGGTAGCTGAGTAATTGCAATAAGAAAGGGTAGGTGAATTGGTGAAATTGTTAGCGTCATTTGCTGATGTAAATTCTACTGAGATTTTGTTGCGGCCAACTTTTTTTACACCATCAGGGCAAACATTTTTGACTCTATGAGTAGCGAGGTATTGGTCGGATGGTAGTACCAGCTGCAGGATCAGGAGTAGTACATGCAACGAACTATAAACAGACCTTTATCATCAGTTGAATAAGAGTTAATGGTACCGACAACGCAAGATGGATGGGTAAAAACTGTCTGGATAGATGCTACAGCTAATTCAGGAGATGAAATCAATTTCTTTGCAGGATTACTACCATCTGGTGACATACGTCTCTTCAATCCAGTTCCTAAGGGACCCGAGTCTGTAGTCATAGAGTCTGGAGGATCGGGAGGATCAGGCGCATGCGGTGGAGTTATCGGATCGTTATTCGGCATGTTTGGAGTTAAACTCAAACATACGGGCAGAACAATCGACTCCTCAGTGAATTCCACCAACCACCACCAATCACAATTATAAAAATTTATATCAATCAAACTGAAAAAAAAAATATGACAGATATTTTTAAATAAGATTAAACTGATACTCTAGAACTGTTTATTCGCTAACCATATATCCAATTCTTATTAGGTCGCCAATATTTAAATTATATATCTTGAAATCCTCCTTAGCTCTCTTCGTCGCATCCAGAAAAATATTTAACAGCAAAAATATGCCAGCGCAGACATCTTTTTCCCTTCCACAACCTGGGCCACAATAATCATTATAAAATATAATGTAAGACAGTGGGATGTTTTCATTCTATGTGCTGTTTCAAATTTGAGGTTTTAATTATTTCGACAGTACATTAATTTTGCTGTGGTATTATTGTTCTTCGTTATAATATATTTTCGCCAGCCGCTTTTAGGTGTTATTCGGTTAGAAGTTTTTTACACCCAAAAAATCGACTCTTCGATTAATCGATATCAGATCGCCAAGCCTACTTCAAATCAAAATGGCGCCGTATTGTGAGGAATGTTAGCAGCACTAAGTATAGAAACACAGGAGTCCGAACGGTATAGACTTTTCCATAGTATTTTTGGTCACAAAAATAAACCCAGATCTTAGTTCTTTTTTCTGCCACTGGCTGCGCTAGAGTTTAGGTTGCACCCACGAAGTATAGATACATATGTCTATATATGCACATGAATATATATAAACATGTATGTATCTATACTTCGTGGACGTACCGATGCTATTATTATTATTACACGTAAACGCGCGTTGGTTCGTGAATGTTGAATTTAATTAATTTAAATATAAAATAATAATAAAAAGAAATGGGAAGGTGTTGTGCTGTTCATGGTTGTGTTAGTGGACGAAAAGAAAAATTATTGTAAATGTTTCATGTACACAACATCTCCAAAGTTTTCATAAGCCTTTAAACTATTTTGGGACTCCTCTTAAAGCTGACAAATTACCTTCAAGAAAAAGAAGAAATTCGAAAATAGTAATTATCTTCCCATCATCATTATCATCACAGCCCCCGATGTCTATGTCCGACTGTTAAGCTCGGGCCTCCTCCGTAATGGGAGGGAACTTAACCTACTATACCACGCTGGTCAGATGTGTTGGTATAGGGTTTTGTTTCGAGTTTTCCTTCTCTTGCAATAGATGTTATATGCGTTTTATATCGTCGTCGTCTCTTACGATCACCCACGGGTAAGATAGGGGGTGGTGAATTGTATTCTTACTCTGTCACCACACGGATGTATCTTCCTATACATCCCACTAAACTAAATGCTGATAAAAACAAGTAAAAAATTCAAAATATGACTATAAATTATATAAGCCATTTCCACAGCACAATGCCATTTAAGCATATAATTTATCCAGCAAATATTTAAGGTGTTGTAAATTACCATAGTTATGCTGCAAACCTGGAAAAAGAAATTTTGCTAAACTTACATCATTGTGATATAATATTGTATGAAGAGAATTATGAATGTTGAGGAAGCGAGTGAAGTATGCAAGGATAGAGTTCTCTGGCACTCTGTCGCTTCCTCAACATTCATAATTCTCTTCATACACGCTCGCCGGTTTCGGACACCCTTGACTCCACCTTCCTTTAATATGTGACCAATCTGGTGATATAACAGACAGCAATATAAGAGATATTGAACAATTGACGAGAAATCAGGCTGATAACTTTGAATGGCATAAAATTCGCAGAAATCATATAACAGCTAGTTACTTCCATACCTACATGTTGCAAAGCAGTTTCTATAAAAGCAAAAAATAATGTAGCCCAAAGAATTTTGAATACATTAGAGTTCAAAAGCAAACAATCACTACATGGAAAAGACTGTGAGTCAGGGTCTATACATTTTTATGAAGAATATACTGCAATGAAGGTGCAGAAATGTGGATTGTTTTTATCTAAATATAAGCCATATTTGGGGGCGTCTCCTGATGGACTTATTGGCAAAGAAACGATTTTAGAGGTAAAGTGCCCTTACAATCAAAGTAATTATGCAATTAGTAATGAAACATTCCTTACTTGTGGAAAATAAATATGGCAATTTGTGTCTAGAAAAGACACATCCATATTACTATCGACTACAAGGCCAGTTGATGGTTACCGGTAGAAAGTATGCTAGTTTATTCATTTACATATTTGTAGAATGGACCATAATTGATGTACCCTGGAATGACACGTTTATAAAGGAGATTGAAAACAAATTAGATATGTTTTATGAAGACTATTTCCGACCAGCATTACTAGAAAAAGTACTCTGTAAAAACTATGCCAAATGATTCTACAAATAATTATTATTTTAATAATAAGCAATACTTATAATGTGGTTTTTAAAGTAAAATGTATGCCAAATGTTTCTTTAAATAATTTTAATATTAAGCGATATTTACATCTGTTTGTTAAAGTTTAAAGTATCTCAATTTTTTCTATAAATAATTTAAATGTTAAGCAATACCCACATGTGATTGTTAAATTATTGATTAATAAATGAGTTTACTTTGATAAATGAGTTTATTTACTTTATAAAAATTGTTTTAAATAAAAATACCAAAGTAGTAAATGAAAACTTTATTAAAGTTAAAAACTAGAGAGTGGAAGAAGTTATGCTGTACTTTTAACAATATTTTCATGGAAGTTACAAGTCATAACACATACAAAATATATTTTTGACAAGAGAGGAACATAATATTCACAGGATTGTGCAATATACAATAGATTTTAGTTAAATCTATAACATGTACAATGTGTGTTCTCTTTGAAGTTTCCGAACTGCTACAACGGTCATACCAGGTAACTTACTTTTTCCCTTAAAAAATGAAGGTACATTTACAGCAACAACACCTTTATGAACAAATAAGTCTTGCACGTTAAACCCTTGGTCAGCCGTAATACTGTCTCCTTTTTCACATTTTCGATAAAGTTCACTTCTTTCTACAATTTGCCTATCACTGGTGAGCATCACCTACTTCATACTTAACAGTAGAACGATTCTTGTATGAACTCCATGCGGCTCTTTGTGTAGCTGGATTAACAAGTCGTTGTATAGGTATTTCCGTACAATCTACAATGACTCTAGTAGAAGGGTAATATTTTTTAAATCCTTCAGGCATGTAGAAATCCACTAATTCTCTGTCAGGCTATCAAATATTCAACATTGACAACATTTGATGCAAAAAGTTAATCCATGTAATAAATATGTTTGATAGAATACAGGGACTTGCATCAAAAAAACGGCATAGCTCATAGTCTTCCGTATTTCTCCTCAACTTCATTAATGTCAAAAAGAACTGGTCTTCAACACTCAGACGTAAGATAACTTCTATATAAGTTATTGAATAGGCTTCAGGGCACAAAATATAAAACACAAACATAAATTTGCTATATGATTCAAATCCAGTATAAAGAGCCAATACGTTTATCATAATTCCTAAAAGATTCTATTGTGTAGAGTTGGTAATTTTTTTTGAGTTGCACATTCACTAACAATACCAATATCATTATGCACATTTTCCGAGTTATATACACTATTTTCTTGGATCACAATTTCTTCAACACAATCGACGCCAATGTCCAATGCTGTCGCCTTGGATGAAGTATTGCATGTAGCTGTAGCAACACTTGGAGTATGAGCTAAGCCATCACACTTTTCAATATATGAAAAACACAAATTTCGTTTAGAATCACGCGCTGATCACGTTCTCGCCTTTGTTTAGACTTTATATCTTCAATTTTAGTCCATGGAATTACTGAAGGCACCATTCCTTTCTTTAAAATGCGCCTGGTATTATTTAGTCCTGGAAATAATAATTAAGATTTTAGGTTATGTTAGGAATAAAATCATAAATACTTGTTTTAGGTGATAAAAGTAAATGTTATTCTATAAATGAGATTAAATCACCTGAATGCTTTCCAATTTGAATGAAATCTTCGGATTAAAATAAGCTGAACATATTTTAAAATGTTCTTTGGGTTGAAAGTCTTTACGAGTTGCTGCTTCTCATAGTTTTCTAGCTTTTTTCTTTTGGAAATGAATGGTACCCTGGTTTCCTACATCCAAATACACAGCAATGATGCTTTATCGTTTATAGAATACTTTTCAGAGCTGTCAATAGCAACAATGGTTGCATAGTCCGGAGCGTGCTCGTTCGCGTCCCCTGCCAGTCTAATTAGACTGCTAATCCGGCTCGAAATGCGTACCGCAATGCGGGTTAGGGCGTCCCCCGGAGGCGACGCGTACCGACCCGCCCCCGTCGGTACGAACATCGGCAGTTGCGGCGATGGGGGCCGCCACCCATCACGCCTTGCCCAGTTAGGCGAGTCGAGGAGAACGGAGTGCCGGGTGGGCACGTGGAATGTAAGAGGTTGTGTGGAAGGTAAGTTGCACGAGCTGATATCCGTCATGGCGGACAAACAGCTAGACGTGCTCTGTGTAACAGAGACCAAGCGAAGGGGCAGCGACGCCTGCGATCTTCCTGGTGGCGGGATGGCTCTGTGGTCTGGTGTACAACAGAGCGATCGAGCCAGCATGGGGGTAGGAGTGCTGTTGTCCTCTCGCTTGGCCTCAGGTGTGAAGGATTACGGAATGTATGATCCCAGACTTCTCTGGGTCCGTATAAAACTAGGTGTCACCAAGGTATTCATGGTTGTAGCATATGCTCCCGTAGGATCCTCGGTGGCATCAGACCTAGAGAAGTTTTGGGATAATGTTAGGGAAGTTCTGGATATGGCAGAAACCAGTGAACGCGTGATTGTATGCGGAGATTTGAACGGATGGGTGGGGACCAAGCGTCCCGACTATGAGGACGTACTTGGTCCATTTGGTGATAAGAGAGTGAACGACGCAGGTAGGCTCATAGCGGATGTATGCATGGAGAGAAACCTTATTGTGTCAAACACATTTTTCCAACATAAGGACATCCATATGTATACATGGAGAAGGAATGAACAGAAAAGCATAATAGATTTAATTTTGGTAGACAGTCGCCTCCGAAGCAAAATATTGGACGCAAGAGCCTACAGGGGCCCCACAGTCGACACGGACCACTATCTCGTTATTGCGAGATTTAGTGGTCTGTTCAGAAAGTGGAGGCACTGGCGAGGGCGTGTCCACTTCGGAGGGCTTGAAAGAATAAAGGTTGAAAGGTTTCAAGAAGAGTGTGTAAGAGAAAAGTATGCAGAGGGTGTCCGAGAACGGCTGACGATGGCAAGCCAGCCGCAATCGGACATTGAAGAATGCTGGAGAGTATTGAAAGAGAGTATGGTAGATACAGCGAAAGAAGTATGTGGAAGTTCAAAGAAGCATAGAAAAACAAATGGTGATGCATGGTGGGATGCGGAAGTGGCAGCTTCCGTAGAGCAAAAGAAGAAAGCGTGGCTGGACTATGTCTCTTCTTTGAATCTGAATGACAGTATGACTGAACAGAAGAAAGAAATATATCGGCTATGTAAGAATGACACCAAGGCCTTAGTGAAAGAGAAACGTGATAGAGCAAGTATGAGTGCAGAAGATAGGCTGACTAAAAACTTCGAGGGTAACACCAAACTCTTTTGGAGGGAGGTGAAGAAGTCTCGGGGTGGTTGGTCAGCCTTCAGAATGAATAAAATAAGGTCTAAAGGTGGAGACATTCTTACACAAACACAAGACGTGTTAAGCCGATGGAGTGAATATTTTGGCGATATGTATGCGGATGCTACGGTTGGCGCCGGTGTTGGATGTGGTTTAGTAGATCAACATTCGACAACGGCGTCCTCCGATGGCATCAGTATGGATGAAGTTGAATGGGCGATAAGAAGTTTGAAAAATGGTAAGGCAGCGGGCATTGATATGGTGTCTGCCGAGATGATCAAGCTTGGTGGCTCTTGTGTCTGGGAGGCGTTCCTGTTGCTCCTCAATTTATGTTGGAGCTCGGGAATGGTTCCCAGGGACTGGAATAGCGCAGTCATCGTGCCTTTGTTTAAAAACAAGGGTTCACGTTATGACTGCGCAAATTACAGAGCCATAAGCTTGACCAGTTTGGCAGCAAAAGTGTATGGAAAAATTATTGAAAGGAGAATGAGGATGGTGTCCGATGGTTTACTGTGTGAGACACAAGGAGGTTTCAGGAGTGGAAGGGGATGCATGGATCAAGTGTTCTCTCTGCGCAACATTGTGGAGAAGCATCTGGCTCTAGGTCAGAGAGTTTTCTGCAGTTTTGTGGATCTGGAGAGAGCATTTGACACGGTTGTACGAAAGGAACTTTGGGACATTTTACCGGAGTATGGTATTAACGGTAAACTGCTACAGGCTGTGCAGTCCAGTTACATGGGCTGTAGAGCCTCTGTGCGGCTGGATGATGGAATGTCGCCTTGGTTTGACGTCAATATCGGCGTTAAGCAGGGGTGCGTTCTGTCAGCCAGGCTGTTTATCATATATCTGGATAAATGTCTCCAAAGGTTGAACGATATGAATGTGGGAGTCCAGATGGGCGACTCAGTGGTCACTGCTCTGCTTTATGCAGATGATGCAGTCCTGCTGGCACAGTCAGCGACTGACCTGCAGACCCTAGTCGACACAATGACAGAAGATTGTAAGAAAAGGGGTCTACGCGTGAATGTGAGCAAAACCAAAATAATGGTCTTTGAAAGAGATAAAACCAGAACAGATGTAAGAGTAACAATAGGTAATGATGTACTAGAGCAAATGGATGAATTTGTATATCTTGGATGTGGATTTAGCCGAGATGGAAGGTACACCACTGATATAGAGCGAAGAGTGAATGCGGGAAATAGAGTGAACGGAGCGTTGGGGCAACTTTTCGGCAGCCACCACCTCAGCCAGAAGGCACGTGTAGCAATACATAACGCAGTGCTTGTCCCAACATTACTGTATGGAAGCGAGAGTTGGGTATGCAGAAAAGAGTATGATAGTAAAATTAATGCGGTCGAAATGCGATCTCTGCGGAAAATCTGTGGAGTTAGGCTGACCGACCGCATTCGTAACGACGACGTAAGAGAGCGAGTAGGTATGAAAGAGAGTATTGGTGTAAAGATGCGAAAGGGAATGCTCCGATGGTTCGGACATGTGGAAAGAATGCCGAACGAACGCCTGGTTAAGAAGATATACAATGCGAAAGTGGAAGGATGTAGGTACCGAGGGAGACCGAGACTAACCTACCTAGACCAGATCGGTCATGTACTGAAGGAAGGTGGAGTCAAGAGTCTCCGAAACCGGCGAGCGTGTATGAAGAGAATTATGAATGTTGAGGAAGCGAGTGAAGTATGCAGAGATAGAGTTCTCTGGCACTCTGTTCTCTCTGCCTACCCTGCAAGGGATATGGCGTGATGATATGTATGTATGTGTAATAGCAACAAAACTTCCCACGTAAATCTTGAAAAGTGGCGCGCTCTACCGGCAACAAGTTCTGTCCCCTAAATTGAGACCATTCTTTTAACATTACCTTCGGACTCCTGTGTATCTATACTTCGTGGTTAGCAGCGTGGATAAGTACTACACCTTATAAGTAGTAAGCTTTGAATAAAACTTGAATAAATAGTAAAATATTGTCATTTACTAGAGTGAACATTTATAAAATGTTCTATCTGATTAAGTGTACTAGTGATTATAATTCATATTGTACTGTCGAGGACTATGAGGTTGTGCTCGACAGAGATAACCCTCCTGCAGTAAATAATAGCGTCTATTTTTCTTGGAAGACTGAAAAATACTTGGGGACGATTGTAGATAGTTCAAGTAAGTAAAACAATTTTTATTAATTTCTAATTTTTTCAATTAAATTAACCGGTTTATACCGGTATTGATATTGATAATGTATGAAAGTAAATACCCTGCATAACATTAAAAAAATCTAGCTGAATTTATCTAATATTTTTTAATTTTATTGAAAAAAAAAAAGAGTACAATAGTTTTTAAAAATTTTACACTTGAAATACACTCATTTGCAAAAAAAACGGGCACCTAAGCAATGAACCATTTCAAATGTTAATATTTCTTTGTTTGATAATTATAGGTAGTTTTATCCACACAATTTGGTAAATTAATAAGAAAATAATCGTTTTCATCAGTATTTCATAAAATTTAGATACAATTTATGGGAAATAATGCTAAACCTCGCTAGTAGTGTATATTCGCTAGTAGTGCATATGCTCATGAAGTAAAAATAAAAAAGTTTTTTTGTTTGTTTTTCTTTAATAAAGTAAAAGCAGATAAATGTTTAGTATCGAGTGTGACCCCCTCTAGCTAAAATCACAGCTTGAATTCGTCTGGGCATGCTAGCGAGTATATCCCGGATACTTGCTTGCGGAATACGTTCCCACTCCGCAGTAATCACATTCTTCAGCTCTCTGATGGTCTGCGGAGCCGGGTGTACTGATCTCACACGCCGTTTCAGAACGTCCCAGACATGCTCTATGGGATTGAGGTCGGGACTTCGAGCTGGCCAATCCAAACGACGAATGCCGACCTCTTGCACATACGCATTAACATCGCGGGATCGGTGGGCGCGAGCATTGTCGTCCATAAAAATCGAGTCTTCATCTAGAGCGGCCAATGCGGGTTGTGCATGAGAAATTAGAACTTCCGTTATGTATCGATGCCCAGTCAGTGAGCCGTTTTCAATGAAGACTAACTCTGTACGATCCATTGAATTTATTCCTGCCCAAAACATAACAGAGCCCCCACCATAAGGTGTGATTTCTTCGAAACATGCCTCTGCAAAGCGTTCTCCTTGTCTTCTTAGCACTCGCCGACGTCGATCTTCACCGAACAGAGATATCCTGGCTTCATCAGAGAACAAAACCCTATTCCAATCGTCTTGAGTCCATGATTCACAATTTCTAGCGAACCTAAGCCTGTGAACTCTGTGCTCACGGAGTAATTTGGGGCCGCGGGCCGGGCGGTGACTGCGTATATTGGCAGCGAGAAGCCTCCTCCTGACCGTCCATAGACTAATATGCACATTTCTTACTTCTTGGAGGTTGTTCTTAAGATCCACATACGAAGATTTGCGATTTCTCAATGCGCGACTCACAAGAAAACGATCATCCCGTGGTTGGGTACATGGTTTTCTTCCAGAACCAGGCCTTCTCTCGACGGAACCAGTCTCCTGATATCGCTGCCAGGTCCTTTGGACTGTCGAGCGACTAACATTTAGCCTCCTAGCCACGAAACATTGGCTGCAACCCTCTTCAAGCAGCGCGATAATTTTGGTAGCTTTTACCACTTTATCTACCATTTTTGATACAGCCAAACAGCATTAAATAAAGCTTTGACAGTCAAGGATATGAAATTAATCGATAAAAATTGAATAAAAGTTATGAAAGTCGATGTTAACTTCTGGAACTTCGCGCCAAAAATGTAGGATAAAAAGGGGTTTTCTGTAAAAATGAACATCAAATGAAAAATTGAATTTAGAACGTACTTTTTTAAATACCACAGCATTTTTAAAACCGGCCAGTAACGTGTACAAACGATTGAAACCTTTTTGGTATTGTATCTTTTTAAATATGAATGAAAATCAAAACCGCCCGTTTTTTTTGCAAATGAGTTTATTTTCTCACTTTTCTAA
Source organism: Lymantria monacha (assembly GCA_905163515.2). NCBI lineage: Eukaryota > Metazoa > Arthropoda > Insecta > Lepidoptera > Erebidae > Lymantria > Lymantria monacha. The sequence continues at coordinate 5,803,250 of LR991102.1, forward strand.
AATAATTATGTTTGCTGAAAAAAATTTGGAGAATTATTAAATAACTTTTTTTCAGGCAATAAAATATTTCTTTTTCATGCAATAAATATTTTTTTTATGCAATTAAATAATATTTTACTCTGCATAGGTAAGCTCTATTATTTCAAATTTCTAATATTGTGTATTAAATATTTCAGATGACTATGCTGAATTAAAAGAGTTACCTAAAAAATTGGCTAAAAAGCGAAAGAAGCTTTATACAGAAAATGAGTCACCACTTCCTGAGAAAAGATTAAGAAAACCCAAAAAGAGTTGGTCATTTACCGAGGATGAAAATTTACTTTCTCCACTTCAAACAAAAAAAAAGGTAAAATTGTAATATTTATTTCAAGTTAGTTATATTTTCAATTTAACACAATAGAACTAATAACTTTTAATAATTATTAATATACTTCTGAATGAATTAGGTTTTAAGTAATAAAGCTGATGGTGATGTACTAACAAGTAATGTGAAGCAACAAGTCAAAAATTTAATCTACGAAGCCCCGGAAAATTCAAGCAAAGAACCAAAATCTCTAATACCAAAATTTGATGATGAATCGAGGAGTCCAACTAAAAAGGATTTAAAAAAAATTATTTTAGAACAAAAAATTCTTCTGGATTCTGGTAAAACTTCTGGTAATTATTTATTGATGAATTTTATGGCGCCAACCCGGACGGTGTCCATGGGACACCCGGTTTTGGAGGAAATGGCCTCCCGGATGTCTTCCACCGTCACGGAGTCATCCAAACCCGCGATGCGCATTTCGGCGCACTTTACGGGTCTGGCGATTTTGACGCCACCCTCCTCGGCGAACAGACCTCGCAGCTTCGACGCCACGCTATCGGCCGTTCTGGTGCCTTCGGCCCCAGGGAACTCCAAAATCCGAGCCCCTGTCCGGGCCTTGCGGGTCCGGGCTTCGACGCCTCCTATGTCGGAGACGTCGAGCTCCTGCCGGGCTTTCTTCAGAACGGCCTCATAGCTGAGGCCCCTTTCTGCCGCCTCAGGCAGCACAGTGATCACCACTGCGGCTGTCTTCGGCGGCCGGAGCCCCTTGCGCGGCCTCTTCCTCTTCGAGCTGCTGCTGCCTCCTCCGGCTCCTGCCTTGGGGGCGACGACTTCAGCGGCGCGCTTGGCCGCCGCTCTCCTCCTCTGCCCGCGACTCTTTCTGCCGCGCTCGGCCACCTGCCAACCCTGTTCGGGCGCAGCGGGCGTGCCAGGCGCGGAAGGCGCAGTCGCGGGTGCGCGGGTCGTCGCCGGCGGTGTCGGTGCGGGCAACGACTGCGGTCCAGCAGGAGCCGGTGCCGTCTTTCTCTTTGGAGCGGGCCCCTTGGGCTTGGGCACAGCCGCGGCTGCGGCGTAGCTCCCCCCCACGCGGCCACCCTGACAGGGTAGCGGGGCGGGGGTTGGTGCCGCATATGGCCGCTTGTCCGCGGCGAGAGGCGGCCGAACACGTGGTTCCGGAGGCAGCCTTGCCTCCAGAACGGCCAAGCGCGCATTGACCATATTACCGACGGTGACCCGTATTGACCCTACCAGTAGGTGTACCTTCTACAAAATGACTACAATTTATTTTTAACAACGAAATTAACTGTTGCCTTCCGTAGTCAGGTACGTCGCTGTCTATTCTTTCAAAGTTATCAACTTTTAGGCCTATATCACATACAGAAACCACATTCACTTTATTAAGCACAAGGGATTTCTCAAAGATCTCAATTGAAAAGCCCAATGTAAGTATATCCCGTCCTATAATTATATTGTGTGAAATACTAAAATCGGGTACTATATGGAATAACAACTGTACTGAGTAACCTTGGATTGAAACTGTCGAAAGAATTTGCGTATTACAATTTATACGTGCATTACCGAGCCCTAACAATATTACTGCATTGTACTCTCGTTTGCCTGAGAATCGTTCCGCTAAGCATTGCTTTATCAGAGAACATTCAGCACCAGAATCAAAACAAAAAGGAAACATCTCACCCGTTTCAGTTGAGAGCCGGTCAGTAGCTGGTTGGATGGTACAGACATTCACCCGTCGTTCAATCCGTGAATCACTAGCCTTTGCATCTTTACTGGGGCACCGCGGGGCAATATGGTCCTGTTCGCCACAGTTGAAACAGGTTGGGGTGATCGTCTTCTTCTGCGCGTTGAATTCTTTTGATTGCTGAATCAAAGTGGAACCCAATAACTCAGATTGTGTGTTAGATATGTTATTATTACTATTATTGCCTCGACATTCACTGGATATATGGCCTAGCTTGCCGCAATTATAGCATCTACGAGCGTTCCCTATACGTGGTTTCTTCGCTTCTGCAGCTGGAGTAGTCTTCTCATATGTCAGCGGTCCCCTCTTTCTAAAAGTGAAAGCCATGAGTTCTTGCTGTAATTTATTGCGTGTTTCAATTTCAGTAGTAAATGCAATTCTTTGCAGTCGGGGTTCGATTTTTGTAGCGTGTGCTAAGGTAAGTGCGATTGCAATTTGCTCAGTCGATAAAGACTTCCATCGCGCGGTTATAGCGCTCATAAAGAGATTTGCGTACGCAGACAAGCATTCGCCTTCTTTTGGAGTGCCGTCAAGTAATCGCCATAAATTTGCAGCAGGAGTTTTCACAAAATCGAACCTAGCTAGAAATAGGTCTTTTAATTCAGGCCACGTTATTACAGGAAAACTAGATTGAGCAAGCCATTATGACGCAGTTCCCTTGAGTGCCTTGCTCATTGTTATTATTAAATTACTACCCGACAGGGGCCTTTCTTTTAAACATAAGTCCACTGTTTCACACCAAGCACGTGCGTCGTAGTCTTGACTATCAGGATTAAATTCAGGCAACGTGATTTTTATTTCAGTTACACGTGGTTCTTGTAAGGTACGTATTAATTCCAACATATTTCGTTGCTGCGTTTCAAAAAGAAATTTCCAACGATTGTGATCGATCGATGGTTCATTTTGTAATGGAAAATTTTCACTCTGACCTGAATGCTGTTCATGTGGTGCCTCCGGGCATCGCACTTCTGATAATAAAGTATCAGAAGGGCCTACGGAGCGGTCTCGGCTGTCATCCTCCATTGTGGGCGTATTGAAGGCAGATATTAAAAAAATAAGAATACGATTACACTGTTCTTTCTTGTATAATTCGTTATTAATACACGTACATGTTAAATAAACAACAATATTCTAGATTACACTCGATTAAGAGCCAATAGGTTAGAACGTGTCGCCACGTATCCAGCTGTCAAACGTAATGCAGGACTGTCTCTACGTATGGCGCTACTTACTACCCTATTCGGTGTTACCCGCTCTATTTCTTTATTTTAACATAAATTTTACATAGCACATCAAAATATCAACAATCGTACCAATTCAAATTTTAAACAATTCCGTTTGCAAATTTTGTAAATTTAGTATTATTTTAATCAAGCATTCTTTTAGAATTAACAAAATCAAATTTAGTTGAATCGCGCGCCGTCATATATATATTTTTTTTAATAAATTGATTTCTAATTGTTAATGATTTTTTTAATTTAGATCGCGACTGGTTGAATAAAATAGATGCTAGGGTTAGTAATCTGAGATCGATTAATTGAAGAATCGATTTTTTGGGTGTAAAATATCGATATGAAGTCCTGAATCCATATTACACCCTAGAAAACCGACGTTTAATTTTTTCTGTTTTGATAAAAACTATAAAGTTAATTAGTTAAATGTACTTACTTATTTTATTCTCTTAACGTCGATTTTCATTCATCATCGATGAATATCGATCATCCCTAGCGTAATGCAAGCGTAAGATGATGGCTTGTTTAGTAGATAATTAAGAATTTAATTGTTTTTTTTGATCGAAAATTCATCAATAGTGGTCGAACAATCGATAATTAATCAAAATTAATTAATCTGAGCGAAAAAAATAAAGTTGTCTTGTAAGAGGGGCCAACTTAAGGGTGAAAATTTGTTTAATTAATTATAAATAAATAAAAGACGAACAAACGATTTTTACATTCGAACAATAACGAACAAACGACGAACAAATAATTAAAAATATAAAAAAATCTAAAATCAAAACATGTGGGGCCAAATACTAAGGCGATACCACAAATTATAAAGTAAGTACAAATAAGACAGTACGTCACCACGCCACAGTTTGAACATCAAGCTTTTCTCCACTTGGTAGCGCTAGTGAGCTTGTTATTACTATACCTATATAGGTATAGGTACATATAGTATATAATTATAGTAGCTATATTTAAGCATATCTATATCTACCTATGATATCTACATACGTATAGACCGACTTGAAATTATAATAGAGTAGTATCTATAGATTGTTCATTTGTTTTTATATATAAAAATATATCGATGAATTAGGAATATTTTAATAAAACGCATAAAGTAGGTCATTTATTTTTTATTTTTCTTTGTTTTACATATTTCTCATGTGCTAACTTTTGTACATTTGTTAAGCGATTAATATTTATTATAAAATGGAGGAGAGGAAGGAAAACCTACCACTTTCTCACGGTTAATCAATATACCGTACACCTCAAAAAAGGAAGGAATACGGGATGGGATCAAGGTGGAATAGGATATAAGGAAATCTTACTCCTGTGATGAGCACCGCCTCCAGAACTTCTACTTGCAATTTTCCGCAGAACTTCGAATAAAGATTCGACACGTGTTTCGCCTCTAAACGAGGCATCCTCAGGACGGTTCGGCTTCAAATGCGCCAATTAATATTTATTACAAAATATGTTCCACTTAAAATTCTATTAATGGTCCGGCACCAATGATACACTTGGATTTTAGCCGCAAGAAGTATAAATTTCCATTTCATTTCATTATGATGATCTGAACATCCTAGCCAGTCTAAATTATTTTGTGAGTTATAGCTTTCACATATTATATTGAGAATGTGCTTTTTATGGCATGATCTGTTTAAAATATAATTTGTTAGGTCTACTAACTTAGAAAAAGCTACAATGAATTTTGTGCTAGGATACATTAAATTTTTACATTTTAATTGTTTTCTTTCCCGCTGTCTTATCAACTCATGAACACTGAGTTCCTCCGAGCGATCCTCATTGTGTATTAAAGTATTTTTACATTTAAAACACTTATTTGAGCACAACTTTCTTAATATGTACCCCGCAGTATATGCTCTAGCGTTAATGCTGATTTTCTCATTGATGGCAGCATTAGAAGATGGATTTACTTCAGATGAGCAACTACTGATCAAACTATCTTCATCTAAAACTGATGACTGATCTGAAGTAATATTTTCATTTAATAACATTTTTATATTAATAATATTCTCTCCTATATCATCTTCACAATTAAAATGTGAGGTGTGGATAGCAAGTATATATGTCATTAATAAAGATTTAAATGAATTGCGAAAAGTATATGTATCTGGATTGGTGTATCTATAATTATATGATCTAATTTTGCCAAAAAAATTTTCGAGTGGGTCTTGGTTCAAGTTTCTTGTATAAAAGAAACTGGCTCCCTCCGATCGTATAACTTGGCTAATTCTAATCAAACTCTCCAGTGTTTTAACCCAATTCTTTAATGTAGGCACAGTTTTCAATGTAAGTTTTTCTAACGGGTGTCTAAATATATATTTCATATTTTTTATTTTCTTAACAGCTTCAATCCAAAAAGCTTCATGGGCACTATTTGCTTGGACAGGACCTCTCAATTTTCCTGAAGCTCTTCCAGATTGGGAGCCGTTACAACTATCAAAAAGCCTATCAAAAAAGCAATGGCTTCTGCTGTGTTATTTGTAGTATCGCTTATTTATGTTCCATCATGTCGCTGAGCTAAAACAAAAATTATGTAATTAAAAATATTGCAAAAGAATGTTTATATTTGATAATAGTCTTAAAGGAAAGCACCATTTGCACAAAAAACGGTAAGCCCTAGCAAAAAAAGATACGTCCATGGTCCGGTCACACTCCACCCGTGTCGTCCGGAGTGACCATACAGTGGTGTACGAGCCCCATAACCTGCGATAGTCCCTCCCGTGAGCGAGCCCCATAACCTACGGTGCTGGTGCTTGACTTCGGTGGCCGGCAAGGCGGCCTACGATAGCCGTTGACGCCCCGAAGGGTCGCCCTCGCGCGGTCAGTTTCTGCGGAAGCTTTCCACATAACTCAGCACACATAGTTCAATCCTCTTAATGCAATCAGTTGACAAGACAGAGCCACTCAAAGTGCCTATCAGTTTTGTATGGTTTCCCTCACTGGTACCTCATTGCCGTTTAATATATATTTCTAAGAAGTAATCATCTTACAGAAAGTTGCAGTATATTTCATAGTTGCGGCTACACGTTAACTGAAAACTTGAGTGCAGTTTTTCACTTTCATTTTCTTGATTTTTATAGGTATAATATGCTCATCTGTCAATTTAGGAAGCATTTTTATATTTCCTAATTCACAATCATAATGGTAAACATCCACAATATCTTGCCATTGTGTGAGCTTTCCTTCGAATATTAAATTCTTGTTCAGCATGTTATTTCTTAAGCATTTCATTAAGTGTCGAGGATCATAAATAACACTTATTTTAGCTCCCTCTATTGAAATACTGCCATCTGTTAACAAATAAAGTATAATCAATATAAATAGCTATATCTACGACTAATATAATATAATAATAACTATATCTATGGCTTTATATTCCTCAGGCACAGTACTCTTTCTGGATGAAACTACACAAAATGTTGTTTTTGAAAGTCTTCATCAGTAAGAGTAATATTTTACATATACAACTCACAGATCGGCTTGGGTTTCCTCCACTTGAGAGGCAAATTGACTTAATATGCCACACTGGTCAGATGTGTTGGCATATGGTTTTATATCAAGTTTTCCTTCTCTTGGAGTAATGTTATCTGCATATCATATCACTCAGTCGCCTGTTCCGACACCCATGGCACGAGAGGGGGTTGTGAATTGTATTCTTCTTTCGGTCATCACATGGATAATATACCATATAACATACATGGATAATATATATAATATACTTTATTACGAAGGGAAGGACAAAAAAAGGGAACCTATGTTGTTCTCTAACATCCCATCTATTGCCTTAACAAAATTCATCAACATTAAATTAAACATATAGTGGGACTTCACGTTTTTTAGGTTAGTTCAGCGGGTTACGCGTAAAAACGTATTGGAAAGACAGACATGGCTTATATCCTTTCCCTAAGTCCATGTACCATATACCAAAATTCATCAAAATCAGTTGTGCGGCTTAAAGAGGGCTAACTCTTCACGCCTAAGCCATATGCTAATACAGACAGAGTTACTTTCACATTTATAATATTAGTATGGATCTTGAGTGTAATGAGGATGAATAAATACATTTAACTTGGCACAGTATTAACAAAAACGTTTTAAATTATTTGTTTGCTAATGCTAATGTTGTGCAGATTTATAAATGAAAGGATAAAACATACCAAATTTTGTGTTATTTAGAATACATGCTCGCTTTGTGTCTTCTTCTAAGTCTTTCAAAGCGCGCTGTGATGTCACTCCCTGGTCGCAGAGAAAAGCTATAGGCTTAAGCCCAGATGTTAAAACAACATCAACAATATCCTTTAAAATATTTTTCAATCTAGCTGCTGATGTAGTTCCTTGGCAGAAATAATAAGCAACAGGTTGCCGCCAGGATGCACATATTCTACGCAGCATGATGACTAATGCATGGTCAGCAAATTTAGGAAGTCCATATTCTGATTTAACAAAGCCATCTATTTCATCAATGCTTGGAACAAAATTCAAACGTGTAGATAACTGAACTTCGTCAAAGACAATGCTACACAATTTTTTGACATTGCTCCAAAGTTTTACTTTTTCTTTCAGAACCGCAAACAAATTTTGATTAATACCTTCATCTAGTTTAATATTGCATAGAACTCTATGGAGAGTTCTTTTTGAGGGCAAAGAAAATAACTTTTGTAATAAAGAGTAGCCCTTGGGGCTTTGTTTATATAGTGCTATGCACATTAATTTTTCGTCAGTGTCATACCTTCTTGCTTTCGTATGTTTGCCTGCAAATCTTAACTGCAACTGAATGATTTTTTTTCTGGAAGAAATCCAATTTTCCTACTAATCTCTGAAATGATTTTGTTTGGGCAAGGCTTTCTGCATGAACAATGTTTTGTTCTAAATCTCTGCTAGTTGTAAATAATCTTCGTTTTTTAAGAATATTCTTACATTTGTAATACAATTTGCGACATTTTGGAGTTAATGTTTTAATATTGGTTACAAGCAGAGTTCTAGCCATTGCTAATTGAGTACATTTGTCATCTGTAAGTAAAGAGATATCTACACTTACTATTATGCATAAACAAACACCACTTAGCCTATAGGAAATATATTTGAATCTTAATTGTGCTCGTGAGTGTTGAAAGTAACTTACTTATGGGACTTACAGGCTAAATGGCAAAGTCATAAATAAAGGTACTTACGTTGGCCAGAAGTTGTTGGCTTTGGTGATATAAATGTGCTACGTATCCCAGAAACCTCTCCCAGATTCATAGACTCAATATTTGCAGTTCCATATAAATTACCTGCAGTTAAAATAATTACAATTTAAAAATATAATATTCTACAGCGAGTTATTCAATGCATAGCAAAAAATAAAAAACTCATCACCTAATGAGTAAATTATAAGTATATATGTGTTACAATCATCATCATCATCATCATCATCTCGGCTCATCTACGTCCCACTGTTGGGCTCGAGCCTCTGCACAATAGGAGATATTGACCTACTGTATCACACTCGTCAGACGGTTTGGTAAAGGGTTGTATTTCGAGGTTTCCTTATCTGCATTTATCTCTTAGTCATCTTTTACGATCACCTATCACAAAAGAACGGATGGTGATACCTTGTATTCTTACTCTATCAACACAAGAAAAATATTACTGTTTAATGTGTTACAATATGAATGAATCTGAGCAAAACCAAAATAATGATCTTTGAAAGAGATGAAGCCAGAACAGGTGTAAGAGTAACACTCTGTTCTCTCTGCTTACCCTGCAAGGGATATAGAGTAATGATATGTATGTGTTACAATATTATTGCTTATTTTAATTACTAGTTCTTCTACTTCTAGTACTAGTTGGGTGTCTCCAGGTTTGTAATGATACTAAATGATTAAGACTTATTATAATTTTTAATATTACCGGACTGACTTGATTATTAGACGTGACATGTGTATCATGATGTCTATGCTATATGTGACAGATGACAGCGACTTTGGAGGGACGCTTAAGGGTGCGTTTACTTAGTTCTAATTATAACAAGTATATATCATAACACATATGTACACTATATATTTATATTTAAAGAACATAAATCCTTTCCAATGAGTAAACTACCTACTTTGATATCAAATAAATATTAATTTATATTTAGAGACAAATTTAAAATCATATGTACATAATTCTAATATTGTTTTTTAATGTTACACAGTTATATACATACAGTCTAGGAAAATCATAATATTATTTACCTGGTAAATGTTGTTCACTATATTTTGCCTGTTTAGCTATTTCTGGAACTAATTCTTCCACATTTTCTAGTCTTACTTTACAATAGGAGTGATCACCAGTATTGGTGGTAATGTATGGTCCTGGAAAACATCATTAGTTTGAAATGTTAGTTCAGCAACAAGCCAACTATGTTTGTCAAACTGCTTGCCAATTATAGAGATTATAGTATTATCCCCCTTCATAGGGAGAATCCCCATGAGCCACAGTGAATATTGATAGGCTGATGAATGGATGGATTATGTGTACACTATATATTGCCATTTCAATTAATCTCTTTCTAATAACATGAGGCTAAAATATTGTAGGGGATTATGGGTGTATTACACAAGTATTACATTATATAATAATAAATAAATACTCTACTACAATCACACAACGTCATCTCAGTCCCAAACTAAGTGTCAGCTTGTGATATGGGTACCAGATATTCAATATAATGGGTAATATTACTTTTTTGTAAATACATACATATTATATATAGAAAACAACCAGATATAGAACAAATATGTGTTTGTCGCACAGATAAGAGTGGGAATCAAATCCAAGATCTCTTGCACGGAAAGCAGTTTCACTATTGATTGTGCTGCGAGACCATTCATATATCTAATATATAGTAGGGAATAATATATCTTTACATTAATATTTTTAAAGAATATAAAATTATAAATGTAAAGATCACAGCATTCTTTCAGCCATTACTAAGGGCTAGGGCATTGTAAGTAGTCATTAAAGGACAAATTAATTTATAAAACCTTATATGTATGATACTTTCTAAAGATGATGCATTTTATTATATATAAATATATATATCACATGCAGTGATACAGTAAAAATATGATGTAACAGACTAATAGGGATTGTAGGCAGATAACACCAGTGCGAAGGAAACTTGAAATGAATACCTGTAACAATCCATATGATCGGTGTGGTATAGTGGTTCAATTTCCTGGTATTGTGATTGGGCCCACACCTAATTAGATGTCGTATAAAGCTTAAAAACAAGATTATAATAGATTTGAGTTAATGTAAACAAATTAAGTTTAATTATAAATAATAATTAGTCTTTAAATGACTACTTATTATTAGGTATTCCATTACTTATTTCTTCTTTGGTAAATAGTGTAAGAAAGCCATAGTACTTCCTCTTAAAGCCATTGAGGTATTGAGTCTCAAAATGTTTTATACAGATCTTCTTATAGATCAGTTGTTCCGGTGTTAATTGTAGAAGTTCTGGGCAATGTGGAGCCAAATATGAAAGCCACGTGCTTTGCATATTTATGTCACGAGGAAAGTTAAACATTTTTATGTCTTTGGAAAAACAATTGCTTACACTACACACTGTGAGAGGCATTTTTAAGATCCCAAGAACTGAAAAATTACGCCAAAAACACTACAAGAGTCCTGTCTCTAAAAGTCACTGTCCACAGAGATTCAGCGAAGTAACGGAGGAGTAGGCAATCAACTCGACGTTATACGTTAATATGCAAATCAGAAACAAACAGTATAATTTGTGATTTAAAACAAAATACGAATGAGTCTTACGAACAAGCAGCAATACGTAAATGCAATATGGCAGCGAGACGCTCAAGGCGGCTTAAGACGCTGTCATTGGGTTGTCATTTTATCAATTCGCCAGCGCCCCTGGTGTCATTTTACGGTCATAGATCAAACTTCTAAATTATGAAAAAAAATTCTAGCTGTTAACGCCGTGGGCGATACGGCCGCGCGGCCGCGCACTATTGTCGTGTAGCGATCCGCCCGCTATAATATTCGTAGGTGATATTTGGCCGCAGTGAACGTGTTAATGAGGTCCATTGCACGCTTTCTTGAAGTCATGTTGATAACTTGAAGTAATACGATACAATAAATCATTGTTTTTGAGTTTAGTTTAGTTACACACCTATTCATAAATAAGAAATAAATTTATTTATTTATTTCGACACACAACTACCATTACAGGTAATACAACCCAATTCGATAGCGGAAGACAGTATTAGTACATAAGTATATATTACGATAATTCTAAACATTACAAATTTCTTATTTCTATGTACTTAAAATTAAAATAGCGGTCAGTGTTAATTCGTTCAGTGAACACGAGAATAAATCTCTTCGTGTTGAGACCTCGTTGAGCACACGTAGAGCGCGCGTGAATGGCGCGTGCTGTAACAAGTTGGTGCGAGCGCGCGGCACCCTCAGGAGCGGTGGCTGCCGCCGCCGTCCCACGTATTCGTCTGGTACATACAGCTGAATCTCCTGCAGTATAGCTGGGTTGTGGATTAGGCCCCGCAATACTTTAAATATGTACAAGACGAGAGCTATTTCTCGTCTAACTTCTAATTTATAAAATCCTACCATACCCAATATAAATGCGGTTGGATATAGTAATGGGTATCCTGGATATATCCCGAACTGTTTCAAATATAAAAATCGTAAAAATTTATTTTGTATTCGCTCCATCATTACTATATATTTAGCTTCATGCGGAGCCCATACTATGGCATTGTATTCCAAGTGACTTCTTACTAGAGCCTCGAATAAAGCCTTTAAAGCTCTGGTGTTGGTAAATTGATTTGCCTGACGCAAGACAAAACCTAAATTTCGGTAAGCCCTCTTACAAACATCTATAATATGCTGTCTAAAATTCAGATCAGCTGTAAACCGAACACCTAAGTCTTTGACTTCTGTGACGCGTATCAGCGGTTCACTATTTATGTGGTATTGGTGATGATTATGGGTGCGCGCCCTACTGAACGATAAAACTGAGCACTTAGATACATTAAATTGTAACTGATTTGCCAAACTCCATGCCGTTATACTATTGATATCATCCTGAAGTGATTTATGGTCTATTTCTTTTTTGATTTCAAGAACTAATTTTAAGTCGTCTGCAAATAGTAAGGGAGTAGATGTTTTGACTATTTTAGGCAAATCATTGATCATTAAAATAAACAGAAGGGGCCCAAGGTTACTACCTTGACTGACCCCAGATCTTGTGTAATAAGGTTTGGAAAGATGTCCACCATAATCAACGTATTGGCGCCTATCTCTCAAATAACTGGCAAAGAACGCTAATGTATGCGGAGTGAAACCTGCATTCGCTAATTTCAAAAGCAGACGATCATTATGAACCGTATCAAATGCCCGCCGAAAATCGAAGTATGCAACATCCACTTGTCGACCTGCATCGACTGCTGGCACTAGTCTTGTCATCAAGTGAAGTAAGTTACCTGTAGTCCCCCTACCAGGACGAAAACCGTGTTGTGCTTCGGATAATTGGGCACTTACCTGTTTGTATATACAACTGTGAATGGCTGACTCAAACACTTTGGCTGGAGTGCAAAGGACTGCAATAGGTCTATAATCACTGGGTGTCTAACCTCCGCTACCTTTTGGAACAGGTACGACTCGGGTCACTTTCCAGCGATCAGGAAACACTGCACGTTGAATACACGCGTTAAATAAGTGTAGCAACGGATTAATTAAAACTGAATTACAGTCTTTAAAGACGAATGCCGGTATACCATCGGGGCCTGCGCTCCGTTTTGGCGGTAAATGAGCTAGCGCACGTTGTACGTCCACGGTGTTTAAGCGAGCGAGATGCACCCACGCACCTGGCGCGTCTGCTGCCGTCGCACTCGCTACCGCTACGCTCAGCACGGGCGGGTTCGGGTTGTATACAGAGTGAAAGAATCGAGCGAATTCACTGGCACTTTCCTGTTCAGATAGAGCTCGTCCGTTGTTGATTAGCTTTTGTTTCTTTGACATACCTTTTCTAGATCTCATATAAGCCCAGAAAGCTTGAGGTTCTGTTGCCAAATGGTTTTGTACGCGATCGACGTATCGCTCAAGCGCTCGAGTCGTCTGTGCTTTCACTCTTGCTCTGCACAGTGAAAACGCCTGATAATCACAGTCCAATTTACTGGATTTAAACTTTTTATGTAATTTGTGTTTTAGTTTAATATCTTTAATAATTTCGCTGGTGTAATACACAGGATAAGAATACCGCCTATACGTCAGACTGTCTGTTTTACTAGGAACGCAATCGTTAAATACATCGTAAATTTTCTCATATAATAAATTTAAAATCAGATCAGGATCATTTAAACTGTATATTTCACTCCAGTCAATTTTAGTTATTAAGGAATATAAACGGTTAAAATCAGCTTTATTAAAATTCCACTGTTTTCTAACAAAGGACTTTTGAGGTTGTCCTATATGTGATATGGGAGAAGATACGGGCGACTGCAAGAGGTTCGCATCCCGTTTCGAACTGAAAGCGAGGCGCACGGCAAGTGGCGGATGGTACGCGTCCACGGGGAGCAGCGCCTCGTCCGCCGCACCAACCGATATACAGTCATGTGTGCTCAACACGAGATCCAATTGCCTGCCATTACAATTAGGGACTAAATTACACTGAACAAATTCACAAAAGGCCATAAAATAATCATAATAATTACAAACATTAGTATTGCACGAAAATAAATTAAAATCTCCTAAAACAACAAAGTTATTTCTATATTTAATACACATTTTTTCTAACAAATTAAATAAAATCATATATTCACTTTCATCAGTTTGCGGTGGAATATAAACTGTACAACATGTAAATAAGAATCTGTTTTGTATATATACAGCAGCAAAAATTAATTCAAAACAATAGTTATCTATTTCAAAATTACCAGGCAACGATAATTGTTGTAGTTCCAAGCGCGGTGTGGCCACTAAAAGTACGCCACCGTGCTTACGTCCATCCGCGCGGTCACACCTTAATGAATGATATCCAGTGAGTACGAATTTGGAATCATAAATTGAATCATTCAATCCTGTTTCGGTAAACGCAAATATATCCGCGCTAGATGATTCAACCAAGGACAACAATTGCCTAGTCTTTGTCCTTAGGCCTCTAACGTTCTGATATAATATATTTATAAACATACTAGGTTTGCAGTTTGCTGGTTTTGGGGCCTCGAAACCAAACCCATTCATTGAACTCTACATTCAATGGCCATATTTCGGGGTCACAGAGTTTACCAAAGTTACTCTCCGAAACACCAATCTTAAAGGAAGCATAATTCCGTTCAGATTTTGGTTTTAATTTCTCAACTTCAATTTCAGACTCGTTTCCTAGTATATCTTTAATATATTCTTTTATATTATCTTCCGTTGTACCAATGCTCAACCTCCATATATGAAGAAATTTTTCACGTTCAACGGCTTTTAAAGATACAATTGACGTATTACCACCTCTATTTATCAAGTTATTCCTCTTACTCTTTTTAACTTGTATCCAAGTATTCGTAATATCATTGTTGCTTTCTGTACCCGCTGGTTGCCTGGCCACTGCCGCATAGCTAGCGTTTGTGACGTCGGTGCGCGCTATCTGTGTTGGTTGAAGTATATTAATACTACTCTCCTTGGTGGTGCCTTTGGATATTGATGTAATAGAATCTGATAATATTGGCTCCGTTACAACCATTTGGCTTTGCTGATTGCCGACGATGTTCTTTTTATCTTTTTTGGTTCGTTGTCCTAAAGTTTTAATTTCCTGTTCATAGGATAGACATTTTACTTTGGTCTCCATTAACTCTTGTCTTAATTTACTATTTTCATCTACCAAGACAGCAACAGTAATCTTTATTTCTTCCATAATTTTTGATTCAAGAGTATTTAATTTTATCATTATCATAGTATTCACTTTTTCCAACATACCCGATATACTGCCAGGGTCCTTTTCCTCAACTACTTGATCAGATTCATCCACGTTTATCAAACTAACATCAGCTTAAATATAACTTTACATATCTATTTGTAAACAAGAAATAACTATCTATTTTATTAAACATGAAACTTGACTTGGCTAATGATAAATAAACACAAAACGTGAATATATCACGCCAAAATGGCTCGCGTGCGCACGTAGCGCTTGCCCAGCTGTCACCTGGTGACTAAAGTTCGTCGTGTTGCCGCTTGAACCAGTAGTTTCGAGAGAATGATACCGACAACCGCCAATTTAAATTATTTTAGATTGAGTAAACGACACAATACGCTAAATACGGATTGATATAACGATAAAATTTAGGTCTACCTTTTATCTAATCGCCAGAAAGTATCGGGAGGGAAAAAGATAAGCGACAAACTATTATTCAGTATTTGCAGGGGCAAAATATAGTAACCACCTATTTTACACTTATTTATAACCGAAAATAAAACAATAAAGAAAAAAAAAACAAACAAAGCCTTAAAAATGTGGCGATACTACAATAAACGACTACTAAGTTTTAAAAACTAACAGCCATAAGGTACTAAACGGATTTCAACAAATAACTATATAGAGGCAAATTTAATGACTTCTAATGTTTACGCGAGTATTACACATTTGAAATAAAACTACTTTTACGGATTCTATCGCGTTTGTATTTGATTTTTAATTTTCCGACGTTTCGAATACTTTACAGTGATCATGGTCATGGGAGGACTGACTGACTGAGGTCTTCCAGTGACCATGATCACTGTAAAGTGTTCGAAACGTCGGAAAATTAAAAATCAAATACAAACGCGATAGAATCCGTAGAGGCAGATTATCGTAAACTCATATTTCACAATTTTTATTTCCAGGTAAAATAGGTTAACGTTCGATCATTAAAATGTTACAGAAAGTCTTAAAAGCATAAGTTCGTTATTCTGAAATATTTTGTAGATCAACCACCAAAAGAATAATCTTCATCAAAACTTCTGTCTTTTACAACGAAGAAAAGGCCTCGTATCCATAATTTTACTACCGCATAAGAGACAAAAAAATTCACTTACAGACATGTAACTCAGACCAAACGACGCAGAAAAAAAAGGCAATTCTATCTATGTATATAATTCAATATCCCAAAATTTGTCGCTTATCCATTTTTGGCTGTTAAGCATCGATGTATTTGTCTCTGTTATACTCAGAGAAATGTTAACATTGCTGTCCCCCGCAGCGAGTGAAAGAAAGCGATTTTGACTGCCGCACCTGCGAGAAGTCACAAATGTGGCTTATCTGGCCTCATAATGCAGTGAGCGTGTTAATGATGATTTTTGCTGATACTCTTTACAGTATTCAGATTGAGCTTCTTTAGCAGTAGTTGATGCATTTAATCTTGTTATTTTTAAATTTTTGCTCCACACATAAAATATTATTCTAAATTCAAAAAGCAATTCCCACTAAAAGTTAGCTCTAAATTTTTTTTTTTTTTTTTTTTTTTTTTGGTGGACTATGGATTAGTCTCGCCCCGCCAAATCGGTCCGGGGTGACGGAGAAGGCGGCGCGTGACCCCATAGACCCACCGTAAAACTCCTCTCTCTTTGCCGTGCGAGCGGGTCACCGGGACCCGATTTTTAACTTCGGTGGCCCGCCCGGCGGTTCACCCTCGCGGGTTCCTCTCGTCGACGCCCCGACAGATTTCGCCGTCGGGGCGTCGCCCTCACGCGGTGGCCTCACGTCGGGTTACCGGACAATTCCCCGGTCCGATCACCCGAAGCCTCGGTTAGGGCGGCATCAGGCGCAGGTATTCGCGCCTGCGCCGCCCCGGCCGCTGGCGGCGGCCCGGAGCGCGGGAATCCTCCCTTGCCCGTTCCGCCGCTTCCTTCTGCGAGATGACAGCCTCGCAGAAGGCGGCGACCGCGTCCCAGTTCCTGATGCTGTCGACCATCGCCCTCGCGACGGCCGGCAGCGTCAGGTCGGCACCGATGACAGCGACGAGGTCACGGCGCTGCCGCTCCCATCCCGGACACACCTCCAGCGTGTGTTGCGCCGTGTCCTCGTCACTCCTGCAGTGGTGGCAGGCCGGAGTCCACTCCCTATACACGACCCTGTGCAGGTACAACCCGAAACACCCGTGCCCCGTCAATACCTGCACCAGCCGAAAGGTGAGGACTCCGTGCCGCCGCTCCATCCACTCTATCAATACGGGCCGGAGGGCCTCAACGGTCTCCACACCGCGCCTAGGCCTCTCCAGCCGCGTAGCCCAACGGGCGATGACGTCTCGGCGGGCATCCACGCGCCAGGTGGCTATCTCGCTCAACGATGGGGAGCCACCTTCCTCGCGCGCTGTGATAACCCGCCGGTAGAGGTCGGAGAGCATCTCCGCCTCTAGGTCCCACGGGGGTGTCCCGGCCAACAGGCACGCCGCCTCTGTCGACACCGTGCGGTACCCGCGAATGGCTCTGACCGCCATGGCTCTCTGTGGCCTCCACAGAACCGCCCTGAGCTGGGCGTTCAAAGCCCTCGCCCACACGGGTGCGCCGTACATGGCCATCGAGCGGATGACCCCCGCATACAGCCGTCGGGCCTCAAAACTGGGTCCGCCCACGTTCGGCATGAGTCGAGAAAGGGCGGACGCCGCGCTGACAAGCCGGGGAGCAATCTGTCGGAAATGCTCCCGGAACCACCATCGCCCGTCGAGCACCAGACCCAAGTACCTCATATGGACCTGGATGCTGATGTGGATGGAGTTTACCACTATCGAGGCGCCGATGGGCAGCCTCACACGGGGCCCATGGAAAAGTAGGGCCTCCGTCTTGTTTAGGGCCACCCTGAGCCCCAGCGCCTCGATCCGCCTGACCATCTCCTCGGTGCCGAGAGTGGCCAGGCTCGCCGCCTCTTCGAGTGTCCTGCCCCGGGCTGTGACGAGCGTGTCGTCAGCGTAGCACACCAAGCTCAGCCCGGGGGGGAGACTCCCTCTCAACGCCCAGTCGTACCCGATGTCCCACAGAGTCGGCCCCAGAACCGACCCCTGTGGAACGCCGCACGACATGGGCGTCCGCACAATGTCCCCTGCGGGACCCGCGCAGAGGATACTGCGGCCCTCCAAATAGTCTGCCACCAGCCGCCTGAGGTACAGGGGCACTCCATGGAACCGGAGCGCCTCCCTGATGCAGCCGAATGGCAGACTATTGAATGCGTTGGCGATGTCCAACGACACCGCCAACAGCACTCCCTTCCCGGCGACGGCCTCCGCGGCCGCCTGCCTCAGGCGTAATAGGGCCCCGATGGTCGAACGCCCCCTCCGAAACCCATACTGAGCGTCCGACAGATCGGGCCCCACCTCCTCCAGGTGTCGGACGATGCGGGCAGCGAGCACACGCTCCAGCAGCTTACCCACATCGTCGAGGAGCACGATGGGCCTGTAGGCCGACGGCAAATCCGGGGACAGTCCCGGCTTTGGCAGGAGAACCAACCTCCCCTCCTTCCAGCACTCAGGGAACCGTCCAGACGTCAGACAAGCGTTGAACAGCTGCCTGAGGCGAGGCTCGAAGTGCTCGAGGAGCGACGTCAGCAACCGGACTGGAATTCCGTCCGGGCCGGGGGCCGTGGTGGCGGAACGAATCTTCGCCACGGCCGCCCCCACTTCCGACTCCGTCACGGGCGGAACACTCTCGTCGTCGTCGGCCTCCCGGTCCTGATCTGGCGGAGCCATGACCGGGGGCGTGTGTTCCGACTGCCGTGGAAACAGCTCCTCGACCACCCTACGAAGGAAGTCGGGCTGGAGGGTCTCGGTGAGGGGGGGGGCCCGCGCGCGAAGCTTGTTCAGCGCCGCGCGATATGGGCGACCCCAGGGGTCACGGTCGAGACCGTCCAGCATCTCCTGCCAACTCGCGCCCTTGGCGGCTCGGATGGCCAGCCGAAAGGCAGTCCGCGCACTGCGGTACGCCTCGTACAGCTGGCCCTCCCGCTCGACGTCGCGGTGACGCCGCCGGCTGCGGGTGTAGGACCTTCGGGCACTGATACACGCCGCACGAAGGTCCGCCAGTCTTGGGGACCACCAGTAGACCCCCTGCCTCGGAGGTGGACGCCGCCGCACTCTGGGCATGGCCGCATCGCAGATCTGCGTTAACGCACTGCGAATGCGGACAGCCTCAGCGTCCACTCCGTCCGCTGGGGGTGGTGAGGACAGCCACGTGCTGACAATGGCCGCCTCCGCCAGTAGATCCCTGTCAAGACGACCCACAGCCCACCGCGGAAACGCGGGAGCTCCGTCCGCCCTGTGACCCCTACCGGGTTCCCGGGGGGAGACCTCCATCCGGATGTACCGGTGGTCCGACAGGGTCTCCGCCTCCTCCAGGACACTCCAGTTCCTCACCCGTGGCGCGACAGCGGGGCTAGCGAACGACAAGTCCACTATCGACCCGCCCTGCCGCCGCACGCACGTGTTCACCGAGCCTCTGTTCAGAACACAGAGGCCCAGTGAAGCCGCCCACTCGTTGACCGCCCGCCCGCGGTCGTCCGTCGTAGGGGACCCCCACGCCGTGGATTTGGCGTTAAAGTCCCCCAGAACCAGGACGAGGCCCGGTGCCAGTCGCCGTATCGAGGCCTCCAAGTTGGTGAGTGAGGCCCCGAAATCGTCCATCCTCCTAGTGGGGGAGAGGTATACGCTGTAGAGCGTGACCCCTCCCCACTCCGCCGCGACAAATTCCTCGCCCCTATCCAAAATGGACAAGGACGGGAAGTGCCGCTGCGTTGAGACGACGATTGCCGCGGTACCGTTTCGACTGACCACCCAATTGGGGCGATCAGGCACGGCGTACGGTTCCGCGACTACGGCTGCACCAATCGACCACTCCGCCATGGATTGCAGGAGGAGATCCTGCGCTCCGGCGGAGTGGTTGGTGTTGGCCTGCAGGAGGAGGTGCATGGATGGTGTACCCATTATCGGGTTGTATCCATGACCTCCTCGCCAGCGGGCGATCGGACCGCGCTAGGAGCGGGAGCGGCCGTGGTCGTAGGGCCGCCCCGCGCCTTTGGGGCCTAAGCTGGAGGTTTGCACGCCCCAGAGCCCATGCGGTGCTTGGCGGGCTTATTGCCCGCCGCACACGCGGGGCAGTGGGGCGGGGCGGCGCAAGATGCCGCCACGTGCCCGGTCTGACCGCAGCGGAAACACAATCCGCCGCAGTCGAAGCAATTAGTGCACGTCGGTCGAGTGTGTCCGACCGCCATGCACTTGTAGCACCTCGCAGGCCGGCGCTCAAGTTACCCGCGCCGAGCTCCAGCCCACGAGGAGCCTGCCTGAGCCGGCCAGTTACCTGACCGACTCCACCGGGCACTGCGCCCAGGCAGCACCTACGCCACCCGGACCGGGACGAATGGCACCGACCCGGACGGTGTCTATGGGACACCCGGTTTTCGAGGCAATAGCCTCCCGGATGTCTTCCACCGTCACTGAATCGTCCAGACCCGAAATGCGCATTTCGGCGCACTTGACGGGCCTGGCGATCTTGATGCCACCCTCCTCGGCGAACAAACCTCTCAGCTTCTCGGCCACGCTGTCAGCCGTCTTGGCGCCCTCGGCCCCTGGGAACTCGAGAATTCGAGCCCCCGTCCGGGCCTTGCGGGTCCTGGCTTCGACGCCTCCAATATCGGAGACGTCTAGCTCCCGCCGGGCCTTCCTCAAGACGGCCTCGTAGCTGAGGCCCTTCTCGGCCGCCTCGGGCAGCACAGTGATCACCACTGCGGCCGTCTTCGGCGACTTGAGCCCCTTGCGCGGTCTCTTCTTCCGTCCGGCTCCTGCCTGAGGAGCGGGGACCTCAGCGGCGCGCTTGGCCTCCGCTCTCCTCCTTTGGCCGCGACTCCTTCTGTCGCGTTCGGCTACCTGCCAACCCTGTTCGGGTACGGCAGTCGTGCTGGACGCGGAAGGCCTCGTCGCGGCCTCGCTGGTCGTCGCCGGCGGTGTTGTTGCGAGCGACTTCAGCGGTCCGGCAGGAGCCGGAGCCGTCTTCCTCCTCAGGGCGGGTCCCTTCGGAGCTGGGCCGGGGCCTTTGGGCTTAGGCCCGGCCGCGGCCGCGGCGTAGCTCCCCACGCGGCCACCCTGACAAGGCAGCGGGGCGGGGGCTGGTGCCACATGCGGCCGCTTATCCGCGGCTAGGGGCGGCCGGACACGTGGTTCTGGAGGCAGTCTTGCCTCCAGAACGGCCACACGCGCATCAACGAGTTTGCCAACTGCGTTGATGATTTTGGCGAGGGCCTCGTCCGACAAGCCTCCCACCTCCAGCGTCGGGGTCGGCTGAGCCCCTCCAGGGGCCCGCTCCGCGGCGCCTGGCGGCTTTGGCGCCGCAGGGGCGCTAGCCGGCGGCAAACGGTCCGCGGGGAGAGGCGTCAACCTCACCACCGGGACAGGCAGTTTCGCCGCGGCGACCGCGCCAGCGTCAGCCGGCGGCGCGCGCTTCGCGGCGGCAGGCGTCTTCCTCGCCGCGGGGACGGGTGTGACCGTGACGCCATCACCAAACGTCGTCGGCGCCGCAGCGCGAGGCGGCTTTGGCGCCGCAGCGGCCGCCGAGTAGCCGGCCCCGGCCGATAGCGCGGCTGGCGCGGGTGACACGAACAGCGCCACCTGCGCCTTGAGGTCGGCCACGTCTATCAACAGCTGGCGGTTTGCCCGACGCATTTCCGCCAGCATGTCGCCCAGGTTCCGGTTTCGGGTCCGCAGGCCTGACATCTCGCCTCTAAGGCGGACATTTTCGGCCTGCAGATCCGTGGCCTCGCCGGCGCGGACAGCGACCGCCGCCGCCCTTTCCATGACCGAGGTCCCTCGCCCTCTTCGGGAGGCCTGGATCTTGGGTGGAGGCATGTTGGCCACGCTCCCCTCGGTTTCGGCGCTCGAGCTGCCTCCCTTACTCAGGGGGGCTTTCGCACCTGCGAGGGGAGGGCCTCCTCCTTCTTAGTCGCGGTCGCCGGTGGCGTCTTTGCTGCTAGACGCGCCGACGACCTAGTGGGGCCTTCACCAGCCGACCCACTGTCCTTTTTGGACGGCCCTGCGGGAATATCACCGCCCTCGTCCATTCTGACGGTAGATCTGCCGCCCTCGTCTTCGGACGGCTTTGCGACATCGCTGTCGCCCTCGTCCGTCGACGGCTCTGCTGCGAGTCTACCGTCCTTCTTCTCTTCAGCGGCGGCAGCCTCCCTGCGCGCTCGCCGCTCCTCCAGCCGCCTTTTGTGGCTCAGGCCGTTGCCCCGAGACTTTCGAGGCGACCTCCTCTTCTTCTTCTGGGCCTCCACGGTTTGTGCCGGGCCCTCGGCGGACGCCTCAAGTCCTGAGGACGAGGCGTCGTCTTGGTCAGTTTTTGATCGGCTTGACCGGGCCTTGGGGTGAGGATCACTACGATCCCCGTCGGTTTTTAAAGTATTTAAATTTTGCGTATCCATTATGAATCCCACGAGAATGGGAGATACATTACGTCAACCCGGGCAGAGATCCCTTTACCCGGGCAAGCCTACATTTACCAACCAGGGGGGCAGCCGGTACCCTGGCTGTAGCGTGCTAAGAACAGAACAACCCATCTGCCATGCATCTTCTCGCCGCACGCCAGAACTTAAGATTCTGGGTGATTTCCGAGTCCGAATGTTACTTCGAACTCTTTATAGAGGTTGTCTTCCTCGCGGTCCGGGCGGTTAAGCCAAGACCCTCGCTCCTGATACTACGCCTCAAGACAACGTGTCTTGAAGCAAGATACCAGGTTTACGATGTGTGGGCGGTGGCATGTGCCTGCCCAGCCCTCAAATGAATGAGTGACTGAGCCCGTCCCAATATTTCGCGTCCTATACCCTCTACTACGACTGTAGTAGAGTAAGGAGCGAAATCGCGCAGATATTCGCTACGGACGACAGTACAACAGAAGAACTGGGGACCGCCGCCCGCACCCAGGGTACACCGCGTGGAGGTTTCTGGGATAGTAGCCCAGCTCTAAATTTTTATCTTAGGTATTCGTAAAATAATTCGAAATCTTTGTGGGCATTCTTTTTTTTTTAATTTACAATAATATTTCTTATATTGTATGAAGCGAAATATAAAATTCGAAGCAAATTTATTTAAAAAAAAGGAAGCATATTATACATATCTTAATGTTTAGAATACTCGTGAATAATAATTTTACTTCATGTCCCTGTTCCTCTGTGTATCCTGTCCACTTACACTTTAACATTCTGATTGTTTTATAAATGTGTGTTTACAGGCTACGGCAAGTTCAACTTGCATTCCCAAGGAAAGTGGATTTGAAGAAGGCACCTAGCCCTAAAATTTAGCTTATTCCTTATGCTGCAAGCTCTGTTCTTTCACCAATATTAAATAAAGAAAACATGCTGTGTTGGACTCGTATAGCTTGGGATAACCGCTTCAAAATTATGGATTAAATAGAGAAATATTTAAACGTACCGAATGAAGCTCCAGGTCGGGGAATCTTAACTGTACTTTTTTCAGTTCTTACCACAAATCTATTTATTATTGGTTGACAACAGTAACTAAAAATACATAATCTTCTAATGGTGACGGGGAAGTCACTATTCTAGATATTTGCGCATGAAACGTACTCGTATCAACAAACAGTTGTAAATATTATCACATGTCAACAGTAATAATATTATTACTGTTTAATTTAACATTAATCGTACATAGCTCTATTACTATTATTTGGCGTGTAACCGTGCGGCACTAGAGCAGTTTGTGTAAAATACAAGAATATACATAGGAGATAATTAAAAGATGGAAGAATATAGAATAAAAACTTCCGAATTTGTGGTTCAGACCTTTTCAACTTTAGTGAGTGAGTATCTTTAATATTTAATCTCACATTTATTATTTTGTTCAATAAGAATTTTTCTATTTTGATATTAGATTATTTCGGTATCGGTGTAGTTCCATACATAGAGTCTATCTGGATTTACGATCTGAGTATTTTACACAAAGCGTGTGCTGGGGGTTCCGAACAGCTGACCAGGTTCCAAATCGGGTCATCACATTCGTTACTCGTATGCTTATTTATTTATTTATTCTTCATGTAACAAGTACAATGGTGGACTTAATGCCAGAGGCATTCTCTACCAGTCAACCACAGATGATAGATGATGCAGAGATAGTAGAAGGTAGGCGCATGTGCTGAGAAACTTATATGAAAAAAAAAAAATTGTGAACTTGCTTATGTTGATATTATAAATACTTTGCTATAATCTACATATACAAACGCTAAGCCAAAAGCTATGGATGAAATGGCGGCAGGTCACGGGTACAACATGCGACCCCAAAGTACTCCTTAAATTAAATGGCAAAATATATATATATCAGATGGCGTAGTGGTTAAGATACCGACCTTCCGTGCCAGTGCCGTGGGTTCGATTCCCACGCAGGACATTACTTTGTGTGATCCACAAAGTGTTGTTCTGAGTCTGGGAGTTCCTTAGTGCAGGGTGGTGTCTTTCAAAAAAAAAAAAAAAAAAAAAAAGATATATAACCCTAATAAGACCTGCTATACTGTATGGATCAGCATGTTGGGCGACAAAAGCGAAGGATGAGAGACGACTGTACATAGTGGAGATGCGAATGTTGAGATGGATTTGTGGTGTGACAAGAATGGATAAAACAAGAAATGAACATATAATAGGAAGTTTAAAAAGTTGCGCCAGTGACCGAAAAGTTAAAGAGTGAAAGGTTAACATGGCCATACCATGTGATGAGACAAGATGAAAGTAATGTTGTGAGGAAAGTTTTAAGTATGAATGTTGAAGGCTTTAGGGGTAAGGGAAGACCGAAGAAGAGATGGACGGACTGCGTGAAACATGACATGGATAGACAAGGAGTGAGACGACATCTGATGGGGTTGTTCCACAGAAATGACGTCTGATAGGGTTGTATAAAAGGAGAAGACATATTGCGTCGACCTCAAATAAATTTGGATAAGAGCAAGTTGATGATGATGACACACGCTAAGCTTTGGGTTTAGTATCAGCAAGGGTAACAGCAGAATTGAAACGTATTTTCAGGTAATCGTTTTCGTGTTAAATACATTTCTTTCATTTTTTTCAGAAGTTTTAATTGGCGATGAATTTGCCCATTAATATAACCCTATAGGTTAAGTCTAGGAAATATGACCATAGTTTTTTATGGCTTTGTAGAAACTACGGTGAATAAAATATTCAGATATTTTTTATCAAATACTTTAATTATTTATAAAACCCGATTACATAATTAAGCATATTAAATGCTAAATTTCAGTAATTTAAATACTTTAATTATCTCTTCAATGAAAATCAACAAGAATTACATACAGAGTGAAGATGTCAATACGACAATAAATGAAAACACCGTCAACACTAGTGTATAGGAGTATTTTGAAACTGAAAAACACTGTCATTGATCTCTTAGTGATAGGCGAATAATTTAAATTTTTATACAGAGTGTGGAAAATGTTAATAATACAAAGTAATGTGCTGTGGCTAAACTATGCGACATATTATATTCAAAGTTTGTATACAGGCTGGGCAAGTCATCAGATACACTAAATTAAAATGATTGTCGTATGGTCGTCTCCACCTTGTATATATTTAATAGAACATATATGCAATATAATTAATTATAATAATAATAATAATAATCATTTATTGCAGGCATACGCCCATAGTGTTAGTAACAATAATCTTAAAACTAGTGTTAGTATACATTAATCATTAATTTATGTGTGGAGTTTCATCCAGTGACGCAGCATTGGAGACTCCCATCTATCTATAAATACACTCAGGATAGTGTTGCTGCTGCCGCGGACGCGCGTGAGTAGCGAGGCGCATCTTTTACGTATGATGGCTTTAAAACCATCTATACGTTTTTCCGCGAACATGGTAGACGCACTGCATCGGCACGGCAGCCGTAACAGCATCCTGAGCGCATTATTGTATTGCACACGTAGGTCGCTATATGAGCGCAGGCTATAGCTAGTCCACAGGCTGCACGTATAAAATGACTGGCAAAAAGCTTTAAATAAAGTGACCTTGACGTGTCGGTACATCGCGCAAACCTGCGGGCCAGCATGTTACAGCGCACTGACAACGACCTACGCTCTCTATCTATGTCCTTGTTATCGCTTAGATCCTTGGTAACCCAGTGACCCAAGTACTTAAAACAACTAACTCTTTGTAAAGGCGAACCGCAGAGTGATATTTCTGGTATAGTACGATAACCTATGGAACCAGACTTAAATACTAGACGACGAAGACTTAAATCTCACTCTTTTTTGCATTGTACTTGAGTCCTTGAGCCTCCGCATACACTTCACAAACTGACAGCAAGCGTCTTAAATTATATCACCTCAGACAATATTTAAAAAGAAGTCGAATGTGTATAGGACAGATGTGTTACTTGTTTTGTACCAGTGTTTTACTTTTATATTTTCTGATTTCCTATTTCTTCGTCCCTTTTTTCACCTTGTTCTTGTCATCATTTCCACAAATACTGTACATGCCATCAAATTCTATGCACTCTTTGCAAAGATGTGTATTTCGTAGAACAACTGCCTGAGAGTGCCTAAAAGATGTTCTCCAATGTACGAGTAGATTGAATTTCGAGGCCCATTTACACCAATGTGGGAAGTATTCAGTTTGTCAGCGACGGTTTGAGATTTATTGAAGGCTCGGGCTGCGAACAAGATCTGGTTCTTCAGTGGAACTGATGAAAATTTGCAGACTATAGGTCTATTAACTCCATGTTTCCCTGGCACACGATAGACATCCCTTAGTTCAGGTTCTGTGAGTGGGGCTCTTAATAGCTTTATAGGTTTGAAATTCAAACCTATCAATCAAACTTTGATTCAAACTTTGAATCACAGTGGACGTAATGTCAGCGTCTGATTCATTATTCCGAATTGGTATGTTCCTAATTTCCATAGTTGAGGAACGCGACTAGGATTGTAGATCAGTTATCTTTTTCTTTAACACAATAATATGTTCACGTTGATCTTTATATTCTTTTTCTAACTTCTCCAGAATAATTTTCATATTATTATATCCACTGACTATGCATAACTGCTGTTTTATATAGGCAAAATAGCATAAATAGTTATATTAGGTTAGAAGTATTAAAACACTAGTTAATTATTAATATGCTAGTAATTATTTCATTGGTAAGATACCATTTTCTTTGTTATTATTTTGTTAAATAGAAATATAAGCTTATCTTTAGTGTATCTAACACTATAATTAAATTTTGGTTAGAAAATATTTTTTTGAAGGGATGGCTTTACTTTCCTATAATTCTTTAACGTATGTTAGTTATATTTTCTTTTGAACAGCCGAATTAACCGAGAAAATTTTCTCAGTTAACCCGGCTGTGCAAATAATTGCATTAGTTTGTTTTCTGAGAGAGAAGATATTGTAAGCCATATATCATGCAATCATTCAAAAACAGTGTAATATAATCAATATACTAAGATTTCATAGTGAGCCGTTAGATGGCACTGACTTAAAGATAAAACCAATTGCATATGATATAAGTTTCACATTCAAACTACTAGATGGCAGCAGCTAACCCCATAACATAAATTAATTATATAAACCAAATAATATTTGCTTAGATATTTAAATGTAGGAGAAGATAGATTTTTAATAGTACACAATATCCTATCATCTTATTATTTTTAAAATATAGAATTGTATCGTCGAGTGTGATCATTGGCAATAACGAGTGTTCATATAGATTGATTGTGTGTATAATTTATACTGTTGGCCAATTGGAGCCTAGATTTTTTTTTAAAATAGAATGGGACGCCAGTCTAACTTTTCGGATCTAGTCAGCGAGCGAGGTAGGTCAGTCATGTAGACCTGCTTGGGGGTCCACGTTCCCAGCGTGTGGAGTTCGTCGACATGCTGGTACATCGCTTTGTACTGCGTTAGCAACTTGTTCACAATGATTTCTTTATGACTGGTGAGCCTTTGGAATATTTATTTTCCTGATTACATGCCATGTCGTGGGTCAGGTCACCGAAGACAAAGATCGGGTTCCGGTGGCCCGCTCGCTCGGCGAAGAGAGGCGCATTGTGGGGAGGGTCTATGGTGTCGCGCGCCACCTATTCTGTCACTCCGGACGGATCTGGCGGGGTATACCAGACCATAGTCAACCGAACAAAAAAAAAGTCGTTGGTCAGCTTTGCGGTGGGACTGCGTTAGCTATTATCTTAGCATCTTGCCACTACCCGACTGCTTGCGTTGCATGGATGCGCATATTTAGATTTCGTCCGATGTCGTTTGCCAAACAATGTCCAGGCAACCTAAAATGTATTCTTAATTCTTAGGTAGTAATATCGTGGTGGTGTGATGACAATTGTATTCTAAGCGTGTGATGTAGGCGTTGTCCACTCGCTCACTATTCAGACATTAGCATTCTTACGTCATTATCACAAGCACTACGAACTACATATAGACTACCAGATATTTCTTATACACCATACATCTCATATACAACAATATATTCTTTCTGTATGTAACAGACACATTCCTATATGCTACAGTTAGCATCCCATTTTTTATATATTATATATATATATATATATATATATACTAGCAGACCGGGCCACGCGTTGCTGTGGCTTAGGTTAGCCTCAGTAACACTTTTTGTTTATTCTAACAAATTTTAGCTTATATGCAGCGTTTGTACATTTAACATAGCGCCATCTATTAAATACTTACTGAATTCAGTCAACAGATTCCGCCATCTTTTAAAATCCTTTTGATATAACATATGATTTTGACTGTCAAATATTAGACATATAATTTGCAATAAAATAATATTACTATAAATTGAGATTTAAGCTATCCTATCTTTTAAGTTTAGTTTTTAAGTTTTAGGGGGGCATAGTCCGGAGGGTGCTCGTCGCGTCCCCTGCTAGTCTAATAAGACTGATAATCCGGCTCGATATGCGTACCGCAGTGCGGGTTAGGGCGTCCCCCTAGGCGACGCGTACCCCCCTCGGTATGAACTTCGGCAGTTGCGGCGATGGAGGCCGCCCATAGATAAAATACTATAAATTAAGATAGATGTGCAACTAAGGTTTTAATTTAGTTTAATTGAGTACTATATTCCAAAGATGGTGCTGTATTCCATAATAAAGGTACCAATAATTAGAAAGTATTCAATAGATGGCGCTATTTTTTTTTTGAAGCGACCTCTAGTGGTATTTCTACCATATCTTTTGTTTTTTTTTTTGTTATTATTTATTTATACGGAATAAGTAAATGATTGTTTTTTCCTATAAAACACGTAACAATAAAATAATGAAAGACAAAAAAAAAAAACTCAGCCCAGGAATGGCTATACCACGTTAGTCAGATGGGTTAACGTAGAGTTTTTACTTCCAGTATTCTTTCTCACTCAATAAAGTGTTATTTGCATGTATGTAGTATTACTCAATAGTATTTTACGACACCCACTGATAATAACGAGTTTGGTGAATTACACTTTTACTTCGTCAATACATAACATATTATTATATAAAGAATCATATCGATGTTCTCTTTGAACGATTATGATCGTGGTATTTTTTAATGTCTCTTTAAAAATTTGTGAAATTAATTTAGATTCTTCTACTTTAAAAGATATAGAAAATTATGATATCGATAAAATTAAAAAGAACGTGTATTTATAATTTATATGCTTCTGAGTTAAACTTTAGACACAATCAAAGCTACTGGACAACTAATTATTTAAAGAAAAGATTTACCTTAGCCAAAAGTAACTTCTGTATTATTATTGTTTCCCTTTTCTTCGCTAAATATTAAATCAATTTAATTCCAAGATATTTATCTTTTATAAAAGCGGGCGTGTGACTATTCAAAATAAATTTCAAGTTTCGCCGATTAGAAAATGCTTTGTTTATTGCAGGACTTCACACATCAGTATTTCTATTTAATTACTTGATTCGGCGCAGCGATGTTTTGGACAGCAGAGCGCACAAACATTACATTTCATATTCTACATGGATGGCAATAGAAAATTAAAAATAACAACGAAATCAAAAAGTCACAGCCTTTGGTGGCACATATTATGTAGTTAGTAACTATGAATGCATGTTATTTCCATTCTCCTGCTCTTATCCCGATTACTCGGAGTCAACGTGATATGTACTCCTTCTTCATCCTACATATTACAAAAAATATTGATAATAGTTTTATGACTGGTGACTCCCTTGACGTTAAACTTCCTTGTGAATATAATTGTTGACCAAATGGCATCAAATGTAGTTAGCCCAGGTCGATATAATAACCATGCATGCATGTATAGTAACCACTATCTCAAACGTGGGAAATTAAATTGATGATAACACATGCATTATCACAAAGTAAAAATATCATAAAGTTCGTAATTGGAATATGTATTGAACATTTTTAGCCTTTAAAAGTCAAGGACTTTAAAATCATCTACTTTAGAAAATAATAGAATTTATTTCACATTACTGAACTTTGTTTAAAATAATGATATGATACTCAACAATAAGTTTCAAAGTTGCGATTATACTGTCTTGCTTTCTTATTTTCCAGCTCAATATACATACAGCATTTTTGATGAAATATCTACAACCAATTATGTAAAATTCTTCAAAATTGTAATCACAAATATGCAAGTTGCTGTTAATAAATATGTTTACCTTTTAACTCCACATCCATAAATAAAATATTTTTTCGAAGAATTATTCAAAATATATTAATTGTATATTAATATATATGGTAAATTATATTTTTTTCTGAAACAAAATAAAACACAGTTAACTAACCTTAAACATAATTTCATGTCAGTGCAAATGAAAAAAAAAGCTTGACAAATAGAATACAGTGCTCTTTACAAAATCAATATCTGAAACTTTCACCCAAGTCAAGATTTCATATCGTGTCGAGGACTGTGTGGCGTTAGGGTGGCTAAAAACGATACGAAAAATTTTGCTGCCATTGAACTGACAAGCCAAACTTTTAAATTCTTTGCCTTCATATAAATATTGTTTTTTTGTATCATCTATAAGGCTCTTTATAGCAATAATATTTGGGGAAGACTGGTCACAAACAGTGGCTACTACTTTTAATCCTGCACTTTGCACTGCATTTAAGACATCCTTAATAATATTTTTTAAATCTGTAGTCTTGGTTGAATTTTGACAAAATGTGTAAGAGATGTGTTGTTTAAATTTCCCCTTTATACCTTTGATCATAAAAACTAATACATGATCCGCAATTTTGCTAGTTTTATGTGAACCAAAATCTTCAAACTCTATTATTTCATCTCTAGCTTCATTGTAATATAATCCAGGAACAATTGATATTTCATCGAATATTAGAGTGCATAATTTTTTTTCATCGGGTAATTTATCTACTGCTTTCTTAAGTTGTTGTATGAGGATATCATTAATACCTGGAGTTAATACCACTTTACTTAGCATCTTTTGGATAGTTCTTTTTGATGGCAAAGTAAAAAGTCTGTGCAATAATTTATAAGCTTTTTGGCTTTGCTTATATATATATAAGCAAAGCCAAAAAGCTTATAAATTATTGCACAGACTTTATGCCTCACTATAGTGAGGCATAAAATCTTTTCTTGTGTCGTATACCTTCTTCCTCTAGGTTTGATAGACGATTTCTTTAATTGCATATTTGTAAAAATAGCAGCATGTTCGGGTAATTTTTCGACAGCCTTTAAAAAACATTTATTTTGAGAAATCCTTGCCGCTTGTTGCACTTTTTGATTAAGGTTCTTACATTTCTGTCTTAGTTTTAAGATTTGTAGTCTTAATTTTGTGTGTTCCTTACAAAGTCTTTTTGTCATGCATTTAGCTGCTAGAATGTGAGAAATGATTACTTTGTATTTGTTATTTAAATAATTATTTATATTAAATAAATGGCCTGGGATGAGAATATCATGTATCTAGCATCAGCCTTTATTTATTTATGTGCGTTTAAGTGAATTCGAGAAAGGTTTAGATTTGCAATAGGAGCGGAACATTAATGAAGAATATTACAAAATCAGGAGCTTTATTTTTCCTTTCAGAGCTTCCGATGCGTGCGCTGCGCAAACAGTTAAAGTAACGTAAAAAATGTATGACAGAGTTATTCCTCTTTTAAAATTCTAATAAAGGTCTACGGCAGCATATGCTTATCTGTAAGGGTTGGCTCATTATAACCTTTTTTATGCTAACCAAATTTATTCTAAAATAATACGATATTTGTGAAGGTGTTTTTATAAACATGATATTAATCTTTATCCAAATAAATACTTTATTCATCATAAGTATTTAATTTAAAACAAAATTGTTCATTACATCATTTGATTTCAATGAACATCTTAGGAGATATCGTAGTTTTAAAATAACATCATAGCAAAATAACGAACAGGTACTGCGTGCATATTTATTACTAGCTTCTGTTTGCGACTTCGTCCGCGTGGAATAGTTACTTTAGGATAAGACTAACTTTAACTAGCGACTATATATTACTCTGCATCTTAGCAGTTTCTTACCTATTTTCAAAGAACCATGCTGCATAGAAGTAGTAGCCGGTGGGTTTTCACTCATCATCTCATCGCCAGAAGGTAAGCCTTTAAAAAAATATACAAATATATTACACACTACTAGAGTATATATATATATATATATATATATATATTATTACTCTACCTCTTAGTAGTTTTTTACCTCTTTTCAAAGAAACATGCTGCATAGAAGTAATAGCCGGTGGGTTTTCACTCATCATCTCATCGCCAGAAGGTAAGCTTTTAAAAAATATACAAATATATTACACACTACTAGAGTATATATATATATATATATATATATATATATATATATTAGGGTGGTCCTTATTTCGGGTTTTTTCGAATTTTTTTTCACGATAGTTCTAAATCGGTTCGAAACCTATAAAAAAAAACTCATCCTAAGTTATAGCTCTTAATTTTAATATTAACCCGCGCCCCCCGACAGTCAAAGTTTTAAAGGAAAATAACATGGGAAAACTTTAATTATTACTTTAGAATTTTTTACGTCATGAAGTAACCAACAGATCACATTGAAAAACATTATTTCCTATGTAAAATTTAACGCTTTACAAAAAAGGTCTCTTATGATTTTTCGATAACTCCAACAGTTTTGAAGTTATTCGAGATCTAAATTGAAACTATAATCATTTTCATTGTTTTTTGTGTTATTTTTTGGTCATTTAATAATTAAAAAATGATAGACGAGTTATTTTTCATATTAGATGACTTTTTTTCACTCGACATATAATTTTGACTTATAATATACGAGAAAAGTATTAGTTAATTAAAAAAATCTATTATTAATATTTCAATGAATTGAAAAAAGTAGCAAAATTATCATTTTTATTTTCAATTATAGATACTTTTATGAAATTTTTACATTCGTTTTTTTGAGTGCGTCAGGAAACATTTGACGATGATCTTTAACTAATTGTAACACGTATTGCATTTGTTTTTCATCCTTAGTATAATGTTTACAAAAATCTTGCACTAGTTTAACTCCTCTCTCAGCACAGTCATTCACAACCGATAATTTTTTGACGAATCTTAATGCAGTTTTATAGTTTTCATTATCAGCCCACTCAGAAGGATGAATTGTCAAAAATTCTGTTTGTAACACAAATCTTTCAAAAAATTTGATCGATTCTGCAGTTACGAAAAAGTCAATATCATTATTCAATAATTCGGTTAGGCTCTTACTTTGAAAGCGTTTCACACCACATTTTTCACTTGTATAATCCAGGTCTTCTTCCGGAATAGCAGTGATTTTTTCTTCTTCTGTACGTAGCTTAGCAACAATTTTTAATTTTGTTTCTAGTGAAACATCCTCATCAAAAATAGCCATGATCACTAATTCTGGTGATAAATACCATAGATGATTCATAAATCTACTAATTGCTACAGTAGCAAGATTACTGTTGATTGCCTTAAAGTTATTTAGTTCTTTTATAAATTGTAGATCATTGTACGGTGCTTTTACACTATTAGACGACGAAAACCAAGCTTTATCATAAACAGTTGTCACAAAAACACATATTTGCCGTAGTTTATTGTCTTCACCTTTTTTTAATGATAATTGTTCCCGAAACAAGTACATTTTTAATCCATATATAGCTTTTGCCATCCATCGTGCATGATGACAAGCTCCTGGCTTACGAAAACTAATTTTTTTGGGGATGACACCGATAAAATTATTAAATTAAATATTATTAAGTGACCAAAAAAAACACAAAAAACAATGAAAATGATTATAGTTTCAATTTAGATCTCGAATAACTTCAAAACCGTTGGAGTTATCGAAAAATCATAAGAGACTTTTTTTGTAGAACGTTAAATTTTACATAGGAAATAATGTTTTTCAATGTGATCTGTTGGTTACTTCATGACGTAAAAAATTCTAAAGTAATAATTAAAGTTTTCCCATGTTATTTTCCTTTAAAACTTTGACTGTCGGGGGGCGCGGGTTAATATTAAAATTAAGAGCTATAACTTGGCATGATTTTTTTTTTATAGATTTCGAACCGATTTAGAACTATCGTGAAAAAAAATTCGAAAAAACCCGAAATAAGGACCACCCTAATATATATATATATATATATATATACTCTACCTCTTAGTAGTTTCTTACCTTTTCTTATAGAACCATGCTGCATAGAAGTAGTAGCCGGTGGATTTTCACTCATCATCTCATTGCCAGAAGGCAAGCCTTTCAAAAAAATATACGTACTTAAAAAAAAATATACGACATACCGTGAATTCTTATTTCTAACCAGTTTAAGCCGTAATCTGAATTTGACTTATCAATTTCTTTTTATAAGTTCGATAATTGCAATATTATGTATACCATATCAGGAATAAATGTTAGACTTCGATTTTACTTGGTTCATAGACTAAACAAATTAGAACATATAAGGCTTTCGTAATTTTTTTTTTAGTATAAATTCAGGTACTTTTTAATGATCTACATCATGAATTTACCGTGAAGTAATCTTTTATAGATGAAAGAATAAATTCGAAGTATATAGCTACAATTCCAAACTAAAATTTGTACTATAGCCGCGGCTTCACTCGCGTTATTATAGATTTCGTCAATATTTCGTTTTATCTCTACAACAGTACTTTTTACTGGCAATTTTAAAGGTGGGTACTGACCAACGTTACAAGGTGTAATGTAACATTCGCATCGAGCGTGTTACTCATCGAGCATGTTACGCAGTGTCCTTAAAATCGACGTAACATGCTCGTCAAAACTCTGTGCTCCGTCGCCGCCAGTTCACTCCGAGATGGCCGACAGCGAGGACGTATTGGGAACTTTGATTCTACTTAGTTATTGTTTCATCCAAGTGAAGAAAAAGAAAAAACGTTACTGGACATCAAACTTATTTAAAAATAGAGGCGTATGTGGTGGTTTGTCATTGATAGCAATATTAAAAAACCAAATGATTACTGGACAGTATAAAAACTTTGTACGCATGTCTCCGATTGATTTTGAAGAACTATTGAATTTAATTGGACCAAAAGTACATAAAAACGATACAAATTATAGAAAAGCTATCAGTGTCACGGAACGGTTAGCACTAACGCTTCGTTTTTATGCTACAGGAGATTCCTATACTAGTATGCAATATCTTTTCAAGATATCAAAACAACGACTAGGATTTATAGTGAAAGAGGTCAGCGAAGCCCTTATTGGAGCATTAAAAGAATATGTAAAGGTATGTATTATGTATGTATTAATTCAGAAAATGTAGTCATTACATATCAAATTAAATTAAATCACCAAATTCTGACATAAATTGTTCACTCATAGCTGGTGACCCATAGTCATTTTGATGGGACGTATTTGATGCAGGAGTTTCAGGGCTTTGCTGTGGCTCATAGTCATTTTGATGGGACGTATTTGATGCAGGAGTTTCAGGGCTTTGCTGTGGCTCATAGTCATTTTGATGGGACGTATTTGATGCAGGAGTTTCGGTCTGTGGCATCGATGAGACTCTGGAAGTTGTTGGTCGTGTAGAGTAGCCTGAATAACTGTAGCTGTTCATTCCATTTCCAACATAGTCATACTCTCCGCGATCAGCACTGAACAATATATTTGATATATAATGCTGCACATGTATTTTTGTTGTCTTTGAATAAGATCGTAATTTATTTGCCAAAAACATACCATAGGCTTCACATTCGTCAGGTCTGTGCGAAGTTGCCTCCGTTTGCTCGGTTCTCTTTTTTAATATATTTAAAGTAGATACCATTATCTCTTCTGGGCTTGGGGCTACTGATTTCTTCCTTTTTGGAGGAGGAGGGCAATCATTGTCGCTTTTTTTGGCAGACGGAGGGCAATCATCAGGCAGTTGTTCTGAAGCACCTTCATGTCCACGTAGCTGAAAATAAATATTAATTATTATTTCAGACGCCAGAAACACCGGAGCAATGGCTGGTTGTAGCAAATGACTATGATACTTTGTGGAATTTTCCACATTGTTTAGGTGCAATCGACGGTAAACATATTTT
The DNA here is from genome assembly GCA_905163515.2 of Lymantria monacha. NCBI lineage: Eukaryota > Metazoa > Arthropoda > Insecta > Lepidoptera > Erebidae > Lymantria > Lymantria monacha. The sequence goes on from LR991102.1 coordinate 5,840,135, forward strand.
ACTGCAATCACCGATCAACAGTGGCAGTGAATTTTATAATTACAAGGGTTTCTTCAGCATCGTATTACTGGCAGTTGTTGACGCGAAATATAACTTTTTGTATGTAAATATTGGGTGTCAAGGAAGAATATCTGATGGAGGAGTTTTCAACAACTGTGTTTTAAACGAAAAACTAAAAAATAATGCACTAAACCTCCCTCAGCCCACTGCGTTGCCAGCAAGAACAGAAGAAATTCCATTTTACTTCGTTGGCGATGAAGCTTTTGCTCTTTCCCAAAATATGATGAAAGTATATGCAGGATATCATGCACGTGGTTGTAAAGAAAGAATATATAACTACCGACTTTGCAGAGCTCGTAGAGTAGTGGAAAATGTGTTCGGCATATTGTCAGCAGTGTTTAGAGTTTTGCGGAAACCAATGTTGTTAGAACCGAAAACCGCGACATCTGTCGTAACAGCAATAACATCTCTCCACAATTTTTTAAGAAAAGGTAATAATGCTCATGTATATACCCCTGCAGGTAGTTTTGACGAAGAATTGAACGGCCAGGTCAGATTAGGAAACTGGAGAGAAGGTAACAATGATATGACTAGTATGTTACCCTTGCAAATAAGACCGCGAAGGGCTACAACATCTGCTCACAATATTCGTAATGAAGTTGCTGAATACTGTATTCAGCAAGGGTCTGTAAGTTGGCAAGAAAATTATGCTTAAAATGGACTTACAGTATCTGTTGTGTCGCGAGGTGTATTTCTATCCAGTAGAAATAACATGGATTTGTAAGCGAACCATTTTTTTTTTTTATTGGTGGGCTATGGGTGCGTCTCGCCCCGCTGAATCGGTCCGGGGTGACGGAAAGGCGGCGCGTGACCCCATAGACCCCCCGTAAAACCTTCTCTCTTCGCCGTGCGAGCGGACCACCGGTACTCGATTTTAACTTCGGTGGCCCGCCCGGCGGTTTACCCTCGCGGGTTCCTCTCGTCGACGCCCCGACAGATTTCGCCGTCGGGGCGTCGCCCTCACGCGGTGGCCTCACGTCGGGTGACCGGACAATTCCCCGGTCCGATCACCCGAGGCCTCGGTTAGGGCGGCATCAGGCGCAGGTATTCGCGCCTGCGCCGCCCCGGCCGCTGACGGCGGCCCGGGTCGCGGGATTCCTCCCGGACTCGTTCCGCCGCCTCCTTCTGCGAGATGACAGCCTCGCAGAAGGCGGCGACCGCGTCCCAGTTCCTGACGCTGTTGACCATCGCTCTCGCGACAGCCGGCAGCGTCAGGTCGGCACCGATAACAGCGACGAGGTCACGGCGCTGCCGGTCAAAGCCCGGACACGCCTCCAGCGTGTGTTGCGCCGTGTCCTCGTCACTGCTGCAATGGTGGCAGAACGAAGTCCACTCCCTACACGCGACTGTGTGCAGGTAAAAGCCGAAGCATCCGTGCCCCGACAACACCTGCACCAGTCGAAAGGAGAGGACTCCGTGCCGCCGCTCCATCCACTCCATCAATACGGACCGGAGAGCCTCGACGGTGACGACACCGTGTCTAGGCCTCTCCAGCCGCGTAGCCCAACAGGCGATGACGTCTCGGCGGGCGTCCTCGCGCCAGGTGGCTATCTCGCTCAGCGATGGGGAGCCACCTTCGTCGCGCAGTGAGGTCACCCGCCGGTAGAGGTCGGAGAGCATCTCCGCCTCTAGGTCCCACGGGGGTGTCCCGGCCAGTAGGCATGCCGCCTCGGTCGATACCGTGCGGTACCCGCGAATGGCTCTGACCGCCATGACTCTCTGGGGTCTCCACAGAACAGCCCTGAGCTGGGCGTTCAGAGCCCTCGCCCACACGGGTGCGCCGTACATGGCCATAGAACGGATCACCCCCGCATACAGCCGTCGGCCCTCGAAGCTGGGTCCGCCCACGTTCGGCATGAGCCGCGAAAGGGCGGACGCCGCGCCGACCAGCCGGGGAGCAATTCGGCGAAAATGCTCCCGGAACCACCATCGCCCGTCGAGCACCAGACCCAAGTACTTCATATGGGCCTGGATGCTGATGTGGACGGAGTTGACGACTAGTGAGACGCCGATTGGCGGCCTTACGCGTGGCCCATGGAACAATAGGGCCTCCGTCTTATTTAGGGCCACCCTGAGCCCCAGCGCCTCGATTCGCCCGACCATCTCCTCGGTGCCGAGAGTGGCCAGGCTCGCCGCCTCTTCGAGTGTCCTGCCCCGGGCTGTGACGAGCGTATCGTCAGCGTAGCATATCACGCTCAGCCCGGGGGGGAGACTCCCTCTCAACGCCCAGTCGTACCCGATGTCCCACAGAGTCGGCCCCAGAACCGACCCCTGTGGAACGCCGCACGACATGGACGTCCGCACAATGTCCCCTGCGGGACTCGCGCAGAGGATACTGCGCCCCTCCAAATAGTCCGCCACCAGCCGCCTCAGGTACAAGGGCACCCCATGAAATCGGAGCGCCTCCCTGATGCAGCTGAATGGCAGACTATTGAATGCGTTGGCGATGTCCAGCGACACCGCCAACAGCACTCCCCCGCCGGTGACAGCCTCCGCGGCCGTCTGCCTCAGTCGTAGCAGGGCCCCGATGGTCGAACGCCCCCTTCTAAAACCGAATTGAGCGTCCGACAGATCGGGTCCCACCTCCTCCAGGTGCTGGACGATGCGGGCAGCGAGGATGCGCTCCAGCAGCTTACCCACATCGTCGAGGAGCACGATGGGCCTGTAGGCCGACGGCGAATCCGGGGGCCGTCCCGGCTTTGGCAGGAGAACCAACCTCCCCTCCTTCCAGCACTCAGGGAACCGTCCAGACGCCAAACAGGCGTTGTACAGCTGCCTGAGGCGAGGCTCGAGGTGCTCGAGGAGCGACATCAGCACCCGGACTGGTATTCCGTCCGGGCCGGGGGCCGTGGTCGCGGAACGAATCCGCGCCACAGCTGCTCCCACTTCCGTCTCCGTCACGGGCGGAACACTCTCGTCGTCAGCCTCCCGGTCTTGTTCTGGCGAGGCCATGACCGGGGGCGTGTGTTCCGACTGCCGTGGAAACAGCTCCTCGACCACCCTACAGAGGAAGTCGGGCTGGAGGGTTTCGGTGAGGGGGGGGGCCTGCGCGCGAAGCTTGTTCAGCGACGCGTGATACGGGCGACCCCAGAGGTCACGGTCGAGACCGTCCAGCATCTCCTGCCAACTCGCACCCTTGGCGGCTCGGATGGCCAGCCGAAAGGCCGTCCGCGCATCGCGGTACGCCTCGTACAGCTGGCCCTCCCGCTCAGCGTCGCGGTGACGCCGCCGGCTGCGGGTGTAGGACCTTCGGGCTCTGATACATGCCGCTCGAAGGTCCGCCAATCTTGGGGACCACCAGTAGACCCCCTGCCTCGGAGGTAGACGCTGCCGCACTCTGGGCATGGCCGCATCGCAGATCTGCGTTAACGCACTGCGGATGCGGACAGCCTCGGCGTCCACCCCGTCCGCTGGGGGCGGTGAGGACAGCCACGTGTGAACGATGGCCGCCTCCGCCAGTAGGTCCCTGTCAAGACGACCCACAGCCCACCGCGGAAACGCGGGAGCTCCGTCCGCCCTGTGACCCCTACCGGGGTCCCGGAGAGGGGAGACCTCCATCCGGATGTACCGGTGGTCCGATAGGGTCTCCGCCTCCTCCAGGACACTCCAGTTCCTCACCCGTGGTGCGACAGCGGGGCTAGCGAACGACAAGTCCACTATCGACCCGCCCTGCTGCCGCACACACGTGTTCACTGAGCCCCTGTTAAGAACACAGAGGCCCAGTGAAGCCGCCCACTCGATGACCGCCCGCCCGCGGTCGTCCGTCATAGGGGACCCCCACGCCGTGGATTTGGCGTTGAAGTCCCCCAGAACCAGGACGAGGCCCGGTGCTAGTCGCCGTATCGAGGCCTCCAGGTTGGTGAGGGAGGCCCCGAAATCGTCCATTCTCCTGGTAGGGGAGAGGTATACGCTGTAGAGCGTGACCCCTCCCCACTCCGCCGCGACAAATTCCTCGCCCCTATCCAAAAGAGACAAGGACGGGAAGTGCCGCTGCGTTGAGACGACGATTGCCGCAGTTCCGTTTCGGCTGACCACCCAATTGGGGCGATCAGGCACGCAGTACGGTTCTGCGACTACGGCTGCACCAATCGACCACTCCGCCATGGATTGCAGGAGTAAATCCTGCGCACCGGCGGAGTGGTTGGTGTTGGCTTGCAAGAGGTGGTGCATGGATGGTGTAGCCATTAACGGGCTGTATCCATGACCTCCCCCTCGCCGGCGGGCGATCGGACCGCGCTAGGAGCGGGAGCGGCCGTGGTCGGAGGGCCGCCCCGCCCCTTTGGGGCCGAAGCTGGAGGTTTGCACGCCCCAGAGCCCATGCGGTGCTTGGCGGGCTTATTGCCCGCCGCACACGCGGGGCAGTGGGGCGGGGCGGCGCAAGATGCCACCACGTGCCCGGTTTGACCGCAGCGGAAACACAGTCCGCCGCAGTCGAAGCAATTAGTGCACGTCGGTCGAGTATGTCCGACCGCCATGCACTTATAGCACCTCGCAGGCCGGTGCTCAAGCACGGTCACCCGCGCCGAGCTCCAGCCCACGAGGAGCCTGCCTGAGCCGGCCAGTTGCCTGACCGACTCCACCGGGCACTGCGCCCAGGCGGCACCTACGCCGCCCGGACCGGGGCGGATGACACCAACCCGGACGGTGTCTATGGGACACCCGGTTCTCGAGGCAATAGCCTCCCGGATGTCTTCCACCGTCACGGAGTCGTCCAGACCCGCGATGCGCATTTCGGCGCACTTGACGGGCCTGGCGATCCTGATGCCACCCTCCTCGGCAAACAAACCTCGCAGCTTGTCAGCTACGCTGTCGGCCGTCTTGGAGCCCTCGGCCCCGGGGAACTCGAGGATTCGAGCCCCTGTCCGGCCCTTGCGGGTCCTGGCTTCGACGCCTCCGATATCGGAGACGTCTAGCTCCCGCCGGGCCTTCCTCAAGGCGGCCTCGTAGCTGAGGCCCTTCTCAGCCGCCTCGGGCAGCACAGTGATCACCACTGCGGCTGTCTTCGGCGACTTGAGCCCCTTGCGCGGCCTCTTCTTTTTACCGGCTCCTGCCTGTGGAGCGGGAGCGGGGATCTCAGCGGCGCGCTTGGCCTCCGCTCTCCTTCTCTGACCGCGACTCTTCCGGTCGCGCTCGGCCACCTGCCAACCCTCGGGCGCAGCAGGCGCGACAGGCGCGGAAGGCGCAGTCGTTGACGCGCTAGTCGTCGCCGGCGGTGTTGTTGCCGACGATGACTGCGGTCCGGCAGGAGCCGGTACCGTCCTCTTCCTAGGTTTCGGCGCGGGCCCCTTTGGCTTGGGCGCACCCGCGGCCGCGGCGTAGCTGCCACCCACGCGGCCACCCTGACAAGGCAGCGGGGCGGGGGCTGATGCCACATGCGACCGCTTGTCCGCGGCGAGAGGCGGCCGAACACGTGGTTCTGGAGGCAACCTTGCCTCCAGAACGGCCACGCGCGCATCGACGAGTTTCCCGACTGCGTCGATGATTTGGCGCAGGGCCTCGTCCGGTAAGCCTCCCACCGCAAGTATCGGGGTCGGCTGGACGTCTTCGGGGGCCCGTTCCGCGGCGCCTGGCGGCTTTGGCGCCGCAGGGACGCCAGCCGGCGGCATGCGGTCCGCAACGAGAGGCGACATCCTCATCACTGGGACCAGTTTCGCCGCGGCGGCTGGGCCAGCGCCAGACAGCGACGCGCGCTTCGCTGCGGCTGGCGTCTTCCTCGCCGTGGGGACGGGTGTTACCGTCACGCCAGTGCCCAACGTCGTCGGCACCGCAGCGCGAGGCGGCTTTGGCGCTGCAGCGGCCGCTGAGTGGCCGGCCTTGGCCGGTGGCGCAACTGGCGCAGGCGGCGCGAGCAGCGCCATTTGCGCCTTTAGGTCGGCCACGTCCTTCAATAACTGGCGGTTTGCCCGCCGCATCCCCGCCAGCATGTCCCCCAATTGCCGGTTCCGGGTCCGAATGGCCGACATCTCGCCATTAAGGCGGGCATTTTCGGCCCGCAGGTCGGGGGGGTCGCCGTTGGCGCGGGCAGCAACCGCCGCCGCCCTTTCCTCTCCCGAGGCCCCTCGCCCTCTTCGGGAAGCCGGCACCTTAGGTGGGGGCATGCTGGCCACGCTCCCCTCTGAGTCGGCACCCGAGCTGCCACCCTTACTTAGGCGGCGCTTCCTCACCTGCGAGGGGAGGGCCTTCTCCTTGGTCGTCAGCGTTGTCACTGTCGCCGCCGGGCTCTTTGCCACAAGACGCGCTGACGACCTGGCGGGGGCTTCAACAGCCGGCCCGCTACCCTTCTCGGACGGCCCTGCGGGAATGTCACCGCCCTCGTCCATTTTGGCGGTAGAACCGCCACCCCCATCTTCCCCAGACGGCTCTGCGACATCGCTGTCGCCCTCGTCCGTCGACGGCTCCGTTTCGGCTCTACCGCCGTCCTTCCTCGCTTCCGCGGCGGCAGCCTTTCTGCGCGCTCGCCGCTCCTCCAATCGCCGTTTGAAGCTGGAGGTCTTCCCCCGGCTCCTCCTGGGCGACCTCCGCTTCGGTGTTGTTTGGGCCTCCATGTGCTGTGCCGGACCCTCGGCGGACGCCTCGAGTCCCGAGGACGAGGCGTCGTTTTGGTCAGTTTTGCGTTGGCATGACCGGGCCTTGAGGTGGGAATCATCATGATCCCCATCGTAAATATTATTTTTTAAAAAAGTTTCCATGATAAAACCCACGAGTGTGGGAGAAACTATGACGTCGACCCGGGCAGAGATCCCTGTACCCGGGCAAGCCTACATTTACCAACCAGGGGGGCAGCCGGTACCCTGGCTGGAGCGTGCTAAGAACAGAACAACCCATCTGCCATGCATCTTCTCGCCGCACGCCAAAACTTAAGATTGTGGGTGATTTCCGAATTTGAATGTACATTCGAAATTCTTTATAGAGGTTGTCTTCCTCGCGGTCCGGGCGGTTAAGCCAAGACCCTCGCTCCTGAAACTAAGACAAGCAAAGAATCAGGTTTACGATTTGACGACGGTGGCGGTGGCACATGCCTGCCCAGCCCTCAAATGAATGAGTGACTGAGCCCGTCGCGGATTCGCGTCCGGTCACCTTCTACGGATAGAAGGCTAGGAGCGAAGCGCCAGATATTCGCTACGGACGACAGTACAACAAAAGAACTGGGGACCGCCGTCCGCACCCAGGGTACACCGCGTGGAGGTTTCTGACATCGTACCCCATTTGTAAGCGAACCAAGTGCTGTGGTAAACTTCATCTGCACCTGAAATTTAATTTGTAATTAATATTGAATTATTTTAAATAAAAAGAAGCACTATACAGATTAATACCGAGTTTATATTGTTTTCCCCACACTAGCTTGGAAACACCTACTTCCCTCACTAATTTAGACCCCCCCCCCCCTACTATAACCCGCGTTAAACTTAATAAATAATTACGTACCTTTTCCAGTACCAGTTGATTGTTTAGTTTTCTGTTTTTCCCTCCTCAATGATGCCAGTAAACTTGTCATTTTCTTTTTACAGGCTTCTCTTTCGCTGTCGAGTAACGAAGCCAATCTATCCCAAGCGTCTTCTTTCTTTAATTTGTTATAATGCTCTGGGTGAGCTGGGTTCCACAACAGTGTTTCTTCTTTGTATTTTTCAATAAAATACAAAGTTTTTTCTTTATTCCACTCCATGCTTCTTGAAACTTGATATAATTACGAGAGGAATAACGGGTGATCACTTGCGATGTCCACGTGCGCTCGTGACGACTCGCAACGGCGTACTGACTGAACCGCGTCGTCAAAGGATTCGCCAAAAAACCGACAGCCGGGTGGAGCACTCAAAGCGAGCAACGAGCGGCTCGTTGCTTGCTGGTTTTCCCGTAACACGACGTACTGACTGCATGAATGCTCGCTGTGTAACACGTTACATTACGCCCCGTAACGCCGGTCAATACCCAGCTTAAGACAACGTTGATATAGGTACCAATATAAAGGTAGGTTTTCCGAGGGCATAATTTATTATTTATTCCATTTATTTTTGTGTAGCAAAAATATATTAAAAGTATTTGTGAGTGAGTATGATTTACCCTTGGCTAATACCATGCTATATACCATTGCTAATTACCTATTACTTGGTGTAAGACTAATTACCAATATTTAATGTTGGAACGGCATTTTTAGTGAGACGTCCACTGACTGCTATATAAAAATTTTCAAAATGATGATCACATATGCGAAAGTTATTTTTTATAAATTCATCACTCTTTTCTCGGTCTCTATCATTCAACACCATTTTCCATTGTTCAAATTTCTCCAAATACGGGTACTCGAATGGTGGAAATTGATGGACTTTGCCTGAAACACAATACATATAAAATAATCTTATAAGTATTTGATAAAAGTTACAGCAATTGAAATTCAACTTAACCATTTTATATAGTTGGAACTTTCTTTTGATAATTTATAGAGAAAATTCAAGAAAATAATATAACATATATAGAGTTAGTAATTAATTTAAATATCAAATAAATAAAAAGAAACCATACAGATGAGTTTTTTTTACACATACAATAAAACTACCTCGTTGATCTAGTGGCATAAATATGCTATTGGCCTCCTAGAGTTATGGTTTCAAATTCTGAGTAAGATTTGCTTTCAGATTTCATCAGTTTTTGAAGACTACTGGCAAATATCTCACGCTAGTTCTAAGTTAGGAACTATGGCCCGTTCGACAGCTTAACTGATATCATACGAGTTTAAGAATTGTTACGGTTAACTTCTTCTAACATCAAATTATGAAACTATTTATAAAATAGTAAGACTCTTACCTCTAGATGAAATGATGTGTGATGAAAACTTGTTACATCTTGAGCTAAAAATTACTAAAAGGATTTGTGCACACATTGTTTTTTGGAATAATTACTACACATTATATTTTGCAAATAGTTATAACTTGTCTAGCATACAATATACTTTTTATCTTGGATAGACTCCAAAACTTAGCTTGATTCCTCCTTTGCATGAAAATCACATTGAAAGTATTCGTGGTATTTATTGCTCATAATAGTTTTCCGAAGCGACCATTGCTAAGCATAATTATTATAGGTCATGAGAGTGTGACAAAGCTTAGCATCATCGTCATCTCAGCTAATGTATGTCACTGTTGGGCACGAGCCTCCTTTGTATTGGGAGGGTAATTGACCTAATATACCACGTTGGTCAGATGTGTTGCTATACGGTTTTGTTTCAATTTTTTTTCTCTAAAATAGATGTTATATGCATTTTATATCCCTTAGTCCTCTTACAATTACCCACTGGTAAGTGGTGAATTGTATGCTTACTCAGTCACCACACGGACAAGCTTAGCATACATATTATTATACAAAATAGCAAGCTAAGCAATAGTATACATAGGTATAATTGCCAAGAGCATGCAAGCAATGCTGCTGTTGCAGCTCTTATTGAATGTAATGAAACTCAATAAAGCATATTGAATGACCTATTACAGAGAAATTATCTTTTTATACTACTATAGTATTTTTTCAATTAAAAATCATGAAATGCGCAATACAATTGTCAGCTTAGTACCTAAGCTTCATATGGAAGCTCAAGGTATCACACATATGGAAGCTATGTTTCCACAGGAAGCAAACCTTCACACCATAGTCTTATTGAAGGGTCAAGAAAGCAATGTGAAAGCTGTTTCTCTGAAAGTCTCTCCGTAGCAGTCCTTAGGAATAGTTAATACTAATAATTAGGCTATCTTACATATTATTATGACTTTGGTTATTCTGCTCTACTATTGAAATTTAAATGTATTCCAATAGAGCTGCTAGTTTCCCAGATATGAAGTTTATCTAAAGTTCCATTAGTCAAAATTTTATTCTGTGAACTGAGAATGTTTTACAGAAGCCATACCTTTAAAGGGAACACATCCAAAATAGCACTTGAAGGCCGACTTTCTAGGCATTATGAAAACAATTTAAATAAATTATTAATTCAAAATTTTTAGTTTATTATTCTTCTTCTTATGTATTGGCAATCAGCTACTTATACGAGCCATTGGTGCCAGTGTCATGTTATAAATATTTTCACGTATTTAGTCTTTCAAGTTAGTCGTTGTCTAAGTCAAATTGTCGCCATTAACAGTGCAATGGCCACACTGTTAATGGTATCTTGTGGGAATTTTGATGGAAAACGAAAACGTTGTAAAGCACTTTTATATGATATTCACTACATCCCAGTAGTTCCGCCGCTTTATATTACATAAAATGCCATTAAAATTATCTAATATAACACATTAAAACACTAAGATATCGAATATAATACAAGAGCACCACATGACATTTTCAAAATCCCCTCAAAAGTCCTTAATTTATTATATTTTTGAAAGTAACCGCACAAAATGTCCGATGACACCTAATTTATGGGCATTATAGTATATTATCTATGATTTATAGTAAATTTATCTATGGATGACACTTATAAGTTTATTTGTTAGCAATGTTACAGTCATATTATTAATTTCCAAATAATATAACAATAAAATAAGAAGTTAATTATTTTTATAATTATTTAATTTAATTAGATGACTCAAATAATTTCAATAATGTAAATCAGCTCTATCTATCGGTTTTTTACACAAAATACTACGATCTTAGTTACTGGGTTTCATTGCAGAGATGACAATAGTTTGTACGTAAAATTCTCAACTGAAAGGTGTGTGGGAGTGACACCGGCATGGGGCCGCCACCCATCACGCCTTGCCCATTCAGGCGAGTCGAGGAGAGCAGAGTGCCGGGTGGGCACGTGGAATGTAAGAGGTTGTGTGGAAGGTAAGTTGCACGAGCTGATATCCGTCATAGCGGACAAACAGCTAGACGTGCTCTGTGTGACAGAGACCAAGCGAAGGGGCAGCGACGCCTGCGATCTTCCTGGTGGCGGGATGGCTCTGTGGTCTGGTGTACCACAGAGCGATCGAGCCAGCATGGGGGTAGGAGTGCTGTTGTCCTCTCGCTTGGCCTCAGGTGTGAAGGATTACGGAATGTATGATCCCAGACTTCTTTGGGTCCGTATAAAACTAGGTGTCACCAAGGTATTCATGGTTGTAGCATATGCTCCCGTGGGATCCTCGGTGACATCAGACCTAGAGAAGTTTTGGGATAATGTTAGGGAAGTTCTGGATATGGCAGAAACCAGTGAACGCGTGATTGTATGCGGAGATTTGAACGGATGGGTGGGGACCAAGCGTCCTGACTATGAGGACGTACTTGGTCCATTTGGTGATAAGAGAGTGAACGACGCAGGTAGGCTCATAGCGGATGTATGCATGGAGAGAAACCTTATTGTGTCAAAACACATTTTTCCAACATAAGGATATCCATATGTATACATAGACAAGGAATGAACAGAAAAGTATAATAGATTTAATTTTGATAGACAGTCGCCTCCGAAGCAAAATATTGGACGTAAGAGCCTACAGGGACCCCACATATGTCTCTTCTTTGAATCTGAATGACTGTATGACTGAACAGAAGAAAGAAATATATCGGCAATGTAAGAATGACACCAAGGCCTTAGTGAAAGAGAAACGTGATAGAGTAAGTATGAGTGCAGAAGATAGGCTGACTAAAAACTTCGAGGGTAACACCAAACTTTTTTGGAGGGAGGTGAAGAGGTCTCGGGGTGGTTGGTCAGCCTTCAGAATGAATAAAATAAGGTCTAAAGGTGGAGACATTCTTACACAAACACAAGACGTGTTAAGCCGATGGAGTGAATATTTTGGCGATATGTATGCGGATGCTACGGTTGGCGCCGGTGTCGCATGTGGTTTAGTAGATCAACATTCGACGACGGCGTCCTCCGATGGCATCAGTATGGATGAAGTTGAATGGGCGATAAGAAGTTTGAAAAATGGTAAGGCAGCGGGCATTGATATGGTGTCTGCCGAGATGATCAAGCTTGGTGGCTCCTGTGTCTGGGAGGCGTTCCTGTTGCTCCTCAATTTATGTTGGAGCTCGGGAATGGTTCCCGGGGACTGGAATAGCGCAGTCATCGTGCCTTTGTTTAAAGACAAGGGTTCACGTTATGACTGCGCAAATTACAGAGCCATAAGCTTGACCAGTTTGGCAGCAAAAGTGTATGGTAAAATTATTGAAAGGAGCATGAGGATGGTGTCCGATGGTTTACTGTGTGAGACACAAGAAGGTTTCAGGAGTGGAAGGGGATGCATGGATCGAGTGTTCTCTCTGCGCAACATTGTAGAGAAGCATCTGGCTCTAGGTCAGAGGGTTTTCTGCAGTTTTGTGGATCTAGAGAGAGCATTTGACAATGTTGTACGAAAGGAACTTTGGGACATTTTACCGGAGTATGGTATTAACGGTAAACTGCTACAGGCTGTGCAGGCCAGTTACATGAGCTGTAGAGCCTGTGTGCGGCTGGATGATGGAATGTCGCCTTGGTTTGACGTCAATATCGGCGTTAAGCAGGGGTGCGTTCTGTCAGCCAGGCTGTTTGTCATATATCTGGATAAATGTCTCCAAAGGTTGAACGATATGAATGTGGGAGTCCAGATGGGCGACTCAATGGTCACTGCTCTGCTTTATGCATATGATGCAGGCCTGCTGGCACAGTCAGCGACTGACCTGCAGACCCTAGTCGACACAATGACAGAAGATTGTAAGAAAAGGGGTCTACGCGTGAATGTGAGCAAAACCAAAATAATGGTCTTTGAAAGACCGACCGAGAACCAGAACAGATGTAAGAGTAACAATAGGTAATGATGTATTAAAGCAAGTGGATGAATTTGTATATCTTGGATGTGGATTTAGCTGAGATGGAAGGTACACCACTGATATAGAGCGAAGAGTGAATGCGGGAAATAGAGTGAACGGAGCGTTGGGGCAACTTCTCGGCAGCCACCACCTCAGCCAGAAGGCACGTGTAGCAATATATAACGCAGTGCTTGTCCCAACATTACTGTATGGAAGCGAGAGTTGTGTATGCAGAAAAGAGTATGAAAGTAAAATTAATGCGGTCGAAATGCGATCTCTGCGGAAAATCTGTGGAGTTAGGCTGACCGACCGCATTCGTAACGACGACGTATGAGAGCGAGTAGGTATGAAAGAGAGTATTGGTGTAAAGATGCGAAAGGGAATGCTCCGATGGTTCGGACATGTGGAAAGAATGCCGAACGAACGTCTGGTTAAGAAGATATACAATGCAAAAGTGGAAGGATGTAGGTACCGGGGGAGACCGAGACTAACCTACCTAGACCAGATCGGCCATGCACTGAAGGAAGGTGGAGTCAAGAGTCTCCGAAACCGGCGAGCGTGTATGAAGAGAATTATGAATGTTGAGGAAGCGAGTGAAGTATGCAAAGATAGAGTTCTCTGGCACTCTGTTCTCTCTGCCTACCCTGCAAGGGATATGGCGTGATGATATGTATGTGTATGTATGTATCTTTTAAGTTGGATCAAGCTACACTTGCTGTGCAAATTTGGTTAAAATCGGTTAAGTACTTTATGAGTCCATCGCGGACAAACAACGTGACACGTAATTTATATATATTAAGATATATATTCCATTGACTTTTCTATTTCACCATTCGTCCTCTGAATTTCTTAGTTTTTCTGCATGATTACCACGTCGCCTGAGGTAATTTTATTTATTTTGTTGTCATGGTATTTTTCCAATTAACTAATAAAGACATATTTTTGGATTCAAATGAAACTGTTCATTCATTATCCGGTCGGTTCGCTGGCGCTTTCCTCTTATGGCAGGATTAGAATCGCCAGTACCTTGCTTGGAAGACATATCAAGTGTTGAAAACATTGGCTAGCTCACCAAAGTTGAAGTTGATCATTATACATTGTCTCCAGCCATTCTATTTTTAAGTGGATGTAAAATATTATTTTTTGTTGCATAATCATACACTAATCACAGTCCAAGAAATAAGCTAACTTTTAAGATATTCGCACAACTCTTTTCTTGCTTTGGACTAAAAACTGTTGTGAATATACCTAATTTTTTAGACTTATTAAGGGACTTAACGTGTCTTTGCAACGTTGTAAATGGAATCCCAAACGTTTTTGTTGTTGAATTTATAGATTGTCCATTATCTTATACAGCTCTATCTTGTGTTTCCTCCAACCATGCTCCTCGATTAGTATTGCGTTTATAACAATATCGTTGCGTTTAAACACAATCTAAAAAAAAGCAGTTCCTCAACAAAGCATTGTAATCTATACATATAATAAATGTGTAGAAACCGCGTGTCTATACGAAATTAATAATTGAAATTCAATAAACAAGACATATGCATAAGTTTCTAATAATTAATATAAAAATGTGTACCGTACACAAATCTTCAAAAAATACGTAGCAAAACCTGAATTTTTTTTTTGCTCTCCACACACATATATTCTCTCCCTTATTGTTCTGACCGAACTGATCGATACTATAGAAGGAGCTGTAATAGCTCCTTCTATAGTATCTACGAGTATATATAGTTTTATGGAAAAATCAATTACTCTTCTTACCCACATTATGCTTCCTGCTCGGGCATCCCTATCTTTCCTAGAATTGTAAGTGTAACTGCATCTGTATAGAAATCTTGTTTACAGTAAAATGGATTTACGATTGAAACGATTGTTAAAATAACCAACGAATTTCATATTAGAAACTGTAATTATATTGTAAAATACTGCCTTTTTTGAAAGCGTAAAATGTGGTATTTCCATCTTTATTATAGAAAACTGATCTTAAGAGCGTGGCCTGATAATTATTTTATTGAAATGATTGGGAAGCATCTTGTATGGCAAATTTTCAGCAAAATGGCATTACACGAGAAATTCACATTGAGTAATTGTTTCTTTTATTATTTTAGGCATTTATACTGTTTTATTTTTAGTTCAAAGAAATTTAACAAAATCCGAACATTGTCACCTTATCTATACTTTACAAATATAAATATATGTATTAGTAAATAATATTTAAGTATAGCTTATGTTATCTGTATGCTGATACTATCTCGTCTATTAATTTCATCTTGTGCAATTCTTATCTAAATTTATTCAGCAGTTGTCAATACAAATGTGTGTTTTCAGTTAAATATATTTTTTAAACTTAAAAGTGTAGGGAGCTTTAACCATTCGGTTAATTTCAAAGAAAGTTTTAGGATGGAGATTGGTAGGAAGGTTGGCATTGCTCGGTTGCCGAACCATCGCCCAGCGATCATACTTGCCGCAGAGGACGCGTGCCAGGGGGCTGTTTGCAAAAAACTGGGTCATTTGGTCCCTCGCACTGCAGAAATGTAAAGTATCAAAATAAAGTTGATAATTTTTCAATACAACTCCGACCACATTTATAACGAAGTTTGATGATGCTTGCAAGTTACTTTATTTGGAAAGTTCAATATTTTCAACCCTCGTATAATTTTTTTAATTTTATAAGCCAATCTTACAACCTCATTGAGAACATATGTCTTATATTCCCATTTGTGTGGTTAGCGTTGGTGGAACAAATCTGCGCATCTATACAAAAATATTGTTCCATAGAAACTTCACTAAAAGTCTCTTTCTATCTATCGTTTCTTTCTGTCTATTTATCGTTCTATCTATCGTTGAAAATTTTCAACGTTAGATTTAATTTTAACTAGGGATGTGAGGTTAATGGATAATAATCGATTAAATAAAAATCGATCTTTCTTTATACAATATTAATCAATTTGCCAAAAATCGATTTTAATAAAAATAAATACCTAATCGATTTCTAAATTAAAGGGTAAAATATATAAAACCCTAATAAGACCTGCTGTACTGTAGGGATCAGCATGTTGGGCGACAAAAGCGGCGGATGAGAGACGACTGCATGTAGCGGAGATGCAAATGTTGAGATGGATGTGTGGTGTGACGAGATTGGATAAAATAAGAAATGAGGACATTGCTGAAAATCAGCGTTGTGGTGTTACATTGACATCACAACAAATGCTGAGCAATTATCCTTTTTTCTGCCGCAGCCGAGACGTTCACTCGATGTAATTATTATTATGTTCTCCTTATTTAGTTTATAGATTTTAGGTGTTTTCATTTATTGTAAGGTTTATTGTTGTTTTTCTCTGTGTTCCTAACGTCTCTCCTATGTGGCACTAAATAAATACTTTCTTTCTTTCATATAAGAGGAAGTTTGAAAGTTGCGCCAGTGACGGAAAAGTTAAGGAGTGAAAGGTTAACATGGTATGGACATGTGATGAGACGGGATGAAAGAAATGTTGTGAGGAAAGTTTTAAATATGAATGTTGAAGGCTTTAGGGGTAAAGGAAGACCAAAGAAAAGATGGATGGACTGCGTGAGGTATGACATGGATAGACAGGGAGTGACTGCAGAGATGACGTCTGATAGGACTGTATGGAGGAAGATGATATATTGCGTCGACCCCAAGTAATTTTTTTTTTTTTGGCGGCGGGCTACGGTACGTCAAACCCCGCTATTCCGTCCGGGGCGACAAAGGAAAAGCAGCGCAAGACCCCGTAGACCCGCCCTACAATATACCTCTCGACGCCGTGCGGGTGGGTCACTGGTACGCGGTCTTTTTCTTCAGTGGCCCACCCGGCGGTCTACCCTCACGGGTATCCTCGTTGGTGTCGACGCCCGGACAGTTTGCACCGTCGGGGCGTCGTCCTCTCGCGGTGGCCTCGCTCCCAGGGCGGACCCCAAGTAATTGGGATAAGAGCAAGATGATGATGACCTAATCGATTTCTACGAAAAAAACAATTTTTCTATTATTTAAACATCTATATAATGTTTTTCATATTGCAATAATAAACCTAAGAGATTCATATTAATAATTTATCAGATTTAAAATAAAATAAAATGAAACTACTTTTACGGATTCTATCGCGTTTGTATTTGATTTATAATTTCCCGACGTTTCGAACACTTTACAGTGATCATGGTCACGGGAGGACTGAGGAGTCTTACGTCTAATATGTCATTGTTATTACAGAAATTTATTTATATCTACCCTATAAGATATTAAATTTTGACCCACATTTTTATACAAAATTAATACAAATTCATTGCCAGTACAAAAAGCGAATGATTCTATATATAAAATTTATGTTGTTTATGATTTGTTATTATTAAGGTATTTAATTTATGATAATTATTATTGTGGCAATTTTACAATTTTTACAAAACTAACAAAACTATTCAGCTACTACCGGATCGGAACATGGCCACACTGAGAAAGATACGGCGAGAAAACTCAGGAGGCATGATACTAATTTTATTATAGAATTTTTGAGTGGCGGCCTACTTTATCTTACTAAAATTAATTAAATTATTTTTTTTTAACTATTATTGTGGGTCAAATCTATACAATAAGTACTCACAGTGTCTTGCAGTCTTGTGGTGGTTTTCTTAGTTTTATTTTTAATTAAGTGAATAACAGGATCCCAGCTTGATGATAATACCCAGCCATCCTCCCTATTGAAATTTTTATGTTTTACCAAAGAGATCTGTAAGAACTCGGATCAAGGAACATATAGCTGATATGAAACACGGCCGTCACACTAAGTCTGCAGTCTGTGAGCATAGTCAGGACCGCGCCCGCCATTACATCAGGTTTGATAAGCCACAAATCCTCGCAAAAGAACACCGATACCTGCCTAGGATAGTTCGCGAGGCTATTGAAATCAAAAAACATAAAAATTTCAATAGGGCTGGCTGGGTATTATCATCAAGCTGGGATCCTGTTATTCACTTAATTAAAAATAAAACTATACTATAACGATATTACTGTGACAATTGGTCGACCATAACTGAAGAATGGTACAAAAGTATTAGACATAACATTATCAAGATATCTAATAAATACAGAATCTATTGTTGTATCCATATCTTGTAGTAAATTATCTTGTATTGTTCTTAATCTCCAGTTGAAATTCTTCTTGGAGGAACGACATTAATGGTATTGATTAATTTTTTGCAAAATTAACATTGAAATTCCCAGCCAAAATCAATGGTAGTTTATCTTTATCGGTTTTAAAAAGCAATGCTGTGCTCGTATACACTATAGGTATGCGAGCTCAGTGCGGCTAGAGAGATTGCACACAGTTGCCTGCGCATGGCATCGCGGCGCCACGTCTCACACACTGCTACGTATAGACTACGTATAGTACATATATCATATAGCGTGGCGATGCGTCGCCACGGCCTGTATCGCCACGCCAACTATCGGTTTACTCTCGCCTATAGATGTTTCACATCAAAATTAATGTAAAAATTATCTATAAACTCCGGCATTATAAAAGATTTTTTTTTGTGCTGGTATCTATTAGCAATATTAATGGAGGTTGAGAAATTACAATATATGGAGGCTGTCTTTGTGTTTTGAGATTTACCTCTACCTGGGGCTAATACTTATTAAACATGTAGATACATGTTTAATTATGATTACAATATGTAATTCAAAAAATGACGAGCCCGCTGAGTATTTGCCCGGATCTTCTTAGTTTTTTTTCTAGTGGCCGTTTTCCGATCCGGTGGTAGATTAATTTAAATTGACTATAAAAAAAAGTTGTAAAATTGACAATGTGTAAGTGGCCCCCATAAGGACACTAATTTAGGCATAATAAACGATTGAAATAAACGGTATTTGACCTGTAAAAATAGATGTATTTGATTTGAAATATCATAATTTGTGGAACTGATTGTAAGTCTTAAAATCCTGGTCCTGGGCTTGGTTAAGGATTATCATTTGGTGGTGAAGCATAACAATCCACATAGCAATTGTTATATTCAGGCGAGCTACTTGGCCAATGAGTTACTCCTACGTTACAATTATTGTGTATACACTTGTTATATGCATATTGTAGTCGGGGTTCGTATAATAAGATAGTAATACTGCTTGCTATAGTCTGCAAATTCTTTACGATTTAATTCCTTCGTTTTGTAATAATTTGATGGCGATGGATTAACATTTCGTCGCCAATCTTGACTTAAAAATTGTGATACTGGTTTCTCTTTTGCAACGTACTTACATCACTCATAGGCTTTGGGTTATTAGGTGTTTGGAATTGCCTACGTTATAATTGGAAGTTATTGCTCAGTTTATTTATATGGCAGTGCGTGGAACATTTGCTGTGTGCGCGACGGCATTACAAGAGGCATACCATACAGTATAGTTTTATTTAATCGTGTATTTGGTCTTCTTAGTTGTAAGGTGTCTGGAAGTTTATAACAGGGCGATTCGCGGCGGCAAGTATAATGGTTTGAATGGTGAAATAATTGGTAATGATTTAAATGAACTACTTGGGTGGTTTTCCTGAGCGAATGGTTCGTTACGATTGTACATACGTTTAATTCCTCCTCCCTGTACGAGCTAGCTATTCTAGCATCTTTTGCACATTATCGGAACGTATGTAATGTACATGAAAACTTTTTGGTTCCTTGAGCCCACGAATTGCCCGCATTGTTATTTTTTTTTAAACAAGGCACGCTTACTCTCTATAGCCGTATCGATACCCTTTACTGTAGCTTAATATAAGTCACGATGGTGCAAAACAAACTAACACAACCATCATAAAACTCGTGGGGTGAATTGTTGAGTCGCTCGTTTAAGGTCGTTATAAAAGGTGGTCTCATCTCTTTGGTCGGACAAATTGTTAATCGTAGATTTTTTATGCCATACCAATCTTCAGATTTGCCGTTATGAGTTGATTATTTGTACGGTCTTCCCAATGATTTTATTTAGGATGTCGTTGACTAGACAGGTCTGGCTAGTTTATTGCCAGGGTTTGCCTTTTTAACCTCATAAGCGATTTGGTTACATAATTGTACGAATAGATAGTGGTAGGACCACGCTGCGGACAGTTCTCTGTCTACAGCCGCGGGCCGGTCCGTCCGGGGCAGTACCACACTCTCGCAGAAGATCGACGTCTGAGTAATGACAATATGCTATTGTGCCTCGTTCAGTGAGTGAGAGAGCCGGAAGCCCATCTGGGATGGTTTAAGGATTATATTGGTAGGCAGCGGTCTAGCTGTACCTTTGATATTGCAAAGGTCCATGGGCGGCAGTGACACTCACCATCAGGTGTGCAGTTTACTCGTTTGCTACCATAAGCTATAAACAAAAAAACGAATCGCGGTAATATGTGGCGTATTACCATTAAATTCTGACGCCAAATGCAGTGTTATAAATTACGTCGGCGTCACTCATTGTAATATTTATGGAGCTGATTTATCTAAAGGAACTATTACTGTCAAAATCTTTAAAAATATTGGAACGAAGTTCCTTATCGCGCGTTGCGAAAGGGGGCTAGACGAAAAAAATTACTACCGACACACAACAAAGTTGTAACGACATAACATAAAACAAACTCGCTTTCTCTGTCCCTATATCCCTATTTATGCTTAAATCTTTAAAACTACGCAACGGATATTGATGCGGTTTTTTTATAGATAGAGTGATTCAAGAGGAAGGTTTATATATATAATATATGCATAATGTAGTAGAGAAACACTGATAATTTAAGAGGTTTCTAATGTGATGTCGTAAATAAAAACATTATTTTGCGCTTACATTGCAAACGCTGGCTGAACCCTACGAAATAGATGAAAATAAAGTACTACAGTATTATAGAGCTTAAAAAGGCCTACAAAAAAGTCCGCGATGGTATATGCCTATCTCTTAAGGATAACATACTATCTCCATTTTAATACTTTTAAAAATGGCCTATTATAAAACGATAATTGAAAAGCTATTTCCACAAATACTGTATTAATCCTTATCATTTTAAATACATTAGTTGGCTTAAGCATTTCATGAAGATAATTTTTTTCCATCAGACCATGCAAATTAAATCAATACCTTAAGAGATATAGCAAAATCAAAATAATGCGCAACGAAATTAATTTCGTTTCGCCGCGCGGCCGGCTCGCGTTCGAGCTCGGGGCCCAAAAGTTTTGGTAGTCTAGTGGAATTATATATCCTATTTCCTATTAATATTATAAATGTGTGGTGACGGAGTAAGAATACTATTCACCACCCCATGTCATACCCGTGGGTGATCGTACGAGACGACTAAGGAATATATAACGCACATAACATTTGTGCGAGAGAAGGAAAACTCGAAACAAAACCCTATACCAACACGTCTGACTAGCGCGGTATACTAGGTTAATTTCCCTCCCATTACGGAGGAGGCTCGAGCCCAATAGTGGGACATTTATGGGCTGTGATGATGATGATTATAAACGTGAAAGTTTGTAATAATGTACGAGTATGGATATGAACATGTTTGTTGCTCTTTCACGTAAAAATTACCGAATGGATTTTGATGAAACTTTATAGTAATATAGCTTGCACCTCAGAATAACACATAGGCTATAATTTATAAAGATATTTTGCAAATTGGCTAAAATATAACGATAAAAATCGCTTAAGGCAGAATAAAAATATATAATAAAAATAGTAAATTAAAAATTCAAAATAATTTGATATTTATTGCCGACGCACATTTTATAGTAAGGAATTGATTCTTATGCAAACAAATGCTTTTATTACTTTCGATATTTAAAGTACATATTTTTTGCTTTTTACCGTGTGTCGTTTGGTACAATATTTTAAACGTTAGGACAATAAGAGTGCGCAGTGCTGTGGTCAGGCAGCAACTGGGCGCACTACAGATCTACAGAAATATGGCAAGAAATCTATGATCGCAGATTGTGTGACCCGAACACAAGTAAAGGCGTGAGGGCAGTCATCGTTGATGATTGTTGTATTTTAACAGCACTATCGATTTGTTAATAACATAATATATCTGTAGGTATATAGTAGATAGGTATTGAAAGTTTGTGATGTGAAACATCTTTTTGCGCGCCTTGGCAGTAAAATTGTGTCGACTACTGGAAATGATACATTGGGTAGGTACTAAGGCAAACGTGGTCATGTCGTGATACTACGCCGCTATTCTATATTCATTTGTGTGTGCGTGCGTATGACATCGATAGCTGTCTAACATAAGTGTGACATTAAATAATTAAATATTACATAATCTTAAATTCAATTGTTAATTAATATTCACTCTTTTTTATATGTAAAATGTCAATTATAATAATAAACAAAAATAACAAGTTACTTTAGAGACGAGCTTTATTTTTCTTTTTAATATTTACAATAATACCTATTTTTTATTAAGAAATAGTTATCATTCTTGCCATCTGAATTACATTAGCGAGCGCTACCTAAACTGTAGAATTCACACGAAGATAACGTAACATAAATAGTTCTGAACAAAAAATAGCGACAGTTTACTCTTTATGTGGAAGCCAATATATCCTAAATTATAAGCTCATACATGCCCCTTTATTGGGCTCGAGCCTCCTTCACACTAGAAGAGAAATTGACCTACTACACCACGCTGGTTAGATGTGTTGGTATAAGGTAATTTAGTTGAGTTTTCCTTCTCTTGCATAGATGTTATATGCGTTTTTTATCCCTCAGTCATCTTTTATGATCTCCCACAGGTACGGGGGGTCAAGGGCTTCGCCAAGGGGGAGCAGGGGGGAGGGGTCAGTTGACCCATAGAGATCAAATGTAGCTTCATGCGTTCGACTTACTCCGTTACCACGCGGAATTATAGTATTTAGTTCATTCTTATCTAAATACCTAGTTACATTTGTCGCTTTCAATATTTACCTAATGTAGATTTCAATATTGGGAAAATATCACGATATGAAATATGATTCCTTCCATAGCATCTGAACGTTTATCGGAGCAGTTTTTACATGATAAAACACAACACTTCATGATTTTCTTCGTAATAAAATAAAAATACACCTTCTTCACTAATTAATCGAAAGGAACTTCGTTCCATCCGGGTGTCCCTTGACACCTCTCGTTTCTATCTATATGGGAATATTCCTAATCCACAACCCAGCTATTCTGCAGGAGATTCGGCTGTATGTACCTGACGAATACGTGGGACGGCGGCGGCAGCCACCGCTCCTAAGGGTGCCGCGCACTCGCACCAACTTGTTACAGCACGCGCCATTCACGCGCGCTCTACGGTATGCTCAACGACGCACACTGGCGGTTTTTCTTAAATTTTTGGTCAAAACCTTTAGATTGATATTATTGTTCAAAAAGTCGAAGGAATTGAAAAAAAAAGACATGAGTAGCATTAAATTAAGTTTTATTTAACTCCAATTAACAACGTAATTTTTTTTTTTGATAATTATTAATTCTCACATATCCATATCTAGTAGATACTTTAATTCCTTTGGATATTCATTTATTTTAGAACCTTTCTTGTAATGCCTTCTCGAAATATCAGTAATATAAGGATCTGACGATACTAGAAGGTTATTAAACAGATCTTCAATGTTTTGAGTTCTACTAAATTTTCTAGCATAATACAAACATACATACATATCATCACGCCATATCCCTTGCAGGGTAGGCAGAGAGAACAGAGTGCCAGAGAAGGGCGAAGGGGGCGTTCGACCGTTGCGGCTCTACTGCGCTTGAGGCAGACGGCGGCGGAGGCCGTCACTGGCGGAAGGGTGCTGTTGGCGGTGTCTTTGGACATCGCCAATGCATTTAATAGTCTGCCATTCAGCTGCATCAGGGAGGCGCTCCGGTATCACGGAGTGCCCTTATACCTGAGGCGGCTAGTGGCAGACTATTTGCACGGGCGCAGTGTCCTCTGCGCGAATCGCGCAGGGGACATTGTGCGCACGCCCATGTCGTGCGGTGTCCCACAGGGGTCGGTCTTGGGGCCGACTCTGTGGGACATCGGTTACGACTGGGCGTTGAGAGGGAGTCTCCCCCCCGGGCTGGGCTTAATTTGCTATGCTGACGACACGCTCGTCACAGCCCGGGGCAGGACACTGCAAGAGGCGATGAGCCTGGCCACTCTCGGCACCGAGGAGATGGTCAGGCGAATCGAGGCGCTAGGCTTAGGGTGGCTCTAGATAAGACGGAGGCCATCTTGTTTCACGGGCCCCGCACGGGGCCACCCGCCGGCGCCTCGATAGTCGTCAACTCCGTCCCCATCGGTATCCAGGCCCATATGAAGTATTTGGGCCTGGTGCTCGACGGGCGGTGGTTCTTCCGGGAGCATTTCCGAAGACTTGCTCCCCGGCTGGTCGGCGTGGCGTCCGCCCTTTCACGGCTTATGCCGAATCTGGGTGGACCCAGCTTTAAAAGTCGACGGCTATACGCGGGGGTGGTCCGGTCAATGGCATTGTACGGCGCACCCGTGTGGGCGAGGGCTCTGACCGTCCGCCTTAGGCTATTCTGCGGCGACCGCAGAGAGCCATGGCGATCAGGGATATCCGCGGATACCGCACGGTGGCGACCGAGTCAGCATGCGTATTGGCCGGAACGCCCCCTTGGGACTTGGAGGCGGAAATGCTCGCCGGAATATATCGGCGGGTGTCTTCCACTCGCGAGGAAGGTGGCAAGGTTTCGCCTAACGAATTGGCCACCTGGCGCGAAGATGCCCGCCGGGAAGTCCTTGCCTGTTGGGCGACGCGGCTGGAGAGGCCTCGATTCGGACTTCGTGTCATCGAGGCCGTCCGGCCCGTACTGATGGAGTGGCTGGAGAGGCGGCACGGAGTCCTCTCTTTCCGGCTGGTGCAGGTCTTGTCGGGGCATGGTTGTTTCGGCAAGTACCTGTACACGGTCGCAAGGAGGGAGACGACTCCGTCCTGCCAGCAGTGCGGCGACAACGGGGACACAGCGCAGCATACGCTCGAGGTCTGCGTGTCCTGGGCTTCGCAGCGCTCTGCCCTCGTCGCCGCCATCGGTGCTGACCTCTCGCTGCCGGCCGTCGTGAAAGCGATGGTCGACAGTGAGAGCAATTGGGACGCGGTCGCCGCCTTCTGCGAGAGCGTCATCTTGCAGAAGGAAGCGGCGGGGCGAATCCGGGAGGATCTCCTCTTCGAGGATTCGCGCCGCCGCCGGCGACTGGGGCGGCGAAGGCGAGAATACCTCCGCCTTATGCCGCCCTAGCCGAGGCAGCGGGTGACCGGACCGGGGATTAGTCTGGTCACCCTTGGAGAGAGGCCACTGCGTGAAGACGACGCCCTGACATCGAGACATAATATTAGTCGAGATGGCAGGGCGTCGACCCGAGAGGATACCCGTGAGGGTAGACCGGATGGGCCACTGAAGAAAAGAACGCGTACCAGTGGCCCACCCGCAATGCGTAGAGAGGTACATTGTAGGGCGGGTCTACGGGGTCGTGCGCCGCTTCTCCCGTCGCCCCGGACGGATTAGCGGGGCGTGACCGATCCGTAGCCCGCCGCCAAAAAAAAAAAAAGGTAGGCACGTAAAATAGATATCTATTCTACGTGCCTACCTAGAGTGCTCTGGTCCTTTTTGGAGTACTTTGCCTAGAATAGTAAATGATTGGGGCTAAAACATACTAATGTCCAAAAAAGGGTAAAACTATGTAAAATTACATACATACATACATACCATCACGCCATGTCCTTTGCAGGGTAGACAGAGAGAACAGAGTGCCAGAGAACTCTATCCTTGCATACTTCACTCGCTTTCTCAACATTCATAATTCTCTTCATACACGCTCACCGGTTTCGGAGACTCTTGACTCCACCTTCTTCTTATCTCTATTTAAATTTAATTACTTATATTATAAAACTTTCTATTTTTAGTATGTTTTATGGCAATACAAACGGGCTTTGTCTGTGGATGGCCGTCGTATAACGTAGCCAACTTCAAATCTAACGAAACTGTTTTGAGTGCACCAATGACGTCTCTACACATATCCTTACTGGGAAGCTTATCAAACGTTGGCGGACTGCTAGCCAGTCCTTTCTGTGCATGGGCATTCAACAAATTCGGTAGAAAGTATGCTACTATGTTATTTGGTCTACCTTATACTGTAAGTATTTATTACTATTATTATTATTTTAATTTAATTCAGTCGCCGTTCCTTAGTTTATTCTCTGGTATTATACCAGTTCAGGATTAAATACTAGAAATATTCATTCATGCATCTATTCATCGATCAGTTTATCTACCACCACTATACATTATACTTTCTTACGAGAATGTCATTAAATAGTCTCATATCGCTTGCATGCAACGATTCTCTACTACTTTACGGGGGTTAATAACTGTCCTACCAACCTACTCTGCGAAGTACAATTCGTTTTGCTCAGTAAATAGTTTTTTGCCACTGTCTACGATTTAGCATATACAGATAGTATTTTATCTAGTAGAAAAATCTTGAGGGTCCATGACAGCTTCCTACAGAAAATGCTGATCAATTTTCAGATTCTTTATTCTATTTAGTGAAAACATTTTGCACTGTAAGTTATCGTTGGTTGCATACACTAGTTATAGACTTTTGTTGTAATACACAGCAAAATATTGAACAAAAATTTGTTCTCCCGAGTTGTCCTAATGAACTGGAAATATAATTAACATGAAATGACATACCGACGATCCTCATAGAACAGTTCTTAAATAACGAAGAAAAGGGGGCATAGTCCGGAGCGTGCTCGTTCGCGTCCCCTGCCAGTCTAATTAGACTGCTAATCCGGCTCGATATGCGTACCGCAATGCGGGTTAGGGCGTCCCCCGGAGGCGACGCGTACCGACCCGCCCCCGTCGGTACGAACATCGGCAGTTGCGGCGATGGGGGCCGCCACCCATCACGCCTTGCCCAGTTAGGCGAGTCGAGGAGAACGGAGTGCCGGGTGGGCACGTGGAATGTAAGAGGTTGTGTGGAAGGTAAGTTGCACGAGCTGATATCCGTCATGGCGAACAAACAGCTAGACGTGCTCTGTGTAACAGAGACCAAGCGAAGGGGCAGCGACGCCTGCGATCTTCCTGGTGGCGGGATGGCTCTGTGGTCTGGTGTACCACAGAGCGATCGAGCCAGCATGGGGGTAGGAGTGTTGTTGTCCTCTCGCTTGGCCTCAGGTGTGAAGGATTACGGAATGTATGATCCCAGACTTCTCTGGGTCCGTATAAAACTAGGTGTCACCAAGGTATTCATGGTTGTAGCATATGCTCCCGTAGGATCCTCGGTGGCATCAGACCTAGAGAAGTTTTGGGACAATGTTAGGGAAGTTCTGGATATGGCAGAAACCAGTGAACGCGTGATTGTATGCGGAGATTTGAACGGATGGGTGGGGACCAAGCGTCCCGACTATGAGGACGTACTTGGTCCATTTGGTGATAAGAGAGTGAACGACGCAGGTAGGCTCATAGCGGATGTATGCATGGAGAGAAACCTTATTGTGTCAAACACATTTTTCCAACATAAGGACATCCATATGTATACATGGAGAAGGAATGAACAGAAAAGCATAATAGATTTAATTTTGGTAGACAGTCGCCTCCGAAGCAAAATATTGGACGCAAGAGCCTACAGGGGCCCCACAGTCGACACGGACCACTATCTCGTTATTGCGAGATTTAGTGGTCTGTTCAGAAAGTGGAGGCACTGGCGAGAGCGTGTCCACTTCGGAGGGCTTGAAAGAATAAAGGTTGAAAGGTTGCAAGAAGAGTGTGTAAGAGAAAAGTATGCAGAGGGTGTCCGAGAACGGCTGACGATGGCAAGCCAGCCGCAATCGGACATTGAAGAATGCTGGAGAGTATTGAAAGAGAGTATGGTAGATACAGCGAAAGAAGTATGTAGAAGTTCAAAGAAGCATAGAAAAACAAATGGTGATGCATGGTGGGATGCGGAAGTGGCAGCTTTCGTAGAGCAAAAGAAGAAAGCGTGGCTGGACTATGTCTCTTCTTTGAATCTGAATGACAGTATGACTGAACAGAAGAAAGAAATATATCGGCAATGTAAGAATGACACCAAGGCCTTAGTGAAAGAGAAACGGGATAGAGCAAGTATGAGTGCAGAAGATAGGCTGACTAAAAACTTCGAGGGTAACACCAAACTCTTTTGGAGGGAGGCGAAGAAGTCTCGGGGTGGTTGGTCAGCCTTCAGAATGAATAAAATAAGGTCTAAAGGTGGAGACATTCTTACACAAACACAAGACGTGTTAAGCCGATGGAGTGAATATTTTGGCGATATGTATGCGGATGCTACGGTTGGCGCCGGTGTTGGATGTGGTTTGGCAGATCAACATTCGACAACGGCGTCCTCCGATGGCATCAGTATGGATGAAGTTTAATGGGCGATAAGAAGTTTTAAAAATGGTAAGGCAGCGGGCATTGATATGGTGTCTGCCGAGATGATCAAGCTTGGTGGCTCTTGTGTCTGGGAGGCGTTCCTGTTGCTCCTCAATCTATGTTGGAGCTCAGGAATGATTCCCAGGGACTGGAATAGCGCAGTCATCGTGCCTTTGTTTAAAAACAAGGGTTCACGTTATGACTGCGCAAATTACAGAGCCATAAGCTTGACCAGTTTGGCAGCAAAAGTGTATGGAAAAATTATTGAAAGGAGAATGAGGATGGTGTCCGATGGTTTACTGTGTGAGACACAAGGAGGTTTCAGGAGTGGAAGGGGATGCATGGATCAAGTGTTCTCTCTGCGCAACATTGTGGAGAAGCATCTGGCTCTAGGTCAGAGGGTTTTCTGCAGTTTTGTGGATCTGGAGAGAGCTTTTGACACGGTTGTACGAAAGGAACTTTGGGACATTTTACCGGAGTATGGTATTAGCGGTAAACTGCTACAGGCTGTGCAGTCCAGTTATATGGGCTGTAGAGCCTGTGTGCGGCTGGATGATGGAATGTCGCCTTGGTTTGACGTCAATATCGGCGTTAAGCAGGGGTGCGTTCTGTCAGCCAGGCTGTTTATCATATATCTGGATAAATGTCTCCAAAGGTTGAACGATATGAATGTGGGAGTCCAGATGGGCGACTCAGTGGTCACTGCTCTGCTTTATGCAGATGATGCAGTCCTGCTGGCACAGTCAGCGACTGACCTGCAGACCCTAGTCGACACAATGACAGAAGATTGTAAGAAAAGGGGTCTACGCGTGAATGTGAGCAAAACCAAAATAATGGTCTTTGAAAGAGATAAAACCAGAACAGATGTAAGAGTAACAATAGGTAATGATGTACTAGAGCAAGTGGATGAATTTGTATATCTTGGATGTGGATTTAGCCGAGATGGAAGGTACACCACTGATATAGAACGAAGAGTGAATGCGGGAAATAGAGTGAACGGAGCGTTGGGGCAACTTCTCGGCAGCCACCACCTCAGCCAGAAGGCACGTGTAGCAATACATAACGCAGTGCTTGTCCCAACATTACTGTATGGAAGCGAGAGTTGGGTATGCAGAAAAGAGTATGATAGTAAAATTAATGCGGTCGAAATGCGATCTCTGCGGAAAATCTGTGGAGTTAGGCTGACCGACCGCATTCGTACGCATAGATGTTATATGCGTTTTATATCCCTTAGTCGTCGTCTCTTATGATCCCACGGGTTAAGATAGGGGTTGGTGTATTGTATTCTAACTCTGTCACCACACGGAAAATCAATAGTACATACATATCATCACGCCATATCCCTCGCAGGGTAGGCAGAGAGAACAGAGTGCTAGAGAACTCTATCTCTGCATACTTCACTCGCTTCCTCAACATTCATAATTCTCTTCATACACGCTCGCCGGTTTCGGAGACTCTTGACTCCACCTTCCTTCAGTACATGACCGATCTGGTCTAGTTAGGTTAGTCTCGGTCTCCCTCGGTACCTACATCCTTCCACTTTCGCATTGTATATCTTCTTAACCAGACGTTCGTTCGGCATTCTTTCCACATGTCCGAACCATCGGAGCATTCCCTTTCGCATCTTTACACCGATACTCTCTTTTATACATACTCGCTCTCTTACGTCGTCGTTACGAATGCGGTCGGTCAGCCTAACTCCACAGATTTTCCGCAGAGATCGCATTTCAACCGCATTAATTTTACTTTCATACTCTTTTCTGAATACCCAACTCTCGCTTCCAAACAGTAATGTTGGGACAAGCACTGCGTTATGTATTGCTAAACGTGCCTTCTGGCTGAGGTGGTGGCTGCCGAGAAGTTGCCCCAACGCTCCGTTCACTCTATTTCCCTCATGGTAATAATATGATAATATTATATATATTAACTAGCAGACCGGGCCACGCGTTGCTGTGGCTTAGGTTAGCTTCAGTAACACTTTTTGTTTATTCTAACAAATTTTAACTTATATGAAGCGTTTGTACATTTAACATAGCGCCATCTATTAAATACTTACTGAATCCAGTCAACAGATTCCGCCATCTTTTAAAATCCTTTTGACATATCATATGATTTGACTGTCAAATATTAGACATATAATAAATTGAGATTTAAGCTATCCTATCTTTTAAGTTGGATCAAACTACACTTGCTATGCAAATTTGGTTAAGATCGGTTAAGTACTTTATGAGTCCATCGCGGACAAACAACGTGACACGTAATTTATATTAATATATATAAATTGACACAAACAACGTGACACGTAATTTATATTAAGATATGCGATCATAAGTAATAAAAAAAATCTTGCTAGTTAGCAGTACATTGTCCATGTTACCTATTTTGAGTACAGTTTATTATTTTTATTCAGATATCCTGGGCAATTATATTTCTGACGAACAATGTGACACTTATTTTAATAGCTTCTGCAATAGTTGGCATCGGAATTGCTGGACAAAATGTGTCAATTATTTATATTTCGGAGATAGCGCATGATACAATTAGAGGAGGTCTCACTGCATTATCAACTACTACATTCTTTCTAGGTAAACGTACACGTTTAATAGATTATTATTAGTTTAGTAATGTGTGACTGCACAGATGGCATAGTGGTTAAGACCAACCTGCTGTGAGTGCTACGCCTGGTCTGGTAATATAATCCCATAATGATTTATGTCGGATCATAGTATAAGTGTGTGTAGGATGTTTGTGAATTCACGTATGTATTTTTTGTGTTTATGGATATTCCATCTACGCCAGAAAGGAAAACTAAATAAGAGAACATGATTAAAGTTTAAAAACATTCATTAGCTCCATAAAACTCTTCTTCGGTCCACATTAGGTCACCAAGACGTTAGCACTTTGCATTAATTTCTTTTTACAATATTTTATTTATATAATGAATTTTGATTTTTCTAGTATCTATTATTTTTATGTAGCTATAAATGCCAATAAAAATTAAAATTATAACATATTATTTATCACGTTCCTATAGTGATTGTATATATATATATATTAATAAGCTACAATATATAATATTAAATGGTCAAGAACTTAGTTCCTTAAAATTATAATTTGCAGATATTTATTTATACTTAATATAATATTTAATATAATGGTCATAGATGCGAATGTTCTTATATAATTGTTGGAATACCAATGTCCTTATATTCATATACTATGTAGACGTAACCTCTATAACGCTATTTATTAATTTTACAGGAATCTTAATATCATACATTTTAGGTGATTGCCTTTCATATATGACGGTAGTGATCATATATTTGACGTTTTCTTTGATAAATCTGATGTTACTTGCAATCTTACCAGAGTCTCCGGTGTTTCTAGTACTTGTTGGCAAGGAAGAGGTAAGAAGCATTTTCTGATAGAATAGTAATAATAATTCGTCAAAAAGATTGTTGACATTTATAATTTATGTATAGGAAGCAGCGAAAGCAATTTCATTTTACAAATGCGTGGAAGTCAAATCGGAAAAAGTTGAAGCAGAAATATCTAAAATTAGACTAATGATAGACCCAAGGTTGGAGAAAATGCTTCAAGAAAGTGGAAATGGTAAGATCACTGATAAAATGACATTTATAAAAATTGCGTAGGATAAGAAGTACCCGATAATTGCTTTATTAGCAAATGACGTTTCATTTTGCACATGCCCTATGAAGACATTCAGTTGAGTTATTAATAACTCAACTGAATGTTTTCAAAGTTTACGTAGATGTTATCAGGAATATAGAACAAGGCCTAATAGCTTTCATCTTGGAAAAAAAAATGTGTTACTGAGAATATAATATAATAAGAGTATAATATAATAATAAGGAAAATAGTTATAGAAAATAGATAGTTAATATTTAGTGTATACATAGCTCAGGCTTGCGCAAAGATAAATTATATATAATTGGTATTAATAAAATAATTACTACTGCACCCATCGCTTCGATTAGTCTGGGAGCAAATTCTCCATCAGCTGTGAATAGTATATTAAAGTTTCATTAAGAGTTATTAGTGCCCTACGTTAACGCCAAGTTATGATGATTACAAAGAATGCATGAATAATACTTCAAAACAGTATTTTAATGAACCTCTTGTGTCCATCATGGCATAGGCCTCCCCACGAGAATGCCACTCAATACGGTCCTGTGCTACTTACAATCAACGGTTTCCTGCGACCTTCGTAATGTCGTCAGTCCACCTAATGGGGCCCATCCACACCACATGGGGTTGTCGGTTCGACGAGCGATATGTCCTGGCCATTGCCACTTCAATGTGTTAATTCTTCGAGCTATGTCGGCCGTTCTTTTACGGATTTGCGTATTACGGGTTTTATCACGTAGATAAATACCTAGTATAGCCCTCTCCATAGCACGGTGAGTGACTTTGAGCATTTTTATAAAGCCTTCATTTAGAGACGACATTTTAGTGCCATAAGTCATCTCTGGTAACAAACACTAGTTATAAACCTTTGCTTTCAGACACTGCGGAATATTAGACGAGAAGACCCTCGTAAGTTTCCCAAACGCTGCCCAGCCGAGTTGGATTTGTGGTCTGACTTCTTTCTCAAAACTGGATCTAACTAATTGGACTATTTGTCTTAGGTAAACATAGTGATCGACAACTTCGAGAATCACTTTCCCAACCAAAACCGGTACAGAAATGACATGGGCATTAGACATGACTTTCGTCTTATCCATACCTACTAGTTGGGCAATCTTGCTGAGGTCATTGAGTATAGTGCCAAGTTCCTCCAGTGTAATAAGAAGTAAATGCTATTTATAAATACCCGATACGAAACGAAAAATGATGTCACAAACGGGGTTCGAACCCGCACCTATTGGGAATCCGGCCCAACCGTGCTGCCACTTACACTTTTTCGTTTCGTATCGGGTATTTATAAATAATTAAGCATATTAAATGCTAAAAATTTCAGTAATTTGAATAACAAGGTTGTGTCATCGTTTAATACAATTCTAACTGTAAAGTTTGAAGTGTTAAGTCTATACAATGTGTAAAACATTGTCCGATAGATGGCATACGTCACCTTGAAGACGTAAGATATAATATGATTCGAAATTTGCATGTCCTAAAATAGTTCACAATGGTGTAAGTGGCAGCACGGTTGGGCCGGATTCCCAATAGGTGCGGGTTCGAACCCCGTTTGTGACATCATTTTTCGTTTCGTATCGGGTATTTATAAATAATTAAGCATATTAAATGCTAAAAATTTCAGTAATTTGAATAACAAGGTTGTGTCATCGTTTAATACAATTCTAACTGTAAAGTTTGAAGTGTTAAGTCTATACAATGTGTAAAACATTGTCCGATAGATGGCATACGTCACCTTGAAGACGTAAGATATAATATGATTCGAAATTTGCATGTCCTAAAATAGTTCACAATGGTGTAAGTGGCAGCACGGTTGGGCCGGATTCCCAATAGGTGCGGGTTCGAACCCCGTTTGTGACATCATTTTTCGTTTCGTATCGGGTATTTATAAATAATTAAGCATATTAAATGCTAAAAATTTCAGTAATTTGAATAACAAGGTTGTGTCATCGTTTAATACAATTCTAACTGTAAAGTTTGAAGTGTTAAGTCTATACAATGTGTAAAACATTGTCCGATAGATGGCATACGTCACCTTGAAGACGTAAGATATAATATGATTCGAAATTTGCATGTCCTAAAATAGTTCACAATGGTGTAAGTGGCAGCACGGTTGGGCCGGATTCCCAATAGGTGCGGGTTCGAACCCCGTTTGTGACATCATTTTTCGTTTCGTATCGGGTATTTATAAATAATTAAGCATATTAAATGCTAAAAATTTCAGTAATTTGAAGTAAATGCTATATTGTATTAGACAAACAAAGAGAGTATTTAGCCTGAGCTCAGTGATGGCAATGCGTAATTAATCTGTCATGGCAATTTCAATTCCTTCTGAGTGCCTTTTTCTTTAAGTCGAATCCAAACTTTCCGATAGTATAATAGATTAAATCATTCCTCACAGCTCTTACCTTTATTATATTTATTTTTGCGCCGTCTATTCTAAATGTATATAAGGTATTTGTTATTAATTAAACAGTAAAAACATTGAAAACAGCCCTTTCTTTGCATTGACATAGATTCTATGTCCCATAATTACTGTTTAGTCATGTACTCATCCGGCTTGAAAGACCATTTATTGGGGTGTTTCCTTAGGTAATGGGCAGAATATAAGTATTGGATTATAATATTATATAGTATGCGAAGTTGCTCTAAAACAGACAATGATTGTTGCGACTGCGACGAGCATATAAAAATGATAAGAAGATAAATGTAAATATGTAATGCGTGCGCGAGACGATGTATGTTGCTCGGGCGATGTATAATCGGCCGACGCGGAGCACGTGGCGAACAGCTGTTGCTCTTTTTTACCGTGGCGTCTTTCCTTTCGTCGAGCTAAGTTGAGTAGAGGTACGATATGTTGATACAAAGGAAAGTGATACGATCGTTTAACAATATGAAAGGGTTTGATACAAATACGATAAGATATATTGATACAATGTATTCTGGGCCCATCTCTACTAGCTGCGTCTATGGACAGCTGCATTTGTGTGGTCTATGTACAGAACATAAAAAAGGGGCCAAAAAAATAAGCAAGATTTCATATTATCTCATAAAAATGACTGCGAATTTTGTAGTTGTGAAATAAAATATCTTACTCTCTTTAATATGTGTTATTACTGTGTGTATATCGTGATTTATTTACGTACTTATCTGTCGTTATCTTTATACATTGTACTTTAGTATATTGTAGAGAATTAGTTATAGGCTTACACGAATTATACATTTTCATCGACAAAGTAATTATTCAACTTGATTGTCATACCTAAAACTATATATATATATATAATTATATTATTATTGTTCTACCCTCAATAAGATAAGAGCAAAAGTGGTCTACGAGTTGATAAACATGTTGATATAGGGTTTTATTTGCAGTTTTCTCAATGAGTTTGCCGGTGGTCTATCGTGTAGAGATGGGCTTAGAATACAGTATTTCATCATTTTCTACTTTCGCGTAAGAGTCGCTAATCTGGCTGACCAAGGACTAAGAGAATGGTCCACAGTCAACTTGTCATTTTATCTTGATGTTTTGTAACGTTGCGAAGGCAGCTTCCTTACTTAAAAATACGACAAAATAAAATATCATATATATTTTTTTTATATATAGTACAATAAAAGGTTAAAGTTTGTTTTGAAAATGGTATGATGATATTGGCCACCATTCTGATTAATACCTTAGGAGAGTTGAAATCTAAAGTTTGCTTCACTTTTCGCAGCATTTGTGTGTCGAGCTTGACCATAGTGTAATGTTCTTGAGCTCATCCAGGGTTTTCAAACCTTTAGTAGACAACAATGACTTAGATTATCATATAAAAATATATCACGATCTTGGAATAACGCTCAGAAGTATCTACAACTGCCTTATTAGTATCTCTTTGAAAAATCATGGTACAAAAATGCCGATTCTAGATAACGCGCCCCAAACGGTTATACAATTTTCATGTATGGGGTTATACAATCTTCATCTTCGTTCGTGAAGTTGTTGGGGTTTAGCGCCACTCCAATCTGCAAATGAAATCTTGAGAGATTGAAATTTTCTCACGTCCTAGAAAACATGCGTAATGAGGTAAATTTTCTACAAAAGCTTCACTGACTGTTTTTGTGTAAGAATATCATCTGATTTAGGTTTTTATGCTACTGCCAGTGTGTAATTTCGTATTGGCTGTGATTTTAGGGTTTCTTGATGAAATCATGTGACCATGTGTGTGATCAAAAAGTTGAAGAGTAGCAGCTCCGTTTTTCGCGCAGGCGGGCAATTCTTCTTATATGAATAGATCACGAAATTATGATAAAAGTTCGTATTCGAATTTTGCTCGAGCGGGATTGATGCATTCTGAAAGGCTCATCGGGAACGGACCAATCAATCATCATCATCTCAGCTCGTATACGTATCAATGCTGGGCTCGAGTCTCCTCGACAGGAGGAGGGAAATTGACCTACTATAATATGCTGGTTAGACGTGTAAGTATAAGGTTCTATTTCGGATTTTCCTTTTCTTGCTCATGTTATCTGCATATCATAATCACTTGCTGTATTTACGGCATCCACCGGCAAGAGAGGCGATGCATTGTATTCTTACTCCATCACCACATTGATATCTAAAGTAATATATTGTTTAATAGGTTTAACAGGGATCATTTGTTTGGGTTTCAGATCTTGAAACAGCAGAGAAACTATTAGAAAACATGACATTAGATCATCAAAAGAATAATGAATCTGCTTGGAGGTTTTTAAGTAAGTTTATTTTTATTTACACAGACAACATTTGTTGTTTCAGCTTATTTTTTAATAATAATAATAAATTTTATTTCCTCCTTTTACTTTACGTTGGTGAAGTCGTTGACTTCTGTGTTAGATGGTAAACTTGTGTTACAGAAGTCGGCACCCTCCTATTATTTTTTTTTTTTATTTTTATTTTTTCCAAACTCTAATTGTTTGGGCATACGGTTCCCCTGACATTATCAGGGACCTTCAATTAGCAGTGTTAAATAAAGTTATTATTATGTACAAACTTAAAATTAGATAAAAATAATAAATAATAATACTAACTTAATGTTACTACAAGAAGCAAAAATTTAGGTGAAGACAAGTTTTACAAATTATACTACAAGAGAGTAAATAACAATAGAGATAACAAGTTAAGAAGAGAAAAGTAACAGATTAAGGAATAGTAATTAGAAAATAGAATTGAGGAAAGCTAAAGTTAAGGAAAAATAAAGAGTTAAAGTGACATAAAAGGTAATACTAACTTAATATAGGCAACATATATTTTGCTCAATTTAAAATAATATAATAAACTATAGTCCCAAAAATATACATAGCTTACATATTTTTAATTTTTTTTTTTTTCTTCTTTTTTTTTTAAGTTTGTAAGTAGTAGAGCTTATGGTAATATAAACAAAAAAAGAAGAAGAAGTCAGTAGCAGATAGTAAAAGTAATAGAATAAAATATAGAAGTGATTGTGAGTAAATACATTGTTTACTCTGCTAATATTGATTATTAGTTACAATTGTTATTATGTTGAAATGGGAGACAAAATATAGATTCGGTAATTACTTCGTTGTTGGTAGTGCCATCTGTTAAATAGTTATATAATAAGAATATTATACAACCTGACTTAATTGATTACATTAATATAAATATTTTTGTTTATAAAATAGTAGATTAAGATATAAAAATCATTATACCCCTAAAAATATGGTAATAGAATTTACAATCAATTAGAGATGTAGAAATATGTAGAAAATGTAATGATGTATGTATAATGTTTTATAAAAATAAGTTTGGTTATATATATATATATATATATATATATATATATACACATATACACACATACATACATACGTATATATACATACACACACATACACATACATATGCATCACTTACAAGGTGTAAGGTATATTACATAAATAAGATATATAACAAGATAGGTTGTGGAATATAATGGTGTGTTGTAAATAATTAATATATTGTAGAAAATTAATTTAATTAATAATTAATATAATTATTTATATTTAATAAAGTTAATATATTATAATTTATACTGTAACAATATATCGATTTATTGTGCATATTATATATTTGTTTTTTTTTGTAGTATATATTTGTTTCTAGTTAATATATTGTAGTGTATAATGTTGTAGTGTAAAAATTAATAAAAGTGTAGTTGCTTAATATGATTTGATTTAAGTATTATTAAATCTGGATATAGTTTATTTTTTGTTTCTTTGTATTGCTAAATTAGCTAGTTTCTTACAATAGTTTATGGCCTATCTATCCTATCTATCTAGAGGCCGGGTGTCTTCGTTAGTTAGGAGTTCAGGTATGTTTTCAGTGGTTATTGTTATGTCTGTTTCTTGTTCTAGTGTGTATCTGTCGTATGTGTGTATGGGGCATTCTGTGATGATATGTATAATGGATTCGTCGGAGCCGGTGTTACATATACATAGTGGGTTCTCTTTGCATTTGAATCTGAAGAGGTATGCAGAAAACCCACCATGACCTGTAAGTATTTGGGTTAGAGTACTGTCTAGATGTAGATGTTTTAGCGTTTTGTGAGCTGTTATCGCATTGGGGAAGAATATTTTGGTTGTATTTGCTGTGGTGTGGGTTGTGTATCTGTTATTCCATTCTTCTATTGAGTTGAATTTGATTAGCTGTTTTGCGTAGGAGATGGGATATTTGTCGTATATTGGTTCAGTGGTAGGTTCAATAGCTGCTAGCTTGGCTAACTCGTCTGCTTTCTCATTTCCCTCCAGGCCGATGTGTGACTTAATCCAGTAGAATATAATACTCTTATGTTGGGAGAGACAGTTGTTTAAGTGAGTATGGATTTTTGTGGCTAATGGGTGTAGGCAGAGGCTATCAGCAACAGTATCCAACGCAGCCCTAGAATCACTGAGAATGGCACATTTTGCAAACTCACTATTGACCACCATCTCTACCGCCAGGCATATGGCTAGCAGTTCCGCCTGGTAAACAGTGCAGTAGGGAGCCAAACAGAATTTTTGGTTATCAATTTCTATGTTATTGTCCCAAATGGTATATGCTGCGCCAACTTTATTGTTAATTTTGCTACCATCGGTATAAATACATACTGCACTGTTTACAACGATATCGAGATCATCTTAATTGTCAATTTTGTGATACTGCCAGCTCACACGGTTCGCCGGATAGGATAGTTTGCAGAATGATGTCAGTATTTCAGGTTTTTTACCATCGATTAACTCTATATGCCCCCTTTTGACATCGTACAAGGAGGCTTTCTCTCTTATGCAGATGTCAAGAGGGAGCATATCTGCGAGCAGTAGGGAGGCATTGAGTGACACTGTCCTGTATGCCTTGCATATTTTTAAAGCAAAATGTCTTTGTAGTGAGTTCAGTTTTTTCTGTATATATTGTTTGTGTGTAGCGTATGCCCAGGCGCTAGCTGCGTAGGTTATGATGGGGATTATTGTGGCATTATAAATAATTTTGATGATTTCAGGGTGGAGGCCCCAACTTGTTCTGGCGGCTTTGGATAGCTGTTTGCTGACGTTCAGTGCTTTTTACATATGTGGGTAGTATGAGCGCTAAACGTCAGGTGACGGTCTACCATTAGCCCCAGAATCTTAATCTCATTGACATAGGCAATATCGATCCCGCCCATGGTCAGGCGTGGAGTGTCATATTTGAGTTTTTTAGTTATGATCATAGCATTTGTTTTGTTTGGTGCAAAGGTTAATTTGTTTTTGACACCCCAAGCTCGAACATGCGCGAGGGCAACATTACCCACGTGTTCAATATCCTCTGCTGAATTTTCCGTAAAGATGAGTATGACGTCGTCTGCGAATGCCTGGCAATATATACCTTTTCGCATCAGACTTTTGAGGATCCAAGATGAGATTCCATAATATGGGGCCTCCAATAGAGCCTTGAACACAGCCTTTTTCGGTGGTTACAAAATGTTCATAGCCGGCGTATCTTAGTCTGATCAGTCGGTCAGTCATGTAACTGTTTAAAATTTTGCGTAGTGCCAAGGAGCATCGTTCTTCCGCCAATCTGACTTTGATGGTTGGCCACCATGCACTATCAAAGGCCCCCTCTATGTCCAATGACGCAATTGTGATTAGCTTTTTCTGGTAGAGTCCGCATTTCACGTGTGTCATTAGATCATAGAGAGAGTCCTCTGTGCTGCGTTGTGGCATGAAGCCGTACTGGCGGTGACTGATCCTTGGCACTAAATGCCACATAAGCCTTCTCACAACCATTTTTTCTAGGATTTTACCAAATATAGGCAGTAGGCCGATGGGTCTGTATGATTTAGGATTGTCATAACTGTCTCTCCCTGGTTTCCTGATAATGATTGTCACTGCTTCTTTCCATGGTGTTGGGAAATGAAACAAGCTGAGACATTTATTGTAAAGTGCTAGATGGAGATCGGGGTCGTTGTTAATAACATTTTGACATATGTCGGCCGTTAATCCGTCAATGCCGGGAGCCTTTTTGGCGTTAAAGTTTTTGGTGGCTATTTCCAGTTCGTTAATTGTGAAATCATGTTCGGGGGTGGGGGTAGATCTGTCACAGCTGGAGTCGTCAAACATGGTTCTAATGCGAGTTTTTAAGTGGTCAAGATTGTCATAATTAATATCGTCTATGGGGTAAAAAGTATTTGCAAGGAGTTCGGCGGATTCTTTTTTGCTTAATTTTTTGTTTTGCCATGTGAGTGGGATATCATCTTCAAATTTACTTGAATATTTTATAATTCGGTAGATTCCGTTCCATACGCTTCCTTTGTCTTGTTGTTCACAGAAGGTTTTCCAGCTATTGATTTGCATAGTTTTGGTTTTTTGTTGGTATTGGTCTTTCAGTAATAGGTATTCATTTATCACATAGTCTTTTCTCGAGGTCCGAGCATTTTTAATGTGTCTCTTCTTGACTGCCAATTGATGTTTCATCTCTTTTAACTCTTCTGTCCACCACGGAATTCTCAATCTTTGTGTGTCTTTTTTAGGTGGAAATATTGTTTTGCAAGTATCGATAATAGTGTTTGTGTATTTGGTGATGAAGTTGTCTAGGGTGGTGTGAGAATTTATGTTTTTTATTTCATTGGTGTTGATATGTCTGTCGAGTTTAATTTCTTTAAGCTTGGTTTGAAACTTTGACCAGTTAGCGTTGTTCGTGTTAAATTTTCTGGTAGTTCTGCGTATTAGTTTACCTTCACTTTTTTCATGTGTATGTCGAAAGAAATTCCGTTGTGGTCAGAAGTAGTCAGGTCATCAATAACACACCAATTGTCAATCAAGCCGAAGAGCTCGGTGCTGCAGAGAGTGACATCTATGTGGCTGGTGTATTGTTGTTTGCCTCTTATTACGTTAAACGTTGGTTTGTTGCCTGTATTAAGAATTTAGATATATTAGAAATTAATAATAGAAACAATAGACAACTATTAAAGAACTTTAAAGATCTAGAAAATAACATCAAAAATGACATAAAACAAGCCGTTAAGACCATAATAAATAATAGTAATAAACTTACCAACACAATGGAATCAATAGAAGAAATTAAAATAAACACCAGAGACGCAATAGACAACTTACAAAATATCTTCGACTCAGTTAACAAAAGCAACCATGACCCTAGCAAAAATAACAAGGAAGATATTCTAATAAAAGAACTAAAAGAAATCAAAAACAATAGTGAAACAATAATTGAAAACTTAGAAACCACAAAAACAACCAAACCTTCTTATGCTGAAATTCTCGCTAAACCCTCTTATGTCAAACCCAAATATTCAATCATTGTAGCATCCGACGACAAATCAACATCATCAGAGACTTTAGAGCAAGTAAGAAGCACTCTCAATGCTACTGAAAATGGTCTACAAATCAACGGAATCAGAAAAATTAAAGATGGAAAAATCGTTATAAGTTGTGCAACCAGAAACGAAATTGATAAAACATCATTAAAGCTCCAAATCAATAAAAATTTAACAATAGAGAACGCCAAAAATAAAAACCCTTTAATAGTACTGCGCAACGTATTAGCATACAACAACGACTCCACAGTCCAAAAAGCACTAAAACATCAAAATTCCAACATTTTCAAAAACCTTACAGAAGAACAGTCGCTACTTGAATGGAGGTATAATA
Organism: Lymantria monacha; assembly: GCA_905163515.2. NCBI lineage: Eukaryota > Metazoa > Arthropoda > Insecta > Lepidoptera > Erebidae > Lymantria > Lymantria monacha. Next base: position 5,882,133 of record LR991102.1, read on the forward strand.
GACGAGCTCGCAATCCATTGGAAACCAATATGGTATACCAAGTATCACCAATACTATACCATAGACTAATTTCTTCTGGGAAAGTGTTCATTGATCTCCAACACGTACGGATAGAGGACCAAACACCCCTCGTTCAATGTACCAAATGCCTAATATATGGTGTCACGTCTTTACCTTGCCAAAAGAAAATAAAATAATACTACTCACAAATAATAAGCAGGACTTTAATGAACAATATTATTTTATGAAATAAAGTTTAATAAGTTTTAACAAAATCAAGGTCTCAGTCGCGGTTTCGGTAGGTTCGGCGTTCTACAACAGCATCAATATAACCCACTCTCATGTGCTATATTCCTCGTTGATATACCCCGGCCTGAAGTGAGCACCAGATCAGGGCTGAGACGGCAGCGTCCAGTCCACGGGGAGTTCCTGCGTAGACGATATTAAACTTATTTTAGCATTAAGTGGGTAAAATCATGTACTGCCACTATCCCAAGCGGATGATCTTCGACATGATGAGTAGCGAGCGAAGCCGGATGAAGTTACTAATAAGCACGAGGAGCAGAGGATAGAGTTATTTAAATATTACAGCTGGGTGGAAGTGTCAGTTAAAAAAAACATTCAGTAACGGTTTTTAGCTGTAGGTACATGGATGAATAGCGTAAGCATCTAAATGAAAACAATATCTACTAAAGTGTTTAAATAGACTGATAGGCTCTAAATAGCTACGTTAATTTAATCATAATAATCTACAAAAATAAATTATACACAACTTACCCAGTACGGGAATTCAACACTATTAAAATATAATAGCACAGTGATAGAAAACAATACTTTATAACAATACTATATTAATCAGTTTAGTAATCTATATCTACTGCCGCTTAGTATTAATTAAAAAAAACGAATAACGGCTGTATATTGAGAAGAACGGCCGGCTTCTCCGTGAGCCACGATCGAATGCCGCAGCGACCCGAGCTACCGATATCTGGCGATAACCGGTTTAGCGAGCGCGGAGACCGAAGGAATTCCATATATAAATAAATTAAAAATGTTTGCGTGTATGTTGAAACATAATTATTTTTTTACTATTTTTTTAATATTATTCAGAACATACATATTTTTATAATATAAGGATAACATAATATTTTTTATGTTACAATGGCCATGGCAAAAAACAATGTACACATTCAACAGTCTTCTGCAGCTACTGCGGCAACAACCATCTCAGAGCCGACTGCCCCCAATTCAAACAGGGATATCCACCAACTTGCCTCAACTGCTCCTTAGCCAAATTTACAAACACAGCACATGCCGTATATAGCCCCGATTGCCCAGTCAGACGAAAATGGGACACCTTAGCGCGCTCTAACATCTCCTACTGCTAAGGGCACCCCAAGTAACACATGCTATAATACCAACCTAACACTAACCCACCAATACACCGTGATACAAGCAATTCTCCAAAGGAAGGACCTGGCCACCACTGAACTCATGCTAGAAGCACAAAAAAGACACATACATTTCGGACTGATACAAGAACCATACGTTGGTGCTCAAAATCATATGAAACACTACACAGGTGCAAGAATCTTCCAAAACACAAATCACGCAAACACAACACCACACAATATAAATACACACAACACCAAACAATCAAACACAGTTAAAGCCGCCATAATAGTCTTCGATCCAAATATTAGTGTTACACTTGACACCAACTTAACCACCAACAATATAGTCGTAGCTACTTTACAAACCAGCGCATGGAAGATTCTTGTCATCTCTTATTATTTCGAACCAAACACGCCGCTGCAAAACTATCTAGATCACATAACAAAAGTTTGCAATGAACAAGGTCCTTCTAAAGTCCTAATCGGAGGAGATGCCAACGCCAAGAGTATCTGGTGGGGAAGTAACAAGACCGACCCTCGAGGCGAACAATTCCTCACAACAATCAGCCATCTAAATCTGGCACCCTCCTATTTGAAGTGGTACATATGTACATACATCAAAGAGTTAGGTCCTAGGTCGATTTACAACTTTAGTCGTCTTTTACGACATTACGAGCAAATTAAGGGTGGGTAGTATTTGTAGTTGTATCAAACAACATTATATGGTATTTTTGCAGTTATAAAATCCGCATAAGGTGTACATATATGACTATCTTTTGCCGTGTGGAATATTGTGTGTGAAATATCAGAATTTTTAATAATTTAGGATACTTATTTTGCAAATAATACACATGCTGCTTTGGTTTACTGTAACTGGTTTCTATTAATACATTTTTATAGTAGTAAGGCCACACTGTTGATAGTTTACTGTTACAGCCGCTGGCAGGTTCGTCCGAGATAGTACCACACTCTTGCGCAGAAGATCGACGTTTGAGCAGTGGCAGTTAGGCGCTTTAAAGTCACTTTTTGCACTTCCAAATTGCAATTTGCAATTTTCAAATTTCATTCTAGTCTTTTCTCTTTCATTATAATATGTTCTTAACCCTTAATTACTCGCACAAAGAAAATCACAAGTTTTGTGATTAATTAATTACTCCTATCCTGCCTACCTACCTTAATTACTCGCTTGGGGTCTCAAGAGATCCCATTGTAGGAGTTATTTTTAATGTGTAGTAAATAAATATGTAAATGAAATTATTTTATTATGAAAGTACTTTATTTTATCAAAGTACTTTATTTATAATTTTAAGAAACAACACAAATAACATCTTGTTAGGCAAAATACAAAAAAAAACTCGAAGAAAGTAACATTTTGTACTTATATTGAGATCAATTGAAAATAAATATATTTTTTTAGCAACTTGCCAAATCACTGTTGTCACACTGTTGACAGTACGCCACAGAGTGATCATTGCACACAAATTTTGTGCATACGTTGCCACTTTGAGATCACTTTTCCGCGGACAGTTGTAACAACGCCCACGATTCGCTGAAATGCCCGACGTGGTCGGTTGAATGCGATTCTCCTGTGCATTAATTTCCTTCCGTGCATTTTTTCATTTAATTTGTGGATTTAGCCGAGATGGAAGGTACACCACTGATATAGAGCGAAGAGTGAGTGTGGGAAATAGAGTGAATGGAGCGTTGGGGCAACTTCTCGGCAGCCACCATCTCAGCCAGAAGGCACGTGTAGCAATACATAACGCAGTGCTTGTCCCAACATTACTGTATGAAAGCGAGAGTTGGGTATGCAGAAAAGAGTATGAAACTAAAATTAATGCGGTCGAAATGTGATCTCTGCGGAAAATCTGTAGAGTTAGGCTGACCGACCGCATTGGTAACCAATGACGTAAGAGAGCAAGTAGGTATGAAAGAGAGTATTGGTGTAAAGATGCGAAAGGGAACGCTCCGATGGTTCGGACATGTGGAAAGAATGCCGAACGAACGTCTGGTTAAGAAGATATGCAATGCGAAAGTGGAAGGATGTAGGTACCGGGGGAGACCGAGAGTAACCTACCTAGACTAGATCGATCATGTACTGAAGGAAGGTGGAGTCAAGAGTCTCCGAAACCGGCGAGCGTGTATGAAGAGAATTATGAATGTTGAGGAAGCGAGTGAAGTATGCAAAGATAGAGTTCTCTGGCACTCTGTTCTCTCTGCCTACCATGCAAGGGATATGGCGTGATGATATGTATGTATGTATGTGTGTATTAATTTTCATAAGACGTGTTTTTATAATCTTAGAAGTAGCCTTGACTTCGAGACGCCTTTCTTGGTAACCTTGTACAAGTTCGATAGACAATTAACGCAAAAAATGACGCCTTACGTGAGTACGTAAATTATCTGAATTTGCTCGATGGACAACGAGCGCATTTATGCCTGTGACACTTATAAGATTGAAGAAAATGGCTAGTGGCCATCTTTTAGTTCGCCTTTCTACAGTGTAAGTGCCACACAACTGATCTTTGGCCTCCACACCTCTTTTTGTGCTGTTATAATAAGTGATAATTTCAGGCTTCTACTTGTCACCTGAAGTGGGCTCGATTTGAGCTCCGTGATGCATAAAACACGACAGCTTTATTTACTTTTGGAACATATCATGGTCATTGTTTTTTTGGAAAGAACTAAGTAAGTTATTTCACTAGCACTTATTTTATTTGCCACACATACAATGCTGAAGCCAAAACGATCAGGCTTTTTATGCTCATGCTTTGGAGTCACCTCCGTAGCGGCCCTGGGACTAGCTGCTGGCGCTATGCCCCTCCGCGAGTGGAGGCCTTGCACAGCCACGGTCAATGTTTCAGACTCAGCCACTGTCTCAGCTAATGTCGACTCTATTTAGTGATAGATTTAGCTGGCACTTCTGAAGCATCCTGAAAGTTGTCTCTTTCGTCGCCCCGGGCCGATTTGGCGGGGCGCGAATACATCCATAGCCCACAGCAAAAAGAAAAAAAATGCTTGGACACGCCAACCGAAATCGACTGGATACTGAGTTGTTACACCTCATCGTAGTATTGCAGCCATCCGATCCAAATCCTATAATATTCTCAATGCAAATTGAATGATCTTGAAATGACTTGAGAACAGCATTAAAAATACGTTCTGCTGAAGGACTGTGTTCCTTGTTGTCACTTCCATAAATTTGAATTAGGTCCCAAAATCTACTGACAATTTGACCTTTAGTGGGACAAAAATATCTGACAACAACGCACATTGTCTTAATTGTACCGATATCAGTACTCTCATCAATCACCACAGAACTTTTGACGCTTTAAATCCGTGCATAAATGCTGCTTTTCAGTCGCACCCAATATATTATTTATTTTATTTAGCTCGTAGTTTTGTACGTTTCATTTTTATTTTTGAAGTGAAACTTCTTTAGAATCGTTGTGATTTCAAACTCGATGAAACGAAAAAATAAGTACATGGAGACACAAACACAAATGAGGATAACAAATGGGTAATAACAATGGCTTGCGATTACACAAGGCTATTTAAAGTTCTGTTAAATATAATAGTACAAAAACCGATAATTGTAAAACTTACAAGTAGGTACCGCGGAGATAGCTATAACGTAACCTAACTCAGCGTTCGGTCTGGCCAGACAAATAGAACCTAAGTGAAGGGTCACTTAGCTTTGTATCCAAAGGCGTGGCGACGACAGCGGACTCGTCCAACTCAGGGCTTTGGGCTTGCTACTTGCATGCACGACTTATTATAAATGTTCACAAATATGTAGTTCTAATCAATTCACGTACATTAACGGCACACAAAACAAAAGGTGGCGCGCGAGATTATAATACCAAGATTCCACGGCTTTAGTGAACAAAAGGCGTAGCAATTACAAAATATATGCATTCGCGACCGTTTCTTCCAACGCAAGTTTTTGCCGGCTGCGAGCCAACCGCGAACCAAAAAATTATGAACTACCCTACATGGTATTAATTAAACTCTAATAAAAATGTTTGGTACCGAACAAAGATCATTTTGTCTTTGATTACCAATATCTCAGCAACCAATGATCGGACAGAAATTTTAAGGTTGGTTTTAAAAACTTGAATTCTCTACAAGGATTGGCTATTGATTTTTGAAAAATAATTTCTTTTTCAATCATTACATGAATTTGAAAAAGCAACCAAAAATGGGCTTTGTGTGGTTTTTTGGCAAATCAAGCGCCCAACAAAAATGTTGCGGAAACCACTAATGTTGAGTGTGCCTTTTACTGTTCAAAATACCCACAAAAACTCTACGAAGTTTCAATTTAATCCAGCGAACCGTTTTTTTTTTCCCGCTTGATTGAATTTTTGAAAAAAAATCTGTGCAATCATTGGTTGCTGAGATATTGGTAATCAAAGACAAAATGATCTTTTTCCATTCAAATACCGATATCTCAGTGAGAAATGCTCGTATTGAGATTTATAAAAAAATCAAATTAAAGCTGAATAACTAAGCTATTTAGTCCATATGGAGATTAAGTCAAAATAAAAAAAAAATTTCAACGTCTGTAGATTAAAAAAAACCAAAAAAAATTCGATTTTTTTTTTCGGTGGTTTTCTTAAGATTACTCGTCAACAATTTTCAAAAAAAATTCAAACTCAGATCCGAAAACTAGACACTTAGAGCTACAATTCGCTACTTTTTTTTTGCTGTACGACCATTTTTGTATAAGTTACAGCCTGTTGAAAATCCCCCAAAAATTTGGATTTTTTTCTTGCTCCCTTAATTTTTGTGAGAAGTGTATACAAACTAACTTGTTAGGTCTCGAGAGAAGAGGATTCGGTTTTTAGTCTGCAACTGAAAATAGGAACTTTTTCGTAGACTATTTTAATGGAATCGGTGCAGTTCCGTGGCAGAACAATTATATATAGAATAGAAATAGCTTAATTTAAGAGGGCTCCTAAAGTGAAATTACTTTGTTAAGTTAAAATTTTAATAAAAACGTGTACTGACTCGAGGAAGTCATTCCCTCATGTGTTATTTCCTGGTCTTATAAAAACATATTAATCTTCTTTTTACTTTATTTAAATCTGCAGTGTTGTCTATTTTTCTCATTTTTTCCAAAAGTATTTCATAACACGCTGTCCTCTTTACGTTATTATGGTAATCTTTATGTTTAGTTTCCTTAAAGGCTCCTGCTCTCTGAATAATTCAATCAATTCATAATTACTCCATGTAACCATTTTGTTCGTTACGTTCGAGTGTACCTACCGTACTCGTACGGTACGTAACGCGCTAGCCAAGGCGTACGATGCGTGCGGCATCGGATCGCAAAGAGTCATAACTCTATCACTATCGATTCATCGTCACGATATTCATGATTGCATGGGATTTTATTACGATCTCCGACATCGTTTTCGATAAAGTAAATCGTTAACGATCTTCAAATACACTATCGATCCGTTGTTTCGATCGCTCTGAAACGATGGATCGTACAGACGGATCGTTCCGTATATGGGGCCCTTTACTATAATGCAAATTTCTTCCTTGAAATATCAGTACTTTGCCGTTCACACTATATAGCAAAAACCACGGGTCGTGGCCCACGACTGTTACCGTAACTTAACCACACACCTCTGGTACCACGTATTCTTATTGCAGCGATCCACTGAATACGGGAGGAGTGCAGCCTAGAACGATGCCCTGCAAAAATGGACTATCCGGTGTCCAATCCGGGTCCCGAGAACCAATGTATAATACCGCTGCGGGTACTATTAACCTGATGGAATGTAAAAATCCCAACTGTTAATAATAGGGGAATAAATATAAAGAATAGTAGGGACTTGAAATAAAATAACTGTGTTCTGATCTTGAGGCTGGTTGAATTTGATCTGCACCGGTGATCTAAGTCTCCTCTTTCCTCATTCATTATAATATATGCTTAGATATTTATATTGAATTTTGTAACGAAACTATATCTTGATTTACTAAGGCGGTACAACGCCATCTAATGTACTTGACCTTAAATTTAATTTTCAATAAATATAGATCCTCCATAATATACCACGCTGGTCAGACGTGTTGGTATAGGGTTTTGTTTCGAGTTTTCCTTCACTTGCATAGATGTTATATGCGTTTTATATCCCTTAGTCGTCTCGTACGATCACCCACGGGTAAGATATGGCGTGGTGAATAGTAGTATTCTCACTCCGTCACCACAAGGAAAATAATATATTATTATCGTTAGTTTTTTTTTTTCACGCAAGGTGGACCATGGATGTGGTCGCGCTCCGACAAATCATCCGGGGTGACAGAAGAGGCGGCACGCAACCCCATGGACCCACCCTGCAAACACCTTTCTTCGCCGTGCGAACGGGCTACCGGTACCCGATCTTTGTCTTCGGTGGTCCGCCCGGCGGTTTACCCTTGCGGGTTCTTCTCATGTTGATGCCCCGACAGCTTTCGCCGTCGGGGCGTTGCCCTCACGCGGTGGCCTCACGTCGGGTGACCGGACAATTCCCCGGTCCGATCACCCGAAGCCTCGGTAAGGGCGGCATCAGGCGCAGATACAGATCGCGCCTGCGCCGCCCCGGCCGCTAGCGGCGGCCCGGGTCACGGGAATCCACCCGGACTCGTTCCGCGGCCTCTTTCTGCGAGATGACAGCCTCGCAGATGGCGGCGACCGCGTCCCAGTTCCTGATGCTGTCGACCATCGCTTTCGCGACAGCCGGCAGCGTCAGGTCGGCACCGATGACAGCGACGAGGTCACAGCGTTGCCGGGCCGAGGTCACGCAGACCTCCAGCGTGTGTTGCGCCGTGTCCTCGTTACTGCCGCACTGGTGGCAGGATGGAGTCGACTTCCTCCGTGCGATCTTGTGCAGGTATTTGCCGAAGCACCCGTGCCCCGACAACACCTGCACCAGCCGGATAGAGAGGACTCCGTGCCGCCGCTCCATCCGCTCCGTCAATTATTATCGTTATACTAGATGTCAGGATATTTGAAGATACGACGGACTCGATATTTTGAGTGCCATAAATTTGCATGACATCGGGGCGCAGTGTTGTTACGTTGCAACGCAGTTAATAAATTATGCACTCTAAGCAATTATCAGTAATTTTTATTATTTTTCAGTGCAATCCAAGTCTTCGAAACGGATTCTTATAACTTCTCTAGTTATAATGGCTACTACCAATATGATGGGATGTATTGTACTACAGGTGTATGCCGAGCCACTATTCGCTGAAGCAGTACCGTCCATGGCAGCTGGACAATGTGCCATATTTGTAGCCTTGGATTTTCTAATCGCTAGTACACTGTGCGTATTTGTGGTGGATAAGTTTGGCAGAAAGGTGAGAATCTTTGTAAAAGTATGACGCAGAATTAAAAAAAAACATCTAATTTTTAGGGTTGCGTACCTCAAAAGGAAAAAAACGGCACCCTTATAGGTCACTTTGTTGTCTGTCCGCCCTTCTATCTGTCTATCAAGACCCTTTTTCTTGAGAACGCGTGGAGGTAATCAAGCTGAAATTTATATCAAATACTCAAGTCTACTGTCCCTTAAAGCTGTGCAAAAATTAACAAGCGTTTATGCCGCAAATTTTCGACACGCAAGGGAATCAAAACCTACAAGGCACTTCCCGTGAACTCAGAATCTTGAAATTTGGTACGAAGCAACGTCTTATACCACTGATAAAGGAAAAATTGTGAAAACCGTATATTTTTAATTACATCATATAATAAAAATATTTTTAATAATTTTAAACTTACCGACTACCCCTTTCTTCATGAACACGTAGAGGTATTAAATTGAAATTCATATCAAATACTCAGATCTATAAGAACTTTAAGCTGAAATAAAATCAAACTTCTATGTCAACGCAAGCAAAAGAAACAGCAATTTAAGCCGCATACTTTCAAACACGCAACTACTCGTAAGGGAATCAAAACCTAAAGGGTACTTCCAGCCCACCTAGAATCTTGAAATTTGGCATGAAGCAATGTTTTATAGCACATATAAAGGAAAAATTCAGAAAACCTTAAATTTTTAGTTACATCACATTTATTTTTTTGTTTTACGAAACCCTTCGTGTGCGAGTACAACTCGCACTTGGTCGATTTTTGTTACATCTTTTAATTTTTTTTATAATGATTTTCTTGCCAGTTCCTTCTAATCGCCACATCAATTGGATCAGGCGTCTGCACAATTCTACTCGGCTCTCAGCTTCAAATCCATTGGGCACCGCACTGGTTTACGGCGGCATTAATTTACGCTTACAGCTTTATTTACACATTAGGTTGTGCTGTAATACCATTTGTGTTGATTGCTGAAGCGTTCTTACCTGAGGTAAATTACATCTTATAATGTAGGTAATGATATTTAAAGTGTTTACAATATCCAGAACAACAGAGAGCTAAAAGAGATATTGCTACCAATTGCTGTATATAAAATAAATAAAGGCTAATAAAGCATTTTCTGAGATTCAATCAAGTTAAATTTTAACAATGAAGATAGTTAAATAAAGGATACCATTTTGAATGGGATGTTTACTTTAAGTAATTTTTGATAAAAAAAAATAAACATTGTCAAGTAACTAGAATATTTGCATAAAACAATATTATATTTCTTAATAAATGAAATATAAGATTGCGGAACTCGCAGTAATCAAAAAACCTTAGGGGTTCTAATTCTTATATTTTATAAAGTTATAAATAATATTTTTAATGAATTAAAAGTTCCTATATACTATCAGTACTTTGGCTTGCACACCTTCGATTGCTACTTCAGTGAAGGGTCGAAACAATTACTCTACTATTACTCTATGTCCCTATGTCCTTGCTAGTTTTCCAGACTCACAAAACCGGTACCACATCTACTATCTAGGCGGAAACCACATCTACTGCTGGTAACAGAGAATTACACTCTGAATAATATTTGACAAATTGCAAGTTTATATTATATAGCCAGTCTTAATAGACTTCATTTAGTGGTTATTTCAGGTCAGTAATATGTCATTCAGAGAAGGAAAACTTGAAACGAAACCCTATACCAACACATCTGACCAACGTGCTATAGTAGGTCAATGTCCCTTCCGTTGTTGGGGCTCGGTGCTGGAGTTGTAACAAAAAGTGTTCACCATTTTCATGTGGTCCAAACTGATTTTACAATAATTTTTACGAGTATGTAACTAAGAAAATAATTAAAAAAAAAATAGTACAATATTAGTTGTGTGAGTACAATATGGATGTATATGTATCCAACCACTTCTAGCAACTTTTGGGGTACGGAAACATCACGGTCTTATTTCAATTACTTTGGGTCGGTGCAATATATCTTCTTCCATACGGCTCCATCAGACGTTATTTCTGTGGTGACTTCCTATCTATCCTTCATGCTTCACGCAATCCATCCATATTTTCTTTGGTCTTCCTTTTGAGGCACGTAATGTTGTCACATTATTATATTATCATATATTATCGAAGTACCAAATATAATTATAAGACAAATTTTAACATGTTTTGATAAGGATTGTAACTAACTGAAATATTATTATTTTCCAGGTACGAAGTCTATGTAATAGCATCGCCTTAGCTTTTTTTTGGATATTTAACTTCATCACCGTGGTCATCTTCAATCCGTTGGTTGAATCTCTGGGATTGGGAGCTGTTTTCTACATCTTCGCTTTTGTATGTTTTACTGGGGCTGCATATACTCAATTTTACCTTCCTGAAACAAAGGGGTTATCTGCCGATGCTATCCAGGTATTATTTTTAAAGGAATGGGGGTTCAAGAAAAGAAAATGAGGTTGTTGAATGGAAAGTCCAAACAAAATATTCTATAAAATAGTGAACTAGATAATCTCTAGATAATAGAATGATATTAAAGAATATATATAATTCTAAATGGTTTTCTTTAATTATTTTTAAAGTACCTGTTTCTATTTATATATGTGTATACTATTTACACAGCGTAATGTAAGCATAGCGTGTTAAAATAATATTTTGTGTATTATGGTAGATCCCAGCAAATATTACATTATTATCGACATCTCAGCTCATATATATCCCACTGTTGGGGCCAAGCCTGATAAACATAAAATTAGATGTAGACAAATTTTACGTTGACCTGATCTAGGAAGTCTCGTTGGTGACCCATCATTCAGAACGCATAATCCTTAGTCATCTCTTTGTGAGATTTTTGATTTTAGCCACCTGGCTCACGCCGTACACCTGTACGGCATGAGTTATGTGTTTGGAGAATACTGTCTTTCGGTAGGAAACAGTAAGAGAAAGTCGAGGGTGAGATTTTTGAGCTGGGGTACTATCCCAGAAACCTCCACGCGGTGTACCCTGGGTGCGGACGGCGGTCCCCAGTTCTTCTGTTGTACTGTCGTCCGTAGCAAATATCTGCGCGACTTCGCTCCTTACTCTACTACAGTCGTAGTAGAGGGTATAGGACGCGAAATATTGGGACGGGCTCAGTCACTCATTCATTTGAGGGCTGGGCAGGCACACGCCACCGCCCACACATCGTAAACCTGATTCTTTGCTTGTCTTAGTTTCAGGAGCGAGGGTCTTGGCTTAACCGCCCGGACCGCGAGGAAGACAACCTCTATAAAGAGTTCGAAGTAACATTCGGACTCGGAAATCACCCAGAATCTTAAGTTCTGGCGTGCGGCGAGAAGATGCATGGCAGATGGGTTGTTCTGTCGTTAGCACGCTCCAGCCAGGGTACCGGCTGACCCCCTGGTTGGTAAATGTAGGCTTGCCCGGGTAAAGGGATCTCTGCCCGGGTCGACGCAATGTATCTCCCATTCTCGTGGGAATCAAATGGATACTCAAAATTTAAATAAAACCGACGGGGATTGTAGCGATCCTCACCCCAAGGCCCGGTCAAGCCGATCAAAAACTGACCAAGACGACGCCTCGTCCTCAGGACTTGAGGCGTCCGCCGAGGGCCCGGCACAAACCGTGGAGGCCCAGAAGAAGAAGAGGAGGTCGCCTCGAAAGTCTCGGGGCAACGGCCTGAGCCACAAAAGGCGGCTGGAGGAGCGGCGAGCGCGCAGGGAGGCTGCCGCCGCTGAAGAGAAGAAGGACGGTAGACTCGCAGCAGAGCCGTCGACGGACGAGGGCGACAGCGATGTCGCAGAGCCGTCCGAAGACGAGGGCGGCGGATCTACCGTCAGAATGGACGAGGGCGGTGATATTCCCGCAGGGCCGTCCAAAAAGGACAGTGGGTCGGCTGGTGAAGGCCCCACTAGGTCGTCGGCGCGTCTAGCAGCAAAGACGCCGCCGGCGACCGCGACTAAGAAGGAGGAGGCCCTCCCCTCGCAGGTGCGAAAGCGCCCCCTGAGTAAGGGAGGCAGCTCGAGCGCCGAAACCGAGGGGAGCGTGGCCAACATGCCTCCACCCAAGATCCAGGCCTCCCGAAGAGGGCGAGGGACCTCGGTCATGGAAAGGGCGGCGGCGGTCGCTGTCCGCGCCGGCGAGGCCACGGATCTGCAGGCCGAAAATGTCCGCCTTAGAGGCGAGATGTCAGGCCTGCGGACCCGAAACCGGAACCTGGGCGACATGCTGGCGGAAATGCGTCGCGCAAACCGCCAGCTGTTGATAGACGTGGCCGACCTCAAGGCGCAGGTGGCGCTGTTCGTGTCACCCGCGCCAGCCGCGCTATCGGCCAGGGCCGGATACTCGGCGGCCGCTGCGGCGCCAAAGCCGCCTCGCGCTGCGGCGCCGACGACGTTGGGTGATGGCGTCAGCGTCACACCCGTCCCCGCGGCGAGGAAGACGCCTGCCGCCGCAAAGCGCGCGCCGCCGGCTGACGCTGGCGCGGTCACCGCGGTGAAACTCCCTGTTCCCGTGGTGAGGTTGACGCCTCTCCCCGCGGACCGCTTGCCGCCGGCTAGCGCCCCTGCGGCGCCAAAGCCGCCAGGCGCCGTAGAACGGGCCCCTAAGGAGGCTCAGCCGACCCCGTTTGAGGTGGGAGGCATGTCGGACGAGGCCCTCGCCAAAATCATCGGCGCAGTGGGCAAGCTCGTCGATGCGCGCTTCGCCGTTCTGGAGGCGAGGTTGCCTCCAGAACCACGTATCCGACCACCTCTCGCCGCGGACAAGCGGCCGCATGTGGCACCAGCCCCCGCCCCGCTGCCTTGTCAGGGTGGCCGCGTGGGGAGCTACGCCGCGGCCGCGGCCGGGCCTAAGCCCAAAGGCCCCGGCCCAGCTCCGAAGGGACCCGCCCTGAGGAGGAAGACGGCTCCGGCTCCTGCCGGACCGCTGAAGTCGCCCGCAACAACACCGCCGGCGACGACCAGCGAGGCCGCGACGAGGCCTTCCGCGTCTGGCACGACTGCCGTACCCGAACAGGGTTGGCAGGTAGCCGAACGCGACAGAAGGAGTCGCGGCCAAAGGAGGAGAGCGGAGGCCAAGCGCGCCGCTGAGGTCCCCGCTCCTCAGGCAGGAGCCGGACAGAAGAAGAGACCGCGCAAGGGGCTCAAGTCGCCGAAGGCGGCCGCAGTGGTGATCACTGTGCTGCCCGAGGCGGCCGAGAAGGGCCTCAGCTACGAGGCCGTCTTGAGGAAGGCCCGGCGGGAGCTAGACGTCTCCGATATTGGAGGCGTCGAAGCCAGGACCCGCAAGGCCCGGACGGGGGCTCGAATTCTCGAGTTCCCAGGGGCCGAGGGCGCCAAGACGGCCGACAGCGTGGCCGAGAAGCTGAGAGGTTTGTTCGCCGAGGAGGGTGGCATCAAGATCGCCAGGCCCGTCAAGTGCGCCGAAATGCGCATTTCGGGTTTGGACGATTCAGTGACGGTGGAAGACATCCGGGAGGCTATTGCCTCGAAAACCGGGTGTCCCATAGACACCGTCCGGGTCGGTGCCATTCGTCCCGGTCCGGGTGGCGTAGGTGCTGCCTGGGCGCAGTGCCCGTTGGAGTCGGTCAGGCAGGCTCCTCGTGGGCTGGAGCTCGGCGCGGGTAACCGTGCTTGAGCACCGGCCTGCGAGGTGCTACAAGTGCATGGCGGTCGGACACACTCGACCGACGTGCACTAATTGCTTCGACTGCGGCGGATTGTGTTTCCGCTGCGGTCAGACCGGGCACGTGGCGGCATCTTGCGCCGCCCCGCCCCACTGCCCCGCGTGTGCGGCGGGCAATAAGCCCGCCAAGCACCGCATGGGCTCTGGGGCGTGCAAACCTCCAGCTTCGGCCCCAAAGGCGCGGGGCGGCCCTACGACCACGGCCGCTCCCGCTCCTAGCGCGGTCCGATCGCCCGCTGGCGAGGAGGTCATGGACACAAACCGATAATGGGTACACCAGCCATGCACCTCCTCCTGCAGGCCAACACCAACCACTCCGCCGGAGCGCAGGATCTCCTCCTGCAATCCATGGCGGAGTGGTCGATTGGTGCAGCCGTAGTCGCGGAACCGTACGCCGTGCTTGATCGCCCCAATTGGGTGGTCAGTCGAAACGGTACCGCGGCAATCGTCGTCTCAACGCAGCGGCACTTCCCGTCCTTGTCCCTTTTGGATAGGGGCGAGGAATTTGTCGCGGCGGAGTGGGGAGGGGTCACGCTCTACAGCGTATACCTCTCCCCCACTAGGAGGATGGACGATTTCGGGGCCTCACTCACCACCTTGGAGGCCTCGATACGGCGACTGGCACCGGGCCTCGTCCTAGTTCTGGGGGACTTTAACGCCAAATCCACGGCGTGGGGGTCCCCTATGACGGACGACCGCGGGCGGGCGGTCAACGAGTGGGCGGCTTCACTGGGCCTCTGTGTTCTGAACAGAGGCTCGGTGAACACGTGTGTGCGGCGGCAGGGCGGGTCGGTAGTGGACTTGTCGTTCGCTAGCCCCGCTGTCGCGCCACGGGTGAGGAACTGGAGTGTCCTGGAGGAGGCGGAGACCCTGTCGGACCACCGGTACATCCGGATGGAGGTCTCCCCCCGGGAACCCGGTAGGGGTCACAGGGCGGACGGAGCTCCCGCGTTTCCGCGGTGGGCTGTGGGTCGTCTTGACAGGGATCTACTGGCGGAGGCGGCCATTGTCAGCACGTGGCTGTCCTCACCACCCCCAGCGGACGGAGTGGACGCTGAGGCTGTCCGCATTCGCAGTGCGTTAACGCAGATCTGCGATGCGGCCATGCCCAGAGTGCGGCGGCGTCCGCCTCCGAGGCAGGGGGTCTACTGGTGGTCCCCAAGACTGGCGGACCTTCGTGCGGCGTGTATCAGTGCCCGAAGGTTCTACACCCGCAGCCGGCGGCGTCACCGCGACGTCGAGCGGGAGGGCCAGCTGTACGAGGCGTACCGCAGTGCGCGGACTGCCTTTCGGCTGGCCATCCGTGCCGCCAAGGGCGCGAGTTGGCAGGAGATGCTGGACGGTCTCGACCGTGACCCCTGGGGTCGCCCATATCGCGCGGCGCTGAACAAGCTTCGCGCGCGGGCCTCCCCCCTCACCGAGACCCTCCAGCCCGACTTCCTTCGTAGGGTGGTCGAGGAGCTGTTTCCACGGCAGTCGGAACACACGCCCCCGGTCATGGCTCCGCCAGATCAGGACCGGGAGGCCGACGACGACGAGAGTGTTCCGCCCGTGACGGAGTCGGAAGTGGGGGCGGCCGTGGCGAAGATTCGTTCCGCCACCACGGCCCCCGGCCCGGACGGAATTCCAGTCCGGGTGCTGACGTCGCTCCTCGAGCACTTCGAGCCTCGCCTCAGGCAGCTGTTCAACGCCTGTCTGACGTCTGGACGGTTCCCTGAGTGCTGGAAGGAAGGGAGGTTGGTTCTCCTGCCAAAGCCGGGACGGTCCCCGGATTTGCCGTCGGCCTACAGGCCCATCGTGCTCCTCGACGATGTGGGTAAGCTGCTGGAGCGTGTGCTCGCTGCCCGCATCGTCCGACACCTGGAGGAGGTGGGGCCCGATCTGTCGGACGCTCAGTATGGGTTTCGGAGGGGGCGTTCGACCATCGGGGCCCTATTACGCCTGAGTCAGGCGGCCGCGGAGGCCGTCGCCGGGAAGGGAGTGCTGTTGGCGGTGTCGTTGGACATCGCCAACGCATTCAATAGTCTGCCATTCGGCTGCATCAGGGAGGCGCTCCGGTTCCATGGAGTGCCCCTGTACCTCAGGCGGCTGGTGGCAGACTATTTGGAGGGCCGCAGTATCCACTGCGCGGGTCCCGCAGGGGACATTGTGCGGACGCCCATGTCGTGCGGCGTTCCACAGGGGTCGGTCCTGGGGCCGACCCTGTGGGACATCGGGTACGACTGGGCGTTGAGAGGGAGTCTCCCCCCCGGGCTGAGCTTGGTGTGCTACGCTGACGACACGCTCGTCACAGCCCGGGGCAGGACACTCGAAGAGGCGGCGAGCCTGGCCACTCTCGGCACCGAGGAGATGGTCAGGCGGATCGAGGCGCTGGGGCTCAGGGTGGCCCTAAACAAGACGGAGGCCCTACTTTTCCATGGGCCCCGTGTGAGGCTGCCCATCGGCGCCTCGATAGTGGTAAACTCCATCCACATCAGCATCCAGGCCCATATGAGGTACTTGGGTCTGGTGCTCGACGGGCGATGGTGGTTCCGGGAGCATTTCCGACAGATTGCTCCCCGGCTTGTCGGCGCGGCGTCCGCCCTTTCTCGACTCATGCCGAATGTGGGCGGACCCAGTTTTGAGGCCCGACGGCTGTATGCGGGGGTCACCCGCTCGATGGCCATGTACGGCGCACCCGTGTGGGCGAGGGCTCTGAACGCCCAGCTCAGGGCGGTTCTGTGGAGGCCACAGAGAGCCATGGCGGTCAGAGCCATTCGCGGGTACCGCACGGTGTCGACAGAGGCGGCGTGCCTGTTGGCCGGGACACCCCCGTGGGACCTAGAGGCGGAGATGCTCTCCGACCTCTACCGGCGGGTTATCACAGCGCGCGAGGAAGGTGGCTCCCCATCGTTGAGCGAGATAGCCACCTGGCGCGTGGATGCCCGCCGAGACGTCATCGCCCGTTGGGCTACGCGGCTGGAGAGGCCTAGGCACGGTGTGGAGACCGTTGAGGCCCTCCGGCCCGTATTGATAGAGTGGATGGAGCGGCGGCACGGAGTCCTCACCTTTCGGCTGGTGCAGGTATTGACGGGGCACGGGTGTTTCGGGTTGTACCTGCACAGGGTCGTGTATAGGGAGTGGACTCCGGCCTGCCACCACTGCAGGAGTGACGAGGACACGGCGCAACACACGCTGGAGGTGTGTCCGGGATGGGAGCGGCAGCGCCGTGACCTCGTCGCTGTCATCGGTGCCGACCTGACGCTGCCGGCCGTCGCGAGAGCGATGGTCGACAGCATCAGGAACTGGGACGCGGTCGCCGCCTTCTGCGAGGCTGTCATCTCGCAGAAGGAAGCGGCGGAACGGGCAAGGGAGGATTCCCGCGCCCCGGGCCGCCGCCAGCGGCCGGGGCGGCGCAGGCGCGAATACCTGCGCCTGATGCCGCCCTAACCGAGGCTTCGGGTGATCGGACCGGGGAATTGTCCGGTCACCCGACGTGAGGCCACCGCGTGAGGGCGACGCCCCGACGGCGAAATCTGTCGGGGCGTCGACGAGAGGAACCCGCGAGGGTGAACCGCCGGGCGGGCCACCGAAGTTAAAAATCGGGTCCCGGTGACCCGCTCGCACGGCGAAGAGAGAGGAGTTTTTACGGTGGGTCTATGGGGTCACGCGTCGCCTTTTCCGTCACCCCGGACCGATTTGGCGGGGCGAGACTAATCCATAGACCACCAAAAAAAAAAAAAAAGGGTGAGATTTTTGAGCTCGTGCACTCGATATGTTATAATGGACGGTGGGAGGAGTTGATGCAGTTACTTCTACAATTGATTTAGAAGCTGCCGGTAATGTACGAGATACTTCTCCATAAGAAATATTATTTACAGCCATTTTCTATATTTTTTTAGCTTTGATATTCAGGGCATAGTTTGTTATTGCCACAACGAGATTCTGAACAATAAAAACGAATTAGAGATTCTCTGCACAGTAATCATCACATACATGTTCTCCACTATAGCGGTAGCAACGATGCTTCGATCAGCATTAATTCTTTGTGTGACCATATTTGCAGCATCTAAAATATTGTACTCTAGGACAGTAGTAGAGATCTAGTAGAGGCAAGGAATTGAAGCAACAACAAACATGTTTTCGTAGGATTCAATCATCAAAAGTAAATACTACAGAGGAAGTGGGCTTCCATTCTAGGCTCCTATAATTAGTAACCTTGTGATTTATTCTTCTAATTTTAAGGATGGGACCGCAGCTAATAGGGGTTTTTGTGCTTTAAAATACTTTCTCATTTGACCAATCACTTGGTATTCCTCTGACTATACCCATCCTAGAAATATTATATAACGCAGTAGTAGTTGAGTTTCCCTTACTGCCTAGTTCAGTATTAGATAAGGAGTTAGTATCCTCGAAAGACTTAAATTCAACTGAAATTCTGTTTCGACCGACTTTCTTAATACCGTCTTGTAGTACATTTTTTATTTTAAGTTTAAGTAACAACTGACCGAATTTTATATTATAGAATTGAAGGACTACCCTCAATTCTATAAAATTCGGTCGAGAACTATCTCGAAGTAGAATCTGGCTCAATTCATGATACATGAACTAAGAATGGGGCCAAATCTTTTACCGACCAGGGTTTCGATCGTCAACCTCCATGGTCGTTCCACATTAGCCACGTAAATTAAATATAAATAAAAGCTTACACTTCAACCTTTAAACACAATATAACAATTACAACAATAAATAAAAAATTATAGACTACCACTAGTATCACTAAAATCTTATTAAAAGGTCAACAAATTGTTGATAAATGGAAATCACATGTGTTCGCCATAAACACTTCTGTATGAATCAAGGTTATTTTACCTTCCTGAAACAAAGGGGTTATCTGCCGATGCTATTCAGATATTGTTTTTAAAGGAATTGGGGTTCAAGAAAAGGAATATAATAAGCATATCTCGAAACCTAAGGAATCGCAGAAATTTATTCGAAATGTTCGCGGATGAAGAATTTAAAATGAGATATTGCTTTAACAAAGGTACTGTGATGTGTCTTTGTGAAATATCAACACTGCATTAGTTCCCGTTAATAGATTAATAATAAATTCTCTTTGTCAGTGTTGGAGCAAATTTGAATTTCCTTGTGATTCTACGCCACGGGTGCTTTCCAAGTAGTTATTGGTAACGACATAAATGTGCATGTAATTACTGTGTTAAAAGCGATTTTTGAAGTTAATAAGGAAATTGCAAGATTTCACCGTACTTACATAAATATGCCTGACAATTTCAGAGAAGTGAACGAACATTTTTACAATATAACTTCATTTCCAAATATAATTGGTTGTATAAATGGAACACTCATACCTATACAAATCTCTTAAAAATTACAAGTAGAATTGTATAGAAACAGAAAGCCATTACTTTCAAATATATATGAAAATATATAGATATGCAAGAAAAACGGCAATAAGTTGACAACACACTACCATATATTATCTATATCATGTTATATGGCTACTAACACATAGACAATATGCAACAATTCTCCGCCTCCGACGGAGAATAAGAAAATTCTTAATATTAAATGTTCATACAAAAGAAAAGCTATTGTTAATCCGCTGAAGCGGACGCAATAATTGCCCGGAAGACTCTAAAGATTCCTGTGCTATATGATTACGTTCTAAGCGTTAACACCTTTGGATCTCGAGCAAATAATTTCTCTCGCTCCGTGCCCGGCAACATTCCCGTATTAAAACTTCCTCGATGTTTGAGAATCCACATAGCGATGTCAAACCGCACAGTCGAGCCGCCCATTGAACATACTTTAGAATGAAATGAAATGATTATCTAGGATTTGCAATATTTCCTCAAACTGCACCGAATGAAGTTCTTTAGGAGTTGCTTAATCTGCTGCAAGCTTGTACGTTGGTTCGCTGAGTGCACTCAGTAGGATCGCTCTTCGCTTGATGCTCTTTGGACGCGTTCACTAGTATCGCTCACGTCATATGCTATGAACACTTCCATTAAGCGGCCTTAGTATTCCTGCCAGGTTCATAAATTGTGATCAAACCCTGTCAATAGTCCAAAAAGCGTAAAATGGCGCTTTAAAATTACTTGACAACGCACTGTCATATGTTTTCTATATCATGTTATATGGCTACTAACACATTGACAATATACAACACTTTCAAATTAATGTGCAAGCTATGTGTGATGCAAGTTTATACATACGAGGTATAGACGCACGCTAGGATGGATCCGTACCGGACATCACAGTATTGCAGAATTTTGTTTTACCAGTACGTGTAGATAATAAAGAACTTGATGAGTACTTCCTTGGAGATATTGCTTATCTTTTTAGAATTTACTTGTTTACACCATTTCTAAACTTTATTAAAACTTAAGAAAAGTTATATAATAAAGCACAAATAAAAATAAGAAGTACCTCGGCGTTGGAATGTTCCGTTTTGGTTACTGTGTGTTTTAGAAACTGTAAGTATCATATGTATGCTGATGATGTACAGTTATATACTTCATTCAAGCCCAAAGACACACATGGCACTAAAAAGGATCTGCAAAGGATACTAACATAGGCTGAACAAAACACGGTGGTTCTAAATCCAATTTTATGGTACTGGGTTGTAAAAACTAGATTAATGCTACTCTTATTTTTTTTTTTTTTTCTTTTATTTACCAAAAGGTAGGGGTTGATCACAAAGCGATCATGTCACCCTTGTTGAGAATTACAAATTAATAATTAAAATCTAGAATTACAAATTAAAAATTAAAATCTAGTTATTTCTACGTTTTAACCCTATGTTTACTATTGCTACTCTTATTAAACATCTTAAAATCCATATACTAGGCGAGGAAGTTTGTAAAGTGGATTTGGAGTTTTTAATGGATACGGACCTACATTTTGAGAAACACGTTAACAATGATTTAAAGTACTGTTTCTACAAATTAAAAGTTTTGTATATAATAAGAGACTATATCAGTGAACCTTTATGATTTCATTTAAAAAAATAGTGTCATATTGTCCAAGCTGAATTACTGTGATATTGTGTTATAGACTATGCTTATTAACTAGAATAGAGGGCCTGATCCTCTGTGGATATAAAATGCCTGCTCACATTTCTGCTTCAAGATACCAAAAAGGAATCATATCATCCCTTAGTTAAATAAACACAACATATTAAAAATGACTGCTAGGAGGAAGATTCACTTTTCCAGGTTTGTTTACAGCATCATTGTCACTTAAAAGACCTAAATACTTATATTACGAATTATATTGGAGAATGCATAAATCGAAATACCCAATTCGTTCTACTGTGCATCCCCTTATAGTAACAAAATACAGAACCTCTGCGTTCAAGTGAGGCTTTAAGTATGCTGCAACTAGAGGATTCGATCCTGGGATCCCGGTCAAATTTTAGTCCCGAAATTTTCGGGATCAAATTTAATGAATCCCGGGATTTTCGGGATTGATATATTTTTTTAAATTAGTCAATAAAAATGTGCGTGAGACGAAACGCGCTTACTTTGGTGGTACACTTTGGTGATAATCAAATTATTAAAAAGCAAAAATGCATTAATGATTTCATTTTTGTGGTTTAAATAAGTAATCTACAAAGTTTCTGATCAATTTAATTTAAAATATAAGTACCCATAAACATAAGTAGAAAGAAACAGATTTTTTGAAGTTTATTGTTGGTTTCATAAATTATTTACAGAAGCGCCTAGTTTGTTTATTTTATAAGAAGAAAGTTTATAAAAAAAAGTATAATTTTGTTTAACCGCTTTTGGAGATTTAAAACTTAAATAAGCTATGTCCTCAAAAATTGATTTTGATATGTTTACTGACTTTTTGTTATTTCATTTTCCATTACCAATACAATCCCGGGACTATCCCGGGATTAACTGTAGATAATCCCGAAATCCCGGGATTAGAAAAATCGACCGGAATCGAATCCTCCAGCTGCAACACATTGCTGGAACATATTGTCATCACCACTGCGGAAGTAGAAAATAAAACAAAGTTTTGTATATAACCTAATAGACATTGCGTATTGATTTAATCTTGTAATCTTCGCAATACCAAGGGTATAACTAGGCCGCTGCCTACCAATATAAACCCCAAACTCGCCCAATTGAGCTACCGACTCTCTCGCTCACCGAACGTAGCGCAATAGCACGTTGCCATTACTCATACGTCGATCTTCTGCGAGAGTGTGGTACTACCCCGTATATGTATATATATATATATATATATATATATATATATATATTACAGAGATTTTAAGTTATTTGATATAGATAGACCCTCTATGTTAGGGATATGTTAATATAGAGGTAGGTATGTATGTATGTACCCTTACTCCTATTTTTACTCGAATGCGTCAGAAGGATTGGTTTAATAAAATACAGAAAAATAATCATATTTGTTTATTCACATTGCACACGTTACATAAAAATAAAACAACTATTAAAGGTTTAGTCTGCTTAAAAAAGTCTGATTTTCTTTTGTTTTAAACAATTCACAATTTCTAAATCGATTTGGCTTTCAATGACAAATAGAGAGGAGAATACATTATCTTTTATGTTGCTACACTGCTCTACAAATGATCGTACAGTCGTTAAAGTTCTTTTTACTTCGTTGATTGATACGCTCGTAGATGAAGTTTGTGGCTCGTCGTTAGAATCATCGTCTTTATCACTTTCAATGCAGTAGTTTACTGATTTCAATATTTCTTCCTCTGTTAACGTCCCTACAGTAACTATTTCATCATCGCAAGTAACGAAGTCTTCAAAAGTAATGTTTGACCCAGACATGTGCTTATTCTATTCTTCAGGCACATTATTATCCTCCTCTATCTATTATCGTCGCTGTTAAGCAAGGGCCACACCGGGGTTGGGGCGTTCGATACTCTGCGACAGAGTCTGTGAGTGAATAGAGGTCCAGTCGTTGCTCGCTGCGTCTATGACACGCTCCCAACTCTCAGTGGTGTGGGCCCGCAACTCGGCTCGCACTCTCTCCGTTAGTCGGTTGAGTTCCGTTTTCATCCGGGGGCATCTGGTGTTCTGCCACTGTTTGCGCAGGCGGCGCTTGGCGACTATCAGGTTCCTGATGCGCGCTGGGATGTAGTTTCTATCGTCCTGATTTTGGATAGGTATTCTGGAGGCTGCGAAAGCGTCCCTAATACTATTGGTCAACTCGGCTGTGAGTAGCTCGACGTCGGAGGCGGAGCTGATTGGCCGGATTGGGGTGGTGGTAATCCAGTCCGTTTTGAAGCGTGGCGCTGGAGGGGCAGTCCTGATCGGTGTTGTGTGGACCGTGAGGAGAACGGGCTGAAGGTTTGACCCTAGATCATCGTCGAGAACTACCTGAGTGATCTGGCAGTGGATGTCGTTTAGGACTATAATGTCCAACACGTCAGGGAGGTGGTTTCGGTTGTCAGGGTAGTGAGTGGGACACTCCGGGCCCAAAACCACGTAACGCCGGGGATCTGCGGATTGGTGGAGTCGTGATCCTGCTTGATTCCGATTTGCGGAGTTCCAGGTGGGATGCTTGGCGTTGAGGTCCCCCGTGATAATCACAGGAGATGGTACGCTCAAGATTTTTTGGAGTGCTGTGACGTCTTATGTATGGTGGGGAGGCTTATAGGCCGCGTGGACTTGAAGGCTAGTACCATTTGTGTGTAACTCAACGCCAAGGGTATATAAGTTGGTAGTGGTTGGAATCGGCAGGGGTTGGTGCACGACTCGCCTCTTGACGAGTACTGCCAGACCTCGGTAGCTCTGAGTGGTGGTTGCCTCGTTCCTCCGATAAACGAAAAAATCTGAGAATTTTATTTTTTTATTTTGACTGCAGGTCCCAGGTACGTCTTGCTTATCAGAGCCACGTCGATGTCCTGTTCCTGCAGTAAGAGGCAGAAGAGAGTGGCCTTCGGCGCTAGGCCGCGGGCGTTCCAGTGGATAATCTTGAGAGCTTTGTTATCCGTAGAGATAATTCTAGATAATCTCTGATATGCTTTCCAAAATCATGATTTTATACGGTCACTGACCTGTTCGTCCGCGAGTGCTTCCAGTACCTTATAAAGGCTGGTGATGATGCTCTGGATGTTGTGGGAGCCTGTGCTTCTTGACGACGATCTGGGAGGGCCCGCACGCTCTTGGTGCTGGTGATTTGAATGAGGACTCGTTTAAAGAAAAATGGGGTTAGGAAATGGGGTAAATATTATAAATGAGAGAGACGAGCAGCGGGTCAATAGGCTTTCTCAGATGAGGGCATACATAAACTACAGAAAGTCATTCTCAGGGACTCAGTTTGATTCGCGAACATTATCAAAACAAATCGAGGAGCAACGATCTCAACGTATTGGCTTAATACACGATAGTTTAACAAAACCCTTAGTAACATTGTTGTTTTACCATCAGCTAAAGCTCATAAAGATAATCTCCATACACAAATAATCAATCTATAGTCCATCTAATCTAAGAAGTGCACTTTGACAGTTGTCTGAGTAAGCTGTCTAGGTATGTGAACCAGCTCGGGCTGGGACGGGCAGCGCCGTGACCTCGTCGCTATTATCGGTGCTGACCTGACGCTGCCGGCTGTCGCGAGGGCGATGGTCGACCGCGTCAGGAATTGGGACGCGGTCGCCGCCTTCTGCGAGGCTGTCATCTCGCAGAGCGCAGGCGCGAATACCTGCGCCTGATGCTGCCCTAACCGAGGCTTCGGGTGATCGGACCGGGGAATTGTCCGGTCACCCGATGCGAGGCCACCGCGTGAGGACGACGCCTCGACGGCGAAATCTGTCGAGGCGTCAACAGGAGAGGAGCCCGAGAGGGCATACCGCCGAACGGGCCACCGAAGACAAAGATCGGGTACCGGTGGCCCGCTCGCACGGCGAAGAAGAGGTGCTTGTAGGGTGGGTCAATGGGGTTGCGCGCCGCCTCTTCCGTCACCCTGGACCGATTTGGCGGGGTGCGACGTCCATGGCCCACCACAAAAAAAAAAAAAAAAAAAAAAGGTATGTGAACCAAATAATCGCTATCGAAAATATCCGATTTTACTGAGAAATCGATATTGATTCTTTATAATTAATAATCGGTTTACTTTTTATTTTTCAAAAAGGTGATGAATAAATTAAGTGCTAAATTAGTACTAAACAAATTTAATTATTTCAGCATAGAATCTATTCATCATATTTAGTAGGATTAGGTTAATTAAAAACAAAAACTGGATTTAAAAATAGCTATTTATTAAGAATTACTGTTATTACTTGAATTATCAGCGTCGCGAACAGTAATAATTATTTCCTCATCAATCAAAGTGTCGAAATGTACATCTCTGTCAAAATCTCTATTCGATTAATTGTATTATTCTAATATTTTTACCGATTATTTGGATATTCGTGAATTGGAAGCTGTCAAGCACTACTGTATAGAACGTGATGACGTAACATTGTTAGGTCGCCAATAACAATTACTATTTACCATGTTATTTTTATTTTAAATTAGTTTTACGAGTTTCAACAGATAGATTATTGTACAAGAAATTCACCCGCAATGTTAATTATGTAAATAACTTAATAGTTGTTTAAAATTTCAGATTTAGTGTTTACAATCATGTGTATACGTTTTACCGAGGTTATTGTGTATTAAAAAATGCAAAACGTCAAAATGCACTTCTTAGATTAGATGAACTATAAATTATGTATAGATGCATCAGAAACAGCATTTGTGCCCTACATTTTAAGGAATTACTCTCGATTTTCCCAGGATCCCAGCATCAGATTCTAATACCCTGCATATGGGACCACCCTTAGAGTATCCTCTTTCTAACAAAGAAAGAATTATTAAAATCTATCCATAATTAGCGTTTCTATCGCGTACACACATACAAAAAAAAAATAGCATTCGAATTGAGGACCTCCACCTTTTTGGAAGTCGGTTAAAAATGAAATTACTGCGAGTTCAATTTACTGAGTTCAAATTACTGATTTAGTTCAAATTTACTGAGTAAGAAAAGCCAGCCTTCGATGTAAAAACTGTATTAAAATAATGGTAGCTGGTACAAGTATCGTCGCGTGCGTGCGCGCGTGGTGCCAATGAGCAAGTGGGTGGTGGGGGCTGCGCTTGGCCGACGCGAAGCCGATGTCAATGAAGGAGGGCCGCGGCTCGTTGTGATGTCAGTAACATATTCCCCAGGTTGAAGTAACAGCTTCAATTAAATGCAGAAGAAACTGGAAGAGGGCAAATGTTATGGTGCCCTTCTTCGTGAGAATTTCGGCGACTACATCCATCCAATCCGTCCCAAAATCATTCTACCCAATAGCCATAGAAGAGGAGGTAGAGTGGCATCTCTAACTAATCCTTTCTTGCGAACTCCTTCTTTGAGGTCTTGTCCAGCTGTTTGCCATTTGGTCTTCTGCTGCAGAAGAGTTACATATTCATTAGAAAACCGTTGCCAAAAATGTTGCCGTAGCTCTTTTATGCGATCGAACCGTTGCAGTCGCTGAATGTTGACATCAGTCAATTCAAGACGAGGCACTGAAGTAAGAGCACGTCCGAGAAGGAAATGTGAAGGAGAAAGATATCAAAGACCAGAAGGATCTGGGGATAACGTTAAAGGTCTAGAATTAAGAATAGCCTCTATTTGAATCAAGCATGTCAAAAGCTCTTCATACGTTAATCGAGTCAGACTCATAATTCTACGTAGTAAATGCTTAGTGGATTTAGCAGCCGCTTCCAAAAAAGCACCGAAGTGTGGAGTAAAAGCAGGAATGAATTTAAATTCAATGCCTTGGTTTGCTAGATCTGACTCCATACTTTGTGACAAAAACCTTTAAGAGCCGCGAAGCTCATTGAAAGCTCCCAGGAAGGTGGTACCGTTATCGGAGTATACACGCTGTGGCTTACCCCGACGACTAATGAAACGGTTAAAGGCTGCAAGGAGAGCCCCTGGTGAGTTCGGAGACCAGTTCCAGATGGACTGCTCTGACTGCAAAGCACACAAATACAGAAATGTAAGATTTAATTAACTTACAACCTCTACCTTTCCAGTCGGCTACCAGCACTGGCCCGGCATAAGCAAGACCTGTATTTAAAAAAGGGAACTCAAGGTTAGTTCTAACTGTAGGTAAATTTACCATGATTACCTGAATAGGCTAAGCTTTAAAACGAGAGCAACGAACACAGTTGCGTACTGTAGCTCCTTAGCTAAGTTTCTACCAGCTAAGGGCAAATAAGTAAACCTAATATGAGCCTAAAGCATTTGTGGTCCAGCATGAAAGAGTGCTTTATGTTCTTTTTCAAAGATAATTTTAGTTAAATGATGTTTACTACATAAAAAAATTGGGTGCTTAACATCATAACTATATAAGGAATTATTAAGCCTTTTTTTTTGGCGGCGGGCTATGGTTTTGTCACGTCCAACTAATCCGTCCGGGGCCACAGAAGAAGCAACGCGCGAACCCATTGACCCGCCCTACATGTACTTCTCTTCGCCGAGCGAGCGGGCCCCCGGAACCCGGTCCTTGTCTTCGGTGGCCCGCCCGGCGGCCTACCCTCACGGAATTGTTAAGCCTACCATCTACTCGTATAATGTTCTGAGAATCGATTAATTAATCGATTCTTTTTATGTAATATTTTATTATTTTTTGTATATTCCTCAGGGAACATTTCCTGATGAGAAATCTGTAGTAACAGGTTATTTCATGACTGTATTTTTGTTAAGGTTAAGTAAGAAAGTAATTTATTATTATGTACTCTGCAATTACTTATAAATCTTTTTATGTAAGCGATCACTCTGATTAAATTGTAAATGAAGATGATTTATGTATTAAATGTGAAATTAAATTATTTTGTTTATTGTCTAAGATATTTATAATTGGATATGATATTTCGATGTATATTTATTAAGTGTTACAGGAAATTCAATGTTGATCTGATTAAGAAAGTCTGGTTCTGGCTACCAGAGATTAGAAGCGCTGCTAGAATCTGCCTTAAGCCCTTGAGAAGCGAGAGCAATGGGGTTATATATAGAAGACACATAGTGCCAAGTATGACAAGCTGTGGTTTCCTAAATCTCACTCAACCTATTACGGACAAATTGTTCATGACTACGTACATATACGTATATACGACATATGTATTTGATACTGTCGAAAGTTAACCAAAAACAATTGTCGAGTCGCACCAAAAATAACAACGGTGAAAGGTCAGGGTAAGAGATCTGCGTTACTTTAAAAAAGAAAATAGTGTATCCAATAAAGCTCCACACAACTCCAAGCGTGGTATGGTTGTGGGATTTATAGGGGCAACTCTATTTTTAGATACTAAAAGACGAGCACAAATCACCCCATCCGCTGTTAAAGCTCTTTATCCGAAAGAAAATGAGATAATGAAAAATGTGGCAAACCGTTATAGACACTGCTAAGTGTACTTATGGGGAAATGTATAGGAATTTAACAATACCTCTTTGTATTGACGTAAAAAGGGATCTCTTATCTCATAAGGAAGCTTTTGGTGTTTATGATTTATATATATTTGGGGGGCATAGTCCGGAGCGTGCTCGTCGCGTTCCCTGCCAGTCTAATTAGACTGCTAATCCGGCTCGATATGCGTACCGCAGTGCGGGTTAGGGCGTCCGCCGGAGGCGACGCGTACCGACCCGCCCCCGTCGGTACGAACTTCGGCAGTTGCGGCGATGGGGGCCGCCACCCATCACGCCTTGCCCAGTCAGGCGAGTCGAGGAGAGCAGAGTGCCGGGTGGGCACGTGGAATGTAAGAGGTTGTGTGGAAGGTAAGTTGCACGAGTTGATGTCCGTCATGGCGGACAAACAACATATTATATTTTCTAAAATAATGTCAATATATTTTCTAAAATAATAGAAAAGGTTATTTGTAATGCACTTAGTGAATATTTCGAAAGGCATAACTTGTTTTCAAATGAACAAAAAGGTTTTCGTAAAAATAAATCAAAATATGGCAATTTATGACCTATTAAAACCTATATATGTAAATGCTGATAAACGTGTTCCTTTATGTGCACTATATATGTATATGACAAAGGCTTTTTGATTATTGACATCATCAAAGTCTTTTAAATAAGTTGCTATTATATGGAATTCGAGGTAATGTTCATAAACTATTAGAATCATACCTAAATGATCGATATCAAATGGTAGAAATCACAAGAATCTGTTCATTGACAAATGTAGAACATAAATATCAATCAAATGTAAGACAAGTTCAATATGGCGTTCCACAAGGAAGTGTTTTGGGGCCCCTTTTGTTCCTTATATATATATAAATGATCTACCAAGAACTATACAATATCCAATGATTCTCTTTGCTGACGATAGTACTGCCATTTTTACACCACATGATCCTAATAAATTTGAATCCAACATTAATAATAGCTTAAAATTAATAACAGAATGGATGACAATGAATAAGTTAGCCATAAATTTAACAAAAACTAAAATAGTTACTTACTCGAAAGTAATTAAAAATATTTTAAATATTCACTATGATAATAAAAAAATAGAGGAGGTAAACTGCATAAAACAGCAACTACAGAACAGCAATGCTAGACAAAATCTTTTTCGGAATGGCATCAAGAATATTTAATAAAATACCTGTTGATATTTTGAAGACAACAAAATTACTTAGTTTTAAAAATAAATTACAGACATTCTTAATTAATAAGACTTATTATAATATTGATGACTTTTTAAATGATCAGATAAATTAATTAATCAATGACATATTTATAATAAATTGATACTATTGTATGCTCAGTGTAGCAGGACATAGAGAACCTTACCAATTATGTATAACTTAATATTAACCTATGCCCACAATAAATAAATTTGAATTTGAGTCCCTAATATGTCCCAAAAAATATCGGCACCAATAATTAAGTCTACATCAGCAGGTGAATGAAAGCTAGGATCGGCTAACATAATGTTCGATGGTATATTAACCCTTTATAAGGCACTGTCCATATAATGGACACCACACATTTTGATAAATTTCTCGGCAAGTAATGGCATACATGGATTTAAATAGCAATGCTTGAACTAATGTTTTAATGATGTATCCGAACGCAGAATTAAAAAAAAAAACAATATGGCCACCATGAATGTCAGCTGTTGTTGAATTGTCAAAATTTGGTGTAATTTCGTTGCGTGAAATAAATCTAAGAAAATCTCGAAAAATGGAAAGGAGAAAGGTAAGTTTTGTTCTAGAAATTATTGATAATATTTGATGTAAAACGATAAATTTTATGAATTACATTATTTTTATAGTATTTACTGACTAAATTTATGGTGTCCATATATGGGACAGTGCCTTGCTGAGTAAGAATTTTTTTTGTTGTAGATTATACCTTTACATAAAATTGAAGGTTGTTTGGAAGAATTATTTGGTTTTTCGGATGGTGAAGAGTCGGAAGATGGATTTGAGAGTGGCGAAGAAGAAACTGAAGCTGTTTTCACAGAGCCGAGCCAGGAAGAATTATTAGATCTGCTAAACGCCCCATCTACGTCTTCAGCTGCTGATTTGGGATCAACCGTGCCGTCTGATGAGTGTGTTTTAAATGCCGATGAAGTACAAATCGAAAGTATATCGGATACCGATGATGATGATGATCAGAACTGGAAAAAAGTGTATTATCCGCACCTAACGCCTACAGACAGGTTTGATGACAGTCCCTTGAAATTGAAAGGTGTTTTACCACCAAGAAGCAGTCCAATTATATACTTCGAGCTATTTTTCTCTGATGAAGTTCTGACCCATATTGTGGAGCAAACTAACTTATATGCTCTCCAAAATAAACAGAAAAATTGGGAAAATACTTTTGTAACGGAAATACGTGCCTTTTTGGGAATGCTGGTACTAATGGGCGTACACCCACTGCCTAACATCGATTTATATTGGTCATCAGACCCGTTCTTCTGTGTCCCTGAAATTGCAGATGTAATGACTTCAAAAAGGTTCAAAATGATACTCAAAAATCTTCACTTGAATGACAATAGTCAAATGCCAAAGAAAGGAGAACCGGAGTTTGACAAGCGATACAAAATTAGGCCACTGATAAAAACCATGAATGAAACATTCCAAAGTGCAGCAAAACATACATGTTCGCAGAGTATAGACGAATGCATGGTTAAATTTAAAGGAAGAAGCAGCCTGAAACAGTTCTTACCCAATAAACCTGTGAAAAGAGGGTTCAAAATATGGGCTCGGTGTGACAGTCAAACAGGTTACCTCTTTGAGGTCGAGATATATACGGGAAAGAAGGGTAATGAAGCTGAGACTGGCTTAGGAGAAAGTGTGGTACTGGATCTATGCCAAAAACTGATCGACGAAAAATTGGAAAATGTCCACGTCACCTTTGACAACTTTTTTTCTTCAACGGTGCTTCTTCAAAAATTATATGAAAATAATATTTATTCGACGAGTACAGTCAGAGCGAAGCCTTGAAACTCGCGAAGGGCCAATATAAGTGGCGAGTGAATAGAAATGTTTCGTTTTTTACTTGGATGGACACAAAACTTGTAACCATCCTAAGCACAGCTTACCACCCTAAGAGTAAAGTGACGTGCAAGAGAACACAGAAGGATGGCAGTAAGAAGGAATTTCCTTGCCCTCTAGGTATTCTCGAATACACAAAAAGAATGGGCGGAGTTAACCGTTTCGACCAGAAACGCGGCACATATCAAGTAGCTAGAAAGAGCAAAAGATGGTGGATGCGGTTATTTTATTTCTTTGTGGATGCTGCCATCACAAATGCATACTATAGCGGGTTCTTCTTGGGGGCCGATGAATTAAACAATATTTGTTCGTGAAGTGAGATTTATATTGTAGCGCCATTAATACAATTGAGAATAAACTTAAACATATTACACACAGAAAATCAACGGTAGCGTGCCGGCGGACGGATCGTACGCTTTTTTGGCGCGCGTGGGGTTGCCAGCTTACAAAGCGCTGGTTTGCGTTCCGCTATAATCTCCCCCTCCAAGTCTCGTAGTCGTCCCGAGCGAGACTTGGCACAAAGAGGTCGACCACGCTTCCTTCTAGTCATTAGATCTACATCAGTACCTACAAACGGAACCACGGCACTGGCATGATACCTTCCTACCACTCGGTTCTCCTTATCGCTAAGTTCGTAGGTAGTTGGACTGACGATTCGACTTATTACATAGGGACCTTCCCTCCTAGGAGTAAATTTGGACGTTACCCCTCGTGCAGCATTACTTGGAATGTGAGAATCAACTAATACATAATCACCTACATTATATTCTGGGGCCGGTCGACGGCTCAGGTCGGCAACATCCTTCCGACGCTCCTGCTCATTCTTAATACGAGCGTTAACCTCCTCCAATTCCTCAGCGAACTGGCGCAAATACGGAGTAATCTGAGGTAAATAATTCTCCATTTCTACCACTCTACGAATGTCATAGGCCAGATCTACGGGTGCACGCATTTCACGGGCGAAGGTAAGATAAGCGGCTGACTTACCTGTGCCTTGATTAGGCGCGTGATTAAGAGCAAAACGCACTGCCGGGATCTTACTAGACCATGTTCGATGATCGGTATCCGGGTTCAAAAGGATAGAAATCATCTTCTTCATCTCCCGATTCTTTCTCTCAGCCGGGTTGGCTTCGGGATGATACAACGGCGTCAGATTTTGATGTATATCAAAGGCCAACATTACCTTTTGCATGACGGCGGATACAAACTGTACCCCATTATCAGAGATCACCCTCCTAGGTAGTCCATATCTCAGAAAAACCTGTTCTATTAACACTTTAGCACATGTCTCAGCATTAGCATCACATAACGGAAAAAGCTCTACCCATCGGCTTGCCACATCCTCTACTAAGAAGATCCAACGCTCACCATTTTCACTCTCGGGTAAGGGACCGAAAAGATCCATGGCTAGCACTTCAAAGCGCTGTGCTGGAGTTGGAGTTTGTAATAAACCCGCATGCTTAAGGTTAGTAGCTTTATATTTTTGACACAATTCACATGCCTTCACGTAACGAGTGACAAATTGTCGCATATTAGGGAAATAATACCTTTCTTTGAGCTTTAGAAGCATCCGCTCAATACCAGGATGTCCAGCTGTAGCTGCATCATGCAACTCCTTCAACACAGGATCGCGCAGTGATAACGGGAGATATAAAAGAGGTTCGTCAGACTCACCTTCCGGGTCCGAACGATACAAAACTCCTTCCGCAGTATAAAATCCCTTATCAGTCCATTGTGTAGCGCGAACAGGATCCTCAAACGCTTCTAAAATTTTCTTACAGTTTGTGTCTTCCATTTGGGCAGTGCGAATTTCTTCAGCACTGCGGTGAGGTAAATCCACCGTAAGTAGACAGACACTACTGCTTTCAACTTCACCTGACTTCGGCGGTCGGCTCAAGGTATCAGCAACCGAATTTTCTTTACCAGTATCAATTCGATGCACAGCAAATGCGGTGGGACCTCCCCCTGGCTCAAAGATGTCTTTGTTCTCTTCCAGGAGTGTGCTGAGTCGACACCTATCTGATGGAGATAAAAGAGAACCTTCCTCCTCTCGGAGCTTAATAGTTGAATACGTCAGTCCACTATTATCACGCTCATAATCAAGTTTGTAAGTCTGAGGAAGAGACGTTAATGTAAAAGTATTGTTTCTAAAATTAAGCATCATGCCAGCATCTTTTATAAAATTCATACCCAGTAGGGTTTCTTTCGCACCGGGCAATACAACAAATTGAGTAACAACTACAATCCCGCACACCGTCACGTTTACCTTAGTTACATCTAGAATACTAGTCTTACAACTACCATCAGCTAACTTAATAGAAGTCTCTAATTGTTCAAACACGTGGCCATGTGCCACCAAATGAGCATGTAAACTATCACTTGGGACAGAGTGATTAGCACCAGTATCTAGTAATGCAGTGCCTCTAGCACCGTAAACACATACACTAATTAACGGTCTTCGACGCGGATTTAAATTTTTATTCCCTACAGCAGCAACTGACTGAAATGCTGACATCGAACTTGAAGATGACTCTGATTTTGTCTTGCACGTTGGACAATTTGAGCGAATAACACCAGGAGTACCACATCCAAAGCAAGCCACCCGTGGCTTAGGACTTGTTGATACATCAGTACTCAAATTGGCAGGAGTCTTCTCTTCACTGGAAATCTTCTTTAGTTTGGAACAAGCATCCTTCAGATGCCCAAACTGTTTACAATAGTGACAACGCAGTTTTAATTTCTTATTAGATGTCACTTCTGAAGGCCTTGGAGAAACAGGCGGCTCAACCGCACCAGGACTTCTAGCCGCAGGCACAATCTTGCCCTTCAAAGGATCAGGTACACGCTGGTGACCTTCCTCAAATAGATCCTCAACAATCCTTGCTTTCTGGAGCAACTCTGCGAACGAAGAAAAGGAAGAACGAGCAACTTTCTCCCGTAAGCGACGGTTCAAAAGTCCATATACCATGTCAAGCTGAACTGGGTTTTCAGGCAATGTCTTTGGTGGTAATTGAGCAAGAAGCGCTCTCGCCTTACATACAAACACGTCGACTTTTTCCTCTCCTTGTTCTTTACTAAAAAGCTCCTTATAAATTTTATGTGGTGGTAGCCTCGGTCCATACGTCTGCTTTAATAAGCTAATAGCTTCGTCCCAACTTAACACAGAGTGCTTAACTCCCTGCCACCATGTAGCAGCTAAACCAGTGAGCAACATAGGTAATCCTCGAAGTGCTATGTCATGAGTCATAGACACACATTCCTTATAGACTTCTATTGCATCAATAAAAGCAATAACATCACTTTCCTTACTTCGATCAAAGCGATGAGTACACTTTGCAAAGTTACTCTGGTTATTCATCAAAGGCACTGGAGACATTGCAGGCGCTCCACATCCAATTCTGGACAAAATGAGGGCTAGTTGCTGGTCTGTCATAATCACAGGTGTAGGTGCTGCAGCAGATTCTGAAGACACCGGTGAGGATGGTACATACGACTGTGATGTAGGTGCACCTTGCACCTCAGCAGACACCACAGGAATAGTCTGAGTCGGTGACCTCTCACGCGACGGAGCGGCATCAGTACCACCTGGCACTGGAACATTATGCTGCGCAGGACTATTTGTACGTGACCTTGTTAACACCATTGTGACAATTACCTAAATGACATCAACAACATATATAATACACACATTTGTTTCATTCAAATACTTCCTAGAACATAAACATCATATTGACAAGTATAACAAGAGTTCAACAATTTTTACAATGTTAACATGTCTGTTTACCCTAACACTATACATAACATTAACAGGTGTGTTTACCCTAAGTGTCCATGTAAACATTGTTTATTATTAAATACAATATAGTAACTAAAAATTTATATTGTCTGTTAATTAGAAAAAACTCAAGATTAAGGTTGAAATACTATATCTATGGAGAAAATAACATGGACTCCAGTGATAACACAATCTTAGTTCTAAACAGATTACACAACTTTAAGCTTTTATTCTACTTTTACACTGTTCAGCACATAAAATACACATAACCTGTGTACCTTACACAACATTATTTACAACAACACAGTTGTAGAGATTTTATAAACACAACATAACCTAAATCAAAACTAATGTACTTAAAGTTCTAACATATCAAAGTTCGTTGTTTCTAATGGAAACTATAGCAATACAAAACAAAGTCTAGCGTTATTTATCAATGTTCAGCTATATACTAAGTCCGCAAAGTACTTATGGAAACACGATCGAACACGTTCACACACGTAAAGTTCTTTGTCGTTTCACCACTTCTTGATTGATTTCACCACAAAAAAAAATCAATAGCACGCGTAAACAAAGCGAGTTATGCAATTACACGTCCCAATACTATCAGCCAGTTGTGTTTTATTGTCCGAAAACACGAAAATTAACACTGCACTGAACAAGATGGCGTACACGCACTATATAGAAAATTCTTTTCACAACTATTGTTCACAGGCCAAACGTTGGGCAGCCATTTATAGCGGGTTCTTCTTGGGGGCCGATGAATTAAACAATATTTGTTCGTGAAATGAGATTTATATTGTAGCGCCATTAATACAATTGAGAATAAACTTAAACATATTACACACAGAAAATCAACGGTAGCGTGCCGGCGGACGGATCGTACGCTTTTTTGGCGCGCGTGGGGTTGCCAGCTTACAAAGCGCTGGTTTGCGTTCCGCTATAATACATTTTATATGCACAGAAAATCCGGTACTCCATTAACAATCTGCAATTTCGCACTACATTGGGAAGGAACTTGATTGGAAACTTCACCAGTAGAAAGAGGAGAATTTCCAGTCTACCATGTTTTGCCACCAAAAAACCAAAAATTGAAAGCAGGCAAAAGGCTAAATATGGGATTCCAGACGAAATGCGTCTAACTGATGTTGGATCTCATCTTCCGAGCCCACTTCCGACGTTCAGGAGATGTCGAGCATGCAGCAGCAAAGAGATTGCAAAGAAATCAAAAATTCAGTGCAGTACATGTGGAGTTGCTCTCTGTATTGTACCCTGCTTTGCAGAATTTCACAAACCGTAGCGAGGCACTGTCCATATAATGGCCACCATAATTTTTTTTTTACTTTTTAATTTTTTTTTCTCAAAAATATAATAAAAAGGTCCTCAATATTGTATATTTTTAATTTTCATACCCATACCTTCAGTAGATTTCTCTGCCTTATAAAGGGTTAAGTTCCGATAAATTTAAATGACCGCTTGGAATGCTGTCAGTTATTGTAGGAAAAATAAAACATTCAATATTATTCGAATAATAATTATCTGTAGATCCAATAGTCAGTTTGCAACTCCTTTCAATACTTGTAATTACATTATTTATACCTAACACAGATTGATTAATACGTATAGCAGGTACATTCAATTTTTTAAACATTTTATCCGTAATCAAACATGACGTACTGCCACTGTCGAGCACAGCACGCGCGGTGTATTCTCGCTGATTTTTGCCGAGCACCTTAATAATAGGCATGATGACAAATTTTGAAAACCTGTTAAATAATGTTCAAAAATATATATTAATTACGAAAAACATAATATTTCTGCTGAAAATTTAGGTTTACTATTCAAAAATTTGTTTTTAATTCATAAATTTTAAATTCGTAACAAAACGCTTCAAAGTGTCATGGCGTCGCTTATGACGTCACGTTAGAGTACAAGGTTCACTCAACAGTTGTTAACATTGAGACGCTCTTGTTAATTTCGAATTTCGCAGATAGAAACATGAATTCGAAAGCTTATAGATGGTGTGCCGTCCCACTGTGTCCTAATACGTCCATAAAAACTCCCGAGAAGCTATTTATTTTCGTTCCTTTCGACAAGACAATGCGAAAATAAGTGGCTTAAACATGCAAGACGTGATTTGAAAGGAATAACACCTACTACTCTACTACTCTACTCAGCTTTATTTCTGTGAAGATCACTTTGACGTATTTACTTTTTATTTGCAGATTTCATGCTGATACTAAATAAATGTGACAAGCATTAGATGATGTAAACATTGTTAAACACACTTTATTTAGAGGTTAAGAATCTCTTACATTCTCAATGAGCTATTATAAAAGTACCTATGTATTTTATTTTAATTTCAGTTACCAAGTGATATGGAAAATTACATGGAATACCATGTGATGGGGTCAGTGTCGCAGATTCGCATGAAAAAAGGGTGTGTTCCATTAAAATGTTATTGTCAACCCGATAGGAGAAAACGAGCTTCTGATTTTATGGAAAGAGAATACTTTGCGAAAAAATAAAGAAAAGAACTAATTGGAGAATTTGAGCAGGAATTACAAATATCTAAGAATACAACCATTGCTACAGAACAGTCAGAACTTATAGACTCTTTACCTGGAACATCATCCATGCAGGAAAATATTACTCAAGATGCACCTAAGACGACAGATAAAGCCATTCAAGTGTACATAACAAATAAATTCAGAAGTAAAGCTGTTCAAACAATAGTTAATTCAAATTACTGAAATTTTTAGCATTTAATATGCTTAATTATTTATAAATACCCGATACGAAACGAAAAATGATGTCACAAGCGGGGTTCGAACCCGCACCTTCGTTTCGTATCGGGTATTTATAAATAATTAAGCATATTAAATGCTAAAAATTTCAGTAATTTGAATAACAAGGTTGTGTCATCGTTTAATACAATTCTAACTGTAAAGTTTGAAGTATTAAGTCTATACAATGTGTAAACATTGTCCGATAGATGGCATACGTCACCTTGAAGACGTAAGATATAATATGATTCGAAAATTTGCATGTCCCAAAATAGTTCACGATGGTGTAAGTGGCAGCACGGTTGGGCCGGATTCCCAATAGGTGCGGGTTCGAACCCCGCTTGTGACATCATTTTTCGTTTCGTATCGGGTATTTATAAATAATTAAGCATATTAAATGCTAAAAATTTCAGTAATTTGAATAACAAGGTTGTGTCATCGTTTAATACAATTCTAACTGTAAAGTTTGAAGTATTAAGTCTATACAATGTGTAAACATTGTCCGATAGATGGCATACGTCACCTTGAAGACGTAAGATATAATATGATTCGAAAATTTGCATGTCCCAAAATAGTTCACGATGGTGTAAGTGGCAGCACGGTTGGGCCGGATTCCCAATAGGTGCGGGTTCGAACCCCGCTTGTGACATCATTTTTCGTTTCGTATCGGGTATTTATAAATAATTAAGCATATTAAATGCTAAAAATTTCAGTAATTTGAATAACAAGGTTGTGTCATCGTTTAATACAATTCTAACTGTAAAGTTTGAAGTATTAAGTCTATACAATGTGTAAACATTGTCCGATAGATGGCATACGTCACCTTGAAGACGTAAGATATAATATGATTCGAAAATTTGCATGTCCCAAAATAGTTCACGATGGTGTAAGTGGCAGCACGGTTGGGCCGGATTCCCAATAGGTGCGGGTTCGAACCCCGCTTGTGACATCATTTTTCGTTTCGTATCGGGTATTTATAAATAATAGTTAATTCAGTTGACCAGATGACATCACCATCCAATCACACCATCCTTTTTGTCAGTCTGCTTTCACTTCACCATTTAAAATTAGAAAAACCAAAACTGACAGACCATCAACATCCTTCTTACAAAAATGTACCAAAAAATTAATTGATATACAGGCAGATTCTGATAGTGATATTTCATACACACCATCTGTTGTACATAGTGAATCACCATCTGTGACATCTTTGAAAATGAAATCTTCTTCAGACTGCAGCGAACTAATTGAATATGA
This sequence comes from Lymantria monacha, assembly GCA_905163515.2. Classification (NCBI taxonomy): domain Eukaryota; kingdom Metazoa; phylum Arthropoda; class Insecta; order Lepidoptera; family Erebidae; genus Lymantria; species Lymantria monacha. The sequence goes on from LR991102.1 coordinate 5,921,903, forward strand.
TAAGAAACAAGAGGCATTGAGAATTTTGGGATATACTTTGCAAAAAATAGTAAATAATCCACAGTCTTACATTGGAGTTCCTAAAAGTTGTTACTATTTAATAGATTTAATTGAAAAAAAGTTAAATATTACCTTATACCATATACTAATGTGTTTACAAAAAATTAAATTAAATAATAGTTTCAGAGAGCTTTCAGATGATTTTTCTATGTCTCCGACTTATGCCAGCAAGATATTTCTGAAAAGTATACCACAGATAGCTAGTTTAATGAGACCTTTTATTATTGCATTAGATAAGGATGCTATAAGAAAAAAATTACCTATGGCTTTTAGGCATAAATATTATAATGTCAGCTGTATTATAGATTGCTTAGAAATTGAAGTGCAAAAGCCTTCGAAAGCATTGAACCAGTCTCTCTCCTGGTCAGAATATAAAAAAGCTAACACCATCAAGTTTCTTGTGTCATGCACTCCAAATGGATTGGTGAACTATATTTCTCCAGGATATGGAGGAAGAGTTACTGACACATGTTTGGTTGAATCATGTGATTTTATTAAGTGTTTACAACCAGGTATGTGTGTGATGGCTGACAGGGGGTTCAAACATGTAGAACAGTTTCTAAGAAAACAGGGAGTGCACTTAGTACGACCTCCAAGTGTTGCAACTGGTACAAAGCTATCAAAACATGAGGCGAGAGAAACAAAACAAATCGCAAGCCTAAGAATTCATGTCGAGAGAGTGGTTCGACGTTTACGTGAATTCAGTATGCTAAAGCCACATGCATGTGTGAATCTTAATCTGGTAAAAGTGCTAGATGATGTTATTACCATTGCCTGCGGATTGATTAACTTGCAAGATTCTTTAATTAAAAATAGATAAGTATGACCTAGTCTTTAAATATCTTTATTTTCTAAACATGTACATATTTACTTACCTATATTATGTTTGTAATATAATTATGTATAATGTTTGTTTATCTCAGTTGTGTGAAATACAATGTCAAATATGTTCCTGCTTTTCTTATAATTATTCCATCCATCCATCCATCAGCCTGTAAACGTCCACTGCTGGACATAGGCCTCCCCACGAGAATGCCATCTATAACGGTCCTGTGCCACCTGCATCCAGCGGTTTCCTGCGACCTTGATGAGGTCATCAGTCCACCGAGTGGGGGGTCGTCCTACGCTGCGTCGTCCGATTCGTGGTCGCCACTCGAGAACCTTTTTTCCCCAACGGTTGTCGGTTCGTCGAGCGATGTGGCCTGCCCATTGCCACTTCAACGTGCTAATCCTTAGGGCTATGTCGGTTACACCCGTTCTTCTACGGATTTCCGTATTTCGGATTTTATCACGTAGAGAAATACCGAGCATAGCCCTCTCCATAGCACGCTGAGCGACTTTGAGCCTTGTTATGAGGCCGACATTTAGAGACCACGTTTCAGTGCCGTAAGTCATCGCTGGTAACACACACTGGTTATAAACCTTTGTTTTCAGACACTGCGGAATATTAGACGAGAAGATCCTCCTAAGTTTCCCGAACGCTGCCCAGCCGAGTTGGATTCGTCGGCTGACCTCTTTCTCGAAATTGGATCTACCTAATTGAACTGTTTGTCCTAGGTAAACATAGTGATCGACAACTTCGAGAATCGCATTCCCAACCAGGACCGGTACAGAAATGACATGGGCATTAGACATGATTTTCGTCTTGTCCATGTTCATTTGCAGCCCTACTAGTTGGGAGACCTTGCTGAGGTCATTGAGCATGGTGCTAAGGTCCTCCAGGGATTCTGCCATGACTACGATATCATCTGCGAATCGAAGGTGAGTGATGTATTCGCCATTGATGTTGATGCCGAATCCGGTCCAGTCTAAGAGCTTGAAGACATCTTCCAGCGCAGTGGTGAACAGTTTCGGAGAGATAACGTCTCCCTGTCTCACGCCTTTCTGCAGCTGGATCGGTTTCGTACTCTTATCCTGGATGCGGACTGACATAGTAGCGTCTTTATACAAACACTTCAGCACTTCGATATATCGATAGTCAATTTGGCACCTCTGAAGGGACTGCAGCACTGCCCAAGTTTCGACAGAATCAAAGGCTTTCTCATAGTCCACAAACGCTAGACACAGAGGCCGATTATACTCCTCGGTCTTCTGTATAATCTGGCGTAGCGTGTGGATGTGGTCTATGGTACTATAACCTTTTCGGAAACCGGCTTGTTCGGGCGGCTGGAAGTCGTCTAGCTTGCGCGCGAGTCGGTTCGTAATGACTCTTGAAAACAATTTGTACACGTGGCTCAGGAGTGAGATGGGTCTGTAATTCTTTAAGAGCGTTTTATCGCCCTTCTTGAAAAACAGCACCACCACACTCCTGGTCCACGACTCTGGAACGTCGCCCCCGAGAATGACAGAATTAAACAGCTTCTGTAGGGCTTTTAAAACTGGCTTGCCGCCTGCCCTCAGGAGCTCTGTGGTAACTCCGTCATCTCCCGGTGCCTTTCCGTTCTTTAATTGTTTTAGAGCCATTCTGATCTCGTACAAGCTGACGTCCGGGATTTCTTCGGTATAGTGCCGAGTTAGCTTGGATCTGGGGTCTTGGACCAAGCTGACAACAGGATTCAGGGATGATTTGTACAGCTGCCCATAGAACCTTTCGACCTCTCCCAAGATCTCACTCTGGGATGAAATGACAGTACCGTCATCGGTCTTCAGCTTAGTCATTTGGCTCTGCCCAATAGACAAATCTCGTGCGAACACTTTGGAGCCTCGATTTCGCTCTATCGCCTCTTCAATACGCAGTGTATTGAATCGGCGAATATCGCGTCGCATAGATTTAGAGATTTGTCTATTAAGCTGCCTGAGTTCGGACCAATCGGCTGAAGACTGTACCGTCATTTCCTTTCTCCTCTCCATGAGTTGAAGAGTCTGGTCAGAAAGCTTTTTTGTTCTAGTAGCGCGATGGGCCTTAAAGAATTTTGACCCGACCGCGTGGACAGTTTCCACGAACCTGTTGTTCATATCGTTCGAAGATTCGCACTCTTCCAGGCATTGGAAGCGATTATGTAATTCGAGTTGAAAGCTATCGGGGTTCTGGTATTGGACAGGTGTAGGTCGGAGTGTAGACTTCATCAAGCGGGACCGCTCGACTTTCGTACGAAGATTCAATGTGCCTCGAACCATGCGGTGATCACTCCCAGTTTTAATCCTGCTGATCACAGAGACATCATTGAATATTTGTCGTTTGTCCGTCAAGATGAAGTCTATCTCATTTTTAGTGGATCCATCAGGGCTAATCCAGGTCCACTTCCTTTGTGGCCGTTTCTTGAAGAAGGAATTCATCATGAAGAGGCCTTCCTTCTCCAAGAAGTCGGCCAGTTTTTGGCCCCTTTGGTTTCTCTGTCCAAATCCATATTGCCCCACTATCAACTCATCGTCTGTCCTTTTGCCTAGTTTTGCGTTGAAGTCTCCCATAACTACCGTGAAGTGGGTTTTGGACGTGTGGATGGCTTTCGAGATATCCTCGTATAAGGCCTCCACTACGTCGTCGGAGTATGTCGAAGTCGGTGCGTAAACCTGTATGACCTTCAACGAATACCGTTTGGTAATTCTGAGTATAAGGTACGCTACCCTTGTTGACACACTTTCGATCCTCTCCACGTTCTCTACGAGAGACTTACGAACGATAAACCCTACACCGCCTTGGGATGGGTGATCTCCCTCCCGGTAGAAGAGCAAATTTCCAGACCGGAGGATTATCGTGCCCTCCCCCTCTCTTCGCACTTCTGATAATCCTACAATGTCCCATCGGATTTTGCTCAATTCCTCTTCCAGTTCGATGACCCTCTCGTCGGTCCTAAGCGTCCGAACGTTGTGTGTTACCAGGGCCAAGGGTCGATTTTTTTTTTGGTAGCCGGATCGCGGCCGGAGATTCCTAGCACCCCCTGCCCCGCCACCAACAGGCCCGCTACCAAAATGAGCCCGTGGAACAGCGGAACTGCCGTGACTGGGGGCCGTGATTTTTTGTGCATCCATATTTATTTTGGGGGGGTAATAATGCCATAATCGCCACGCTTGGCGAGCGGATTGGCGATCGCGGTAGATGTTATTAAGTTTCCCGGGAGATAGCCGCTGCCCAATCTCCCGGTGAGACCCTTAGCCGATTTTTACGACTCCCACGGGCAAGTAAGGGGTGACGACCTTTGTATTCTATTCCCGTCGCCACACGGGTAATATTATTATAATTATTACGGCTATAAAATGTACTACTTTTTTATTTTATTTTTTATTTTTTTGGAGGTGGGCTACGGTCGGCGCACTCCTCGCACCACTCCATCCGGGGTGACAGAGGGGCGTAAGCGCGCACACCCGTGACCCACCTGTGACGTCGCCTTCGTCGTTGGGCCGACCACCGGAGCAGAGTGACTTGACGACAGTGGTCGGCCCAACGGAATACCCTCTCCTCGACCGACATCCCCCCCTCAGGTGGGATGTCGGTCTTTCCTCACGCGGTCGGCCTCTCGGCGGGTGACGGACTAATTCCCCGGTCCAGTCACCCGCGGCCTTGGCTAGGGCGGCATCAGGCGCAGGTAATCGCGCCTGCGCCGCCCCAGTCGCCGGCGGCGGCTCGCGCCGTCGAGAAGACGCTCCTCGCGCACGCGCTCCGCCGCCTCCTTCCGCGAGACTACTGCCTCGCAGGTTGCGACCACGTCCCAGTTCCTGACGCTGTCGAGCATCGCCCTGGCGATGGTCGGCAGCGTCAGGTCGGCACCGATGATTGCGACGAGTTCACGACGCTGCTCTGCCCAAGCGGCACAAACCTCGAGCGTATGCTGCGTCGTGTCTTCGTCGCAATCGCAGTGGTGGCAGGACGGTGTACTCTCCCTCCTGACGACCTTGTGCAGGTATTTGGCGAAGCATCCATGCCCCGTCAAAACCTGCACCAGTCGGAAGGAGAGCACCCCGTGCCGCCGTTCTAACCACTGCATCAGCACCGGCCGGAAGGCCTCTACGGTCCGCACACCGAACCGAGGCCTCTCCAGCCGGACTGCCCAACGGGCAATGACATCTAGGCAGGCGTCAACGCGCCAGGCGGTGAGTTCCCTCAAAGAGACCACACCGCCCTCCGCGCGCACCCCCGACACCCGCTGATACAAATCGGCGAGCATTTCCGCCTCCAGGTCCCACGGGGGACCCCCAGCCAACAGGCACGCTGCCTCCGTTGCCACCGTGCGGTACCCGCGTACAGCCCTGACCGCCATGGCCCTCTGTGGTCGTAAAATGTACTACTTACCAGGTATTACTTGTAATAGCTTAACGCAACAGATGTATAACATTACTAATTCAGACAAAATGGATATAAGCAAATGTAGGTGAATATTATAATTTATTTTGTATTGTAGTGAGTATAATAATGATGTGACCAAAGATGAGGTTGTTCCTAAAAAAATAAAACAAAATCTTTGAATCAAAAACTTGCTTTTTATTTATTTACACTTTTATACAATACTGGATATACATTATCTTTCCACAAAGGAACTATAACCTTAAGAAAATCTGATACATATTTTTCATCATACATAATGTTCATTATATCTACTTTCTTATTAACACTATAGTTGCAATCAGCTACACAGAAGTAGCCTTTTTTAAGACCTGTCAGTAACATTTGAAGTTGCATTTGCACATAAAACTTCTGGGTTGGTTTCCCATTATATACATAATTTTTCACTGTTTTCTCACTCATAGGACACTTAATTTCAATAATAATATCTTCACATATCCCATCAGGTGAGCCTGCTAACATAGGATACTTTTTAGATTACATTAAACCATATATTTTAATTTTTTTTCCCAGTTTGGCACTAACAGTTTTCCTCACATCATCCTCCAATATTCTACCACGTTTCATGGCTGGCGTGTCGGGAATTTTTCCACCCATTATTACTGCCATCAGAGTGCCATCACTGGTTTTACATCTACTGAACTCATAAGCTCTTGAAGCGGTCACTCTGCCATACCTTAATTCGTACCAAATCCTGCTTTTATGTTGCTCCCTTGTTTCTTGTTCGACATTGTTGATGTCATCATCAGACAATATCACTTTTCCTAAAAATGTATCACAAGATTTTTCATTATATTTTAGCACCAAGTTGTCCATCGAAAGACTTTGTAGTCTGTCCAAAACATAATCATTTTGGTATTTCATAAGTTCACACTTGTTAAGCCTTCTTCTCTTCCCTTCCACTAAAAATTCTTCAAATACTTCAGTATTTGACGGTAAGCTGGGGCTGCCCTTAGACAACTCCTTAGCAGTTATGTATTTAAGGGTACTCCCAACCCGGGAAAGCTTGGATTTTTTCCAGTAGCATGCTATAGATGTACAAGATGGTTCCTCACTCCTGCGATGAACCCACATTAAGAATGTCATAGCATGTTTGCAACCTCCTTGAGAAGCCACACAATCATGACACTCTACTGACTTCACTGTTTCTTCCTGCTCGTCGACTACCAAAGACACTCCATACAACTTTCCATGTACTTTATGTTCTGGGCAGATTTTTGCTTTTATTGTGCATACGTTTCCTTCACGTTTGAGCTGGACATAGGATACAGCATCATCACCATAAGACGCCCTGGCAGACCTGAAATAAACAAAGCAATTACTTAGTTACAGAAAGAAATATGTAACATAAACATAACCTCAAAATGTAACATTGGAGCTTAAACTGAAATAGGTACAACAGCTATGGTCTTATTTTTAATTATTTAAATAACTAGATAATGAACTGTTTAATAGAAGATACTTACTGGGAAGCCTTAACATTTCTAAATTCTGCTGAACAAAAGTCATTGTTTGATCGCAGAAACTCTCCTAGCATTAGTACGTCGATCCTCGGTAAATTTGCGCTGGAAGCCTTTAGAAATCCTTGTTCCATGACTGAGTGTATCAAATAGATTTACACAAAACAAATTTAAGTCGCAAACAAAACTAAAACGGCGTTTTTAGTGGTAAAATTAAGCGAGAGTCGTAGTTATCTATTGAATTATGAATAAACAATTTGACAACTACTCTAACGTGACGTCTCGCGCTCTGATTGGCGTTCAATATTACATGGCGGATTGCCGTATTTAGTGATTTTATTTTATCAATAAAAAAAATAATCTCGCTTTTAAATTAAAAAAGAATCAATGTTTTATAATAAACTACTTATGTATATTATCTATACAAATTATTTCAATAAAATTTACTTGCTGTCATGATGACATGTCTGTCATGATGACATGCCTATTGCAGTGGTAAATAATACCTCCCGTGCACTGCTGGCACGATTGGAGTTAGCAACGCTCGCACTTAACGTCAGGTTAGATGATAATGCGACCGAATTAGATACAGGCGCGGCTGGCTGCATATCGCTTTGTAACTGTGCACTATTGGACTTACAACTAAAATTATTTATATGAATCATTGTATGATGTTTACGTTTACAAACTTTACAACCTTGTCTTTTACAACGATTCGTAAAGTGACTTGTGCTTTTTTTTTTTTTTTTTTTTTTTGGTGGACTATGGATTAGTCTCGCCCCGCCAAATCGGTCCGGGGTGACGGAGAAGGCGGCGCGTGACCCCATAGACCCACCGTAAAAACTCCTCTCTCTTCGCCGTGCGAGCGGGTCACCGGGACCCGATTTTTAACTTCGGCGGCCCGCCCGGCGGTTCACCCTCGCGGGTTCCTCTCGTCGACGCCCCGACAGATTTCGCCGTCGGGGCGTCGCCCTCACGCGGTGGCCTCACGTCGGGTGACCGGACAATTCCCCGGTCCGATCACCCGAAGCCTCGGTTAGGGCGGCATCAGGCGCAGGTATTCGCGCCTGCGCCGCCCCGGCCGCTGGCGGCGGCCCGGGGCGCGGGAATCCTCCCTTGCCCGTTCCGCCGCTTCCTTCTGCGAGATGACAGCCTCGCAGAAGGCGGCGACCGCGTCCCAGTTCCTGATGCTGTCGACCATCGCCCTCGCGACGGCCGGCAGCGTCAGGTCGGCACCGATGACAGCGACGAGGTCACGGCGCTGCCGCTCCCATCCCGGACACACCTCCAGCGTGTGTTGCGCCGTGTCCTCGAAAGTGACTTGTGCTAAAACAATTGAAACAAACTTTAAATGTTCGTAATTACAACCGTGCCTTATTATCTAGTGCTACAAATTGTGAACAAGTGTTGAGGTTATGTTCATGACTATTACACATATGACAAGTTTTCATTGATTGTATAGAATTCGTACTTCGATTATGGTTACTGTCCTGTATATAAACCATTAATTTGTGTTTTATGTGATGCTTATAGGGTAAATTACCATGCCCCTGATTGGAAATACGAGATAATTCAAGTGTTTCGCATAAATCAGTTCGGTTACGCAAAAGAGTGTTAAAACATTCTAAAGTAATTGCATCCTCTTTATTCATATGACCTTTGAACCCTTCCCACTCGCGGAATGTTTTTGAGTCTAGTTTACTAGAGATAATGTGGATAAGAAGAGTATCCCAGTGAGTAACTGGTTCACCAAGAGATTCTAATACACGTAAATTCTTATTCAGTGAATCAATTAAACGTTTTATATTACTTGATGACTCTTTTGTGATTGGTTCAAAGTTTAATAAAACTGAAACATGGTTTCGTATCAACAACCGTTTGTTGTTAAATCTATCACACAGAAGATTCCACGCAATCTCATAATTTTTTGCAGAAAACTCGATTGATTTAATAACTACCGCTGCTGTCTCTTCTAATGAGGCTCTCAAATAGTGAAATTTATTAATATTATCAATCTCACTATTGGAGTTTATTAGGCTGGAGAAAGTATCGTGAAACTCTAACCAGTGTTCATAGGAACCACTAAATTTCGGCAATTGAATCGTGGGCAATTTAACCATCTTCTGTTTATTATTATAATTACTTGCTACACTTGTGCTATCTTTATCCGCAGAATATTTATTCAATATTTCCTGACCCTTTGCGAGGTATTTGTAATAAGATGACTCAAACTCATTTCTCTCTATTAGTTGAACATCTAAGTTATCAACAATGCATTCGAGCTTAAGCTGTACTTCGTCATATTGATCATACAAAGACTTTATCTTACCTATACGCAATTGTAACTCAGTGATGTCGGTAGGGCTCAACGAAGAAATATTTAGGGAATTTAAATAAGTAGAAAAAGCTGTTAAGCGGCCTTTGTAACTGCCTCTTTTCTTTATTAACTCTTTTTCCTCGGACATTCTGGAAAGCAAGTGTTTCGTCAACCTGTAACGTTAAACAATGCAAGTAAATAATTTGACATCCAATACTAAACGGCTGAATTTATTCTATATATTTATCATATATATTTAGTTTCCTTTAGTTTTAAGTGTATAAAGTGTAATATTATTTATTTTTAATCTTAGTTTTAATTGTATATAATAATAATGTTTTAAATGATCTGACTATTATTCAATAATATAGCAATAATGTTCTATGTAATTCTTATTAAATGAATTAACAAAGCTATAATTTTTTTTTAAATTATTTTACATAGAAAATAACTAAGTATAATATACTCAACAGATTTAAGTTTAGTGAATACCTACTTTAGGAAAACTAACTTTTTCAAAATTAACGATTTTAACGAGTCTATTTAGTTACGTAGTCGTAGTCTATTAGTTGACAATATATGTATGTATGTATATATAATAATGATTATAGCCAAATGATATAATTATAATCTCGATAAATTCTAAAGTAAGTAATCTTTGAGAAAATTATAAAAGTAGGTTCAGTTCATTCAAAAAACAAATTCATTTCTTGTTTTAATTATAAATGTATTTAATTAACAATATTTTAATCAATTTGAAAGCAATTGAATGTAACGTACTCAATAGCTTTTGGTTTGATGAATACCTACCTTAGCAAAACAAACTTTTCTAAAGTTAACGATTTCATCGAGTCTATTTAGTTATTGAATTAATTGACAATATATTAATAAAAATGATTATAACTAAATGAAATAATAATAATCTCGTAAAATCTAAAAGTAAGTTATTTTGAGAAAAATTATAAATGTAAGTGCCACTCGTTTAAATAGCTACGATTAAAATAAGAAAATTTGAGTACTGACCTTATTTATTACACAGCTTTTACCTTATTTATTAATTAAACTATAATGATGGGTGGAAATTGTGGTAATTAACTTAAATAATTGATGTCGAGACCACTTGACCATTTCACTTTGCCTCGACTCACGTCTTCCAATCCTTATATTCCACAATTATCTTCCTTTTGCTAAGTATTTACATTAATTTGCTAATCCAGCTCGATCCAGGACCAATGATGGGGTGATTGACTTTGTGGAATTCTCTAGTTTTGATGTGGTTCTAAATTACACTACTGAGTACGGAGGTGAAATATTTTAATCTGCCTTGTCAGAAGTACAGAGTGAGAATGACAATTTTCATGAACTCAACTGGCTATGTAAATGGCATAATAATTTGATCATGCGTGTTGCTCTTAATATTTGTGCAGGCGTTGTTGTCCTGAACACTATGAGACTCGAATATTTTCAAAGTTAAATAATGTCTGTAATAAATTATTTATAAGCAATCTTTCATTGTTATAACGATCTAATAACAATTGCCAGGCTATATAGTAACTATCAGATTTAAAATCGATACTTTTAATGACAAGCGATGCGCTGCCGGTAACGGCTGCACGCAGATAATGAAATTTGTTTATGTTCTGTATACTATTGTTACTGTGAATTAATGAAATATACGTATCTCGAAACACAAGCCGATAGTCCCCTTTGAAGTGAGGCTAGTCTATCTTAGGCAGCCGGACCAAGTCGTGCTTGCAGCCAGATGAATGAAGAGGGCTGTCGTCCTCAGAAGCAGTAGAAGCGGATTAGGATGAGCGCGCGGGAGTGAGCATAGCCCTCACGCGACTCACCTGCGCATAATACAGCGTCTCAAGCTGCTCCCGATCGGCATACGTGTCGTCTGTATTCTCCGATAACAGCTCCATTTCTGTCTGCAATACCTCAAATTTCTTATATAATGTTTGCATTAAATCAAGACAGTATTCCAATTCGGACCTTTGAAAAGAAACTAAATTACTAGTAGGTAGTAATCCGAGAAAGTTACCAAAATATGTAAGCTTAGCATTAAAGCTGCCACGCTTCTTAATGAGAATCTGTAATTTAGCGTCTGACATCGTGAAAAGTAATAAATAAAAGCGAGAAATGCAAAAAAGCAACAGAAATAATACAAATAAAAGAAATACGGAGCAAGCGGTACGTGAACAGCTGGCAAAACTAACGGTAAATCAGCTGATATAAATCAGAAACTACACAAAACCGATTTTTTATTCAATAAATTCTAATTTTAAGCCTACTAATAGGTACCGTTTTAAAGAAATGCAGTAAAATAAACGGAGGGACATTACTCATTAGTGAACAAAAGAATGACGCACTCAGTTATGCGGTTCTTACCGTTAAAAAACATTTGAATATAATTTCTATGATACGTTTTTTGTTATGTATTTCGAATAATAAATTAATTATATTGTATATTGATAATTCTGATAGTAATTATTATATTTTAAAAAGATAGATGATATGAATATAGGTATGAAGAGATCAAAATGCCTGATCCGAAGACCATTAATCAAAATTCCTGGCAAAATGATAGAAAGATAGGAAATATAGGATAATGGAACGGACTCACGCAGTTTTAAAAATATTTTTTCGGCGTAGATGTCGTCTAAGTGACTCCTAAGTTGCAAAGCGTTAACGGTCGTTGGGCAGTCCAAAGCCCACAGCGATGTTCACAGCAATAAGACGGCGATCTTGATATTTCGAAGAACCACTGATTGAATGCTAAGCTCCAGTTGCATGCTGGGGGTTTCAGCTGAGTAATAAAAGCCAGCCTTCGATGTAAAAACTGTATTAAAATAATGCTAGCTGGTACAAGTATCGTCGCGTGCATGCGCGCGTGGTGCCGATGAGCGAGTGGGTGGTGGGAGCTGCGCTCGGCCGACGCGAAGCCGATGTCAGCGAAGGAGGGCCGCGGCTCATTGTGACAGTGTCAGGAACATTCTGCTTTTACTATTATTCGACATTGCCTTTCCCAAAGTTTATGTTTGCAATAAGATCGTCTCAGATTTTTAAACATTCGGCCCTTTTAGAAAAAAAAAATATTATTATTAGAACCACTGAGCAAAATTTTAAATGTAAATCTAAATGATCTAACAAATTACTTTTAACCTCCCCCTACAACTAAAAATAAAAATATTAATTCATATCAAACTATTAATTATTTTAAATTAAAACAGCTTTATAATATGTAATGAACCTACTAGCACAATTAACAATCATATCTTCATAGATCTTTTCTGATTTTAAAGTATTATCAATTAATCCAAATCGAATTTTTGATCTTTGACCGGCCAGGAATAACTTCTGATCGTCATTAATAAATTTTTCGATATTGAATTTCATCATCATCACAGCCCATATAAGTCCCACTGTTGGACTTTTTTTAATTTAATTTATTGAATTTAGCAATGATATTGAATTTAGCAAAATTTTTCAATTTGTAACCAAAACTTGACTCCTTCTGCGTCCGAGTCTTTGATCGTCTACGCTTAAAACTTTCTTGTAAATTTTTCACTTGGTCTAAGAGGTTAGAAAGTTTATTGACTGCTTAATCATTTCCACATGTTAGGATTTCCGCTTGTGTTAACAACCGCTTTTCTCGAACTTTATCAATGGTAATTGAAACACTCTCTAAGTTGTAATTTGATTTTTTTTGTTATAAAGGTATACATACTGACATAGCCTCTTGTAGAGAAGGAAGTTTAAAGCCGACAAAATCTTCAATTAGATTATCAACAACAACACGACTTAAATAATCCATGGTTAAAAATAAACTCTTATTATAAGATAATATATTCGTAACGACGACGTAAGAGAGCGAGTAGGTATGAAAGAGAGTATTGGTGTAAAGATGCGAAAGAGAATGCTCCAATGGTTCGGACATGTGGAAAGAATGCCGAACAAACGTCTGGTTAAGAAGATATACAATGCGAAAGTGAAAGAATGTAGGTACCGGGGGAGACCAAGCTAACCTACCTTTTTATTTTTTTTTTCTTTGAAGGGTGTACCATGGATGTGGTCGCGCCCCGACAAATCGATCCAGGGTGACAAAAGAGGCGGCGCGCAACACCATGGACCCACCCTGCAAGCACCTCTCCTCGCCGTATGAGCGGGCCACCGGTACTCGATCTTTGTTTTTTTTTTTCTTTCTTTCGTCGATGCCCCGACAGCTTTCACTGTCGGGGCGTCGCCCTCACGCGGTGGCCTCACGTCGGGTGACTGGACAATTCCCCGGTCCGATCACCCGAAGCCTCGGTTAGGGCGGCATCAGGCGCAGATATTAGTTCGAGGTGCTCGAGGAGCAACGTCAACACCCGGACTGGTATTCCGTCCGGGCCGGGGGCCGTGGTGGTGGAACGAATCTTCGCCACAGCCGCCCCCACTTCTGATTCCGTCACGGGCGGAACACTCTCGTCGGCCTCCCCGTCGTGATCTGGCGAAGCCATGACCGGGGGCGTGTGTTCTGACTGCCGCGGGAACAGCTCCTCGACCACCCTACGAAGGTGACGCGCGATATGGGCGACTCCAGGGGTCACGGTCGGGACCGTCCAGCATCTCCTGCCAACTCGCGTCCTTGGCGGACCGGATGCCGTAGCCTGGGCATGGCTGCATCGCATATCTGCGTTAACGCATCGCGAATGCAGCCAGCCTCAGCGTCCACTCCGTCTGCTGGGTGTGGTGAGGACAGCCACGTGTTCACGATGGCCGCCTCCGCCAGTAGGTCCCTATCTAGACGCCCCACAGCCCACCGCGGAAACGCGGGAGCTCGGTCTGCCCTGTGACCCCTGCTGGGGTCTCGGAGGGGGGAGACCTCCATCCGAATATACCGGTGGTCCGACAGGGTCTCCGCCTCCTCCAGGACGCGCCAGTCCCTCACTCGTGGTGCAACAGCGGGGCTAGCGAACGTCAAGTCCACTATTGACCCACCCTGCTGTCGCACACACGTGTTCACTGAGCCTCTGTTTAGGACACAGAGGCCCAGTGACAGCGCCCATTCCACGAACGCCCGCCCGCGATCGGCCTTCGTAGGGAACCCCCACGCCGTGGATTTGGCGTTGAAGTCCCCCAGGACCAGGACGAAGCCCGGTGCCGTATCGAGGCCTCCAAGGTGGTGAGGGAGCCCCGAAATCGTCCATTCTCCTATTAGGGGAGAGGTAAACGCTGTAGAGTGTGACCCCTCCCCATTCAGCAGCGACAAATTCCTCGCCCCTATCCAAAAGGGACAAGGACGGGAAGTGCAGTTGCGTGGAGACGACGATTGCCGCGGTTCCGTTCCGGCTGACCACCCAATTGCGGCGATCAGGCACACAGTACGGTGCCGCGACTACGGCTGCACTGATCGACCACTCCGCTATGGATTGCAGGAGGAGATCCTGCGCACCGGCGGAGTGGTTGGTGTTGGCCTGCAGGATGTGAGTGGATTGGGCAGCCATTAATGGGCCGTATCCATCATCACCTCCTGGCTTTCAGCGGGCGATCGGGCCGTGCTAGGAGCGGGAGCGACCGTGGTCGAAAGGCCTCTCCGCCTCTTTGGGGCCGAAGCCGGAGGTCTGAGCGCCACAGAGCTCATGCGGTGCTTGGCAGGCTTATTGCCCGCCGCACACGCGGGGCAGCGGGGCAGGACGGCGCAAGATGCCTTCATGTGCCCAATCTGACCGCAGCGGAAACAGAGTCCGCCGTAGTCAAAGCAATTAGTGCATGTTGGCCGGGTATGCCCGACCGCCATGCACTCGAAACACCTCGCAGGTCGGTGCTCCAGCACGGTGATTCGCGCTGAGCTCCAGCCCACGAGGAGCCTGCCTGAGCCGGCCAGTTGCCTGACCGACTCCACTGGGCACTGCACCCAGGCGGCACCTATGCCGCCCGGACCGGGCCGGATGGCGCCAACTCGGACGGTGTCCAGGAGACACCTGGTTTTCGAGGCAATGGCCTCCCGAATGTCTTCCACCGTCACGAAGTCGTCCAGACCCGCGATGCGCATTTCAGCGCACTTCACGGGTCTGGCGATTTTCACGACAGAACTGCCAAGCGCGCATCGACCAGGTTTCCCACTGTGTCGATGATGGCGCACAAAGCCTCATCCGGCACGCCTGCCACCGCGGGCAGCGGGGTGGTGTTTCCGGCTGGGCAATTGCCGGGGCCCGCTCCACGACGTTGGGTGGGCTGGCGACAGTCGGCGGCGCACGCTGCGTGGACGGAGGCGTCCTTGGCGCGGTGGCGACCACTGGCCGGCCAGCTCCTCGGGGCGGCTTGGCTGCGGCGACGCCTCGGCGACCGGCATTGGCCGGCGACGCAGGCGGCATGAGCCGCGCCATTTGCGCCTTTAGCTCTGCCACGTCCTTCGTGAGGAGGCGGTTTTCATCTCGTACCGCGGCCAGCTCCGACTCCAGACGGCGGTTTTGGGCCCGCAGGCCTGACACCTCGCCACCTAGGTGGGCATTTTCGGCCTGCAGGGCCTCCATTTCCGGGGCGTCACCGCTCGCGCGGGCACCAGTGGCCGCCACTTCTGTGGGAGGGATGCCGGACAACACCTCCAGCACCCTCGCGGCGGCCGCCTCGTCGTCGGCCCACTTACGAGCCTCCGCCCTTTCACGTGCTCCGCCGGCTGGGGAGTGGGTCGCCCGACCCGAGAGGCTAACCTACCTAAACTAGATCGGTCATGTACTGAAGGAAGGTGGAGTCAAGAGTCTCCGAAATCGGCGAGCGTGTATGAAGAGAATTATGAATGTTGAGGAAGCGAAATGATTGATTGATTATGCAAAGATAGAGTTTTCTGGAACTCTGTTCTCTCTGCCTACCTTGCAAGGGATATGGAGTGATGATATGGATGTATGTATGTGTATAAGATAATAAGATAAAAACACAAAATTATTAAGTAACTATCTACTGATAGTTACTTAAGTATTTAATGAAACTAAAATTCCAAAAAAAATAATCAACTGAGAAACACCAATATCAATTTTCACAAGTATAAACAAATTAAATTACAAAATGTTGAAAATTGTGAATATTTTTAAAACAATTTACTTGATGAATTAATTATTATAAAGAAATAAAGCTTATTTGACATGTATTTATAGGAAAATGGAGATTATGACGTATATTATTAATTTATTTTTGAAAAAGAATAAGGAGTAAAATTACCCGTGTTGAATATATTCATATCAAACCAACCTGAAGGGCTATTATTATATATGGTATCTTTTGGCCCTTGCTCTGTCCATGTACACCACAATTGTTTAGACTTATAAACTACTTACGGTGGCAATAATTTCCCTACAGCATTACCACAAAACATGATAGAGGTGAGGTGAACTTTTGGAGGTATTTCTTATAACTTCCAGGTATTTTGTGCCACGTTTCGTTAAAATTTTTTTTTGACCAGGGTTATCTGAAAGATTAGTCTCGTCAAAGTTCCATATATTTTCAGGGAGGATGTCTCTAACTACCTCTCTCAAATTTTCTATGTAATTAGTGATAGTGTCCTTGTCAACGGCTGCTCTGTTGCGCTTAATGTTGGTCGCAAATCTTTGTGATAAACATGAGTGTCTTAAGAAACTTGATACCCACTCAGTACCTGAACCTCAGTACACCTCAGTGTCAACCTCAGTATCTTTAAATTTTGAAACGTTCCGACCAATTTTGATTAAATATGATTGAATTGCGATGCGAAGGTCGAAAACTGTTAATTGGAAACCGTACTCGCTCAGTCTTAGAATACTATCCACAAACAAGGCTTCTTCTTCGTCCGAAAATGTAGTTGGAGCTCCTGACGGTCGATATGGCATTTTAGATCGTAGGAGTCTCAGCTGATTAATAATAGTCCTTTGTAGGATGCCATATTTTTCACTGGCTTTCCTTTAAGTGAACTCTTTATTTTCTATAGGAGCCAAACATTTTCGTAAAGATTCAGAGGTATAATTCTTATAATTTCTAGAGCCTAAAGTGAGTTTTTTGTAATCTCTTGGCATCTTTTCTAAAAATAAACAAAAAAAAAAATTTCAAAATGTATTCAATATCAATTCCAATAAAATTTTTAGTTTATTAATGTAGGGTATAGTTTTTATTAACATAAAGGTTACTTTGCACCAGGCGTAAAGTTACCCCATCGTGTTTGAAAAATAGGAGCACGCTCAAAAATAGAGGTTAGATTTATATACAAGTAACAATCCAATAAATTTTTACATTTTCGCACATCTGATTACATAAATAATCACATTAAAACATATTTACCATAATCCGTTGTGCTATTTTCGAGATGGAAGTGTCTTTTTCGGAACCAAAAGAATATTAAAATTTCGACCTCTCACGAAAGTTGCTTCTGTCATTAAAAAGAAATGGCGAATGAAAAGTTTGACAATTGAGAGTTGTTACATATTACTTAAACGTCAAATGTTACGGATGCGTTCACAATTCAATGAGTTTTTGCACAACAATTTAATTTCAATAGCTTCGCGAACCATTCTAGGCAGTTATCGTTCTTTTGCGAGGATTTGTGGTTTATCAAACCTGATGTAAAAACATAAAACCTTCAATAGAGAGGATGGCTGGGTATTATCATCAAGCTGGGATCCTGTTATTTACTTAATTAAAAATAAAAATAAGAAGACCACTACAAGACTGCAAGACACTGTGAGCACTTATTGTATAGATTTGACCCACAATAATAGCTAAATATAAATTAATCAATTTTAGTAACATAAAGGAAGGCCTCTAAAAATTAATAATAAAATTAGTGAATTAATGCTGATGAGCATTTGGTATAGGATGGGGGAGACTCGGTATACCATATTGGCCTCAAGTGCATTACGGGATCTTCTGTTATACCTCCATTCTAACTTAGATTCTTCTTCGGTTAGGTCTTTGAATAGATGAGGGTTCTGTTGTCTTATTGCTTTTTGTTTGGTGGGGTCGTTATTACCATATATTGAAGAACATTACGAAGGACTATTAATGGCTTTTTATTTATGGCATGTTCTATTGATAATTTTGCGTTTGTTTGTAGCGGGGATGATGCTCTGATAATTTCCTGTTTTAACCCGCAACTTATTATGACTTTTCCGTCCTTTACCTTTCTGACGCCAATTATTTGCAGTCCATTTTCAGTCGCCTTTAGTGTTCTTCTAATTTGATCTATTGTTTCAGTTGAGGTAGTTTGGTCTTTTGGTGAAATTATAATGGAGTGTTCTGATTTATTGTTTATCTGTGAAGGTTTATTAAGGATTTCGGTATATGTAGGTTTGTTATTTTCAAAGTTATCGATGATCGTCTTATTAGTGTTTATGGGTTCTTTAAGTTCATTTAATATAGTTACTTTATTTTTTGTTTTTTTACTATTAAGAAATGGCGCTTATAAGCTACAGCTTCAAGAAAACATATCGGCAGCAACAGTCATATCTGGTAAACTCTGACACCGTAGGCTGGGGCATGTAAATAGTGATTATCTGAATAAAATGCAAAATGCAGATGGTGGATTCATTTTGAAAGAAAAAGTTGATTTTACAAAGGCGCTGTGTGTGCGGTGAGTGCAAACAAGCTCGATTTCCTTTTTTCCATGTTGGCAGCAGAAGCATAGAGGTATCGAATCTCATTTACACAGACATCTGTGGTCCTATGGAGTGTAATTCTATTGGTGGTTTAAATACTTCATTTTATTTGTAGATGATTATAACAGAATGAGCTATTTAATTTTTTAACAAACAATGCTCTCAAAGAATATAAAGTATTGGTTAAAAATTAGAGAAAACAAATAAAAAGATAGAAGATACAAAAAACGAGATACGACTTCATCTTGTCGGACAAACGACATATATTTAATGATGTCTCAGTGATCAGCCGGATTAAAACTGGGAGCGATCACCGAATAGTACGAGGCACATTAAATATCCACACAAAAGTCGAACGGTCACGCTTGATGAAGTCTACCCTCCGACCTACACCTGTCCAATACCAGAACCTCGAAAACATTCAACTCGAACTACACAATCGCTTCGAATGTCTAGACGAGTGCGAATCTCCGAACGATATAAACAACAGGTTCGTGGAAACTGTCCACGCGGTTGGGTCGAAATTTTTCAAGGCTCACCGCGCTAATAGACCTAAAAAACTTTCTGACCAGACTCTCAAGCTCATGGAGCGGAGAAAAGAAATGACAGTACAGTCTTCAGCTGATTGGTCCGAACACAGGCAGCTAAATAGGCAGATCTCCAGGTTTGTGCGTCGCGATATTCGCCAATTTAATACGCTCCGTATTAAAGAAGCGATAGAGCGGAATCGTGGCTCAAAAGTGTTCGCACAAGATCTGTCTATCGGGCAAAGCCAAATGACTAAGCTGAAGACCGATGACAGCACTGTCATTTCATCCCAAAGTGAGATCTTGGGAGAGGTCGAAAGGTTCTATGGACAGTTATATAAAACATCCCGAAATCCTGTTGTCGGCTTGGTCCAAGATCCCAGATCCAAGCTAACTCGGCACTATACCGAAGAAATCCCGGACATTAACTTGTGCGAGATCAGAATGGCTCTCGAACAACTAAGAAACGGTAAGGCACCGGGAGATGACGGAATTACGGCAGAGCTCCTGAAGGCAGGCGGCAAGCCGGTCTTAAAAGCCCTTCAGAAGCTATTTAATTCCGTTATCCTCGGGGGCGACGTTCCAGAGTTGTGGACCAGGAGTGTGGTGGTGCTGTTCTTCAAGAAGGGCGACAAAGCTCTTCTAAAGAACTACAGACCCATCTCACTCTTGAGCCACGTCTACAAGTTGTTTTCGAGAGTCATTACCAATCGACTCACGTGCAAGCTTGATGACTTCCAGCCGCCCGAACAAGCTGGCTTCCGAAAAGGCTATAGCACCATAGACCATATCCTCACGCTTCGGCAGATTATCCAGAAGACCGAGGAGTACAATCGGCCTCTGTGTATAGCGTTTGTGGACTATGAGAAAGCCTTTGATTCAGTCGAAACTTGGGCGGTGCTGCAGTCCCTTCAGCGGTGCCAAATCGACCATCGTTATATCGAAGTGCTGAAGTGTTTGTATAGGAACGCCACAATGTCAGTCCGTATTCGGGATAAGAGTACGAAACCGATCCAGTTGCATAAAGGCGTGAGACAGGGAGACGTCATCTCTCCGAAACTGTTCACCACTGCACTGAAAGATGTCTTCAAGCTTTTAGACTGGACCGGACTCGGCATCAACATCAATGGCGAATACATCACTCACCTTCGATTCGCAGACGATATTGTCGTCATGGCAGAATCCATGGAGGACCTGGGCACCATGCTCAACGATCTCAGCAGGGTATCCCAACTAGTGGGTTTACGAATGAACATGGACAAGACGAAAGTCATGTCAAATGCCCATGTCATTCCTGTACCGGTCCTAGTTGGCAATGCGATTCTCGAAATTGTCGATCATTATGTTTACCTTGGACAAACAGTCCAGTTAGGTAGATCCAATTTCGAGAAAGAGGTCAGCCGACGAATCCAACTCGGTTGGGCAGCGTTCGGGAAACTTAAGAAGATCTTCTCATCCAACATACCTCAGTGTTTGAAAACACAGGTCTATGACCAGTGTGTGTTACCAGTGATGACTTACGGCACGGAAACGTGGTCCCTAAATGTAGGCCTCATAACCAGGCTCAAAGTCGCTCAGCGTGCTATGGAGCGGACTATGCTCGGGATTTCTCTGCGAGATAGAATCCGAAATACGGAAATCCGCAGACGAACGGGTGTAACCGACATAGCACGAAGAATTAGCACGCTGAAGTGGCAATGGGCAGGCCACATCGCTCGAAGAACCGACAACCGCTGGGGAAGAAAGGTTCTAGAGTGGCGACCACGTACCGGACGACGCAGTGTGGGACGCCCCCCCACTAGGTGGACAGACGACCTAGTGAAGGTTGCTGGGCGTCGTTGGATACAGGCGGCACAGGACCGCACTCTGTGGCGTAAAATGAGGGAGGCCTACGTTCAGCAGTGGACGGCAATAGGCTGAAATGATGATGATGATGATGAATAAAAAGATAAGAATTATTAGAAGTGATAAGAAAGAGAATTTTGCCACGCTGAATTGAATGATTATTTAAAAATTGGGCATCCAAAATGGGCATCGTTTATTAAACTACGTGCCCATATACACCTGAACAGAACGGTTTACGAGAAAGCATGAATAGAATACTAGTTGAGAGAGTGAGGTGCATGCTTTTTATGCATAGTTAACATTTTAGTGCAGCTCCGGTTCTACCCTTCTTATTTTACTGCCATTTGTATATATTGAAGCCGGTAATGAGATTTAATGCTTTCAGCACTGTATCCTGTTCCGTTGGTGTGAAAAGTGGGTCGTCCGCTCATAACCTTTTCCTCAATAATTCGTCTCTACTGATGGTCTTACGAAGTATGGTGTGATGCGGTAGGACAGTTTCTAGAGTCATGGGGGCTCTCAGTGACTCGAGGGCTTTTTCAAAACGCAGGGTGAAAGTCTGATGTGGTAATATTTCACTTCACGCTCCAGTTGTCTATTTCTTCTAATAGGGATGAGCTACAGAAAGTAACGTCGACTATGCCAGTATAAGTCTATGAGGGTTAATGGTTTTAAGCACTACTTGTTTGCATGGCTATACTTTTTTGCCCAGCCATACATTAACAAGTGTAGGTTTATGCATGAGGGTGGCTTATATGGCCTCAGGGTGCTTTGGGACAGCTGCGGTAAGTAGCAGCTTGGATTCATAGCATAGGTGGCATTAGGATTGGTGTGGTGGCCTGAATTTTGTCAGCCGAATATATTCCTTTCTCTTCTCTCTCTTCCACCAATGTTAAATTAAAAAAACAAATTTTGAAGAGTTGTGCATGGCCTAAAATCGAATTACAGCCCCGGGTCAGGGAATTGTAGGTCCACGCTATCATTGTTTGACAAAAGAAAGTAAATGTACATCAAGTTTAAAAGTTTATCTATGTATATATGATATAATGGTGACGGAAAACAAGAATGTCATTATCCTAGATATTTGCGCATGCAACGTGGCAGCAAACAGTTGTAAATATTATCTTATGACAACAGTAATAATATTTCTACTATTTAAATTAACTTAAATCATAGATACTGTTATTTGGCGTTGAAGCGTGCGCCACTAGAACACGTAACGTTTGTGGAAAATACGAAAAGACACGTATTAAAAAAAAATATGGAAAAAGACAAGATAAAATCTTCTGAATTTATGGTACAGACCTTGTCAACTTTAGTGAGTGAGTAGATTTAATATGTATGTATGTATAATGTTTTTGTTCAAGAAGAATATTTATATTAAATCATCATTCTCCTACTCTTATCGATACAATATGTACTCTTCTTTCATAGCACATATTGTACAAGTTATTGGCAATAGTTTTATGACCGGCCGCCTGTCCGAAGCCAACCCTCCTTGGAAACGTAATTATTGACCAAACGGCATCAGATAGAATTGGCCCAGGTCGTTATAAGGCTTTTAGTCGTCTTTTACGACATCCTCGAGCAAAGTAAGGGTTAGTAGTATTCGTAGCCACTACCACACAGCACACATATTTATATTAAATATAATTAGTAAATTTTCTCGAGGTTAGAACGTTCAGGAATTGACATCTTCATCGCTTATCTCTTTTTGCATCGTAGATATTACAAATAGTTTTAGCAATAGTTTCATGACCGGCCGCCTGTCTGACGTCCTTTCCCAAAGAGGCTTTGGGAATGGACGTCAGACAGGTTGACCAAGCCGCATCAAGTGTTGTAAGCCCAGGTTGATATAAAGCTTTTTTTTAGTCGTCGTTAACGGGCACCTACATATAATATAAGGGTTGGTAGTATTCGTAGCCGCCACCACGGCAGAAATAGAATTACGTTCAGTAATTGATAGAAAAAAAAAAAGATA
Source organism: Lymantria monacha (assembly GCA_905163515.2). NCBI lineage: Eukaryota > Metazoa > Arthropoda > Insecta > Lepidoptera > Erebidae > Lymantria > Lymantria monacha. Next base: position 5,944,973 of record LR991102.1, read on the forward strand.
AATGTTTTCAGTTTAATAACATTTTTTTCTGTTTTCGGATCAAATAATTTAAATTTTAAATATTTCAATATTAGGTATGAATAAATTTTAATACTGATGGTCTGTGACTTAAATTGGCTTAAAAATAGCTGCTGATTATTCTGTGGGATTAGAATTATTCAAAGTTTTAACACTGCTGTTTATACTCAGATACACGGATGAATCTGTTGAACATGTGACAAGATTGTTTAAAGAAAATACTAGATACTTAGCAGCGGCTTATACTGCATTTTTGTATGTTATCAAGGACGTGCGTATTATTTTTAGAATCATTACAGTTCCAGACTTCGTGTCTGTACTGATGAGTATCTGAATATTTTGCATAAAATCCAATATAATCGCAGTTTGTGGCGGATTCAGGTTCCAAATCGAAGTGTTATATTCGTTACTCATTTGATTCATCACTGGACTCTACATACAATCACTAGAATTAATTGACTTGCGTAAATTACTTAAACATCACTGCTATTATTTTGCAACTAAGTCCGCCCCAACATCCAAGTACAAAAATATTTTTTTTGAACTATTTCTGTTTAAAATACCACTTTTCATGAAACGTGAGCTTGTATCCTTCGTATAGTTGAAATCCATGACTAGCTGTGTTGCTGAGGAGGTATGAAAGACATGTGACAAGGAGGGGTCATCAATATAAATGTGGATGGAGGTAGGTATCGTGGGTGATTCGAAAGGAGAGGAATGGATTGTGTGAATGAGGAGGAATACATGGGTATCATACCCACATAGGTTCAGAAGATCCAGCTGATAGGGAGTCTATTTAAGAGAAGCATATATGAATATCTTTAATTGTGCCACGTGCCTTAGCGTGAGATGAGGGCAAGTTAATCCTGAATAATGATCATAATATCTATACAATCAAATTCAATTTTGGCCCTACCCCACCACCCCGCCCACGTGGTTCATTGGCATGAGCACATAGTTGCCGACTGCGAGATGTTATAACTGGGCTTAGTTTTAATAGTTATTCTTATCATATCTAAACCACCGAGTAAAAATGGCATAGCGGTTTAAGTACCGAATACCCGTCCCGTTTTCTACAAAAACATATGATTATTTTTGCGATTCACTAATGTTCTGACTAAAATAAAAACATTTCAGTTTATAATATACAAAAGTATTGTTATATCTATACCACTTTCACTACACAAAGAGAAAATTGATTGACTTCTGGTTAGTTAGATTAGGTTGTGATAGTCCATCATCAAACGTCAAATTATGAGACTCTTTCCAAATTATGAAACGTAAATTATGAAAATTAGTATGAATAGAATATATATATGCAATTAATAACATCAAAGCATACGTTGTATATTAGGAAAATGCCGGCTTGTATTTTTTATTTTTAGACCAAAGAAATTTAATCAAACGCAAACATTCCTGTTATTTGTTACAAATATACTAGTGAAAAAAATAAGGGTTCAAAATAATAAATAATAAATTTTCGATGATTATTCAAATGGCCTGTATCTTTGATAAAAATGATCGTATTAGAGTTAAAAAAAAAATTTTGAAGTTTGAAGTCTCTAACTTTTTGATCTTGCAAAAAAGCTCCAAGTGACAGGCGTAATCTTAATATGATAAGAAAAACATTTAAAATTTATATCGATCTTAATTAAGATGTACAGATTTGAAAAAAAAAATCCAACGTAACCAACTTATGTATTAGATAGGTTAATTTAGTTTCATATTCGTTTTTTTTTTATTTCAATACGACCATTTCTCGTCGAGCTATCGGACTTTGAATGAAAATGGATCATTTTCTTTTTGTTCATCGATATCTCAGAAACCAGTGGTTGCACAGAAAATTGATGGTGGGTTACAGAAACGTGAATGAATTCTCTACAAGGTTCTTTCATGGTTTTTAAGATTTTTTTTAACATGACTGAAAAATTATAAAGCATTTTACGGGTCTTCTAGAAAATCACATACCACATTAAGAATAGTGGGCAAATAACCAGTGTTCAGTGTGCCTTTTACAGGTCATTCTACCCCTAAAAGCCCTACAGAGTTTCAATTCAATCCATCAAGCCGTTTATTTTTTTCATTCGATTGAATTAATATAATACCTTTTTTCCTACTCTTTTTACATTTTTATTGTAGAAAGCGTTTAAAATTATAAACAAAAAATTTGAAACAACTTTTCAATGTTTTGAAAATCGGTTAAAAAAAAATATTTGAAAAATAATATTTTTTTTAATCATTTCAAACGCTTTCTGCAATTAAAAAGGAAAAATGGTCAGAAAAAACATTTCCTTTTTTTTACAGACCATATATCAACAAAAAATATAGACATAAAAATGTGATCACTTATTTCTTTTTAAAAAAACTCTTGATTGAAACAAATAAACGGCTCGATGGGTCGAATTGAAACTTTCTAGAGCTCTTAGAAGTACAATGATCTGTAAAATGCATACTTAAAATTAGTCATTTGCCCAATATTCTCTATGTGGCATGTGACTTTCTGGAAGACCCCTAAAAGTCCTATTCTTTACGATTTTTCAGGTCATTTAAAAAAAATCTAGTAAACCATGCCAGGGCCTTGTAGAGAATTCATTCAAATTTCTGAAACCCGCCGTCGATTTTTTGTGCGATCATTGGTTTCTAAAATATAGATGAACAAAGAGAAAATGATCCATTTTCATTGAAAGTCCAATAGCTCGGCGAGACTGGTCGTATCGATACAAAAAAAAAGAATTTGAAGTTAAATGAACAATCTATCTAATCTATAAGATGATTAAGTTGTAATTTTTTTTTAAGTCCGTACACCAAAAAAAAATCGGAAAATTTTGAAAAATATTTTCGTAATATTCATTAAGATCCGATTACGAAATGAAAAATGATGTCGCAAGCGGGATTCGAACCCGCGCCTATTGGGACTCCGGATTTTCATTTCGTAATCGGCTTTTGAAAATAATTAAGCATATTAAATGCTAAATTTCAGTAATTTAAATAACAAGGTTGTGTCATCGTTTAATACAATTCTAACTGTAAAGTTTGAAGTATTAAGCCTAAAACAATGTGTAAACATTGTCGGGTAGATAACATACCGTCACCTTAAGACGTAAATATAATACGAAGTGAAATTTGCATGTCCTACAATTAGTCGCGGTGGTGTAGTGGCAGCACGATTGGGCCGGAATCCCAATAGGCGCGGGTTCGAATTCCGCTTGCGACATCATTTTTCATTTCGTAATCGGATTTTATAAATAATTAAGCATATTAAATGCTAAATTTCAGTAATTTAAATATTCATTAAGATTGCGCGATACTTATCACTTGAGATTTATTTTTCTTTTTTTCAAGATCCAAAAAGTAGAAACGTCAAGATTCAAAATACTTTTTTTTTACTCCAGTACAACCATTTTTATCAAATATTTGAAAATTCACCAAAAATTTGGATTTATTTTTAGATCCCTTAATTTTTCCCATTAGTGTATAAACAATATAAGTAGACAATATTTAAGTAGTGCTATCTGTATGCTAATACTATCTCATCTATTAATATCCATATGTGTAATTCTTATCTTGTTGTATATACTAGTTTTCAGTAGAAATGTTTTCCTTAATATATGTTATCTTTATATTTGCCGTAACCTCTAAAGTATTAGGCGTATTAACTATTCAGTTTGTCTCAAAAAAAAGAAATAAACGCTTATGCTAATACCACGATTTATACGATATATACGATCAGAGAGAACAGAGCGCCAGAGAACTCTATCCTTACATACTTCACTCGCTTCCTCAACATTCATAATTCTGTTCATACACGCTCGCCGGTTTCGAACACTTCCACCTTCCTTCAGTACGTGACCAATCCGGTCTAGGTAGGTTAGCCTCGGTGTCCCCCGGTACCTACATACTTCCACTTTCGCATTGTATATCTTCTTAACCAGACGTTCATTCGGCACAAGACGTTCTTTCATCGTACACATTACAAAAACTTTAGCTATAGTTTTTTTTTTTTTTTTTTTTTTTTTTTTTTTTAAACTTGGCGCCTGCCTGTTTGACGAAACCTGCTTATAAATATAATTATTAACTAGTTAGTATCATATGAAGTTGTCCCGGGTGGATGTAAAACTATTAGTCGTCTTTTACGACATCCACAAGCAATGTAAGCGTGGGGTACTATCCCAGAAACCTCCACGCGGTGTACCCTGGGTGCGGGCGGCGGTCCCCAGTTCTTCTGTTGTACTGTCGTCCGTAGCGAATATCTGCGCGATTTCGCTAGTAGAGGGTATAGGACGCGAAATATTGGGACGGGCTCAGTCACTCATTCATTTGAGGGCTGGGCAGGCACATGCCACCGCCCACACATCGTAAACCTGGTATCTTGCTTCAAGACACGTTGTCTTGAGGCGTAGTATCAGGAGCGAGGGTCTTGGCTTAACCGCCCGGACCGCGAGGAAGACAACCTCTATAAAGAATTCGAAGTAACATTCGGACTCGGAAATCACCCAGAATCTTAAGTTCTGGCGTGCGGCGAGAAGATGCATGGCAGATGGGTTGTTCTGTTCTTAGCACGCTCCAGCCAGGGTACCGGCTGCCCCCCTGGTTGGTAAATGTAGGCTTGCCCGGGAAAAGGGATCTCTGCCCGGGTCGACGTTGTGTATCTCCCCTGCTCGTGGGAATCTCATGGATACCAATTTAAAAAACCTTGTTAACACCGACGGGAATCTGTGTGATTCTCACACCACGGCCTTGTCAAGCCAAAGAAAAACTGACAACGACGCCTCGTCCTCAGGACTTGAGGCGTCCGCCGAGGGCCCGGCACAAACCGTGGAGGCCCAAAAGAAGAAGAGGAAGTCGCCCCGAAAGTCTCGGGGCAACGGCCTGAGCCACAAGAGGCGGCTGGAGGAGCGGCGAGCGCGCAGGGAGGCTGCCGCCGCTGAAGAGAAGAAGGACGGTAGACTCGCAGCAGAGCCGTCGACGGACGAGGGCGACAGCGATGTCGCAGAGCCGTCCGAAGACGAGGGCGGCGGATCTACCGTCAGAATGGACGAGGGCGGTGATATTCCCGCAGGGCCGTCCAAAGAGGACAGCGGGTCGGCTGGTGAAGGCCCCACTAGGTCGTCGGCGCGTCTAGCAGCAAAGACGCCGCCGGCGACCGCGACTAAGAAGGAGGGGGCCCTCCCCTCGCAGGTAAGAAAGCGCCCCCTGAGCAAGGGAGGCAGCTCGAGCGCCGAAACTGAGGGGAGCGTGGCCAACATGCCCCCGCCCAAGATCCAGGCCTCCCGAAGAGGGCGAGGGACCTCGGCCATGGAAAGGGCGGCGGCGGTCGCTGTCCGCGCCGGCGAGGCCACGGATCTGCAGGCCGAAAATGTCCGCCTTAGAGGCGAGATGTCAGGCCTGCGGACCCGAAACCGGAACCTGGGCGACATGCTGGCGGAAATGCGTCGGGCAAACCGCCAGCTATTGATAGACGTGGCCGACCTCAAGGCGCAGGTGGCGCTGTTCGTGTCACCCGCGCCAGCCGCGCCATCGGCCAGGGCCGGCTACTCAGCGGCCGCTGCGGCGCCAAAGCCGCCTCGCGCTGCGGCGCCGACGACGTTGGGTGATGGCGTCTCCGTCACACCCGTCCCCGCGGCGAGGAAGACGCCTGCCGCCGCGAAGCGCGCGTCGCCGGCTGACGCTGGCGCGGTCGCCGCGGCGAAACTCCCCGTCCCGGTGGTGAGGTTGACGCCTCTCCCCGCGGACCAGCGAGGCTGCGACGAGGCCTTCCGCGTCTGGCACGACTGCCGTACCCGAACAGGGTTGGCAGGTAGCCGAACGCGACAGAAGGAGTCGCAGCCAAAGGAGGAGAGCGGAGGCCAAGCGCGCCGCTGAGGTCCCCGCTCCACAGGCAGGAGCCGGACGGAAGAAGAGACCGCGCAAGGGGCTCAAGTCGCCGAAGACGGCCGCAGTGGTGATCACTGTGCTGCCCGAGGCGGCCGAGAAGGGCCTCAGCTACGAGGCCGTCTTGAGGAAGGCCCGGCGGGAGCTAGACGTCTCCGATATTGGAGGCGTCGAAGCCAGGACCCGCAAGGCCTGGACGGGGGCTCGAATTCTCGAGTTCCCAGGGGCCGAGGGCGCCAAGACGGCCGACAGCGTGGCCGAGAAGCTGCGAGGTTTGTTCGCCGAGGAGGGTGGCATCAAGATCGCCAGGCCCGTCAAGTGCGCCGAAATGCGCATTTCGGGTTTGGACGATTCGGTGACGGTGGAAGACATCCGGGAGGCTATTGCCTCGAAAACCGGGTGTCCCATAGACACCGTCCGGGTCGGTGCCATTCGTCCCGGTCCGGGTGGCGTAGGTGCTGCCTGGGCGCAGTGCCCGGTGGAGTCGGTCAGGCAACTGGCCGGCTCAGGCAGGCTCCTTGTGGGCTGGAGCTCGGCGCGGGTAACCGTGCTTGAGCACCGGCCTGCGAGGTGCTACAAGTGCATGGCGGTCGGACACACTCGACCGACGTGCACTAATTGCTTCGACTGCGGCGGATTGTGTTTCCGCTGCGGTCAGACCGGGCACGTGGCGGCATCTTGCGCCGCCCCGCCCCACTGCCCCGCGTGTGCGGCGGGCAATAAGCCCGCCAAGCACCGCATGGGCTCTGGGGCGTGCAAACCTCCAGCTTCGGCCCCAAAGGCGCGGGGCGGCCCTACGACCACGGCCGCTCCCGCTCCTAGCGCGGTCCGATCGCCCGCTGGCGAGGAGGTCATGGACACAACCCGATAATGGGTACACCAGCCATGCACCTCCTCCTGCAGGCCAACACCAACCACTCCGCCGGAGCGCAGGATCTCCTCCTGCAATCCATGGCGGAGTGGTCGATTGGTGCAGCCGTAGTCGCGGAACCGTACGCCGTGCCTGATCGCCCCAATTGGGTGGTCAGTCGAAACGGTACCGCGGCAATCGTCGTCTCAACGCAGCGGCACTTCCCGTCCTTGTCCCTTTTGGATAGGGGCGAGGAATTTGTCGCGGCGGAGTGGGGAGGGGTCACGCTCTACAGCGTATACCTCTCCCCCACTAGGAGGATGGACGATTTCGGGGCCTCACTCACCACCTTGGAGGCCTCGATACGGCGACTGGCACCGGGCCTCGTCCTGGTTCTGGGGGACTTTAACGCCAAATCCACGGCGTGGGGGTCCCCTATGACGGACGACCGCGGGCGGGCGGTCAACGAGTGGGCGGCTTCACTGGGCCTCTGTGTTCTGAACAGAGGCTCGGTAAACACGTGTGTGCGGCGGCAGGGCGGGTCGATAGTGGACTTGTCGTTCGCTAGCCCCGCTGTCGCGCCACGGGTGAGGAACTGGAGTGTCCTGGAGGAGGCGGAGACCCTGTCGGACCACCGGTACATCCGGATGGAGGTCTCCCCCCGGGAACCCGGTAGGGGTCACAGGGCGGACGGAGCTCCCGCGTTTCCGCGGTGGGCTGTGGGTCGTCTTGACAGGGATCTACTGGCGGAGGCGGCCATTGTCAGCACGTGGCTGTCCTCACCACCCCCAGCGGACGGAGTGGACGCTGAGGCTGTCCGCATTCGCAGTGCGTTAACGCAGATCTGCGATGCGGCCATGCCCAGAGTGCGGCGGCGTCCACCTCCGAGGCAGGGGGTCTACTGGTGGTCCCCAAGACTGGCGGACCTTCGTGCGGCGTGTATCAGTGCCCGAAGGTCCTACACCCGTAGCCGGCGGCGTCACCGCGACGTCGAGCGCGAGGGCCAGCTGTACGAGGCGTACCGCAGTGCGCGGACTGCCTTTCGGCTGGCCATCCGTGCCGCCAAGGGCGCGAGTTGGCAGGAGATGCTGGACGGTCTCGACCGTGACCCCTGGGGTCGCCCATATCGCGCGGCGCTGAACAAGCTTCGCGCGCGGGCCCCCCCCCTCACCGAGACCCTCCAGCCCGACTTCCTTCGTAGGGTGGTCGAGGAGCTGTTTCCACGGCAGTCGGAACACACGCCCCCGGTCATGGCTCCGCCAGATCAGGACCGGGAGGCCGACGACGACGAGAGTGTTCCGCCCGTGACGGAGTCGGAAGTGGGGGCGGCCGTGGCGAAGATTCGTTCCGCCACCACGGCCCCCGGCCCGGACGGAATTCCAGTCCGGGTGCTGACGTCGCTCCTCGAGCACTTCGAGCCTCGCCTCAGGCAGCTGTTCAACGCCTGTCTGACGTCTGGACGGTTCCCTGAGTGCTGGAAGGAAGGGAGGTTGGTTCTCCTGCCAAAGCCGGGACGGTCCCCGGATTTGCCGTCGGCCTACAGGCCCATCGTGCTCCTCGACGATGTGGGTAAGCTGCTGGAGCGTGTGCTCGCTGCCCGCATCGTCCGACACCTGGAGGAGGTGGGGCCCGATCTGTCGGACGCTCAGTATGGGTTTCGGAGGGGGCGTTCGACCATCGGGGCCCTATTACGCCTGAGGCAGGCGGCCGCGGAGGCCGTCGCCGGGAAGGGAGTGCTGTTGGCGGTGTCGTTGGACATCGCCAACGCATTCAATAGTCTGCCATTCGGCTGCATCAGGGAGGCGCTCCGGTTCCATGGAGTGCCCCTGTACCTCAGGCGGCTGGTGGCAGACTATTTGGAGGGCCGCAGTATCCACTGCGCGGGTCCCGCAGGGGACATTGTGCGGACGCCCATGTCGTGCGGCGTTCCACAGGGGTCGGTCCTGGGGCCGACCCTGTGGGACATCGGGTACGACTGGGCGTTGAGAGGGAGTCTCCCCCCCGGGCTGAGCTTGGTGTGCTACGCTGACGACACGCTCGTCACAGCCCGGGGCAGGACACTCGAAGAGGCGGCGAGCCTGGCCACTCTCGGCACCGAGGAGATGGTCAGGCGGATCGAGGCGCTGGGGCTCAGGGTGGCCCTAAACAAGACGGAGGCCCTACTTTTCCATGGGCCCCGTGTGAGGCTGCCCATCGGCGCCTCGATAGTGGTAAACTCCATCCACATCAGCATCCAGGCCCATATGAGGTACTTGGGTCTGGTGCTCGACGGGCGATGGTGGTTCCGGGAGCATTTCCGACAGATTGCTCCCCGGCTTGTCGGCGCGGCGTCCGCCCTTTCTCGACTCATGCCGAATGTGGGCGGACCCAGTTTTGAGGCCCGACGACTGTATGCGGGGGTCATCCGCTCGATGGCCATGTACGGCGCACCCGTGTGGGCGAGGGCTCTGAACGCCCAGCTCAGGGCGGTTCTGTGGAGGCCACAGAGAGCCATGGCGGTCAGAGCCATTCGCGGGTACCGCACGGTGTCGACAGAGGCGGCGTGCCTGTTGGCCGGGACACCCCCGTGGGACCTAGAGGCGGAGATGCTCTCCGACCTCTACCGGCGGGTTATCACAGCGCGCGAGGAAGGTGGCTCCCCATCGTTGAGCGAGATAGCCACCTGGCGCGTGGATGCCCGCCGAGACGTCATCGCCCGTTGGGCTACGCGGCTGGAGAGGCCTAGGCACGGTGTGGAGACCGTTGAGGCCCTCCGGCCCGTATTGATAGAGTGGATGGAGCGGCGGCACGGAGTCCTCACCTTTCGGCTGGTGCAGGTATTGACGGGGCACGGGTGTTTCGGGTTGTACCTGCACAGGGTCGTGTATAGGGAGTGGACTCCGGCCTGCCACCACTGCAGGAGTGACGAGGACACGGCGCAACACACGCTGGAGGTGTGTCCGGGATGGGAGCGGCAGCGCCGTGACCTCGTCGCTGTCATCGGTGCCGACCTGACGCTGCCGGCCGTCGCGAGAGCAATGGTCGACAGCGTCAGGAACTGGGACGCGGTCGCCGCCTTCTGCGAGGCTGTCATCTCGCAGAAGGAAGCGGCGGAACGGGCAAGGGAGGATTCCCGCGCCCCGGGCCGCCGCCAGCGGCCGGGGCGGCGCAGGCGCGAATACCTGCGCCTGATGCCGCCCTAACCGAGGCTTCGGGTGATCGGACCGGGGAATTGTCCGGTCACCCGACGTGAGGCCACCGCGTGAGGGCGACGCCCCGACGGCGAAATCTGTCGGGGCGTCGACGAGAGGAACCCGCGAGGGTGAACCGCCGGGCGGGCCACCGAAGTTAAAAATCGGGTCCCGGTGACCCGCTCGCACGGCGAAGAGAGAGGAGTTTTTACGGTGGGTCTATGGGGTCACGCGCCGCCTTTTCCGTCACCCCGGACCGACTTGGCGGGGCGAGACTAATCCATAGTCCACCAAAAAAAAAAAAAAAAAAAAACAATGTAAGCGTTGGTTGCATTCGTAGTTCTCACTACACAGAACGCGTAACTATTGGTTAATTTACTGCACAAATAGCTTAGTGGTTAAGTTACCGACCTACAGAACCAGTGTCGCTGATTTGATTCTCATGTAGGACAATACTTTGTACGATCTACAAATTGTTATTCTGAGTCTGAGTGTAATTTGGGTCCGTTACATTATATGTTTGTAAAATTTATTACAATTTTACTTTTTATTATTGCCTTAGTGCAGGGTTTTTATTATTGCCTTAGTGCAGGGTTTGTCTTTTTGGAACCCAAAAAAAATATTCAACGGCAAGTCAAAGTATAATTTAAGAATATTGAAAAAATCTCGCACCACCCTTACCAAAGGCTAGGCCTGCACTATTCACCGGGCGGGCCACCGAAGACAAAGATCGGGTACCGGTTGCCCGCTCGCACGGCGAAGAGAGGCCCACCATAGACCAACCCTGCGAAGGCAGGGTTGGTCTATGGTGGTGCGCGTCGCCTCTTCCGTCGCCCCGGACCGATTTGGCCGGGCGTGACTACCAATCCACGACCCACTGCAAAAAAAACTACAGCACTATTCTCCAATATGAAATATTCATAGACCAACCCTGCAAAGGCAGGGTTGGTCTATGGTGGTGCGCGTCGCCTCTTCCGTCGCCCCGGACCGATTTGGCCGGGCGTGACTACCAATCCACGACCCACTGCAAAAAAAAACTACAGCACTATTCTCCAATATGAAATATTTTCTATATAAAATTGTAGCCTGAGGATATATTACTATGATGAAGTTGTATTGGAAGCTCTAAATTACCATACGTTACCTTGAACACTTGCTCTCGAATGAAATTACTGAAATTTAGCATTTAATATAATTGATTATTTATACAAATCCGATTACGAACAAAAAATGATTGTTACAAAGGGGATTTGTGACAGTCATTTTTTGCTCGTAATCGGGTAACCTGCTCTCGATTTCAAGTATATCTTTTTCAAATTCAAATTATTTATTGCATTCATGTGTACAAATTGGTGTTATAAACATAATACAGATCAACATGAACCCTGATAGGGCACAGCAATTTATAAAGTTAAGATTGTCATTATATTTTCTTTGTTATATTTAATAATTTATTGTACATATTGTTACTAAAATATAATGTCAATCAATTAATTAATATAATGTTATTAATATATATATATGTCTATATAAATTTATTTCATTACCAAATTATAACTATATTATCCTTTATTAATTTAATATGTCCTATTGTATTTTACTATGTCAAAGTCAATTTAATAAATAATTATACTATTATACGTCGTTATATTTAAATTATTGTTAATTTATTTGTACACACATTACATATACATTCATGGCATAATATATTAAGGTATCTTGGTTTCATTCATGTCCTCAAAAAATTCTCTTAAATTATAGTAACACTTTTGATTAAGGTATCTAATTAAATTATTTCTAAATATATTGAAATTTGTTGTATCTTTTAGTATTTTTGGTAATTTATTATATACTTTTATAGCCATAACATAAGGTCCTGAATGAAATAATGACAAACTAGATGTAGGCATAGCAAGTCTATTTTTATTTCTTAAGTTACGGTCCTGTTTATGGTGGTCCTTAGTAAGGGAAAACAACTCTGGGCGTTTTCTTACAAACAGGCATACTTCAAGAATGTATAAACATGTCAAAGTTAATATATTTAAATTTTTGAAGTGCTGTCTACAGCTTGCCATTCTATCAGTATTTATTAATATTCTGATGCATTTCTTTTGGATAACAAATAAAACGTCTGCTTGTGTACTATTCCCCCATAGTAATATGCACTATCGAAGCCAGGAGTGTGCATAGGCATAGTAAGCGTTAATAGCTGATTTTAAATCTGTTGTCTTTTTCAACTCATTTAGGGCATACGTAAATTGGATAATTTCCCACTTATGACTTCAATGTGGGACTTCCAGTTTAGATGACGGTCTATATTCAGACCTAAGAGTTTAAATTTGTTTATCCATTCCAAATTTATATTATTGAATGTGCAAGCAGTATTTAATGGACGTTTTTGGTATGGATGAAATTGCATAACTTTAGTTTTGTTAAAATTTAACTTAAGATTATGGGCCTCTAACCAATCTATAATATCAGCAAGTATTTTACATACATCTCTATTTAGAGTAAGCTCATTTTCACATGGTAAGACCACAGATACATCATCAGCAAAAAGTACGCTAACGGCATTTACTATTTTAGGTAAATCATTTATATATATCAGAAATAACAAGCACCCAAGCACGCTTCCTTGGGGAATAGAATTATTTATAGTAATTTCTTCTGATCTTATATTACTTATGTGACCAGTTTCAGAATGATGGTATTCTATTTCCACAAATTGCGTGCGATTTTTGAGCTAAGACTCAAACCATTTATGAGAGATTCCTCGTACTCCAATACCATCTAGTTTATTTAATAGAATATTGGATGATACTCTATCGTACGCCTTACTCATGTCAAGGAGTATACCATGGCATATTTTCTTTTATTTAATATATTTAAAATTTCTTGTATGTATTGATAAACCGCATAAATAGTCGATCGATTCTTTCTAAATCCGTTTTGTCTTTCGTCAAAAATGTTGTTTCAGAAATTACTTAAACGTTATTTCAGAAATTACTTAAACATTTGAATAGCGATCTGAAAACGATTAAACTGTATATTGTACTGAATCAAATTGTTTCTATTCTAGAAAATTAAAACTGTTTTACTTCTGCTTTGATTTGAACAAAAGAATTATTTAAAAGGGGCTTTGAAACGGTTTTGTCTGTAAAATACAACAGTTTTACAGTTTTATCTTCTTCGCTAGAGCTGCTAATAGTAAAATTATCTTCTTTCTTAATTATAGTGCTCTATAAGCAAGCTTCTTCTCAGTCATTAATAATTTCATCGTCATCAAATGTAGTTCTACCTGGTTTTACACCAGTCTCAGGATCAAGGTTATTTTCCAAAAGTCTCGAATGGCATCTTCAGTCAGTTTTTGTGATGTTTTTACTTCGTACTAATAGAAAATCAAAAATAAAGTGTACACAAAATAAAATACACTATTACACAAGATACTTATTAAATGGATAAGATGTGTGGTAGCGGTTACGAATACTACCAACCGTTATTTTACTCGTGGATGTTGTAAAAGACGACCAAGAGCCTTATAACGACCTGGGCCAACTGCATCTGATGCCGTTTGATCAACAATTATATTCCCAAGGAGCATTGACGTCTGACAGGCGGCCGGTCATAAAACTATTGCTAATAACTTTTACAATATGTACTATGAAAGAAGAGTACATATTGTATCGACCCCATGTAATTGGGATAAGAGTAGGCGAATGATGATGAAGACTGATTAAACAGATACATTATTTATAATTTCCTATAACTGACAATATAAAATACATAAAAATAAATACATTATATTTTTTTTGTTTCTAGTATGTTGCATGGCAATACAAACGGGCTTTGTCTATGCATGGCCGTCGTATAACGTAGCCAATTTCAAGTCCAACCAGACCGTTTTGAGTACACCAATGACATCTCTTCATATCTCCTTGCTGGGAAGTCTACCAAACGTGGGTGGACTGTTAGCTAGTCCTTTATGCGGATGGGCTTTCAACACCTTCGGTAGAAAATATGCTACTATGTTATTTTGTCTGCCTTACATTGTAAGTATTAATTATTCATTTTTTTATATTTAAATTCATACGCTGTTCGTTAGTTTATCATTACTTAATGTTCATGACATTTGTATCGATACCTGGTATTATATCATTAATATTAAGGCAACGGATGAGAACGACTGCATGTAGCGGAGATGCGAATGTTGAGATGGATGTGTGGTGTGACAAGAATGGATAAAATAAGAAATGAACATATAAGAGGAAGTTTGAAAGTTGCGCCAGTGACGCAAAAGTTAAGGAGTGAAAGATTGACATGGTATGGACCTGTGATGAGACGGGATGAATATAGTAGTAGAATGTTATGAGTAAAGTTTTAAGTATGAATATTGAAGGCTTAAATGGTAAGGGAAGACCGAAGAAAAATGGATGGACTGCGTGAAACATGACATGGATAGACAAAAAGGGACCACAGAGATGACGTCTGATAGAGTTGTATGGAAGGAGAGGACATATTGTGTCGACCCCAAATAAATTGGGATAAAAGCAAGTTGATGATGACCTGGTATTATACCAGTGTAAGTTTAGATACCATATATGCTTCCACTTATTCAACAACTTAGTGTCCACCATTGTTAATATGCAAATCTCCTCATAAGAAGCCACCTTGAATAGTCCCGTATCTCCCGTAGCAACAGTAGCCTACCCATACACAATGCGTTTCAAGGTGGAGTCAAGAGTCTCCGAAACCGGCGAGCGTGTATGAAGAGAATTATGAATGTTGAGGAAGCGAGTGAAGTATGCAAGGATATAGTTCTCAGGCACTCTGTTCTCTCTGCCTAACCTGCAAAGGATATGGCGTGATGGTATGTATGTATGTAATATTGAACGTGAAGGTTTTCCAAACGTTTCCCTAGTGTCCCAAACGAACTGGGAATATAATTACACCGTCCAATAAATATATAATTCGTAAAATTTTACAAGAATAATATACACTACCGTCCAAAAGTTTGGAAGCAGCAAGGTAAAATCGAATAAAACCAAACTAAGTCATTTAAATTTAAATGTATTGATAAAAAAATAAAGAACAAACAGAAACTAACTTAAACAAAATAAAAAAATAATATACAATGGTAAATTAGATTAAATTTTAGCTTCATCAAAGTGTCCACCTTTCTCCTTTATAATCTTCTCACATATTCTGGGCATTCTATTAATCAATTTTTTAAAATAATCTTTATCTAATTTGTTCCATTCGTTCTCTAATAGCTGCCACAAATGTTCTGAGCTCGTAGGACAACGACTTTTCACCCTCCTGTCAAGTTCATCCCAAACAAGTTCAATGGGAGAAAGATCAGGGGATTGAGATGGCCATTGCATGATGTTTAAAATGTTTTCAGCTTTTTTCTTGTTTAAAAAGTTCTGGCACAATTTAGACGAATGCTTAGGATCATTATCCTGTTGAAAAATGAATCCAGAACCAATGAGACTTAGTCCACTGGGTATGGCAGAATCTTGGAGAATTTTTAAATAGCCTTCCTTGTTTAATTTTCCGGTTATCCTCACAAGATTGCCGGGTTTACTGTTGCCAAAACACCCCCAAACCATGACATTACCACCACCATGTTTGATGGTAGGCACTGTACATGCCTCTGAAGCCCTCTCTTCTTTTGACCGGCGTACAAAGACACGTCTATTGGATCCGAAAATCTGAAATTTTGATTCGTCACTCCAAAGGACATTTTACCATTGTTCTATAGTCCAGTTTTTATGCGCTTTTGCCCATTCTAGTCTATTTTTCTTATGTCGATTTGTTAGTTTGGGTTTTTTAGCAGCAACACATCCTCTTAATCCCGCAGACAGTAAGCGTCTTTTAACAGTAGTTGTTGAAATGGGTGTTTCTCGCGTATCATTCAGAGCTGCAGTGATCTGTGGTGCAGTTAAGCGTCGATTCCGTTTAGAAAGAACTCTAATGAAGTTGTCCTCTTGATTTGTTGTGGATTTGGGCCTACCAGATCTCTTTCTATCTTCATTTTTCCCCGTTTCTTGTTTTCTAGCAAGGGTATAGTAGACACCTTTACAAGAAATTCCGAGCCTTTCTGCGATTTGACGTTCACTGTATCCTTCCTCGCGTAGAGTGCAAATAGCGCTTCGCTGTTCAAGCGTGATTTGCTTGCGTTTTGCCATTTTCAGAAGAAAAAATACGGTCAAAGTAGTAGCCGATATCTTTCGAATACAGACAATGTTAATATCACAACTTTCACGTGCCAATGCTCAAGTGCGACTGAATAAGGTCTAAAAAAGTTAAAACCAGCAAACATTATCAATAAAACTACACCATTGCATAGGATAAAGTAGCCGACGGATTAAGTCATAAAACACGTGTTTCGTCAATATTAAGGAATTCCATAAAACTTGATGAATGTAGGATAATAATCCTTTTGTGTTTGAGTAGACAGTCGTAAAAGGTTGTAAAACTTAAGATTATTGCTAATTTTTACCGCTATTAGTCGGCATTTATTTGTTTTGTTTGAAAACAGGTGTTGTTTATGAAGGATTTATGTTTGTTAAAATTAATATTTAATATCTAGTTCATTAGATGGCGTTGTACCGCCTTGCTAGATCGAGTTATGGTTTCATTACCAAATGCAGTGTAAATAGCTAACAATATTTTATAATAAATGGGGAAAGAGGAGAGGACAGAGATCACTTAGATCAACGGTGCAGATCAAGTTGAACCAGCCTCGAGATCAGAATACAGTGGTTTCATTTAAGTTCCCTAGTATTCCCACCAATTGAAGTTCTACAGTCCACAAGTTCAATAATACCCAAAGCGGTATTATACATTGGTCCTTGCGACCCGGATTGGGCACCGAATTGTCCATTTTTATAGGGCAGCGTTCTTTGCTGCAACCCTCCCGTATTCGCAGTGGATCGCTGCAGTAAGAATACGCGGTATCAATATCAACCACAGGGGTGTTGGTTGAGTTACGGCATCAGACGTGGCGGTGCTGTAGTGTGAGTACAGTCATAAATCAAGAAGGAACACAGTGCAATTCAAACAAGTTGGATTAGTTCAGCGGAGCTCCATAGATGGCGCAACAATCGAATGTGCGAGTGAGTTCTGTGATGTTATTTATGTGAGTACTTTTACAATAATAAGTAGAACACATTGCTGATTAACTTTCAACTTTATTATTAAGACGAATATAACTTAGTCATCATTGAAGACAATATTAGTTTATCTTAGACTTAGAATAATTTTAGTGATTTTATTTGTAACTTATATAAATATTTGCATGTTTTATAGATTTAGAATATTTAGTCATAATGCATGTTTAGGACTTAGAATAGTTTTATAAAAAACGACGGAACGGGGAACCTATGCCCGATTTTCGTTAGAATTGTATCGTTTCCAAACACTTGTAATATTTTCAGTAAATTTTAATATTAACATAGTGAATAGTTCAACTTTGTAAATTTATCGTAACATGTTATTTCTTATATTGGCTTACTATTCTGCAAATTGTAGACTTATTTGCCAGTAGATTATTTGTTTATTATTTTAGTTCTAGTATTTTAATCAACATATATACATATTTATTTACATTGCTGTTAGATAATCAAATATAAAATGGAAGGAATAATCAACGTTTTAAAGGATTTACAAAAGGTAATTACTAAAGGGTTAATTAACTTTAAAAAGAGTCCTAAGGACAGATTAACTCTTGAATATGTACAAATTAAATTAGATTTATTGGAGAATGATTGGACTTCTTTTAGGGAGACTAATACTAAATTATATTCGAGTTTTAATTTTGAAGAAGTTGAGAAAAAGGTTACCGATATATATGATGCTACTGAAGACACTTATATTACATATAAGGGTCTAATAAAATCTATGTTAAGCAAACTTAAACCTGTACTACCACAGGAAATTGGACAAGCAAATGTGTCTTCTAATAGTAAGTCCAATAATAATTTAGTAAAATTACCCAAAATTACTATCCCAATATTTTCTGGCAAGTATGAAGAGTGGACAACGTTTCACGACTTATTTATTTCTCTAGTCCACAAAAACAGTACATTAGATAATGTACAAAGGTTGCATTATCTTAAAGGTCATCTTACAGGCGAAGCTGAGCAGCTCATTAGACATACACCCATAACTGATGCAAATTATAGCCAATGTTGGGAACTTTTAGTTAAACGGTATAATAATAAAAGACATTTAATCAATTGTATTTTGAACCGTTTATTTACACAAAAACGTATGCAAACCGAATCGGCAGAGGCTTTAAAGACAATGTTAGACACCACTACGGACTGTCTTAATGCTTTGACTAATTTAAAAATAGATGTGTCCACTTGGGATTGCATTATAATTCATATTATTACATTTAAATTTGATTTTGAAACCCGCAAACAATGGGAGTTAAATAATAATAACAATTCCAAAAATGAGTTGCCCACTTTGGATCAATTTAAAACTTTTATTGAAAACCGTTTTCGCGCTTTAGAATGCATTCCACATAAACGAGTTCAGCCTCAAGTAAGTAAAGGTTCAAATGCCCCATACGCGAAGGTAATGCTAGCGACAAATGCATCATATTCTATACGGTGTGAGTATTGTTCAGAGCAGCACAAACTCTGCTTTTGCAAGAAATTTGCAAAACAAGCCATACAGAATAGACGCGATTTTGTGGCTAAAAATAAAATATGTTACAATTGTTTAGGCAGTAATCACATGGTACACGATTGCAAGAAACATACTTCTTGTAAGCTGTGTCATAAGCGTCACCATTCTCTACTACATCTAGGTGGAGAACCCGAAAAGCATTTTGAGACCACTTCCACAACACCAGCTATCGATTCCCCTAGTTCTTCAACTAGAGCTGAGCCGATAGTGTCGTGTTTATCGACAGGAAGGACCCCAAATCCTGGGCAGGTTTTATTAGCCACAGCTCTAATAAAAGCCGAGTCCAGAAGCGGAGATTATCAAGAAGTGAGAGCCTTGCTTGACCAAGGTTCGCAGGCATGCTTCATCACCGAGGCCACAGTACAGCTACTGTGCTTAAAGAAGATCCCAATCCACGGATGTATATCAGGCTTAGGCGAGAATAAATCTACTCTCGCCAAGTACATGGTACATTTAACCATAAGATCAAAAAGTGATCCCGACTTTCAACTGAACTTACATGCCTATGTCTTGCGTAAGATCACTTCGTATTTACCAGTACGTTGCGTAAGTATGAATAGTTTTAATTGGGTTGACATCAACAGTCTGAAGTTAGCAGATCCTAAGTTCAACGTGCCCCATAAAATAGATATTTTATTAAGTGCAGATGCCTATAGCTGCATCATCAAAGAAGGCATAATAAAGAGTCCTTCTGGTACTTTAATTGCGCAGAACACTACTCTAGGATGGGTTTTATCGGGCACAATAAGTAGTTCAATCAATCCTAAAGGTAAAGAAAGTATTATTTACAAGGAAAAGATAAACGTAATGCATGCACATATAGAAGTAGACAGTTTAAAGAAATTTTGGGAAATAGAAGAAAACATATGTACAAAGAAGATATTTACAACAGAAGAGATAGAATGTGAAGAATTCTATAATAGGACAACAACCAGGGACGATGATGGTCGATACATCGTTAAATTACCTTTCCGAGATCAACCGCCAGAGCCTGGCAATTCTCGCACGATTGCTGAAAGAAGAATGAGGTCAATGGAAAAAAGATTAGAAAGAAATACAGAATTAAAGCAAAAATATTCTAACATAATAAAAGTGTATTTACAATTAGGCCATATGAGAATCGTGCCGGAAAGTGATGGTACTAAGGATATCGCAATTTATCTACCACATCATGCAGTAATCAGGGATGATAAATCTACTACTAAGGTCCGCGTAGTTTTTAATGCTTCTGAAAAGAACAGCAACGGAGTTTCATTAAATGACACGTTGATGATTGGGCCAACGTTGCAAGCTGACTTAAGGCATACGGTCATGAGATGGCGAGTTCACTCTATTGCCCTAGTCGCGGATATAATTAAAATGTACCGGCAGGTTAGAGTAGCTGAAGAAGATACAAAATATCAGCGGATTCTTTGGCGTGACAGATGTGAAGATCCAATAAAAGATTATGAACTCACAACAGTCACGTTCGGCACTGCGTCTGCTCCATATCAAGCTGTAAGGACTTTACATCAAATAGCTCACGACGAAGGTAAAAGGTACCCAAAGGCGGCACAAGTAGTGTTAAATAACTTCTATATGGACGATTTGATGTATAGCTGCAGCAGTATCGAAGAATGTATAGACATATATACAGAATTAACTAACTTATTAGAAAAGGGTGGTTTTAAATTACAGAAATGGAATACTAACAATAAATATACACTAGAACAAATAAATATAATGGAAAGGATCAGGACAAACAAATATAAAAAGGACACAAATATTATAGAGAACAACAGCACAAACAATATAGGACAAAGCGAAGATAAAGATCTAGAAATTAAACTAGATAATACAATAAAAATTCTAGGACTTACCTGGGATCGCAAGGCAGACACATTTCAGTATTCGGTAAATCTTCCTGCCCCAACGAGTACAACATTTACAAAACGAAAGATCATTTCGGATATCGCCCGCCTCTTCGACCCTTTAGGATGGTTAGCACCTAGCGTTGTCATGGCTAAAATCTTCATACAGAAGCTGTGGCTCGCAGGAGTTGGATGGGATGAGGAATTAGCAACAGGATTAGTAAATGAATGGATGATTTACCGCAGTGAGTTGAGTTTACTTACCTCAATACGAATCCCACGATGGCTTGGAGTCAATTCTGGTGACGAATTCGAACTGCACGGGTTTTGCGACGCTTCTAAAGCCGCTTACTCAGCTGTGATTTATTTACGTACAGTTGATGTCACTGGAGAAGTACGCGTTTCATTATTGGTGGCCAAAACTAGAGTGGCGCCAATCAAACAGGTAAGTATCCCACGTTTGGAATTATGTGGAGCGGTGCTACTAGCTAAACTAATTTCAGATGTAGCTCTAGTCTTAAACGTAAGAGATGACAAAATCATAGCTTGGACTGATTCCACAATAGTACTTGCTTGGCTCAATAGTCATCCTAGTAGGTGGAAGACGTTCGTGGCTAATAGGACTGCCGAAATATTGACAACAATGAAACCATCTCAGTGGTTTCATGTGTCCACCAAGGACAACCCAGCAGACTGTGCATCCAGAGGCTTATTGCCTAGTTCACTTCTGGAAAACACACAATGGTTTTCTGGACCTTCATTACTTCACAAAAGGGACGTTATATACAAAAGGTCAACACAATTAAATACCGACTTAGAACAATCCATAAAAGCGCACGTAGCAGTAACTCCAGACCTGGCTCTTTTCGACAGATTTTCTTCTTTGCAGAGGCTGTTAAGAGTGATTGCTTATTGTCGTCGATTCATTTTAAGAACAAAAAACAAAGGTTATTTGCGAAAACAAGAAATAGAAGAGGCATTAAATAGCTGTATAAAGAAAACGCAACAAGATACATTTACAATAGAATACAATCAACTTAAAGAGAAAGGCTATATACAATTAAAAAATAGTAAATTAAAATCACTATGTCCTTATCTTGATGAGAAAGGAATTATGAGAGTTCGAGGTAGAATTGAGAAGGCACAAATCAGTGAAAACGCCAAACACCCTATAATTCTTCCAAATTTAGGCCATTTTACACAGCTCATTATCGCTGATGGTCATCTAAAAACACTACATGGTGGTCCTCAGTTGATGGTAAATTATCTGAGATCAGCTTATTGGATTGTAGGTGTTAAGAATCTGGTAAAGCAGTACGTTCGTAAATGCGTTGTATGCGCTAAGCAACGGGCTCTTACCAAGAATCAATTCATGGGATCTCTTCCATCGGTAAGATGTACACCAGCTAGACCCTTTTTGCACAGCGGAGTGGATTACGCCGGCCCTATTAACATTAGGACCACAAAAGGTCGTGGTCATCGCTCATACAAGGGGTACATTTGTTTGTTCGTATGTATGGTTACACGTGCTCTTCACCTCGAGGTAGTAAGTGACATGAGTACACCAGCATTTCTGGCAGCGTTTAGGCGATTTGTGGCTAGACGCGGTCACTGTGCTAAGATATATAGTGACAATGGTACGACGTTTGTAGGTGCTTCTAGAGAGTTGCAACAGTTATCCGCCATTCAAATGTCTGTGGCAGAACACATAGAGGCCCAAGGAACGGAGTGGCATTTTATCCCCCCTCACAGTCCAAATTTCGGCGGACTTTGGGAGGGAGGTGTGAAATCTACCAAGTTTCACCTCAAGCGAATTATAGGAGATACAACTTTGACGTATGAGGAGCTTAGCACACTGCTTACTCAAATTGAAGGATGTTTAAATTCGCGACCTATGAGTATTATTGATGGATCTGACCCTGGTGAACCACTTCCCTTAACCCCGGGTCATTTTTTAATTGGGGAACCCATAGTTAACGTTCCTGACTCAAATTACGTTAGTTCAAACATTAGTTACTTATCACGTTGGCAATTGATACAAAGAATGGTACAAACGTTTTGGAATCGTTGGTCCCAAGAGTACCTATCCAATCTTATGAATCGATACAAATGGTCGTTTCAAGTTCCAGAGCCAAAGATAGGTGACGTTGTTTTAATAAAGGAGGACGATTTGCCTCCATGTCGTTGGTTGATGGGTCGTATAACTGAAAAACACCCCGGTGATGACAATATTACCAGAGTTGTCTCAGTTCGCACAAAATCTTCAGTTATAAAACGTCCAACTTCTAAAATCTGTATTTTACCCATTACAGAGTAATAATACTATTTACATTTTGTTTACAATTTTACTTAATATCTAATCAACTTATACACTAATTATATTAATTTTACGATTTTAGATCAAGTTATATTGTTTTATTCTTTATCCATTTGTTTACATACAAGATTTGCTTTATTTTAAATTATTATATCCAACTTAAGGTGCTTCTTTTAACATATTGTATCTTGGTAGTGTTTGAATATATGCAACTGTATATATAAGAAATTATTCCAGTACACTTGAGTTCAAGTTTTGATTAATTGTTAGTTAAAGTACTGACTACATTGTAAGGTATTTAGTTAATTAAAGGACATTCCCTCACTAAATGTCCTTGGTGGGCGGTATGTTTATGAAGGATTTATGTTTGTTAAAATTAATATTTAATATCTAGTTCATTAGATGGCGTTGTACCGCCTTGCTAGATCGAGTTATGGTTTCATTACCAAATGCAGTGTAAATAGCTAACAATATTTTATAATAAATGGGGAAAGAGGAGAGGACAGAGATCACTTAGATCAACGGTGCAGATCAAGTTGAACCAGCCTCGAGATCAGAATACAGTGGTTTCATTTAAGTTCCCTAGTATTCCCACCAATTGAAGTTCTACAGTCCACAAGTCAATAATACCCAAAGCGGTATTATACAGGTGTGCTTCCAAACTTTTGGACGGTAGTGTATACGTTTAATGAATGTTAGTGTACCCATTTCAAAAAATATTATTATTAGAATTCCTGTAACAGCTCTAGTTTTTGCGACGTCGTGGGCCTAATATTGTATACCACAACTGTGTTGTCTCTTTGCGACACCTATTGTTTGGTGGCAACCTCTTACATACATATCATCACGCCATATCTCTTGCAGGGTAGGCAGAGAGGACAGAGTGCCAGAGAACTCTATCCTTGCATACTTCACTCGCTTCCTCAACATTCATAATTCTCTTCATACACGCTCGCCGGTTTCGGAGAATCTTGACTCCACCTTCCTTCAGTACGTGACCAATCTAGTCTAAGTAGGTTAGTCTCGGTCTCCCCCGGTACTTACATCCTTCCACTTTCGCATAGTATATCTTCTTAACCAGACGTTCGTTCGGCATTCTTTCCACATGTCCAAACCATCGGAGCATTCTCTTTCGCATCTTTACACCAATACTCTCTTTCATACCTACTCGCTCTCTTACGTCATCGTTACGAATGCGATCGATCAGCCTAACTCCACAGATTTTCCGTAGAGATCGCATTTCGACCGCATTAATTTTACTTTCATGCTCTTTTCTGCATACCCAACTCTCGCTACCGAGAAGTTGTCCCAACGCGCCGTTCACTCTATTTCCCGCGTTCACTCTTCGCTCTATATCAGTGGTGTACCTTCCATCTCGACTAAATCCACATCCAAGATATAAAAATTCATCCACTTGTTCTAGTACATCATTACCTATTGTTACTCTTACATCTGTTCTGGCTTCATCTCTTTCGAAGACCATTATTTTGGTTTTGCTTACATTCACACGTAGACCCTTTTTCTTACTATACCATCGGACACCAGCCTCATTCTCCTTTCAAATACTTTTTTCGTACATAATTTTGGACTATTATTTTGGTTATGCTCACATTCACGCGTCCCAGACCCCTTTTCTTTCAATTTTCTGTCATTGTGTCGACTAGGGTCTGTAGGTCAGTCGCTGACTGCGCCAGCAGGACTGCATCATGTATTAATTTATTTTTTGTTTAAATACTGTTAAATTAATTATTTAAATTACTGAAATTTAGCATTTAATATGCTTAATTATTTATAAAACCCGATTACGAAGCGAAAAATTATGTCGCTAAAAATGATCCCGCTTGTGACATCATTTTTCGCTTCGTAATCGGGTTTTATAAATTAATTATTGTTGTAGCCGTAGGGTTTCTGGTAATGTATTTGTTGTAGGGTTGCCAATGGATAAATCAAAGACACATGGTAATCTTGACCATTTATTGTTTATCTTCATACATTTGCTTCTTAATCCTAGTTTATACATTCATATATCCCTGTGTAAGGAGTGATAGGGACTGCGGGGCTATCGCCAATCACTTCTTTACTACGTGAGGACGTTTAAGAGGCGTGTAGGTCTATGACCTTATGACCTCGTTGAGTCTCCTATGTGAGGGGTAAAAGGGACTGCGGGGCTATCGCCAATTACCACCTCCCTAGCTAAGCACGATTTGAGGACTGCGGGGCTATCGCTCAAATGCGCTGTACTGACACCAAGGTGGACTGCGGGGCTATCGCACCTTGAGTCGTCTAGCTATCGACTGAATAATTATACGCACGAATGCGGTTTATATAGGCAGCTGTACCCCTTCCACAAGAGTGGGGTCGTGTGCAATATCCGTTGAGTGAGACAAATAGTTACTGTGTGAACGGGCAAGCATTATGATTCACGCGTAGATGGTGTGCTCACGTTATATTGTTAAATTACTGTTACTATTTTAAGTTTACTAGTAATAATATTTCATTACCTGTGTTATCTATTTTGAATGTTTTTTATTATTTTTATTCAGATATCCTGGGCAATAATAGCTCTGACGAACGATGTGACACTTATTTTAGTATCTGTTGCAATCGCTGGTGTTGCAGTTGCTGGACAAAATGTATCACTTATATATATTTCGGAGATTGCGCATGATTCAATAAGGGGAGGCCTCACTGCGTTATCAGCTACTACATTCTTTCTTGGTAAACGTAATCTTTTTATAG
Organism: Lymantria monacha; assembly: GCA_905163515.2. NCBI lineage: Eukaryota > Metazoa > Arthropoda > Insecta > Lepidoptera > Erebidae > Lymantria > Lymantria monacha. Next base: position 5,970,488 of record LR991102.1, read on the forward strand.
AAACGTAATACATACGTACATACATATCATCACGCCATTGCCCTTACAGGGTAGGCAGAGAGAACAGAGTGCCAGAGAACTCTATCCTTGCATACTTCATTCGCTTCCTCAATATTCATAATTCTCTTCATACACGCTCGCCGGTTTCGGAGACTCTTGACTCCACCTTCCTTCACTACGTGACCAATCTGGTCTAAGTAGGTTAGTCTCGGTCTCCCCCAGTACCTGCATCCTTCCACTTTCGCATTGTATATCTTCTTAACTAGACGTTCGTTCGGCATTCTTTCCACATGTCCGAACCATCGGAGCATTCCCTTTCGCATCTTTACACCAATACTCTCTTTCATACCTACTCGCTCTCTTACGTCGTCGTTACGAATGCGGTCGGTCAGCCTAACTCCACAGATTTTCCGAAGAGATCGCATTTCGACCGCATTAATTTTACTTTCATACTCTTTTCTGCATACCCAACTCTCGCTTCCATACAGTAATGTTGGGACAAGCACTGCGTTATGTATTGCTACACGTGCCTTCTGGCTGAGGTGGTGGCTGCCGAGAAGTTGCCCCAACGCTCCGTTCACTCTATTTCCCGCATTCACTCTTCGCTGTATATCAGTGGTGTACCGTCCATCTCGGCTAAATCCACATCCAAGATATACAAATTCATTTTTTTTTAATAATTATAAGTGATAAATAATATCCTATTTTCGCCAGCAAAACACAAATTTAAAAATGGAGAATGCGAATATCGCTTTTATAGTTTCAGAGCTCATCGTGAACAACAACGAGAAATGAAAATTATATATAATAGACATAATATTTAGTTTATTAACTAATATCAATCATAATTATTGACTCTAACATGGTATTTATTCATTTACAGGAATCTTGATATCATACATTTTAGGTGATCACCTTTCATATATGACGGTAGTGATCATACATTTGACGTCTTCTGTAATAACATTGTTGTTACTGATATTCTTACCCGAGTCACCGGTGTTTCTAGTACTTGTTGGTAAGGAAGAGGTAAAAAAGTCCTTTTTCGTATGCATTAATAAAATATTTCATCAAAAAAAATGTTTTATATTTATAATTTGTATATAGGAAGCGGCAAAGGCGATTTCATTTTACAAATGCGTGGATGTTAAGTCAAAAAAAGTTGAAGCAGAGATATCTAAAATCAGACTTATGATAGACCCAAGGCTGGAGAAAATGCTTCAAGAAAATGGAAATGGTAAGACCATTCAATAAGTGAGATCTATAATTTTCTTTTACTCTTGGTGATAAACGAGCAAGCAGTGCACCTGATGGTAAGTGTTACTGCCGCCCATGGACCTTTGCAATACCAGGGGTACGGCTAGGCCGTTGTCTATCAATGAAAATTCCAAACCCATCCAGAAAGTTGAGCGACTGGTGGCCTGTATATAGAAATATACAGGCCACCGGTAGACCAACTTTCTAGGCAAAAAAAAACTCCAAAGAAGATTTGTATTTGTATCTGTCTCCGTATAAGATTTGTACTTGTAAAAGAAAATATCTTATTGTGTTTATAACGCCAGTTATTTAATTACATATCTGTTGCTATCTGTATACTTTTTACTTTAGTTAATTGTAGGGAATTAGTTATAGGATTATATGAATGAAAATACATTATCATTGACACGGTAATTATTTAATTCGGTTATCACATGTAAAATTATTTAGCTAATATATATCCCATTAATCAAAGCAAATCTGTTTCACAATATGATAAGGGTGGATGTGAGAAGTTGAGCGGACGAGTTTCTATTTATTTCGAGTTTTCGTTCGCCTCCAGAGATATTGTCGGCGAAGAGTTTAATGATGGGTTTAGATCAAAGTATATCACCACCTTTTCACGCACGAGGTCGTATAAATCATCTGAAGGAAACTATAAGAACGGCCAACCAAACTTTCTGCGAAATAGTAGCAACTATCGCTAAGTCATTTACCAAGCGTGACGATTATGGATCTTATTCTCCCCACGTCGACAGGTCTATGTCCATCAGAGACGTCGATCGTAAGCTTAGGTTCATCTCAGCTCATATATGTCCTACTATTGGGCTCGAGCCTCCTCCATAATAGGAGGGAAATTGACCTACCATACCACGTCAAACGTGTTGGTATAGGGTTCTGTTTTAAGTTTTTCTTCTCTTGCATAGATGTTATATTTATTTTATATTCCTTAGTCGTCTCGTACAATAAACCATGGGTTAGATATGGGATGGTGAATTGTATTCTTACTCCGTAACCACACGGAAAATCTTAGCTTGCTCCTATACAATGTCAAATTATTACATTTCTTAGTATACGAATGAAGGATTACGGTTTAATTCGATCGAAAGCCAGCCTTATAAACAATATGAAGGAAATTGGTTTTTTGTAACCACATTGGTCATTGTTTGGTTTAGAGTTATACTTTGAGTTTTCCTTCTTTAACAGAGATGTTACAGAACACCCACTGGCAAAATATGGGGTGGGGAATTGTATTCTTACTCCGTCTCCCACCAAACAACCGTTACTTATTTTTAAACGTCAAATAAATGTATTTTTAATGTCAAGCTCGTTACGTACTTTCATGTTCTTGAAAATGACAACATTTTTCAAAATTTGTATGTTTAGTTTATGATTGTTTTCTGGACGCAGGCAATAGTATTAAATAAAATAAGGCCTTTTACAGAAATCTGCGTACTCTAATTTATTAACATTGTCTAAACAATACTCTATAATATCCATATATCGAAAATGAACAGGTTTAATAGGAATAATTTCTTTGGTTATCAGATCTTGAAGCGGCAGATAAACTACTAGAAAACATGGCTATAGATGATCAAAAGAAAAATGAATCTGCTTGGAGGTTTTTAAGTAAGTGTTGTTTTGATTTGTACAGACAACGTTGGTTGATTCATCTGGTATAGTGTTTCATATATATATGTATATATATATATATGTATATATATATATATATATATACAGTAGCGCTCAAAAATATTTTGACAAGCATATTTCCGTTAATATCTCAATGTCGCGTACCCCTAGGTAAAAAAAAAAACACCACCACACTACACTTCCATCCACACTAATACTTCCAATGAGCCTGCAAATATTAATGGAAACAAGTTATAACTTGTCTATTTTCTTTACATATATTCTTAGAAACGTGTTCATATTCAGCTCAATAGTATTTTGACAAATATTACATTCTCATTTTTTGTTGACAGAGCTAGCCCTAAGCTAGTATTTTTTATTTTCATAATATCCTTGTTATCTATTTAACATGCCTAAGACAAAAGAATATTCAAGTGATTTAAAAAATGCTGTGATAACTGCTGTGAAAAGTAGAAAGATAATATGCTTCCTGGTTGGTACTTCCAGCAAGATAGTGACCCGAAACGCAAATCTAAGCATGATAGTTACTTCATAGATCTCAAGAAAATTAAACTACTGTAGTGGCCAAGCTAAAGTGTTAATTTAAACCCATTAGAACATTTTTGGGAGCAGCTGGATCGTCGCATGAGATGTCAAATTTATTAAAATTTGCTTGGCTTTATATGAAGCACTATACCAGGAATGGAGCAAAATCCCCATCAATAATTTTCAAAAATTAGAAGACCCAATGCCGAAACGATGCGAAGCTGTCTTAAAGGCAAATGGATATGCAACCAAATACTGATTATTAATTGTCAAAAATATTAAAAAAGAAGAACATTATGGCATCAAAGGACTTGCACTAAATTGGTTACGGAGTTACCGTGAAGATGGGTTTCAGTGTGTTGACATATCTCAAATAAATTCAAATGATTACATAGAAACTTTTAGATCTGAATACAAAAGAAATAAATATGGTATACCTCAAGAAAGCGTTCTAGGGCCACTACTATTTCTGGTCTATATTAATGATTTACCTAATGTCGCAGACGATGTTTCTATTATAGTAACTAGTGATGAAAATATGACAGATACACAACATAAAAATGATATTCACAATACTTTGACATCAGTTATTAATTGGTTAAATGATAATAATCTTAAAATAAATATATCGAACACAAATATAATGAGCTTTAATAATTTTAAAAATTTTGTTATTGACATTAATTACGAAGGACATATGCTAATTAATATGAATAATGTAACATTTCTTGGACTGATTATTAATTCTAAATTTCATTGGAAAGAACAAATTGAAAAAGTAGTCAACAAAATTAACAGATTTTCATTTCATAACAAATAATTCTATCACTTAAAAATAAAAATAGCACCGGTTATGATGACATCTCTACCAAAGTTATAAAATATATTAGTGAAATCATATCGCCAGTGCTAAGCCATGTCTTTAACTTGTGCATAATACATTGTAAATTTCCCACAAAGTTGAAAATCAGTATAATTAAACCACTATATAAAAAACAAGATCGTCAGCACGTCTTCTTATAGACCAATAGCTCTTATACCAATATTCTCTAAAGTAATAGAAAAATATGTATATGAAAATCTATATAGTTTTTTGGAAAAAATAATAAAATAAATAAAAATAATAAATCATAACAGAAGCACAGCCAGGATTTAGAAAGAATATTACTATAAATAAAGCAATATACAATATTCTCCGTGAAATAATGTAGAATATTGACAATAATACACCAGTTTGTGCCTTATTTATGGACCTAAAAAAAGCGTTCGATTGTGTGGATCACGTGATTTTGAAAAGTAAGCTATATGGAATAGGCATAAGAAGTAATGTCTTAAATCTGATCATGTCTTATCTCGAAAATAGAAAGCAAGCTACCCTTACCACTAAAATGTGTACTAGACAACGGAGAGAGCTATTATTCCAGTCAAGTTATAGATTAGTAACCTGTAGTATCCCTCAAGGTAGTGTTTTAGGTCCCTTATTGTTCCTAGTCTATATAAATGATTTTCCTAAGGCTATTACCTCACCAATGGTTCTCTTTGCAGATGATGCTACAGCTATTTTCCCTAATAAAGATTATACCTACCTAAATAATACTATTAATAACACAATTAATGATATAACGGAATGGCTAATAACTAACAACCTCGTAATGAATTTAAAAAAAACGAAACTAATATTATTTAGAAATCGTACTAGACCACATATTAAGTTTGATATTACTCACACAGATACAAAAATAAAAGAGGTTGAAATGACAACATTTTCAGATTTGCATTTAGATTGTAATTTAAATTGGAAATCACACATTGAGGATATATGCACAAAATTAAATAAGAGCTCATATGCATTATATATGCTTTCAAAAATAGTCAATGTAAATACGATGATTACCGCATTATGCTTATGTGGAGTCAGTTTTGAGATATGGGGTTATGTTTTGGGGAAATTCCACAGATTGGAATATGGCATTTAAAGCACAGAAACAATGCGTTAGAGCCGTGTGTCGGATTAAAAGAACCGAAAGTTGTAAGCCTCACTTCCAACAACTAAAATTGTTTACCTTACCGTGTCTTTATATTTTCGCAGTTGCTAATTATGTAAAAAAGAATATGCATTTGTATGAAAATTTACGTTGTAGTCGACAACAACACAAAATTATAATGATAAGCAACAAAACATCACTGCTAAATAATAGTATATTTTGTATGACAGCGAAAATATATAATAAACTACCAGCGGATTTATGTAAAATTAAAGATCTACATTTATTTAAAAATAAATTAAATACTATGTTGTCGCAAAAAGCGTTTTATAGTGTAAGATAATATATGGAAGAAAATAATTTTGAATTTTAATATGTAATCATTTTATGCCTTAATATTGAATTTTAATCTTATTACTAAATACATGTTTTATGCCTTGATATAATATTAATTTAAGTATTTTATGAATTGTTAATAATGTATTTTTTTTTTCTTTCGTTTTCCTTGTTCATTTTAAATAAATTGTTCTTGTTTTAACTACGAAACCTAAAGTTTGCATGCCTTATGGTAAAATATGGAAGAACTGTAATTTTTTTTTTATTGTAAGATCATATTTGTACCCATATTTGCAAAATAAATTATTGATTGATTGATTGATCATTTGCACTCTACAAGTTATCAAAAGTTGCAAACCGAAAAACGGCATGCACAGCTTATTCTGCATATGTTGAATCAGTTCTCTGGCATGGATTGTTGATTTGGTGCAATAGCTCAGAGATAAAGAAAGTTTTTATTGCACAAAAAAGATGCATTCGGTATATATGTGATATTGCACGAGATGTATCATGTCGTCCGCATTTTATCGAATTAAAAATATTACCCCTGGTCTGTCTTTATATATTAGAAGTGGGTAAATTTGTAAAGCAACACCCTGAAGTATTCAGAGGAGCTATAGGTATTACTAGGCGGGAAAATATAAGAAATCCTGCCAGACTTGTGGTACCAAAAAGTAGTCGCATGCAAAATAATTCATATGCTATGTGTGTAAAAATCTATAATCATATACCTAACGAATTTAAAATATTTCCGCTAAATAAATTTATAGCAAAATTGCGCTGGTGGCTGACGCAAAAAAACTTTTATGACCTCAAAGAATTTTTTGAGAATAAAAATAACGATTATTAGATAATAATAAAATCTTAACGTATATATTGTGTAATTATTGAATAACTTGGTCAATAGAATTAATTAATAATTGTTTGTAGACACCTAATGTGTTCATTTAAAATGTTGTATTCATTTTATATAATTGTTGAATAATTTTAATTTAATGAGTAGTTTGTGTTAGTTTTTTTGTATTGTTTGTAAGTAAATGTTTTATATTTGCATGTCATTTGCCATGTACATAATCTTATATTTTTAATCACCTACACCCATAAATGTATCTCATTTAAAGCAAATAAAGAATTCTATTTTATCTATTCGTGAGGCCAGTTGTCAATAGAATTGACAATTGGCCTCAGCGTTTAAAGGACTGTATTGTAGCTAATGGAGATTACTGTGAATAAGCTTTTTATATTTTAAATTGTTTTAAATTTATGTATTTTAATACTAGGATACTAGTTTATTAGGACACTGTAAAAGTAATAAATGTTATTAGCAATAGAAAAAAAAAATCATTGTTACAGTAATTATGGCAAGACTAGGTATATTGATGACCCATTATTAGTTGCTTTTATAAGGGCTGCATTCTTCTTTTAACCAGTTTCAACAAACCATTTTTTTACAAGCATTATACTACATTTTTTACTAATCTGACACTCGCAACTAAAAGGGATAACGGTTTTCTTGGATTTTACCAAATGTCAGACTATTTGTAGATAGCCATATGTCGAGTGTCATAAATGTTCAAGATAATTGGATGCATTATAAACACGTTGCAACGATGCATTTATAAATTGCGTACTAAGCAATTCTCATTATTTTTTTAATTTTTCAGTGCAATCCAAGTCTTCAAAACGGGTTCTTATAACTTCTCTAGTTATAATAGCTACTACAATTATGATGGGATGCGTTGTACTACAGGTGTACGCAGAGCCATTATTCGCTGAAGCAGTACCGTCCATGGCAGCTGGTCAATGTGCTATATTTGTAGCCTTGAATTTTTTGATTGCTAGTACTCTGTGCGTTTTTGTGGTTGACAAGTTTGGCAGAAAGGTAAGAAACTTAAACAAATTTACCTTATACGTAGGGATGGGTGTTCAAGAGTTTTTTTTAAACATATTCAAGGTGTACAATAATATATCGGCGGTGCAAACAAATTTATCTCATTAGTCACCGATTTGTAGCGCGTCAAAAATACCAGTGTATTTTTAGTGAAAGTAAGGGGTGATCCGCCTGTAAGAATTGCACAAATAGTTGTTCAAATGCAAATTTTGTTAATACGTTTTACTTGTACGTACCAGCTTTCAAGTCTTGTTAATTTCTTTTTCACCAGTTCCTTCTAATCGCCACATCGATTGGATCAGGCATCTGTACAATTCTACTCGGCTCTCAGCTTCAAATTCATTGGGCGCCGCACTGGTTTACAGCGGCATTAATTTATGCCTACAGCTTTATTTACACGTTAGGTTGTGCTGTGGTACCATTTGTGTTGATTGCTGAAGCATTCTTGCCTGAGGTAAGATTAATATCTTATAATGTAGGAAGTACTGTGTGGTAGCGGCTACGAATAATACCAATCCTTACTTTGCTCGTGGATGTCATAAAAGACTCGCAACTCATCCAGTCATTGGAAGCGATTATGTAATTCGAGTTGAAAGCTATCGGGGTTCTAGTATTGGACAGATGTAGGTCGGAGTGTAGACTTCATCAAGCGGGACCGCTCGACTGTCGTACGAAGATTCAATGTGCCTAGAACCATTCGGTGATCACTCCCAGTTTTAATCCTGCTGATCAGAGAGACATCATTGAATATTTGCCGTTTGTCCGTCAAGATGAGACTTCATCTATATCATTTTTAGTGGATCCATCAGGGCTAATCCAGGTCCACTTCCTTAGTGGCCGCTTCTTGAAAAAGGAATTCATCATGAATAGGCCTTCCTTCTTCAAAAGTCGGCCAGTTTTGGGCCCCTTTGGTTTCACTGTCCAAATCCATATTGCCCCACTCTCAACTCATCGTCTGTCCTTTTGCCTAGTTTTGCGTTGAAGTCTCCCATAACTACCGTGAAGTGGGTTTTGGACGTGTGGATGGCTCTCGAGATATCCTCGTATAAGGCCTACACTACGTCGTCGGAGTACGTCGAAGTCGGTGCGTAAACCTCTATGACCTTCAACGAATACCGTTTGGTAATTCTGAGTATAAGGTACGCTACCCTTGTTGACACACTTTCGATCCTCTCCACGTTCTCTACGAGAGACTTACGAACGATAAAACCTACACCGCCTTGGGATGGGTGATCTCCTTCTCGGTACAAGAGCAAATTTCCAGACTGGAGGATTATCGTGCCCTCCCCCTCTCTTCGCACTTAATCCTACAATGTCCCATGCGATTATCCTACAATGTCCCATCGGATTTTGCTCAATTCCTCTTCCAGCTCTATGACCCTCTCGTCGGTCCTAAGCGTCCGAACGTTGTATGTTACCAGGGCCAAGAGTCGATTTTTTTGGTAGCCGGATCGCGGCCGGAGATTCTTAGCACCCCCTGCCCCGCCACCAAAATGAATCCGTGGAACAGCGGTACTGCCGTGATTGGGCCGTGACTATTTTTACATTCATATTTATTTTGGGAGAGGGGGGGGGCTGGGGGGGGTAATAATGCCATAATCGCCACGCTTGGCGAGCGGATTAGCGATCGCGGTAGATATTATTAAGTTTCCCGGGAGATAGCCGCTGCCCAATCTCCCGGTGAGACCCTTAGCCGATTTTTACGACTCCCACGGGCAAGCAAGGGGTGACGACCTATGTATTCTATTCCCGTCGCCACACGGGGAATAATAAAATAAATAAACAATAAATGTTAGTTGTAATTAAGTGAAATTCTATTATTTTACAGGTACGAAGTCTATGTAACAGCATAGCCTTAGCTTTTGTATGGATATTCAACTTCATCACCCTGGTCATCTTCAATCCGTTAGTAGAATCTTTTGGCTTGGGACCAGTTTTTTATATCTTCTCTATCGTTTGTTTTACTGGAGCTATATATGCGCAATTCTATCTCCCAGAAACTAAGGGTTTGTCTGCAGATGCTATTCAAGTGCTGTTTTTAAAAGAATGGGGGTTCAAGAAAAGCAAATGAAATTTTCGAATTAAAAGTCTAAATAAAATATTCTGGATAATAGTGAATGTAATTAAAGAATATATACAATTCTAAATGAGTTTCTTTAATTATTTTAATAGTAGGTTAGTTTACCTGTAAGTTTCTATTTATGTTTGTATTTTTGCAGTTTGTGTTATGTAGATCTGAACAAATACTATATAAAATGTTTTATTGATTTATTTAATAGTTTTGAAATAATCTTCGTACGTGTTAGGATGACACTCTATGGGTCCGGGTCCTTAAATCCTTTTTACTGCTAAAGATATTAAATGCAGATGTATTACTTTACTAGAATAGACTGTGAGTAAAATATATTAAAAGCGAAAGAAAATATACGAAATATCTTTAACCGCATACTCTGTACTGTACTGTATGAGGACTAACGTCTTTTATGTGGTTTTATTAAGTACCGAAGTGATAGGTTTTAGCTTATGGCTATTACAAGAAACGTGTTTAATAACAAAGCGCAGGATTTGAGAATAACAATTAGGCTAAACAACTAGAAAATATTTAAATAATAATAATAATTAAGGCGTAATAATTAATGAGGTAAATTGTAAAAAGAAATAAATGAAACTCAGCTCTTATGAAAACAAAATTCAAAATTAAACAAACAATATTTATTTAACGATGCTTCCGTTTATCGCACGTGCTAAGCGCAAACATGTTAGCAACGTATTTACGTATAAAGGAAAGCGGTTGAGCTCCGTTAGTCAGTTTAGGGTTGAGAGCCTTCGGGCTCACCCATTGTCCGCGTAAAGCTGTAAAAGCCATCTGCGGCTAACAGCTATCGCAGTTGGTCTTTTTAGTGGGTATTCAGTGTCCCCTTCAGGGCCTGCGAGTCCCACATACCCCATACGGGCGGGTATGCGAAAAAGGCATTTTTAGCCACTGCGTTACCAAAAAAAAAAATCCGTTAGTCAGTCTAGGCCCGTGAGTGGCACAGTGCACATAGTTGTCGTATAATAATAATAATAATTTATTGCCTTTTTAGAACTTAAACTAAAAACTAACAATTATACATACATACATATCATCACGCCATATCCCTTGCAGGGTAGGCAGAGAGAACAGAGTGCCAGAGAACTCTATCTCTGCATACTTCACTCGCTTCCTCAACATTCATAATTCTCTTCATACACGCTCGCCGGTTTCGGAGACTCTTGACTCCACCTTCCTTCAGTACATGACCGATCTGGTCTAGGTAGGTTAGTCTCGGTCTCCCTCGGTACCTACATCCTTCCACTTTCGCATTGTATATCTTCTTAACCAGGCGTTCGTTCGGCATTCTTTCCACATGTCCGAACCATCGGAGTATTCCCTTTCGCATCTTTACACCAATACTCTCTTTCATACCTACTCGCTCTCTTACGTCGTCGTTACGAATGCGGTCGGTCAGCCTAACTCCACAGATTTTCCGCAGAGATCGCATTTCGACCGCATTAATAAACAAAATTAAATCTAGTAGGCAAAAGGAATTGGTTCAGCTTCTGCTGTCGTCTGTTGGGTTATTTAAATAAAATATTGTTTTAATTTCAAAGTGTTTAAATAGGTATGTGTCAGATTTTCCCCAGCTAATTGTCGTTTTAGTAAAGCAGATTTGTATTTTGATTTAAAATTGTTCTCACTTACTTTCTTTCTCATTGGAGGGGGTAGATCGTTGAAGATTTCTTCTAGCTTTCATGTTCAATATGCCACTTTTGTTCAAAAATGGTGTAATACGTTTCTTTTTAGGTATGTTTAGAGAAAATCTTATGCAAGCATTTTGTACTCTCTGGATTGCATTTTCCGTCCGTTGGTTGATTCTAGGACCATAAATGGCGCTGCAATAGTTGAAGTGAGAGAGAGCTAGTGATTCCGTTAACAAGAGACGCAATTCTTTACTTATATATGGTTGTATTTTGTAGAGAGTTTTTAGTTTAAAGAATGCTATCCTAATTTTGTTATTGATGTGTTGTGTGAATTTTAATTCGCCATAAGACCCATATTACGTGCATATTTGACTTCTTCAATAGACCTAAATTACGTGCATATTTGACTTCTTCAATAGCAGCTTTATTTATTTTAATTTTACACGTCGAAATGCAAGATATTTGGTGTTTGGTTCCTAGTATCAGCATTTGTGATTTAGAGGCGTTAAGTATCAAAGAATTCTTCTTAGACTATATGTATATATTATTTAAATCGTTGTTTATTTTTAGAAAAGCTTCTTTAACATCTATATGTCGAAAAGAGTAGTATAGTTGTGTGTCATCAGCATATAGGTGATATTTGCAGGATTTAATAAACTTAGGTAAGTCAGCAGTATAGATTGAAAACAAAATTGGAGATAATAGTGAACCTTGGGGTACCCCACATTGTACTGGCAGTAGTGAAGAAAATGAATTATAACCACCTTTATCTCCAGTAACAACCATTTGTTTTCTATTTAAAAGAAAGGTTTGAAACCAGCGGCAAGTATTTTCTGAGAATCCATAATGTTCTAGTTTAGCTTATAGTAATTCTGGGATTATGGAATCGAAAGCTCTAGAATAATCCAATAGTATTAATACAGTTGTTAAACCCATATCTGACGCTTCAGTTATATCATCTGATATATGAAGTAGGGCAGACTCTGTACAGTGACTCTTTCTAAAGCCTGATTGATATTTTGGTATTATGTTTTTACTCTCTAAATACCTAACGATTTGCTTAAGAACAACTTTTTCTAATACTTTAGATAATATGGGCAAAATGGAGATTGGCCGGAGTTCATTTAGGCTGTTAATAGTATACTCTTTATACTCTTTTTTGGTATAGTCTTTACTAAAGCGTTCTTCCAGCTGCATGGGAAAGTGGAAGTTGCAATAGACAGGTTCACTATTTTGGTTATTAGTGGCAGAGTTACTGTAAGCGTTAATAAAATCATATCAATGTTTATTTGGTCATCTCTTATGGCTTTAGTTTTAATTTTTAAAATGATATTTAGTACTTTTTCTTCAGTGGTTAGTTTCAAATCGAAAACTTCTTGTTTTAAAATATAAGGTGTAGTTGTTAATTCTAAATCATTCTTGTTGGTTGCTGGTAAATGTAAAAAATGTGCGTTTAATAATGTTGGAGTCGTTAAAATGACATGGTATAGGTGTTTTAGAGTCGTTGTTAATATGCGTTGTATTTTTAATATTTCTCCAGTGTGACTGGGTTCTTCAGATTGCAGTAAATGGAATGATTAAAAAAACTATTTTCTCTCTCTTTCTTGTTGCTGTGACAAGATTTCTTAATTTACAATAGTACTATTTGGAACTAATGATTTTTTCTTTTTGCGCTTTTATTAAAGCTTTATCCCTTAAATGCATCATGAACTTTAGCAATTCTTAGTAAAACCAAATTGGTTTATATGAAATATACTGTTTGTTGAAATGACTCAACATCTGATTAAGCAAAATTTTCTCGAATACTTTAATAAGTGTTGGTAGTATGGAAATAGGACGAAAATTGTTAACATCTGACATACTACCAGATTTGTGCAAAGGAATTACTCTACTAATTTGCATGAGTTCAGGAAATACACCTCGAGCAACACAACCATTAAATACAGATGCCAGGTGGGGAGCAATAATAGGTATTATAAAATTAACAGTCTTTACAGATAAGCCCCACAGATCTGCTGTCTTTTTAATATTAAGAGTTTTAAAAGCCTAAGATATCATTCACACTGACATCTGAAAATTTAAAGGAAGTGCTACATTTCACAATATATTGTTTAAGGAGCGATTCAGCTAAAATAGGCGACGACGCTAAAGGTTTCGTTGTTAATTCAACAAAAATAACATTTGTAAAATAGTTTTCAAATTCTGTCGCCACTTCTTTATCCACTTTCACAATTTTATCACCTATCTTTAAATTAAAATCCTTTTTTCGTACAATGTTCCTACCGGTTTCACTATTTATCACTTTCCATGTCATTTTAATTATATCACTGGATTGTGTAATTTTGCTTCTCAGATAAATAGATTTAGCACAGGAGCAGGCACGTTTAAATATTTTTGAATAATTTTTAACATATTCTAAAAATACTGGGTTATGGTTATAAGATTTTTCATTATAGAGTTCATATAACCTTTTTCTACTCTTGAAGATACCACAAATAGCCCATTCACTAAAACCAGCAGGCACTCCAATTGTTAAAGTTTTGGGTTTAAATACTGTATTGAATTCAGCATCAATTATGCAGAATAAAGATGTATATCATTCATTAGGATTATCATGAATAGGCAACAGCGGTAACTTTATAGTCAAGTTGTATCTAAAATCCTCTAAGTGGCTAACGGTCATAGGAACAAAGGTAATACTTTCAGGTTGAATCCTACTAGTTCCTGGAAGTACAACAAGTTGCCCACAGTGATCTGATTCTAAAGGACTTATAATAGATTTATTTATGGGCTTGACATTTGTAAATATATTATCTATACAAGTTGCACTCCCAGCAGCTATCCTAGTAGGTTCTAAGAAGACATTATATAAATTGTATGATTTCATTAAATTTATAATTTTTTGTGTAATGTTATTATTGTCTAATAAATTTATATTAAAATCGCCATATATCGCAACATTTTTATTAGAAGTGGAGATTTTGAATAAAACATCTTCTATGTATTTTTCAAAAACATCAAATGGTGAACATGGAGGTCTGTATATACACATGACTATAAGCTGCTCACACTCAATACAGGAAATTTCAATTACACGTTCAATAGAGAGTCTCACAATATCATTTCTTTTATTAAATTTTATGTTATTATTTAAAATTATCAATGAACCACCTCGTATGATACGACTGACTCTGTTGAACGAGCTATCAACGTGGTGATTTGGAAAATTAAACATTAGTTGATTATTCTTGAGCCAGTGTTCAGTAATACAAAGAATATCTATCTGGTAATCATTCAAGAATAATTCAATTTCCAAATCTTTATCTAACATACCCTGAATATTTTGATGTACCAGGTTGATACACTTAGAACTATTCTTAAGACTTAAATTCTTAGTAAAGCAAGAGTAGTCCTCTATTGTCTTAATGGCTAATTTAAATTGATGTCATTATTTCCATTAGTGGAAATTAAATTTAAAATATTTATGTCAACATTACATTGCTCAATAGAAGCAATTTTGGTTGCCAAATTCTTGGCTGATGTAAAAAAAAATACATACATACATATCATCACGCCATATCCCTTGCAGGGTAGGCAGAGAGAACAGAGTGCCAGAGAACTCTATCTCTGCATACTTCACTCGCTTCCTCAACATTCATAATTCTCTTCATACACGCTCGCCGGTTAGCTTAAGATAATAAAAAAAATAAGATAGCGAATCAGCTAACATATTTTTATAATATAGAGATAGGTAATAATATTTAGATAGGTAAAGTAACTAATTGCTAATAAATTAAATTTCAGCTTCAAAATGACATAGAAAATTATGTAGAATATAGTACAATGGGTACAGTATCTCTAATAAGGATGAGACCTGGTTGTTTGCCTGGAAAATTCACTATCAACCAACGAGTGCTAGTACTTCTATTGATGTCTGTCAAATAGTTGCTGCAAGAGGCAAAGACTCGCATTGATAAGTGAATGTGAAGAAGAGATAAAAGCAGCTGCATTTCAGCAAAACTTAAAGAATTGAACTGCCAAGTCATAATGAAGGTTGTTACTTGGCATCTATAAGATAATATAAATTTTATGTAATAGTTAGCAGCATCTGCCTGTCACTGTATTATTGTGAAGCCTGTGAACCGATTATAATTATATTCGGTACTTATGTATGTACCTGCTTTAAAATCTGAACATGGATGTAGGAAATTTTATATGATCCACCATATAAGCAAAACCACAGGCCTAATTTAATATCTCAATGTCATAGTATATACCTGTCCTCTCATATATTGTCTGTTGTGTTGTAATTTCCTTAACTGTTTACCTAGTGGGTCACATATAAAGGCTGACAGAGGTTTTAAACATATTGAACCATTATTACTTGAGGTTGAGTGTAAGCTATCAAGGTCTCCCAGCATAGTTTCAGGTAATAAATTATCTAAAGAGAAAGTTAACAGGCTAAAAAATTGCAAGTCTGTGGGGATCCATATAGAGAGAGTGATTAGACGTGTCAGGCAGTTTTCTTTTTGAAACCTCATGCTGCAATCATTATCATTAACCATTATCTTTTAGGGAAACTTGATGATGTAACAGTTATAGCTTGTGGCCTTATAAACTTACAAAACTCATTAATTAATAAGTGATTAAGCAACTAATAAACAATGTGCAACTGAAAATAAAAGAATATTTATAAAAGAATTATATTTCTTAATTATGTTTTACTCTCTACGTTTCAGTTGTTTTATATAATAATGGATAAATAATTCCTTTACAAAATAATAATTGTCTACGCCTGTAATTTACTTTTGAGTTCGCTAGATGGCGTTATATAAAATATTAAAACTCACTATGGTTTCGTTACACGAATGTCGATTTATATTTGTTTAGATTATTTAAATAGTGTACAAAAAAAGAGTCAATAAATCGTGTCTTACAACAGTACAAGAAGTTTCATTGCGAAGTGAAGTAAGTGATCGTCACCAGAGGACCCTAGAGTCGTATACATGGTCCTTCTGAGTCGGATAGGCGCGGTGGTGTTTCTTCGAGGTTCCAGTCGTCGGTGGTGATCTTGTTGTCACCCGCGTCGCCTTACTGGCCAGTGGATCGCTGGTCAGAGCATCTCCCTACAGGGAAACGGGAGCCGTTCTGCGGGTGAGTCTGCAGACGGAGGAAAGGCGAACGTGCAGCGAGGGCAGCATCACCGAAGTGGAGACATCTGGCGGAAAGAAACGAAAAGCGGAGCTGGTTTGCGGTTGCATCGCGTGAGGGCGCCACGAGTGTTTGAAGTCTGTGAGTGATGTGCTAAAAAATTGTAAGTACAATTTCAACTTTAAAAAATAAAAGTTTGAGTGCATAGTTTAATAGTGATTAGAGCCTTAAGCTGAAGAGAATATTAACTTGTAATTAGTTTAAGGAATATGTGGTTGAGACGGGGAATCTATGCCCGATTTTGCTCAGAATTAAAGTGCAGTTCTTAAACACTTGTAAAATTTTACAAATTCAGTTTGGACTTAGAAAAATTTCAATAGTGTGATACCAAGTGAACATCGGCTGATGAAGTATTTAACGAACTGTTTAAGTATAGAATAAACATTATTGTGCCATTAGTTTAAAACTACATTTATATATTACATTGTAACTTTAATTGTATTATTAATTATATTATTAAAATGCAAACGTTTAGTTGTATACAGGAAGATATAAGGTTAAAAATTACAAAGGCAAAAATTAACTTTAAAAAGAGTCCAAAAGATCGACTTTCTGCTTCTTATATAGAATCACGTTTACAAAATTTAGAGCAACAATGGCAGTTATTTCATGAAACACACATCAGAATATTAACCGAAATTAAGAAGTCCGAATTAAATAGCCATGCGTATTATAAGGATTGTATTTGAGGAAGTTGAAGACATATACTTACAATTTAAAAGCGAATTGAAAGATGCATTAAATAAATTTAAAGAATCAAATGATAGTTCTAGGGATGATAAGGATAATAGGGATAATTCAGAAGTTCATAATTTTAAATTGCCCGAAGTTAAGATACCTGTGTTCTCCGGTAAATATGTTAAATGGCAGACTTTTAGGGATTTATTTGTAGGACTTATACACAATAATAAAAGGCTAGATGAAGCACAAAAATTGTACTATCTTAAGGGGTACTTGACTGGGGATGCCGAGTACCTATTAAGAAACATAAGTGTCACATCAAGTAATTATAATGCTAGTTGGGAGAAATTAGAGTCTATGTACAATAATAAACGATTTTTGTCAAATGGGATTTTGAAACGTTTGTTTAGTCAAAGGTGTTTAGCAGTAGAATCGGGTACCGAAATAAAAAGGTTAGTGAGCACTACATCAGACTGTCTAGGTTCAATAAAAAATTTAGGCATTGATATATCATCTTGGGACATTTTAATCATTCATATTATTAGTGCCAAATTGGACAAAGAAACAAGGAAAGCCTGGGAATTGTATGTGTCGTCAGAACAGACGGACGAGTTACCCACATATGATCAATTTACGAATTTCTTAACAGGGCGTTTCCGAGGCTTGGAAAATTTAGAGACTAAAACAAATGTTTCAAAGAATCCGCAATCGTTTCATAGTCAGGTAGGAAAAGATAAAGGTGATTATTCTTGTAATTATTGTTTGGCCCCTCATAAGATAACTGTTTGTAAAAAATTTGCAACTAAGAATAGTGACGCTCGTCGCGATTTTACAAGGCAAAAAGGTTTATGTTACATATGTTTAGGTAATAACCATTCTGCTAAAACATGCAGAAACACCATCAAATGCCAGGTGTGCAAAAGACGCCATCATACTTTACTCCACCCTGACGGTGGTTCTGGGTCCAATGGTGAGATTAGGAAGGACACGTTGACAACCACTGATAGTCAAGATAACATGGAAGACTCTTCAGTCGTGTGCAAGGCCACTATAAAGGCGGAGGAATCGAAGACAATAGTTTCTTGTCTTTCGACAGGTAAATGCAATGATATGGTTTTAATCCCTACAGCTGTGGTGAAAGCTGAGTGCAAGGATGGAACCTATCGTGGGATTCGAGCTTTAGTAGATCAAGGATCACAAGGATCGTTCATTACAGAGTCTATGACTCAGTATTTGGGATTAAAAAGAGTTTCAACTAAACACACTGTGTACGGTGTAGGAGGCAGCAATGCCGCGGTATCAAAGTCTACCGTTTCAGTAAGATTACGGTCAAGAGTCGTGCCAGAATTTTCTATAAATATCCACGCATATGTACTAAAGTCTATAACTTCTCTTCTTCCAGTGACAAAGATAACGAAGGTAGACTGGGTGGATTTGCAGGGTGATGAATTGGCCGACCCTGAATATCATAAACCTAATAAAATCGATCTTTTATTGGGTGCTGAAATATTCAGTCAAATAATCAGAAAAGGATTAAAAAGGAGTGCAAGTGAGTCGCTCGTAGCTCAGAACACCACTTTAGGCTGGATTGTCTCTGGCGGTGCAAGTGCGGAGAATAGTAAATTAAATACTAATCATATCACTGTTATGCATTCCAGAGTTGAAAAGGAGGAAGATTTATTAAGGCAATTTTGGGAGTTGGAACAGGAACCTTCTAATACTGAAAGGATGTTTAGCAGCGAGGAAATAGAATGTGAAAAACTGTATGCAGCCACCACCAAGCGAGATGAAACCGGTCGTTATATAGTGAAGTTGCCGTTTCGGAACGGCGATCGCAGCTGTGAAGATGGCAATTCTAGAGTCATAGCTGAAAGAAGATTTAGAAACTTAGAATCTAAGCTAGAAAAGGATTCAAAATTAAAAATAAATTACACGAGTGTAATACACGAGTACATAAAACTTAAACACATGGTTCCGATATCTCAAAATAATAAGGAAATAGGTTGGTACTTACCTCACCATGCCGTGATTCGGGAAGACAAAGAGACTACCAAGACTCGTGTCGTGTTCGATGCGTCATGTAAAGGAAGTAATGGAGTGTCGTTAAACGACAAACTAATGGTTGGTCCAACCATTCAAGCTGATCTAAGGCATACGATCATGCGCTGGCGAAGACACCAGATCTGTATCAGCGGTGATATAATTAAGATGTATAGACAGATCCTGGTTGATGAAAAGGACACGATGTTTCAGCGTATTCTGTGGAGGGACAGACCTGAAATGGAAATAAAAGATTTTGAATTGGTTACTGTCACTTTTGGCATGGCGTCAGCGCCATATTTAGCTGTACGTACCTTACAGCAAGCAGCTCAAGATGAAGAGCAGGTTAGTTCGGTAGCCTCGAAAATCATCTGTCAAGATTTTTACATGGATGATTTAATGACAGGAGCTGAAAATGTGGAGGATGCGTATGCAATTTATAGTGATGTAAAGGCTATTCTAGCGAAAGCGGGTTTTCAGATGCAAAAATGGATAAGTAACTGTGGTGAATTACTAGAGAAAATAAGTGAAGGAAAAGGTGAAAGGGATGAAAATCTTATGAAAATTAAGGCAGATAAAACTACAAAAATTTTAGGACTTACCTGGGATCCTCGGGCCGACGTCTGCCGATACGCTGTAGAACTCCTTCTACCGATGGAACCTGTAAGTAAAAGAAAAATTATTTCCGACATATCGAGATTATACGACCCTTTAGGTTGGTTAGCCCCAAACATAATTTTAGCTAAAATACTTATACAAAAGCTATGGTTGACAGGTATAAGTTGGGATGAAGCTGTTCCAAATATTTTATTAAGAGAATGGATGTCTTACCGTCAGGATTTACTTTATTTAGGTAATATTAAAATTCCACGCTGGATTAATATAAATTCGAAGAATTTGAGTGTACAACTGCATGGCTTCTCCGACGCCTCAAAAATGGCTTACGCTGCAGTAGTTTATATCAGAGTAGTGGACGAGGATGATAACATTTATGTAAACTTACTTACCTCAAAAACAAAGGTAGCTCCAATTAAGCAGGTCTCCATACCCAGATTAGAACTTTGCGGTGCCGTTCTTATGGCTAAATTGATAACCGAAGTAGCAAAAACTATGGAATTAGGAAACGTTGAAATACATGCCTGGACGGATTCAGAAGTGGTTCTCGCTTGGCTGAACAGTCACCCAAATCGTTGGAAAACATTTGTCGCGAATCGAGTATCAGAAATCCTGGGCATTCTAGATACAAAACACTGGTCACATATACCTTCTAAACAAAATCCAGCTGATTGCGCATCTCGTGGTGTGTTTCCAAAGGAACTAGCTGAGCACAAGCTGTGGTTCAAAGGCCCAGAGTTCTTAAAGCAATCGTTCATACAGTTTATTAAGCCCAAGCACTTGATTACTAAACTAGAGGAAGTAAAGGTACATACAAGTATATTGGATATTTCGTTTTGGAATAGATTTAGTTCACTGCAAAGGATGGTTCGCGTTGTGGCCTACTGCAGGAGATTTTTGACGGTCAAAGGTAAGATTGCCTACAAGAGGTATTTAACAAAAGAAGAGCTGGATGGAGCAATATTAGTTTGTATTAAAAGATGCCAATTAGAAGAATGGTCCGAAGAAATAGAAGAACTTAAAAGAAAGGGTTCTATAGAGAAACCAAAAGGTTTGACATCATTGAACGTATTCTTAGATGTACAAGGAGTGTTAAGAGTCGGAGGGAGATTAGAAATGTCAGAGTTAGACTATGATCGCAAGCATCCCATATTAATCCCTAAATACTCTTTCATAACCAATCTCCTTATTGATGACACTCATCAAAAAACTATGCACGGAGGTCCGCAAGCTATGATTACTTATTTGAGATCTAAATATTGGGTGATCGGCGTAAAGTCGTTGGTGAGAGCTTGCTATAGATAATGTTTGATATGTATTAGATATGCTAACCAGGTAAGACCTCAATTGATGGGCCAACTACCAGTTTCACGTGTTACACCTAGCAAGGTTTTTAGTCGTAGCGGGGTAGATTATGCTGGTCCGGTCAACATTCGGGTGTCCAAAGGCAGGGGAAATAAATCTTACAAAGGATATATTGTTTTATTTGTCTGCATGGCTACACGTGCCATTCATTTGGAGGCAGTCAGCGACTTGACTGCTAAGGGATTTTTATCCGCTTTTAAGAGGTTTGTAGCGAGACGAGGGCATTGCGAGGAATTACACAGCGACAATGGCACAAATTTCGTGGGAGCGGCTCGGGAATTAAGAGAATTATTCAATGAAGAAAAATCCAATTTTATACCCGAAATAGCTGAGACGCTTACAAATAATAGCACTCAATGGAATTTTATTCCCCCTCATGCCCCAAACTTTGGAGACCTGTGGGAGGCGGGAATAAAATCCACCAAATATCATCTAAAAAGATTGATCGGAGAAGCGACGTTAACATATGAAGAATTAGCGACAGTACTAGCCCAAATAGAGGGCTGTCTTAATTCAAGACCACTGTCATATATTGAAGATCAAAACGAATTGACGATAATAACTCCAGGACATTTTTTGGTGGGAGAACCGATTGTTTTGGCACCAGATATAGATTTTGAGAAGTCTAATATTACTACTTTGAGACGTTGGCAACTCACTCAAAGGATGGTACAAGACTTTTGGAGACGTTGGTCGCAAGACTATTTACATCAATTTTTGCAGCGTCGTAAATGGGCTCACCTTCGCTCGGAACCATCGTTGGGTGACGTTGTTCTAGTTAAGGAGGACAATTTGCCACCGGGTAGATGGTTATTAGGCAAAATCGAACAGAAACACCCAGGTCCTGATAAAATCACGAGAGTTGTCACTATTCGTACCAAGAACTCTATAGTTAAGAGGTCAGTTTCAAAGATATGTGTTTTGCCAGTAACTAATTAAGTAGTTTGTTAATATTAAGATAATTTTGTAATTGTTCATAGTTATCCAATAACAAAGGTGCGTGATTTACCGTAGAGAAGGACATATTTGTCACTATGTCCTTGGTGGGCGGTATGTCTACGCCTGTAATTTACTTTTGAGTTCGCTAGATGGCGTTATATAAAATATTAAAACTCACTATGGTTTCGTTACACGAATGTCGATTTATATTTGTTTAGATTATTTAAATAGTGTACAAAAAAAACAGTCAATAAATCGTGTCTTACAACAGTACAAGAAGTTTCATTGCGAAGTGAAGTAAGTGATCGTCACCAGAGGACCCTAGAGTCGTATACAATAATAAAACATGTAATAAAGAGTTTACATATTCATTAAACTCCACTAATATAATATTAACTCTATTATTATTTTTAAAGTTAACATGTGCAATGCAAAAGTGGATCTTTTTATATTCACTAACATACGTTTGGATTTGCATTTGGTTGTAATACTTGTTTGAGGATCTCCCATTATGAATATAGTTCTTTGGCTGTTCTCATTTAAGGAGTATTTTATTTACATGAGAAAGTTCTCACCTATTGATTTTAAGAAATTCTCACCTATACAAAAGTGAGCCAGCAATCATGGGGAAGTATTTGCTAATAAAAGACCATTTCTTTTTGTTACTATGGTTTGTACTGTCTATGGTAGTTTACATTTCAAAATCCTACCGTGTTTCATTGCTGCAGTATCAGGTATGTTGCCACCCAGAATCAAAGACAGTAAGGCACCATTATTTGTTTTACATTGTTCAATTTCATAAGCTTTGGAGCTTTTAATGTTGTCCCGACCTTAGATAGTTCAGACTTTTCTCATTCTACCTGAGTACAAGACGGTTCTTCCTTTCTTCGACGCAGCCACATAAAAAGAGTCACTGCATGTTACATCAATCCGCAGACGCAACACAATTGTGGCATTGAGAACTAATAACATCACTTTTTTTTTCGTCCACAATGATAGTGACTGTATACATTTTAACACGAACTTTATGATCAGAGTACACACGGCATTTCAAGGAACAAAATTATTGATTCTCTTGTTAACTGAATCTATCCTACGGTATCATCTCCATAAGATTCTCTTAAAGATTTGTAAAAAGACAAAATAAGGGCGTAAATATACCGTCAATTGTGGCATCTTTACTTTTCGTAGGTATCTTTACCTAAGAATACCTTCTACTAGTTTCCGTTCAATATTGTTTTGTCTGTGGCATTTGACGTAATTTTAGAAATATTGGTAGATTTTATAATAGATTGTGGTATTCCATAAAGTTTTTCAGGCTAGTAACTCTGTTAATTGTCAAAATAACGTCCATTTTCATTCCATGTGGTCAATTATATTCGCAACATCGTCACATAAAGATTGGTTTTTCTTACAGAAAATCAAAGTGCGGGTAAGTGTCTTATATAACATATTATATAATATATTGTTATTAAGATCATAATGACACAACCCTTTAAATGTTTAGTTTTTTGAGTTATTGGAAAAGGTAATGTTGTTTGAGGTTAGGTAAAGTTACCTTACTTAGCACGAAGGCAACTTTACCTATGACTAGGGTTGTCATATGTATCACGCATACCTAATCTAGTTTAGTATGAGAACCACAAAATTTGATTCAGTTATTCAGAACAGTCATTTTCATCAAGATTTTTTTATCTATTCCTGAAATATTTTTGTGTAAAAGAAATACACGAGTAATAAATTTACTTCTTACCTATTTCAGTTGTATTTGCAATGCCTCCCAAGATTCGTATTGAACAACGTATTAGAAGACGTTTGGGAGCACGTAGTTATAAAAACTACTCAGAAGAGATGCTACTATTAGCTGTTGATTTAGTGAGAAGCAAAAATACAACTTTTTACGAAGCTGAGAAGCAATTTGGCATACCCCGACGGACAATAGAAAAACGACTGAAAAACCTGCATACTAACAAATCAGGCCCGCGTTTCCGTCTCACAAATGAAGAAGAAGAAAAATTTATCCAAGTACTTATAGCGGCGGGTGGACTTTGGATGTCCACTATCACAGTTGGACTTAAAATTAGCAGTTTTTGACTATCTTAAAAAAAATAACAAGACTTATATATTCAATGACCAAGTTCCCGGTGATTGATGGGTAAGACATTTCTTAGAGCGGCACAACGATCAACTAACACTCCGGCCTACTCAAAATATTACAAAAAAAATCCAGGAATATTTTCAAAATCTAGAAATTTCACTTCTTAATTGACACCTAAAAACATAATGAATTTCGACGAGACCAACGTTTCTGATGACCCAGGCTCAACAAAATGTATTTTCCACCGAGGAGTAAAGTACCCCTAGAGAATATTGAATCACTCAAAACGCTATATATCAGTTATGTTTGCGGGGACTGCTAACGGCGAACTTCTACCACCATACGTAGTTTTTAATAATTATAGACAATTGATTTAGTTCTTAATGGGATTAGATTGTAAAAGAAGTTGTAACTGATAGAGCCATTAAGTTAACAAGAGACTGAATTAGTATTATAGAGAATGATTATTTTATCTATTTTGGTTATTGAGTTTGGAAAGAGAAGTTTAAGAGTTGTTTTAGTTTTTTAATTTTTTTTATTAACAGTTATTATATATATATATATATTCTGTATTAAGTCAAAATTTTAATTTTTAGAATATTTTTGTTTAATATTTGTGCTTACAATGGGTATTAAACTTTATTACATATGTAAATGAAAGTTCCCTGCAAGGAACTTTTCCTTAACTCTTATTAAAGAAAAAAATATTTATGTTTTTAATTTTTTTGACAACCCTTATGAGATTCACTTATTTTTATGATAATTTTGAAATTCTTGTGTCAACTTTACCTACGTGTTGATAATGCTGATTGAAAAGAAGATAGAAGCTTCAAAAATAGATACATCGTTTTTTATCACCAGGAGTACTGACATCTATAAATACCCGAATACGAAACGAAAAATTATGTCACAAGCGGGGTTCGAACCCGCACCTATTGGGAATCCGGCCCAACCGTGCTGCCACTTACACCATCGTGAACTATTTTAGGACATGCAGATTTCGCTTCATATTATATCTTACGTCTTCAAGGTGACGTATGCCATCTATCGGACAATGTTTACACATTGTATAGACTTAATACTTCAAACTTTACAGTTAGAATTGTATTAAACGATGACACAACCTTGTTATTCAAATACTGAAATTTTTAGCATTTAATATGCTTAATTATTTATAAATACCCGAATACGAAACGAAAAATTATGTCACAAGCGGGGTTCGAACCCGCACCTATTGGGAATCCGGCCCAACCGTGCTGCCACTTACACCATCGTGAACTATTTTAGGACATGCAGATTTCGCTTCATATTATATCTTACGTCTTCAAGGTGACGTATGCCATCTATCGGACAATGTTTACACATTGTATAGACTTAATACTTCAAACTTTACAGTTAGAATTGTATTAAACGATGACACAACCTTGTTATTCAAATACTGAAATTTTTAGCATTTAATATGCTTAATTATTTATAAATACCCGAATACGAAACGAAAAATTATGTCACAAGCGGGGTTCGAACCCGCACCTATTGGGAATCCGGCCCAACCGTGCTGCCACTTACACCATCGTGAACTATTTTAGGACATGCAGATTTCGCTTCATATTATATCTTACGTCTTCAAGGTGACGTATGCCATCTATCGGACAATGTTTACACATTGTATAGACTTAATACTTCAAACTTTACAGTTAGAATTGTATTAAACGATGACACAACCTTGTTATTCAAATACTGAAATTTTTAGCATTTAATATGCTTAATTATTTATAAATACCCGAATACGAAACGAAAAATTATGTCACAAGCGGGGTTCGAACCCGCACCTATTGGGAATCCGGCCCAACCGTGCTGCCACTTACACCATCGTGAACTATTTTAGGACATGCAGATTTCGCTTCATATTATATCTTACGTCTTCAAGGTGACGTATGCCATCTATCGGACAATGTTTACACATTGTATAGACTTAATACTTCAAACTTTACAGTTAGAATTGTATTAAACGATGACACAACCTTGTTATTCAAATACTGAAATTTTTAGCATTTAATATGCTTAATTATTTATAAATACCCGAATACGAAACGAAAGTCTATACAATGTGTAAACATTGTCCGATAGATGGCATACGTCACCTTGAAGACGTAAGATATAATATGAAGCGAAATCTGCATGTCCTAAAATAGTTCACGATGGTGTAAGTGGCAGCACGGTTGGGCCGGATTCCCAATAGGTGCGGGTTCGAACCCCGCTTGTGACATAATTTTTCGTTTCGTATTCGGGTATTTATAAATAATTAAGCATATTAAATGCTAAAAATTTCAGTATTTGAATAACAAGGTTGTGTCATCGTTTAATACAATTCTAACTGTAAAGTTTGAAGTATTAAGTCTATACAATGTGTAAACATTGTCCGATAGATGGCATACGTCACCTTGAAGACGTAAGATATAATATGAAGCGAAATCTGCATGTCCTAAAATAGTTCACGATGGTGTAAGTGGCAGCACGGTTGGGCCGGATTCCCAATAGGTGCGGGTTCGAACCCCGCTTGTGACATAATTTTTCGTTTCGTATTCGGGTATTTATAAATAATTAAGCATATTAAATGCTAAAAATTTCAGTATTTGAATAACAAGGTTGTGTCATCGTTTAATACAATTCTAACTGTAAAGTTTGAAGTATTAAGTCTATACAATGTGTAAACATTGTCCGATAGATGGCATACGTCACCTTGAAGACGTAAGATATAATATGAAGCGAAATCTGCATGTCCTAAAATAGTTCACGATGGTGTAAGTGGCAGCACGGTTGGGCCGGATTCCCAATAGGTGCGGGTTCGAACCCCGCTTGTGACATAATTTTTCGTTTCGTATTCGGGTATTTATAAATAATTAAGCATATTAAATGCTAAAAATTTCAGTATTTGAATAACAAGGTTGTGTCATCGTTTAATACAATTCTAACTGTAAAGTTTGAAGTATTAAGTCTATACAATGTGTAAACATTGTCCGATAGATGGCATACGTCACCTTGAAGACGTAAGATATAATATGAAGCGAAATCTGCATGTCCTAAAATAGTTCACGATGGTGTAAGTGGCAGCACGGTTGGGCCGGATTCCCAATAGGTGCGGGTTCGAACCCCGCTTGTGACATAATTTTTCGTTTCGTATTCGGGTATTTATAAATAATTAAGCATATTAAATGCTAAAAATTTCAGTATTTGAATAACAAGGTTGTGTCATCGTTTAATACAATTCTAACTGTAAAGTTTGAAGTATTAAGTCTATACAATGTGTAAACATTGTCCGATAGATGGCATACGTCACCTTGAAGACGTAAGATATAATATGAAGCGAAATCTGCATGTCCTAAAATAGTTCACGATGGTGTAAGTGGCAGCACGGTTGGGCCGGATTCCCAATAGGTGCGGGTTCGAACCCCGCTTGTGACATAATTTTTCGTTTCGTATTCGGGTATTTATAAATAATTAAGCATATTAAATGCTAAAAATTTCAGTATTTGAATAACAAGGTTGTGTCATCGTTTAATACAATTCTAACTGTAAAGTTTGAAGTATTAAGTCTATACAATGTGTAAACATTGTCCGATAGATGGCATACGTCACCTTGAAGACGTAAGATATAATATGAAGCGAAATCTGCATGTCCTAAAATAGTTCACGATGGTGTAAGTGGCAGCACGGTTGGGCCGGATTCCCAATAGGTGCGGGTTCGAACCCCGCTTGTGACATAATTTTTCGTTTCGTATTCGGGTATTTATAAATAATTAAGCATATTAAATGCTAAAAATTTCAGTATTTGAGTACTGACATCTTTAGATTGTATGCACTCTGGGACGCTCATTCTATGTAAACTATAGGCTAGGTAAAGTTACCAAAAATGTGCCAAAATTACCCTGCTCTTACTCTTGATTATTACAGCGGTTCTATGTGAAATATAGTATAATTTATTAATTCAACGCAATCAGCGACATTCTTTTACAAGTTAAATCAACAAAACTTAAAAAAACTGGCCTCCTAAAGAAGTAAATTGCATAAAAGTAAAAAAATATGGTAATGTTGCCACAGTTGACGGTACTACTAAAAAACTATTTAACTTAACTTTTTTTTTATGTTGAATAAGATGTATGAAAGATGTTCTAAATATGATTATATTTCTAAGCTCCGCTGCACAAAAATCCTTGTTCCTTGCAAAAAGCTTTCCACCATCAAAGACTCAATCTTTGGTAAGTTACAACTGCTTCCTTTGATAAATCTAAACTCCATTGTGACAAATATTGTAAAATATATATTATTGTACCGCACGAAATGATACACTATATAACTATACAATTAGATTACCAAGAAAAAAGTATTACTTATAGTAATACTTTTTTCTTGGTAATAATAGATCAATATACCTTTTTGATAATGACAGTTCAGGTAGCCTGTTTATCGAGTATTGACGTCATCGCACTCTGATTGGTGTTCGCAGTCACGTGACGGTGGGGCATTAATATGTTAAAATAAAACTTAATTAATTTATTTTTTATTGAATTATTAGGTTCTTGAGATGTTAATTTAGATTTTTAAAAGTCACCTTAATTGTATAAAGCATAAATTTACATAATTTGTAACATGTGTCAACATCCCCATTATTAGAAGTGATAATTTGAGTTCAATGGAAGAGAATGTGACAAACATAATATTTTGTCGCAGTCGCTGTGTTTTATCAACTACAAGACTGCTGCTAAGTGTGTCATAGTATCACAGTTATGTTTATAAGATATATCGTCAGATCACAATCTGTTACTGATATTTGGTTGTCACTATTACAAGATGTGATTTAAATTATCATTGATATTTCACAGTGACGATAAATACGACTCACCACTAATATCGTCAGATCACAGTCGCTGCTACTGGTATTTGATTGTCACTATTACAAGATGTGATTTAAAATTATCATTGATATTTCACAGTGACGATAAATACGACTCACCACTAGTTCTTAGCTAATACGAATTGTAATTTAGGGATTTGATATTTGGCTATTGAAGTACGGACTTCTTGATATTGCTGAACGAATTGATTGAATTATTGCTATTGTTATTATTATTGAGTTATAAAAATATTGGGAATTTGAAAATTGAATATATTGCTAGCCGGATTCTGCTTTGTGAATTCAATTGGTGGAATAGATTTCAATAGATAGTATTTCTTGAAATTACTGCTGCTTTTTAACTTTTTCGTAACTATAAAAATGCCTCGACGAAAATCAAATGTGTCTCAGACTACTAGGCAAGCGGAAATACAGAGGAAAACTAGGTCTCAAGAGTCCAATGACGAAAGACAGGCACGAGTAAGCGCCGATCGAGAGTGTGCGAGATTGTCTCGCACCTCGGAGAGTTCCACTCAAAGAGAGTCTCCGACTTAGCGCTAATCGTGAACGTAGCATGCTGTCACGCGCCTTGAAGACTTTTACTGTTAGAAGCTCACGACTGAGCGCTGATCGTGAACGTCATATGTTATCTCGCGCCTCGGAGATTTCTACCGACAGAGAGACACGATTAAGCGGTAATCGTGATCGTAATACGCTGTCTCGCGCCTCAGAGACTTCTACTGATAGAAGCTCACGACTGAGCGCTGATCGTGAACGTCATATGTTATCTCGCGCCTCGGAGACTTTTACCGACAGAGAGATGCGATTAAGCGGTAATCGTGATCGTAATACGCTGTCTCGCGCCTCAGAGACTTTTACTGATAGAAGCTCACGGCTGAGCACTTATCGTGAACGTTATATGTTATCTCGCTCCTCGGAGACTTTTACCGACAAAGAGATGCGACTAAGCGCTAATCGTGAACGTATTACGCTCTCTCGCGCCTCAGAGACTTTTGCTGAACGGGAAGCCCGATTGACTGCTGATCGAGAGCTTCATATATTGTCGCGCAATTCAGAAACTTTTCTCAGTATGAGGAACGCTTAAGTAACGATGGAGATCGTCTTAATATTGTTAGATCTCAAGAAAGTGTTGACGAACACCAACAACGTTTAGAAATAGCTAGAGAGAACTATGAATATAGGTGTCAAAACCATGAAATATTTCTAGAAGGAGAACGGGAGAGGGTCGTTACGGCGCGGAGCGCAGAGACAGATGAAGAGCGTCGGAATCGTTTAAACGCTGATCGACTGCAGCATTTACTTAATAGAACGTTGAGTTCATCTGAAGAATTAGACGAGGCCTAGGAAGTAATTACAGGACATGATGTCCTTTCTTGGATTACCAAAGAAAAAAGTGCCTTTACTTATTCGCCTATGATTAATTATATCACATTTGGTTCTGTCGGAGGAATGAATGATTGTTCATTTTGTGATCGTCTCAAGTAGCAAAAGGAAACGGGTGGGATGTGTTGCTCAAACGGACAGGTGCGAATTTAAATTTTTGAAAACCTACCTGAAATTATGAAATCACTGCTAAATAGTGACCATCCACAATCAAAACACTTTTTGGACAATGTTCGGGCATATAATAATGACTTTCGATAAATAGGTCTTTTTCTTGATCTTCAGTGAATATTGGAGTAAATGTACCTAACGTCTTTTCAAACTGTCAGATTTTAGGTGTCTGAACAAGGTAACATAAGGTATACCATATTTTTTAGCCGTAACGTTCTGACCACGACGCCTGATTGGTTTTGCGTTTATACTTGAACACCAGTCTGAAAAGAAAAAAACACGTCACGAAAATACTAAGTATAAATCGGATAACTTATCCTCTTTGCCCTATTCGCTTTGCCCAAAACGCGTGTTCGCAAACAAACCTATTTTTGCTAAGATTTTAATACCGGGTCAATGTAATATTAATATCGTAAATAATACTTGAAAACATAGTTAATCTACAAAACTATATTGTTCCTCGGTTAGCTTATTGTAAAAACAAATGAAATGAGTATAAACCTGATTAAAAATCACAATAAAAACACTCAAAACGATGTTTTTTATCAACAAAACAAAATAATGTCGTATTTTGATTTGAATCAACTGTCATGGCGTCGTTAGACGGATGACTCGCTTACGCCGCTGCAACTTGTATCGACATCTCTTGTAGTTTTTTAGAAATATCGATTATCCGCTTTACCTCAGTTATTCGCTTTGCCTGGGCTTCCCTAAATTATATTTTTTTTTGTTTCTAGTATGTAGCATGGCAATACAAACGGGCTTTGTCTCTGCATGGCCGTCGTATAACGTAGCCAACTTCAAGTCCAACCAGACCGTTTTGAGTACACCAATGACATCTCTACATATCTCCAAATCTTGCAAACAGCTATCCATAAATAGGTTAAACTGCCACGGCGATGCTACACATCCCTGTCTAATACCTTTATTAATGTTAAACCATTCAGTGTAGGACCCGAACGTACCCGTATCCTTACGCAGGCTCTGGAATCCTTATTGTGTTGGGAGATATTAGTAATATATAAGTTTTATTTTACATTTTTATTTTAATTATTATTATTTTTTTACTGGCAGTAAAAATTGAAGAGTATCACGTTCCTACAGAGATCGTTTCTTTCTGTACACATATACCACAATAGACGGTATTAAATGCTCTGCTTTTCAAAAGATAATACGTTACTTCTTACATCATGGACAATTTATTTCTTTGAAATGAATTTATACATAACTAGGAGGCCGCCGGGCGTTGCTAAGCCTTTATTGTGTTACGTTCAATTTGTAGTTGCAGTATATGAAATATAAAAATTGTTGATTTAGCAATTAATTAAGAAAAATACGTGATAAAATATCCTATTTTCGCCAGTAAAACACACATTTTAAATAAGAGAATGTGAAAATTGGTTTAATAGTTTCGGAGTTCATCGTGAACAACGTGACATGAAAATTATAATAATAATAACTCTTTATTGTACACCATATATAGATAGGTACAGGAATAAAAAAAAGACAATAAATAAACATTGGTACAATTAGGCGGTCTTATCATACTGCAATTTCTGCATACTGCAATTTCTTCCAGACAACCTTGGCATGGATTTTTAATCTTAGTGAGCAAGGTACTTGGGTGTACTAAAAGTAAACAGAAAAAATGACATAATAATATACAGGATTGTTTTTCTAAAAGTACCCAAACTTTTTTATTATGTTCTACATATAAATAACGTTATATAAAAAATGTCAAATATTTAAAATCACTAGTAATTACCTAATTATTTTCATTTGAAAATATCTAAAAATATTCCTGATTTATAGACAACCTAATCTTATTACGCGCAGCCATTGATCAAGAAACTATCACCCCCTTTTTTTTTTTGGTAGGCTATGGCTCGGTCACACATCGCCTGTACCGTCCGGGGCGACGGGAGGGCAGCGCGTGGCCCCACAACCCACCGTATTCCCTCCCCATCGCCATTGGGCCGACCACTGGTACCGCTTCCTTGCCTTCCGTGGCCAGCCCGGCGGGTTACCCTTTCGGGCACCATCCCCTGTCAACGCCCCAGCTAACTGCCGGGGCGTCGCCCTCACGCGGTCAGCCTCTCTGCGGGTGAAGGACTATTCCCCGGTCCAGTCACCCGCGGCCTCGGCTAGGGCGGCATTAGGCGCAGATACTCGCGCCTCCGCCGCCCCAGGCGCCGGCGACGGAGCGTCTCACCGAAGAGGATTTCCTCTCGGAGTCGCCCCGCCGCCTCCTTCCGTGAGACAACTGTCTCGCAGAAGGCAGCGACCGCGTCCCAGTTCCTGACGCTGTCGAGCATCGCCTTAGCGATGGTCGGCAGCACCAGGTCGGCACCGATGATCCCAACGAGTTCACGGCGCTGCTCTGCCCAGGCCACACAATCCTCGAGCGTGTGCTGCGCCGTGTCCTCGTCGCAATCGTAGTGGTGGCAGGACGGTGTCCTCTCCCTCCTCACGACTGTGTGCAGGTACTTGCCGAAACAACCATGCCCCGTCAAGACCCGCACCAATCGGAAGGAAAGGACCCCGTGCTGTCGACCCAACCACTCCATCAGCACCGGCCGGAAGGCCTCGATGGTCCGAACACCGAACCGAGGCCTTTCCAGCCGGATTGCCCAACGAGCAATAACGTCACGGCGGGCGTCGCCCCGCCAAGCGGCCATCTCACTAAGCGCGACTCGCTTGCCGCCCCCTGCCCGCGTCGCTGACACCCACCGGTACAGTCCGGCGAGTATCTCCGCCTCCAAGTCCCACGGGGGTGTTCCGGCCAACAGGCATGCTGCCTCCGTCGCCACCGTGCGGTATCCGCGTATGGCCCTGACCGCCATGGCCCGCTGTGGTCGCCACAGTAGAGCCCTAAGTCGGACGGTCAGGGACCCCGCCCACACGGGTGCGCCGTACAGGGCCATCGAGCGGACCACCCCGGCGTACAGCAGTCGGCACGCAGCGCTGGGTCCGCCCACATTCGGCATAAGCCATGATAGGGCGGACGCCGCGCCGACAAGCCGTGGAGCAAGCCGACGGAAATGCTCCCGGAACCACCATCGCCCGTCGAGCACCAGGTCCAAGTACCTCATATGGGCCCGGATGCTGATGGGAACAGAAGTGACGGTGATCGAGGCGTCGGTGGGTGGACTGGTGCGGGGCCCATGGAATATTAAGGCCTCCGTCTTATCCAGACACCCTTAGCCCCAGCGCCTCGATCCGCCTGAAAATCTCCTCGGTGCCAAGAGTTGCCAGTTGTTGTCTGGCAATTCGAACGCCACCTTCCTGGCCAAACAGCCCCCGCAGCTTCGTGGCCACGCTATCGGCCGCCTTGGCACCCTCGGCCCCAGGGAACTCGAGGATTCGAGTCCCTGTCCGGGCCTTGCGGGTCCTAGCTTCGACGCCTCCGATGTCGGAGACGTCTAGCTCCCGCCGGGCGCGACGTAAGACGGCCTCATAGTTGAGACCCTTCTCAGCCGCCTCAGGCAGTACAGTGATAACCACTGCTGCTGACTTTGGCGACCGGAGCTTCCTGCGCGACCTCTTCCCCCTCTTTTAGGCTCCTGCTTGGGGAGCGGTGGCCTCAGCGGCGCTTTTGACCGCCGCCCTCCGTCTTTGGCCGGGACTTTTCCTGCTTCGCTTAGCCACCTGCCAGCCCTGTTCGAGCATGGCAGCAGCACTGAGTGCAGCAGCCGCAGTCGTGGGCGCGCTAGCCGGTACCAGCGACGCAGGTGTGGGCACCGGTTGCGGCGTGGCCTTAGCAGGAGCCGGCGCCGATCTCGGCATCTTAGCCGAAACGAGCCCCTTGGACCCAGCCTTGGGCCCAGTCACAGCTGCGGCGAAGCTCACGCGGCCACCCTGGCAGGGTAGCGTGGTGGGTCTCGACGCTATAGTCGGCCGCGTGGTCTTGCCTCCGCCCGCAGCGAGTGGCGGCCGGAGACGTGGCTCCGGAGGTAATCTTGCCTCGAGAACCTCCATGCGCGCATTGACCACGACACCAATAGACTCCATGATGGCGCGCATGGTTGCCTCCGGCACGCTGTCCACCACAGGCAGCGCGGGCAGCGGTACTGCCGCTATTGACTGGGCTATCGGAGCGCGCCTCGCAGCTCGAGCCGGCGCAATTGAGGCGACGACAGAGTTGGACCTTGTCGACGACGTTGTTCGGCGTCAAAAGCGCAAATTGGCTCCGC
Source organism: Lymantria monacha (assembly GCA_905163515.2). Lineage (NCBI taxonomy): Eukaryota > Metazoa > Arthropoda > Insecta > Lepidoptera > Erebidae > Lymantria > Lymantria monacha. Next base: position 6,005,466 of record LR991102.1, read on the forward strand.
AAGTCGGCCATATCTTTGGCCAGCTTGCGGTTTTCTTTCCACACCGCCGCTAACTCCGCCTTCAGTCGGTGGTTTTGGTCCCGCAGACCTGATACCTCGCCGCCAAGGCGGGCATTTTCGGCCTGCAAGGCCTCCATCTGATTGCCTGGGGGGTCGCTGCTCACAGCGCCTTCAGCTGCCGCCGCGCCAGTGGGAGGGATGTTGGACAACACCCTCACCATCCTCGCGGCGACTGCTTCAATTTCGGCACGCATGCGAGCCTCGGCCTCCCTCACTTGGCCGACCGGGGACGAAGCCGCCGATCTTGCCGCCGCCGCAGCCCCTCGGCCCCTGCGAGAGGTTGCCACCTTGGGAGGAGGCATAATAATTGCACTCCCCTCGTAGTCGGACCCTGAGCTGCCACCCTTATTTAGGGGGCGTTTCCGCATCTTCGAGGGGAGGGCCTCCTCCCTGAGTGTCAAAGCCGCTGTCATGGTTGATGCCGCAGAACGCGACGATGACGCAGCGGCAGTCTCGGCAGCCGACATGCTGCCCTCCTCCATCTCCGACGGACCTGCGGTATCGCCGCCCTCGTCCTCTGTCTCCATGACAGATCTGCCGCCCTCGTCATTGGACGGCTCTGCGACAGAACTGTCGCCCTCGTCCTTCGACGGCTCTGCAGCAGAACTGTCGTCTCCTTTATGGGTTGGAGTGGTGGCAGCCTCCCTGAGAGTCTGCCGCTCCTCTCGCTCCATTTGGCGCCTCTTCGCAACAGAACCCTTCCCACGACTCACTTTGGGTGGTCTTCCACGCCTCTTCGGCTTCGATTGGGCCTCCATGGGTGCCGGGCCCTCGGCGGATTTGAACGTCTCCAGTCAAGAGGACGAGGCGTCTTCTGTGCCAGGTTTACGGTAGCATGGCGAGGCTGTAATGTGGGGACCGCTAGGATCCCCGTCTGTAATTGGTAAAATATGAGTATCCATCTTGTTCCCACGAATACGGGAGAAATACATCGTCCACCCGGGCAAGCCTACATTTACCAACCAGGGGTCGGCCGGTACCCTGGCTGGAGCGTGCTAAGAACAGAATACTCCATCTGCCATGCATCCTCTCGCCGCACGCCAGAACTTAGGATTCTGGGTAATTGCCGAATTTGAATGTCGAATTCTTTATAGAGGTTGTCTTCCTCGGTGTCCAGGCGGTTAAGCCAAGACCCTCGCTCCTGAAACTACGCCTCACGACAATATGTCTTGAAGCAAGATATCAGGTTTACGATGTGTCGGCGGTGGCATAAGCCTGCCCAGCCCTCAAATTAATGAATGACTGGGCCCGTCCGAAATTTCGCGTGCTGTACCCTCTACAACTAGAGGGTCAGGGGCGAATTGGAGCTCAACCCATTGTTGGGGAACCCCCCCTCGCGCCAGAGATTCGCTGCGAGCGACAATTCAGCAGAACAATCTGGGGGACTGTCGCTCGCACCCAGGGTACACCACGTGGAGGTTTCTGGCATCGTACCCCAAGAAACTATCACCCTAACGCACACAAGTTCATGTTAAAAATCGTCGATACCACACACTAATACTGTTACACTTGTACACACACACATCAACACATGTACCTAAAAGAGTCAATAAGTTTAAGATTACAATTTTCTTTCATACTTTTAACGGATTTAGCACCGTCATAATAAACAGATAATTAAAATATTAGTTTATTATTTTAACATCATACTAATGTTCGTATTTATTAAGGCGTATTTAAAAAGTGAAAGCAACTATTTACAACAATTAAACTTAACTATTCATTTAGTCCCATGAAAAACACTATCACTGACATTTCAGCAATTGTTCGAAATGACGTCCATTTCTTTCAATACAAAGCTGGACACAAAAACACTATCACTGATATTTCAGCAATTGTTCAAAATAACGTCCATTTCTTTCAATACAAAGCTTAGCACAAAAACACCATCACTGATATTTCAGCAATTGTTCAAAATGACGTCCATTTCTTTCAATACAAAGCTGAGCACGCCTTCTTAAATTGTTTTTTAATATTATTTATGTCCGAGTACCTTTCACTTCATTTAAATGTAAATCATTTTGTTATGAAGGGTCTGAACTGATTTGTGCTACCATCGTTGGAGATAAACAGTAAAAATTAGCACGTGTTCATAATTAGGTCAAAATCAAAAGGTCACTAGAGCGTGTGGCCGGCGGCGCGGCGGCGTGTGCGCTACACAGGTGCGGGTGAGGGTGAGCGCAGGGGGATTACGAATTTTGCCGAACGCTTACAGACAAAGAAATACTTGAGTACCTAACTTCGATTTATCGGTGTCGGTGTCGGTTTGAGTGTTTATGTTTGTGTACGTTCGTGTGTCTTTATAACTATGAATAACTAACGTAGTGTCATCAAATTTAGTATCTTTCGGAATGTTTAAAATGTAGAATGTAATTTTTTTTCAAAATAAAAACATATGTTTTTATTTCAATAATCAATTATACCATCGAATCTGAACCTCCTGTGTAAATTTGGGTACCTCTTGAAAAACAACACTGTATATACATATATTACTCATTATTATTACTTATTATCTATACATCTATATATATCTACACTACCGTCCAAAAGTTTGGAAGCACACCTGTTTTCAAACAAAACAAATAAATGCCGACTAATAGCGGTAAAAATTAGCAATAATCTTAAGTTTTACAACCTTTTACGACTGTCTACACAAACACAAAAGGATTATTATCCTACATTCATCAAGTTTTATGGAATTCCTTAATATTGACGAAACACGTGTTTTATGACTTAATCCGTCGGCTACTTTATCCTATGCAATGGTGTAGTTTTATTGATAATGTTTGCTGGTTTTAACTTTTTTAGACCTTATTCAGTCGCACTTGAGCATTGGCACGTGAAAGTTGTGATATTAACATTGTCTGTATTCGAAAGATATCGGCTACTACTTTGACCGTATTTTTTCTTCTGAAAATGGCAAAACGCAAGCAAATCACGCTTGAACAGCGAAGCGCTATTTGCACTCTACGCGAGGAAGGATACAGTGAACGTCAAATCGCAGAAAGGCTCGGAATTTCTTGTAAAGGTGTCTACTATACCCTTGCTAGAAAACAAGAAACGGGGAAAAATGAAGATAGAAAGAGATCTGGTAGGCCCAAATCCACAACAAATCAAGAGGACAACTTCATTAGAGTTCTTTCTAAACGGAATCGACGCTTAACTGCACCACAGATCACTGCAGCTCTGAATGATACGCGAGAAACACCCATTTCAACAACTACTGTTAAAAGACGCTTACTGTCTGCGGGATTAAGAGGATGTGTTGCTGCTAAAAAACCCAAACTAACAAATCGACATAAGAAAAATAGACTAGAATGGGCAAAAGCGCATAAAAACTGGACTATAGAACAATGGTAAAATGTCCTTTGGAGTGACGAATCAAAATTTCAGATTTTCGGATCCAATAGACGTGTCTTTGTACGCCGGTCAAAAGAAGAGAGGGCTTCAGAGGCATGTACAGTGCCTACCATCAAACATGGTGGTGGTAATGTCATGGTTTGGGGGTGTTTTGGCAACAGTAAACCCGGCAATCTTGTGAGGATAACCGGAAAATTAAACAAGGAAGGCTATTTAAAAATTCTCCAAGATTCTGCCATACCCAGTGGACTAAGTCTCATTGGTTCTGGATTCATTTTTCAACAGGATAATGATCCTAAGCATTCGTCTAAATTGTGCCAGAACTTTTTAAACAAGAAAAAAGCTGAAAACATTTTAAACATCATGCAATGGCCATCTCAATCCCCTGATCTTTCTCCCATTGAACTTGTTTGGGATGAACTTGACAGGAGGGTGAAAAGTCGTTGTCCTACGAGCTCAGAACATTTGTGGCAGCTATTAGAGAACGAATGGAACAAATTAGATAAAGATTATTTTAAAAAATTGATTAATAGAATGCCCAGAATATGTGAGAAGATTATAAAGGAGAAAGGTGGACACTTTGATGAAGCTAAAATTTAATCTAATTTACCATTGTATATTATTTTTTTATTTTGTTTAAGTTAGTTTCTGTTTGTTCTTTATTTTTTTATCAATACATTTAAATTTAAATGACTTAGTTTGGTTTTATTCGATTTTACCTTGCTGCTTCCAAACTTTTGGACGGTAGTGTATATGTCGGAGAATTACGGCGAAAACCGAACGCAAGCATTGCAACACATCGAGTCTGGCAATAAAGCGAGTCGTGCTTGGATGCGGCCGTTGGAACGGGCGGGCATTCAAATCTAGGCCTCGCACCGAGCGGACGTATCTGTTCGAATATTGCATAATCGTGATTAGATTACGTAAATCTTCTTTCAAATAATTGTCGTTGTTATTACTAGCTCGAGGCTACCCACTATGTCGGAACCCGATTAAATGTGTGCCCATCGAGACCAGAAAACTCCCCTGCGACGACATCAGAAGTGGGATCACCTCGAGCACAAACAAGGGTTGAAGATATGCAATCGCCACGCTTTGATGAAGACCTGCTGCGAAAAATATTCGAGCTACAAAATAATAGTATGCTGAGTCTCATTGAAGCAATCAAACATCCGGCGAGTACGAGTAACATCAAGCTACCTGAATTTAACCCTGAGAAGCCGGAGGCGGATGCATGAGCTTGGTGCAACACAGTTGACCTCTGTTTTGGAGACGATCTATTACAAAGGGGACCATGAATAATAGCCATCAGCAGAGCGCTAAAGGGGAGTGCTTCGCAATGGCTATCGGAAGTTTCTTTCCCTGGTGGTTCCATGCGGTGGTTGCAGTTTCGAGAACTATTTACTGCCAGGTACGATTGTGTTGAAACACCCGCAGCTGCTCTCATTAACTTACAAAACAGCAAACCAAAAGAAAACGAGTGTTGGTCAGTATATGCTGCTAGATTAATACATACATACATACATATCATCACGCCATATCCCTTGCAGGGTAGGCAGAGAGAACAGAGTGCCAGAGAACTCTATCTCTGCATACTTCACTCGCTTCCTCAACATTCATAATTCTCTTCATACACGCTCGCCGGTTTCGGAGACTCTTGACTCCACCTTCCTTCAGTACCTGACCGATCTGGTCTAGGTAGGTTAGTCTCGGTCTCCCTCGGTACCTACATCCTTCCACTTTCGCATTGTATATCTTCTTAACCAGACGTTCGTTCGGCATTCTTTCCACATGTCCGAACCATCGGAGCATTCCCTTTCGCATCTTTACACCAATACTCTCTTTCATACCTACTCGCTCTTTTACGTCGTCGTTACGAATGCGGTCGGTCAGCCTAACTCCACAGATTTTCCGAAGAGATCGCATTTCGACCGCATTAATTTTACTTTCATACTCTTTTCTGCATACCCAACTCTCGCTTCCATACAGTAATGTTGGGACAAGCACTGCGTTATGTATTGCTACACGTGCCCTCTGGCTGAGGTGGTGGCTGCCGAGAAGTTGCCTCAACGCTCCGTTCACTCTATTTCCCGCATTCACTCTTCGCTCTATATCAGTGGTGTACCGTCCATCTCGGCTAAATCCACATCCAAGATATACAAATTCATCCACTTGCTCTAGTACATCATTACCTATTGTTACTCTTACATCTGTTCTGGCTTCATCTCTTTCAAAGACCATTATTTTGGTTTTGCTCACATTCACGCGTAGACCGTGCTAGATTAATGACGTCTTTAACTTCGAAATGGCAAAACATGAGCGTAGAAGAGATTGCAGTGTCGACTGTGCTGGCACATATTACGCAATTTGACAGACGCTTACAACGACTAGCTTTTACAACCGAGATTGTATCAAGAGACAAGTTACAGCGAGAATTAAAAGCGACTACGTTCATGAAACGGAAATTACCGTTAGCAGTTGAAGACAGTCACACGGAATCAAAACGTGTAAAGACGGGACCGCCGCTTAGGTGTTTCCACTGCGGTAAGCTGGGGCATCGTGCGCGTGAGTGTCATTCGGTAGAAAAGAAATTAACTATGAATACATTATCTGCGGTCTTGAAACCCACAAGCAATCCGCAATCGCAAGTCATCTGTTTTCGCTGTGGTGGGATGGGCCACTTCGCTGCAAAGTGTCACCGTGGACCGGGCGGCAACGTCAAAAGCAATGGCGGCGCGACACAAGGGATGAATGCGGCGGGACCATCAACACGAGTGAACGTGTGCAGCGTGAGCAGTCCTCGTGGTCAGCTCGCAAACAATGGTCAGTCGTTTTTGTTTTGTTTTGACTCTGGCGCTGAATGTTCCCTTATCAAAGAATGTATCGCAAATAAATTTTCTGGTAAGCGAGTAAACCATATTGTTAGGATAACGGGGATAGGACAGCATAGTGTTTATATCACCCTGCAGATTTTTTCTCGGATATTGATTGATGATTTTAACTTAGAGGTTTTGTTCCACGTGGTACCTAATGATTGTCTTAGTGAGGATATTTTAGTTGGTAGGGAAATATTAGCATTGGGCTTCAATGTTAGCGTCTCATACGACTCTGTGACTTTAACGTGTCTTAAAATGTTTTAACAATGTAGATTTTAACTGCATTAACACTGACGTACCACCAGAGTTTAAGCCACGATTGATATCTGTTCTAAAGGAATTCTCAATGTCTTTCTCCCATGGCATAGCTACGTCTCGTGTCAGTACGGGTCGATTGGAAATTCGTTTAATTGACCCCATGAAAACGGTTCAGCGTCGCCCATATCGTCTTGGTGCAAATGAGCGGCAGGTAGTACGTGCCCAACGAACTGTTAGAAGCGGGGGTAATAAGGCCTAGTTGTTCTCCGTTTTCTAATCCCGTGCTCCTGTTTAAGAAGAAGGATGGCTCTGACCGTATGTGTGTGGATTACAGAAAATTGAACGAGAACACCGTGGCTGATAGATATCCGATTCCACTGATCAAAGATCAAATTAATAGGTTAGGTGGGGCAAAATGGTATACCTGTCTTGATGCCGTGAGCGGATACCATCAAATTCCTGTTGACTCTACATCGGTAGAGAAGACCGCGTATGTTACGCCTGATGGCCAATGGGAATATCTGACCATGCCATTTGGTTTAAAGAATGCCACGTCAGTTTATCAGCGAGCGGTCATGCAGGCGTTGGGAGAATTAGGTCACACGTACGTGGTAGCGTATGTCGATGATCTCTTGATTCTATCGTCAGATGTAGAGCAGGGTATAGAGCGCCTTCGCGTTATTCTAGATGTTTTAACCAAAGCAGGCTTTTCATTGAATTTAGGCAAGTGCACGTTCTCAACACGCCGTATTGAATATCTGGGATTTCTTGTTGAGGATGGTAAAATCAAGCCAAATCCCAAAAAGGTAGAGGCACTAACTCAACTGTCAACATGTCGATTGTCTGTCACGTAATCCTCAACTGCCCGCAATATTCAATGATGCGACGAAACGCGTGGAACAAAAACGTGTGAATATTGCCGAGCTTTCAAATAATTGGCTACAAGTTGAGCAAGAAAGGGATCCTGAAATTTGTAGGATTCTTTCAGATCTACAAAATGAATTGTTATCTGAGGATGTTAGAAAAACGTATGAATTCAGGTCGGGTATTCTTTTTAGAAAGATGCAGAGGAATGGTAGGTGTCGATGTCTGCCGATAGTACCGAGAGCATTTAGATGGTCGGTAATAAATAATGTCCATGAATCAATCATGCATCTGGGATGGGAGAAAACGCTCGAAAAGGTTTACGAATATTACTGGTTCGAAAGCATGTCTAAGTTTGTACGGAAGTTCGTAGAGAACTGCATTACCTGTAAGATATCAAAGCTAAACTCAGGTAGAGTCCAAGTAGAGCTTCACCCAATCCTGAAAGTCAGTGTTCCGTGGCACACTGTGCATATCGATGCGTCCGGAAAGCTGAGTGGGAAAAATGACGTTAAGGAATACGTTTTCGTCCTGATAGACGCCTTTACCAAATTTGTCATGCTTTTCCACTCGCTAAATATTGATAGCAAAAGTAGCATTAGAGTTTTAGAGTCTAGTGTGAATTTGTTTGGTGCGCCTACCCGTGTGGTGGCCGATCAGGGCAGGTGTTTGCTAGTAAGGAATTTGCTAATTATTGTGAAAGTCGAAACGTTCAGTTACATCTGGTTGCAATAGGCAGTAGTCGTGCTAATGGGCAGGTAGAGAGAGTCATGGGCACTTTAAAGAATATACTGACAGCGGTGGAGTCTAGTAGGGATCGTTCATGGCATGATGCTCTAGGTGAGGTACAGTTGGCACTTAATTCAACCGTAAATCGTGTTACAAAAGCTAGCCCATTAGAGTTGATGATAGGGAAAGTGGCTAGACCACTGGGATTAATGACGGTAACTAATGATGACGATAATGAAGTTGACATTGATGCGATACGGGAACACGCAGCTCAGAACATTAAACGAAGCGCTATGTATGATAAAACTAGATTTGATAGAAGTAAGGCAACTGTAAGTCGATTTACTGTGGGTGATTATGTTCTCATAGCAAACGAGAAGAGAAATCAGACCAAGTTGAACCACAAATTATTTAAGGGCCCACTTAAAATAATAGAGGTTTTGGATAGTGACAGGTATCTGTTAAAATCCTTGAATTCTAGAAGGACATACAAGTACTCACATGATAGAGTAAGAAAAATACCAAATCATGAAGTCCCGGTTGAATTGGATGAAGTGAACACCGATGAAGAAGGGAAGGAGAGGCCGTTGGTGCGGCGGTGTACTAGTAATCCTCGTCTACATTGGTGCGTAAACGAAATGAGTCGTTGTTGCGACGGCATGCTCGCGTGATTACCCTTGTTTTCGTTGGTACGAAAATGAGATGAGCCGTAGAAGCGGCGCCGATCAATGTTTAGCCAATTTGTGTTATTAATTGGTTACAATTCTGTAATAAAATTGAATGATTACTATTGATCAGTTGTTTAATAATAATCACCGTGGATCACCTGCTTGTGATGAGGTGTACTTTCTTTGACATATTTCCACATTCAAACACATTATATCACAACATTCAATTAACATCGTCAGAATAGCCGAACAAAGAAATGCTGGGTTGATGTTGTTCTTACAGAATATCCACACGAGGACGTGTGAATCATCAGAGATGGCCGTGTCGGAGAATTACGGCGAAAACCGAACACAAGCAAAATGCCACTCCTAAAGGGGATTGCATAGGTGTTAACCCAAAAAAAAAATTACATATTTTCCAATACTGCCTCTACAGACTAGGAATTTGGGGTGGACTTTCTTTCTGCTCTGTAAAGGTCAGATGAAGTAGGATTTTAAGTCCTCCTAATCCTTCTCTGAAAGGAATTCTATATAGCGAAAGTAAACTAGGCAACTGAACTGACATAACCGACGGGAAGCGAGGACGGGTCGCTAGTATATTATATAATAGATGTAATAATAGTAGTTTTTTTTTTTTTTTTTTGGCGGCGGGCTACGGTACGTCAAACCCCGCTAATCCGTCCGGGGCGACAGGAAAAGCGGCGCAAGACCCCGTAGACCCGCCCTACAATATACCTCTCGACGCCGTGCGGGTGGGTCACTGGTACGCGGTCTTTTACTTCAGTGGCCCACCCGGCGGTCTACCCTCACGGGTATCCTCGCTGTAATGTCGACGCCCGGACAGTACAGTACTGTAGCGGGAACTTAGATTAACTGAGCACAGTACCCACGTAAAATAGTTCACCATCTCCCGACAACGAAACCAAACAAAATACTACAATAATAGCCGCCATGATACTTGTTGACATTACATACAAGCGACGCTATTACGCTACACCACAGACAAGGACGCCGACCATAGACATAGTGATATAATTTATTTAATTCCAACAAGAAAAATCGTAATGTTTTATTTTTAAGTTATTGTTTATTTATTATAAATATAATCTTATATAAATATCTAAAGTACAATGTTATGATTTAAACAAAGTATAAGTTAAATTGTTCAGTGAGATGTTAACATTGTTAACTAAAAATCGAACGTGCAAATCACAAGGAACGGATCGTATCCTCGGCTCTACCCGGTAATGTTCGTATCAATTCGTGAACAGATGATCGGCATAAAAATTATGTTTAAGTTAACGTTTTTACTCACCTTGTCAATAGCCACTTTCGATTTTTCACACAGCCTCTCCCTGACTATTACTCATTATATTTTCGTTTATTATTGTTTAATAGTTCAAAAATTAATTCTAAGGTGTATTCTAGCTGGTAAATAATAAATTATACAATTATAAATAGTTAAAATAAGAAGTTGCCAAATAAATACATATAATTCGTGAAGTATCCTTCGCGCGCATTTTTATTTGCCTGAACAACTTCAGTACTATCGATCATAATTATTGCCTCTAACATGGTATTTATTAATTTACAGGAATCTTGATATCATACATTTTAGGTGATCACTTTTCATATATGACGGTAGTGATCATACATTTGACGTCTTCTGTAATAACATTGTTGTTACTGTTTTTTAACCTGAGTCGCCGGTGTCTCTAGTACTTGTTGGTAAGGAAGAGGTAAGAAGTCCATTTTCATATATATTGGTAAAATAATTCTAGCTGTGCGGTAGCGGCTACGAATACTACCAATCCTTACTTTATTCGTGGATGTCGTAAAAGACGACTAAAAGTCTCATAACGACCTGGGCCAACTCCATCTGATGCCGTTTGGTCAATAATTACATTCTCAAGGAGGGTTGACGTCTGGCAGGCGGGTCATAAAACTATTGCCAATTACTTCTACTATGTGTACTATGAAAGAAGAGTACATACTGGATCGACCCCAAGTAATTGGGATAAGAGTAGGTGAATGATTAGTAAAATAATTCCTCAAAAAAAAAAGGTTAAATTTATAATTTGTGTATAGGAAGCGGCAAAGGCAATTTCATTTTACAAATGCGTGGATGTTAAGTCTAAAAAAATTGAAGCAGAGTTATCAAGAATCAGACCATGATAGATAGATATATATAATGATAGACCCAAGACTGGAGAAAATGTTTCAAGGAAGTGGAAATGGTAAGATCATCCAATAAGTGAGATTTATAAAAAAATTTTTTTTTGCTCTTGTTGCAAACGAGCAAGCAGTGCACCTGATGGTAAGTATTACTACCGCCCATGGACGTTTGCAATACTAGGGTACGGCAAGGCCGCTGCCTACCAATGAAAATCCCAAACCCATCCAGAAAGTTGGGCTTCTAGCTCTCTCGCTTACCGAACCAAGCACAGCAGCACTAGAAAAATGTTTTTTAAGGGTTTATTAGAACATATAAAATTGCGATTGTTATTAACAAAATAAGATAAATAAATAAAGGTTTATCGTTAATAATATCTAAAATAATAATATTTAAGGCATTTTGAAAAAGATCCTGAAAGAGGAGGCAATTTCCAATAAAAAAGTCTCAACTCCCAGAACTCAATCTCTGTTATTCATATTTCTTTTTAGCGCTGAAAATAGTGCTCCGCGAGCTCGTTACGGATAGGCGCGCCGTCTAAAAAGCCGGTATATTACCTAAAATATTTTTTTTATGGTATTAAATAACAATTTAAAAATTTGAATAAATTATGGCGTAATCTAGACAGATGAACGAAAAAAACCTCGATGAAAAAAATATTTTGTGTCGATTTTTCAAAAAGTTACACCATTGTTAATTAACATTTTTTTTCCAATCTCTGTTTTTATAAATTATGGCATAAAAGTTTAAATAATTGGTCTATAAATTTTTCGCTTTGTAAATTTTGAGCTCTTTTTATTTAGGTACTTAACAAAATGCAAAAAAAAATATTAAAGTTTATTAATTTGTTAATTATATTTTTTCAAAATTAACAAATAATTAAATTTCAAAAAAATGTTATGAAAAAATTTTTTTGAGTAATATCTTATTATTGCTATTTTTGCAATATAGGTATTAATTAAAATTAGAAAAAAATTTTTACGTCATTTGTTAAGAAATTGTTTATAAACAAATAGACTATTTTGGGATATTTAAAAAAAAAATCTACCATCTTATTGCATAGGTGAATAATGATATTTTAAATAAAAAACAAATTTCTTTAATATTTTTTTATATTATTTATAATCGGTTTTTTATATGAAATATTATTTATGAAATATTATTATTGATTAAATAATTATTTGCGATTTTTTTTATTTTTCAAAATCATCATTGGGTCAACGATGATTCTTCAGTGGATTAACAGAGAAATAATTATTTTTAGAAATAATTATATTGTTTATTAACTTAACAATTTGTTATAAATAAATAATATTAACCATTATATTTTTTTGTAATTAAGTCTATAGGTCTGCATTTAGTGAAACTGTGTATGGAACTGTTATAGCCTAATATTGCATATGGCATAAGATTTATAACGGATTCATTACGTTTTTCAAGTTTTAGTATTCTAAGATGTTCTAAAATTGTAGAATGGAAACGTTCCACTATTCCGTTATCGTTGGGCGAGTGTGCAAGTATTTTATGGTGTTGGATCTTATGAAGACGTACGAATTCAGAAAAGAGTGCATTTATGAATTCAGGTCCTTGGTCGGTAACTATGGTTGTAGGAACGCCATGATGGGTGCAAAACGTTAGAAGAGCTTAAACGACACTTAAGGCTGTACCATCTCGCAAAGCGTTTTACATTTATTGAAACAGTTAATATAATTTTGATCATTTAAATTAATCTTAGAGCCTTTCTTAAGGCACTAAATCATAGGTTTTGTTACACGAGCGAAATCTGGGATGAACTTTCTGTAATAGCCTAATAAACCTAAAAAGCGCTTAATTTCTGTAGTTGTTTTAGGAATAGGGAATTTCTGAATGGCGTGAATTTTATCCGGGTTTGGTTTGATACCATTTTTACTGATTACGTGACCAAGGTAAGCTGTTTCTAGTTTGAGGAATTCGGACTTGTCGAGTTGTATTTTAAAATTAGATTCCCTAAGTCGCTGAAAAACCTTCTCCAGGTTAACCAGGTGCTCCTGAAGGAACGTGCTGAAGACGATGATATCACCAAGGTACACCAGGCATATACTATTTTGAAGGCCTCTAAGGACATTGTCCATCACACGCTGAAAAGTAGATGGAGAATTTTTAAGTTCCATCGGCATACGCAAGAATTCGAAGTATCCGTACTCTACGGTGAACGCGGTTTTAGAAATATCATCCGGGCTCATTTCTACTTGGTAGAATCCACTTGCCAGATCTAATGTGGTGAAATACTAACAGTTACCAAGCTTATCAAGGACATCCGAGATGTTGGGAATGGGATAACGATCATCTAAAGTTTTTTCGTTCAATTTTCTGAAGTCTATTACTAATCTCCATTTAGTTTTTCCACTAGCGTCAACCTTCTTGGGTACCACCCAAATTGGTGAGCTCCAAGCAGATTGCGAGGGCTGGATAATATTTTGTTCTAACATTCTAGCAATCTGTTCTTGAACTTCATGTTTGTGTATAAAAGGATACCTATAGATTTTAGTATAAATCGGGACGTCGTGAGTTGTACGGATAGAATGTTTAATTTTATTTGTAAAAGTTAAAGGTTCACCATCAATATAAAAAACGTCGGCATAACGGGCACAAAGAGTTTCTAAGTTATTGTTTCTTCCAGATTTAAATGTTGCGTGCGTAAACTAGCTAAAACTTTTTGAACACGATCGGGTGGTTGTTCAGTACGCTTGCACTGAATATTACACAATTCGGCTTTAATGGCTTCATCCATTGAAAAAACTACGTCATAATTGGTTGGGTTTGTAACTTCTAGAATACCGCGATTATTTTTTACGGTGGTAACGCAATTGTCTATAAGACAATTTGACACTTTCTGCTTAAGAATTAATACAACGCCATCCCGCGTATTTATAGGAACTCTAATTAATTTGGTGGAATTTGCCGGTATTATCTCCTCGTATAAATTGCAATTTCGGGAATCATACATGAAGAGTGGTACTTTAGAATTACGCGTTATTAATACTCTATTTTTTAAATCAAGATTAGGCTCTAATTTTTCTAATAAATCATAACCAATTATGCCATCAAAGTATTCGTGAAACTTTAGAATACATAACGTTATATCTTTAGTTTCTTTGAATTCTTGGAAACACGGTAACTTGAAAGTATAGTCGTTCCGCGTAGTGACGTGAATGTTAGTTACTTCAAAAGGATCGTAATTACATTGTATGTGTGAGAGATATGTTTGTACAACTTCGGGACTTATGAAAGACGAATTTGAACCTGTATCTACTAATAGCTTTATAGGAAGGAGGGTTTGATATTTTAATGTAAGGTAATTGTCTTTGTGTTTATAAGTTAATTTCTATTTTAACTTGTCTGATTTTTGCACCTTTCGAAAATCCTCACTATCAGTGGTCGGAATATCCCCAACTACCTCTACGGAATAACCTTTTGTATATGGAGTTTGGTCGTATGGAATATTATCGCATTCGTTAGGGTGATTGTACTCAGGATACTCGGCATATTCTTGTGGACAATAATCAGTAACATAATAATCATCATACGGGCTATAATCATAATAATGCTGGTCGTAAAAGTCATTAAAATTCATTTCTCTCGATTTAAAATAATTCGAAGGTGGTGGATTACCGGATCTTGACCAATCATGAAATTGACGTGGCATCGGTTTAGTGTAGCTAGTGGCTTACACCACTCATAGGTTGCGATGTATTAGATATGGTGGGTTTGGGTCCAGGCATTTTAAAAACTTGACTTTGGGGTCTATAATTAGGTGGAGAAGCTCTGAAAATTTGTTGAGTCCGTGAAGGTCCATGGAATGGTGGTTGAGGTTTCCATGACGGCAAGGGCGGTCGCGGTTGAGGCATAAATGTGCGCGACGGTCCGGGCATGTCAAAAGGTTTAGGTGGCATATTAAGCGAACGCTGTGGTGACGTAACATTATGAGGTGGCGTAAGGCCATATGAAAATTTATGACTAACCTGATGCTGAGACTGCACTTTCCTGTCAGGAACATGTTCGTTGCGTCGCTGTAAAAACAACGTGTTCATCTCTTCATGCACGAACTCTAAAGCTTTCTCTATTGTATCAGGCCGCATGCACCGAATGCGAGAACCTAGTGGGTCATTGAGACCACGTAGGTATGATTGAAGGGTTATTTTTTTATAAAGTGTGCGTTTGGACTCGATGGTACTCGCAATCGTTTCATGTAGGCTGATATAAGTCATGATAGTACTGAAAATATTCTGGCATTGTTCGTAAAATTCTTGCGGAGTAAGAGAACCCTGTTTTAATAGTGCTAAGTGATTATACAATGAGGTTTCGTCCCTCGGATCGGCAAAATTATTGATTAAAGTATTCCTGATAGCCTGCCAATTTTCAGGGATACCATTCGTATTAATAGTACGGGCCGCGGGTCCGACACATTTATTTAGAATACCGTTTAATAATGCTATATTACTTAATTCGCTGCCTGGTTCGTTACTAATATATTCACATACTAATTGATCACATAGTTTTATAAAGCGAGTTAGTACGTTCGAGTTTCCATCAAACTCGGGAACCAGTCGTAGGGCCTTGTACACGTGGTCTAGTGTAATTGTAGACATCATGTTCTCGGTATGAATGCTATAATCTAATGATATATTCCTATTATGGTGAACGCACACTTATCCGAGCCGAACGGGTCGAACGAATCGAAGTCAAGCAGGCCTCGCACACATATCCGCACCAGAAGAATTGACCGCGCCGAAAGAATCGACCGCGTCGAAAAAATCGTTTCTATTTCCTTTACGCCTGTCGCGCTGTTATAACGTGTGAATTGTGATGGATCTTGACGAGGTTTTTATTGTTAGTGCTTTATTAATGGAAGATGAAGAAAGTGAAATACGTCAAAGGGAAACAAGGATGTGGGTTCATAACATCAACTTAAAAAGGCAGTGCTTTGGAGAGTATTACACATTATTCCCAGACTTATTACAAGATGACAAGCGATTTTTTAAATATTTTCACATGACTCCTACAAAGTTTATACGACTGCTAGAAATACTAGAAACGCATATAACAAAACAACATACAAGGTTTAGAATGGCAATTGGAGCGATAGAAAGACTTGTTGTATGTTTGAGGTAAGTACTTGCATTTATTGTATCGAATCGTCAGTTACAAAAATACACGGAAGCAAATAACTATTATTTAAATTTTATGTATTGTGCAAAATTATCTACGCAGATGCCACCTATCTCTTCATCATTATTAGCTAAATATACTGTTCTACTTGTTATAGCATCTTCTTCTCTCGGCTCTTGAGAAGACACTGGCGCAGTGTTGGTCGGTGGCGTAATAATCTCATATGTTTGAATCTCATTACTAACTGGACGTAATAATGTAGTGGCAGATGTTGATGGCGTTGAGGCTGGGGCAGTATTAGTCGGTGACGAAATAATATCATAGGAGTGAATCTGAATTCTATTACCGCTTGGATGTGAAAATGTAACAGCAGAGGTTGGTGACGTCGAAGCTGCGGTAATAGATACATAACCCGAGATGGAAGTACTCTCTCCTCTCGAAAAGTCTCCAAAGTTTCCTCTGTTACAGAACTTGATTCTGCAATTTCACACTCAACACTATGTACCATTTGAAACAGTTGAGATTTAATTTGTAGTTGTTTGTTTACAGGGAATTTGGCGACAGTTTTCGCCACTGTCATGAAAAAGTCAACCAAAGTATCTGATTCCGATTTTATTTGCTGATTCTGTGTATGTTCAGTTCTCGATAAATAATCCTTTAAAACTGTTGCTGCAGTACTCCGTTGGTCAATGGGTGAGAATGATGCTCTAAATGGTGTTGAATAGCGACGTTTTTGGGTATTTGAGAAACGAGACGTGGTCAACGATTCATCTGAAAATTGCGAGTCGCCGCCGCCGCTGGGAGAATCAATTATATAATCAGGACTTCTTGTATAATCAGGGCTATTCCTAATATCTTGACTACTGCATGGTCTTGGAACGTCTGGAATGCTAGATCGTCTGGTTTCTTCATCATTCAAATATGGTGTAAGAAAACTTAATTCCTGGTGGTATTTCGGTGGTCTAATTTTGTCAGCGGCCTGACCGCTTTTAGTTTTTTTGAGATTTAGTGCTTTTCGGTAGTTTTCTCTAATTTTATGCCATCTAGCTTTGCACGTTGCACCTGTAAATACAATAAAGGTATTTTATATTTTTTTACCATGATCATAATGAAAATTCTTTTACATCACTATCTGATAGCTTTCGTTTGGGCGAAAGTACTATACGAAGCATAATTTACTCGACATGTGAAGCAATTTGGACTTTCTTGCAACCGATTGTAATGCCAACGCCTGATGAAAATTTATGGGTTTTATCCGAAGAACGTTTCCGCGAGAAATGGAATTTTCCAAATGCTGTAGCAGCTATTGATGGAAAGCACATCTTAATTGAAGCGCCTCAACAAAGTGGTTCTAATTATTTTTGCTATAAAAAAACATTTCAGTACTGTGTTACTTGCACTGGTTGACGCTGATAAAAAGTTTATAGCTATAGACGTCGGAGCCTTCGGTAAAAACTCTGATGCTAGCATATTTCGAAATTCAAATATAGGAAAGAGTCTAGTAAATGGAAACTTGCATATGCCTCCATCAAAACCTCTTCCAGAAGAAAACACTACTTTGCCTCATGTTATTGTCGGGGATGAGGCCTTTCCACTAAGTACCTTCATGATGAAGTCGTATTCTCGTGAAGATATCAGAGATGACATTGCAAAAAAAACTTTTAATTATAGATTAAGCCGCACGAGAAATACTGTAGAAAATTCTTTTGGTTTGCTAGTAAGAAAATTTACGATTGTTTGAGCGTAGGCTACATATGACTCAAAACCATACTGTTACAGTGGTTAGTGCAATATGTTGTTTACATAATTTTTTGAGAGATGATGAATGTTACTGGACTCAAAGAGATCTATTGGTAAGATTAAGAGACATGAGTGGTATAAGTAATATTGCGGGTATTGGAGGAAATGCAAGGATCGATGCCATAGCAATCAGAGAGGCTTTTAAAGACTATTTTAATTCAGAATCTGGATCGCTTCATTGGCAGATGCAAAGAGTTCAAGCCGGAAGAAGACAAGTTAGAGTACAGTAAGCGAAGATGTTAATTTTATATAAGTTTAAACAATTAAATCAAAAGGTCGTTGGACTCAATCCAATCATTCATTTATCTAAAATCAATTAAAATAACTCCTATATTTTTTGTGCAATCTCGGTAAGTATGTTATTTAATTCATACATCCGGCAACCCTGGACTTATGTTATGGACGGCGGAGGCGCAAGCATGTCGAAACCTGCTCGTGCTATGATTTAAGTAAATAAATAAATAGGCGTAAAATGTGTTATTCGATTATTAAATATTTAAACTAAAAATTTTATATTGTATTTCATTTGTTACAGTTTTCTTAGGTACGAAGTAAGATAAGTTTACCCAATCATGTTAGTAATAAGTCTCTAATTTATAAATTTCTAATTTTAATCTAATGGCCAATAAGTTTTAATTTATTACTTTTATCCACCTCGTATTCAATATACCTACCTTCCTAGCTGTATTTGATATGATTAGAATTTCATGTCAAAAAATCTACGTATAGCGTAAACAAAGGTTTTTCACATTACCTACAAATAAAATATTCACAAATAACAATGATATAGCTACCTTATATAAATATGTCAATCTTATAAAATGTTATTATTCTAATGTTATTTAAAATGAAATAATCATAATGCAGCATGTAGGTAATTAAAAATAACTTACCATTCTCATCTAGTAGTTGTCCAATCTCTTCCCATATATTATCTCGTCTTTGTTGGTTGCTGTAGTATCGATGTTGCAGATTGTACAGCTCTTCGTAATTACGTACTAATTCAATTAAATTAGAATCACTCATTTTTTAACACAATGCAGAAATAGTACTCGTGCGTTGCTCTATCATACGCAACTGATAGAATGCGAGCGCATCGGTCGAGTCGACCACATAAGCCGCGCCGAATCTGATGACGTCATCCGTATTCGTCTAGGATTTCTGGGGTTCTTCCAGATTCGGACGATTCGATGCGGGAAAGTGTGCGAGGTTTTATGAGATTTCATATACAGAATTGTAAAATTCGTTTCGTTCGACTCGTTCGACGCGTTCGGCTCGGATAAGTGTGCGTTCACCTTTACTATCTATTATATTATTTCTACGATTAACATTAGGAGACCGAGATTGCCTTGGATGGAAAATCTTGGTGGATTTTATATGTACTTAGGAATAAAAGGATGCGATATCTAGAATGATTCTAAAGTACTCACGTGTTCGGTGACTTTGTACCTCTCTGCTGTATCGATGTCTGGATACTTCTCTTAACTGCAGCACGTGTAGGTTCTGGATAGCCGGGTCTTGAAGAACTGATTCTATAGTAAATCTGATCGACTATCCTACCGACTGCGCCAAATACAAAGGCTGCAGCTAGAGAATGCAAAAAAATGCAAAACTCTTACTTAAAATATTTATTTAATATAATTCTACAATTATTAAAATTAAGTTACGTCGACAATGGATCGATGCTAGATCAAAAGTGGCCGCGTTATTGGAGTCGCCACGGCTTGCGGTGTCTGATGCGACACGTTGTGCTGACTCGGCGTCTCGTTGCTGTAGCTGTCGCTATGTCGGTATTGCGAAATGCATGTATGAGTAATGAGTACAGTGAAGTAAACTAGGTGTAAGCAGGTTTGGTGCTGAGTGTTCATGTAACATGCGTATATTTATATTACGTGTTTATTGTTGTGTTTTGTGATGTGTTGGTATTTTATTGTATTTATATGTTAGTATTTTATTGTTTTTTATTATTTATATTATATAATTATTACGCTATATGCATAATTATATTTTGTGTTTATTGTTGAATGTTGTGTGCTTGTTGAATTTACTGTTAGTGTGTACTACAATACCGTAGCTGTATGTATGTGTGTTTGTTTTATTTAAGTTTTTTGTTTTTGCTTATACAATCTATTATGTTACAAACATAATAGATTATTGTATATTATGTGTCCAGTGTAGTTTTAGAAAGGTGTGTGTAATTGTGTGTACATGTGTACTGTATTGTATGTGTGTTACTTACATGTGTGCGTGACGCAGTCACTGCTTCCCCGCGCGTGTTAATGTGCGTATGTGATGTGATGGATAGTCTGTTGTGGATGTTATAATGTTTAGATGGTGTAGTGAGGATATGGTGGTGTGGTGGTGTATGGGTGCTGGGTTGGCGTGTGGTTATGAGTGGTTGGTGTTGGCCTGCAGGAGGTGAGTGGATTGGGCAGCCATTAATGGGCCGTATCCACCATCACCTCCTGGCTTTCGGCGGGTGATCGGGCCGCGCTAGGAGCGGGAGCGGCCGTGGTCGAAAGGCCGCTCCGCCCCTTTGGGGCCGAAGCCGGAGGTCTGCACGCCCCAGAGCCCATGCGGTGCTTGGCAGGCTTATTGCCCGCCGCACACGCGGGGCAGTGGGGCGGGGCGGCGCAAGATGCCGCTATGTGCCCAGTCTGACCGCAGCGGAAACAGAGTCCGCCGCAGTCAAAGCAATCAATGCATGTTGGCCGGGTATGCCCGATCGCCATGCACTTGAAACACCTCGCAGGCCGGTGCTCCAGCACGGTGACTCGCGCTGAGCTCCAGCCCACAAAGAGCCTGCCTGAGCCGGCCAGTTGCCTGACCGACTCCACTGGGCACTGCACCCAGGCGGCACCTACGCCGCCCGGACCGGGCCGGATGGCGCCAACTCGGACGGTGTCCAGGGGACACCCGGTTTTTGAGACAATGGCCTCCCGGATGTCTTCCACCGTCACGGAGTCGTCCAGACCCGCGATGCGCATTTCGGCGCACTTCACGGGTCTCGCGATTTTCACGCCACCCTCCTCGGCGAACAAACCTCGCAGCTTCGACGCCACGCTATCGGCCGTCCTGGTGCCCTCGGGCCCAGGGAACTCTAGAATCCGAGCCCCTGTCCGGGCCTTGCGGGTCCTGGCTTCGACGCCTTCTATGTCGGAGACGTCGAGCTCCCGCGGGGCTTTCCGCAGAACGGCCTCATAGCTGAGGCCCCTTTCTGCCGCCTCAGGCAGCACAGTGATCACTGAGGCTGTCTTCGGCGGCCGGAGCCCCTTGCGCGACCTCTTCCTCTTCCTCCCACCTCCTTCGGCTCTGCCTGGGGAGCGGAGACCTCAGCGGCGCGCTTGGCCGCCACTCTCCTCCTCTAGCCGCGAAAAAGAACATAAAGAACGCCTACCAGTTGTATTAAGTTGTGGACGAATTGAAATAATACTAGCAATTCCAGTACTTGATGGTGGTACAGGACAGTCCCAAGCTGATGCAATGTTTGATGCTGTTATTTATTGGGGTATTCCTGACTGTATCAAAGCTCTCTGTTGTGATACTACTGCTGCAAATCTAGGATCAAATAAAGGAGCTGCAGTTTTACTTGAACAGTTACTTGAAAAAAAATTACTGTATTTGCCCTGCAGGCATCACATATTTGAACTTATTCTAAAGGATGTGTTTGAACTTAAAATACCTATAACTTCAGGTCCTGATGTACCTTTGTTTAAAAGGTTTCGAGACAGTTGGACTGAAATTGTTAAAAGTCAATTTTCTACTGATATTGAAGACTCGTATGTGCAGAACAAAATACAAGATCACATTGAAGACATCAATCAATTTATCCAACAGCAACTTGATTCTGAGCAACCAAGAGAAAACTACAAAGAACTTTTGGAGCTTGTTCAGTATTTATTGGTAAAGTTCCATGCAGTGAAGTGCAATTTCGTAAACCGGGTGCATTCCATCACGCCAGATGGATGACAATAGCCATATATATACTATAAAAATATTTTTATTCCGTAAAAAAATTGAAATGACGGTGAAATTAATCAAATCAATTTCTGAAATTTGTATTTTTATTGCTACAGTGTATATCAAAGAATGGTTTACTTGTCCTCTAGCATCTGAAGCTCCAAATAATGATTTAACATTTTTAAAAGAACTTATTTATTATAAATTGACAGATGCTAAAATATCTGAAGTGGCATTAAAAAAATTTAGCAAGCATTTACGGTATTTAAATCCAGAAACTGCAGCCATGGCATTTTTCGACGAAAGAATACCACTAAACATTAAGAACCAGATGGTGATTATGTTAAAAAGTATCGACAAAAGTTCTGAGAAATTGAAATGTTTTGAAATTAAAAACATTCGTGATGTATATAACTGGAGCATTGCTTCATTCATATCATCAAAATCACTCCAGTTTTTCACAAGATTTGGAATAAATACAGATATTTTTAATTTTAATCCATCTGAGTGGTGGCGAAATGAAGATTACCAGAAAAGTTTGCTATTGGTACGAAAATTGAAAGTTGTTAATGATATTGCTGAGCGTGCAGTGAAACTAATTGAAGAATACCATAGTATACTAAGCAAGGATCCAGAGCAGCAGCAATTTATAGTTCAATTTTTATCAGAATATAAGCGATATTATGCTGATACTCGAAAATCTGCAATAGTGGAAAATATGAAAAAAGATTAAGGCTAAATATCCAAGCGGTATCATATTTCATCTGTCCTTTCATTTTATTAACTTGAAAATTAGAAAACTATTTGTTTTATTGATTTAAAAATCACACATATCACATCACAATATAATTAATCATAAATAAAATATTAATAACAAATATTTAATAATGTAATAATTTACTCGATAATATTAATAAAAAGCCTTGATAATATTAATAATAATATGAAAATTAAACAATGGAAAAATTATAAAAGACCTTTTTTGTAGAGCATTAAATTGGGCATTATCCGACTTCAGTGACGGTTTGATAGGAGCATTAAATTGTCTATAAAAATATGTATGATTTATAATTTTTAATTCATTCGTTCCCAAGTTATAAAATTATCAATAACAAAAGATTTTTTTTCCATGTTATTTCCATAGGAAATTTAGATTGGAATGCGCACTATCTTAGATTTAATATTAAGAGCTCAAATTTTCAGGGATTTTTTGTTTATCAATTTAGAAGCATTTGAGCCCCTTTTTTTTTTTTTTTTTTTTTTGCGGTGGGCTATGGACGTCCCGATCTTTGTCTTCGGTGGCCCGCTCGGCGGTATGCCCTCTTGGGCTCCTCTCCTGTCGACGCCCCGACAGCTTTCGCCGTCGAGGCGTCGTCCTCACGCGGTGGCCTCACGTCGGGTAACCGGACAATTCCCCGGTCCGATCACCCGAAGCCTCGGTTAGGGCGGCATCAGGCGCAGGTACTCGCGCCTGCGCCGCCCCGGCCGCGGGCGGCGGCCCGGGTCACGGGATTCCTCCCGGGCCCGTTCCGCCGCCTCCTTCTGCGAGATGACAGCCTCGCAGAAGGCGGCGACCGCGTCCCAATTCCTGACGCTGTCGACCATCGCTCGCGGAACAGCCGGCAGCGTCAGGTCGGCACCGATGACAGCGACGAGGTCACGGCGCTGCCCGTCCCAGCCCGAACATACCTCGAGCGTATGTTGCGCCGTGTCCTCGTCGCTACTGCAATGGTGGCAGGACGGAGTCCACTCCCTCCGCACGACCGTGTGCAGGTACTTGCCGAAGCAACCATGCCCCGACAAGACCTGCACCAACCGGAAAGAGAGGACTCCGTGCTGCCGCTCCATCCACTCCATCAGTACAGGCCGGAGGGCCTCAGCGGTAATAACACCGTATCTAGGCCTCTCCAGCCGCGTAGCCCAACGGGCGATGACTTCTCGGCGGGCGTCCTCGCGCCAGGTGGCTATCTCGTTGAACGATGGGGAGCCACCCTCTTCGCGCATTGAGGTAACCCGCCGGTAGAGGTCGGAGAGCATCTCCGCCTCTAGGTCCCACGGGGGTGTCGCGGCCAATAGGCACGCCGCCTCTGTCGACACCGTGCGGTACCCGCGAATGGCTCTGACCGCCATGACTCTCTGTGGCCTCCACAGAACCGCCCTGAGTTGGGCGTTCAGAGCCCTCGCCCACACGGGTGCGCCGTACATGGCCATTGAGCGGATCACCCCCGCATACAGCCGTCGGCCCTGAAAACTGGGTCCGCCCACGTTCGGCATGAGCCGAGAAAGGGCGGACGCCGCGCCGACCAGCCGGGGAGCAATTTGACGAAAATGCTCCCGGAACCACCATCGCCCGTCGAGCACCAGACCCAAGTACCTCATATGGGCCTGGATACTGATGTGGATGGAGTTGACGACTAACGAGGCGCCGATGGGCAGCCTCACACGGGGCCCATGGAATAAAAGGGCCTCCGTCTTGTTTAGGGCCACCCTGAGCCCCAGCGCCTCGATTCGCCTGACCATCTCCTCGGTGCCGAGAGTGGCCAGGCTCGCCGCCTCTTCGAATGTCCTGCCCCGGGCTGTGACGAGCGTGTCGTCAGCATAGCAAATAACGCTCAGCCCGGGGGGGAGACTCCCTCTCAACGCCCAGTCGTAACCGATGTCCCACAGAGTCGGCCCCAGAACCGACCCCTGCGGAACACCGCACGTCATGGGCGTCCACACAATGTCCCCTGCGGGGCTCGCGTAGAGAACACTGCGCCCCTCCAAATAGTCTGCCACCAGCCGCCTGAGGTACAGGGGCACTCCGTGGAACCGGAGCGCCTCCCTGATGCGGCTGAATGGCAGACTATTGAAGGCGTTGGCGATGTCCAACGACACCGCCAACAGCACTCCTTTGCCGGCGACAGCCTCCGCGGCCGTCTGCCTCAGGCGTAGCAGGGCGCCGATGGTCGAACGCCCCCTTCGAAACCCAAATTGAGCGTCCGACAGATCGGGCCCCACCTCTTCCAGGTGTTGGACGATGCGGGCAGCGAGGACACGCTCCAGCAACTTACCCACATCGTCCAGAAGCACAATGGGCCTGTAGGCCGACGGCGAATCCGGGGGCCGTCCCGGCTTTGGCAGGAGAACCAACCTCCCTTCCTTCCAGCACTCAGGGAACTGTCCAGACGTCAGGCAGGCGTTGAACAGTCGCCTGAGGCGAGGGTCGAGATGCTCGAGGAGCAACGTCAACACCCGGACTGGGATTCCGTCCGGGCCGGGGGCCGTGGTGGCGGAACGAATCTTCGCCACGGCTGCCCCCACTTCCGACTCCGTCACGGGCGGAACACTCTCGACGGCCTCCCGGTCGTGATCTGGCGAAGCCATGACCGGGGGCGTGTGCTCCGACTGCCGCGGGAACAGCTCCTCGACCACTCTACGAAGGAGGTCGGGCTGGAGGGTCTCGGTGAGGGGGGGGCCCTGCGCGCGAAGCTTATTCAGCGACGCGCGATACGGGCGACCCCAGGGGTCACGGTCAAGACCGTCCAGCATCTCCTGCCAACTCGCGTCCTTGGCGGACCGGATGGCCAGCCGAAAGGCGGTACGCGCACTGCGGTACGCCTCGTACAGCTGGCCCTCCCGCTCAACATCGCGGCGACGCCGCCGACTGCGGGTGTAGGACCTTCGGGCACTAATGCACGCCGCACGAAGGTCCGCCAGTCTTGGGGACCAACAGTAGACCCCCTGCCTCGGAGGTAGACGCCGCACCCTGGGCATGGCCGCATCGCAGACCTGCGTTAACGCACTGCGGATGCGGACAGCCTCAACGTCCACTCCGTCCGCTAGGGGTGGTGAGGACAGCCACGTGTTCACGATGGCCGCCTCCGCCAGTAGGTCCCTATCCAGCCGCCCCACAGCCCACCACGGAAATGCGGGCGCTCGGTCCGCCCTGTGACCCCTGCTGGGGTCCCGGAGAGGGGAGACCTCCATCCGGATATAACGGTGATCCGACAGGGTCTCCGCCTCCTCCAGGACACGCCAGTTCCTCACTCGTGGTGCGACAGCGGGGCTAGCGAACGACAAGTCCACTATCGACCGACCCTGCTGTCGCACACACGTGTTCACTGAGCCTCTGTTTAGGACACAGAGGCCCAGTGACGCCGCCCACTCCACGATCGCCCGCCCGCGATCGTCCGTCATCGGGGACCCCCACGCCGTGGATTTGGCGTTGAAGTCCCCCAGGACCAGGACGAGGCCCGGTGCCAGTCGCC
This sequence comes from Lymantria monacha, assembly GCA_905163515.2. Classification (NCBI taxonomy): domain Eukaryota; kingdom Metazoa; phylum Arthropoda; class Insecta; order Lepidoptera; family Erebidae; genus Lymantria; species Lymantria monacha. Next base: position 6,031,612 of record LR991102.1, read on the forward strand.
GTATCGAAGCCTCCAAGGTGGTGAGGGAGGCCCCGAAATCGTCCATTCTCCTGTTAGGGGAGAGGTAAACGCTGTACAGTGTGACCCCTCCCCAATCCGCCGCGACAAATTCCTCGCCCCTATCCAAGAGGGATAAGGACGGGAAGTGCCGCTGCGTGGAGGTGACGATTGCCGCGGTTCCGTTCCGGCTGACCACCCAATTGGGGCGATCAGGCACGACGTACGGTTCCGCGTCTACGGCTGCACCGATCGACCACTCCGCCATGGATTGCAGGAGGAGATCCTGCGCACCGGCGGAGTGGTTGGTGTTGGCCTGCAGGAGGTGAGTGGACTGGGCAGCCATTAATGGGCTGTGTCCATTATCACCTCCTGGCTTGCGGCGGGCGATCGGGCCGCGCTAGGAGCAGGAGCGGCCGGAGTCGAAGGGCCGCTCCGCCCCTTTGGAGCCGAAGCCGGAGGTCTGCACGCCCCAGAGCCCATGCGGTGCTTGGCAGGCTTATTGCCCGCCGCACACGCGGGGCAGTGGGGTGGGGCGGCGCGAGATGCCGCCATATGCCCAGTCTGACCGCAGCGGAAACAGTCCGCCGCAGTCAAAGCAATTAGTGCATGTTGGCCGGGTGTGCCCGACCGCCATGCACTTGAAACACCTCGCAGGCCGGTGCTCCAGCACGGTGACTCGCGCTGAGCTCCAGCCCACGAGGAGCCTGCCTGAGTCGGCCAGTTGCCTGACCGACTCCACTGGACACTGCACCCAGGCGGCACCTACGCCGCCCGGACCGGGCCGGATGGCGCCAACCCGGACGGTGTCCATGGGACACCCGGTTTTCGAGGCAATGGCCTCCCGAATGTCTTCCACCGTCACGGAGTCATCCAAACCCGCGATGCGCATTTCGGCGCACTTTACGGGTCTGGCGATTTTGACGCCACCCTCCTCGGCGAACAGACCTCGCAGCTTCGACGCCACGCTATCGGCCGTTCTGGTGCCCTCGGCCCCAGGGAACTCCAAAATACGAGCCCCTGTCCGGGCCTTGCGGGTCCGGGCTTCGACGCCTCCTATGTCGGAGACGTCGAGCTCCTGCCGGGCTTTCCTCAGAACGGCCTCATAGCTGAGGCCCCTTTCTGCCGCCTCAGGCAACACAGTGATCACCACTGCGGCTGTCTTCGGCGGCCGGAGCCCCTTGCGCGGCCTCTTCCTCTTCGACATGCTGCTGCCTCCTCCGGCTCCTGCCTGGGGGGCGACGACCTCAGCGACGCGCTTGGCCGCCGCTCTCCTCCTCTGCCCGCGACTCTTTCTGCCGCGCTCGGCCACCTGCCAACCCTGTTCGGGCGCAGCGGGCGTGCCAGGCGCGGAAGGCGCAGTCGCGGGTGCGCGGGTCGTCGCCGGCGGTGTCGGTGCGGGCGACGACTGCGGTCCGGCAGGAGCCGGTGCCGTCTTCCTCTTTGGAGCGGGCCCCTTGGGCTTGGGCCCAGCCGCGGCTGCGGCGTAGCTCCCCCCCACGCGGCCACCCTGACAGGGTAGCGGGGTGGGGGTTGGTGCCGCATATGGCCGTTTGTCCGCGGCGAGAGGCGGCCGAACACGTGGTTCCGGAGGCAGCCTTGCCTCCAGAACGGCCAAGCGCGCATTGACCATATTACCGACGGTGTCGATAATGGCGCGCAAGGCCTCGTCCGACACGCCCCCCATTGCAGGCAGTGGGATCGGTGTTGCCGGCTGGACCTCTGCCGGGGCCTGCTCCACGACGGCGACATTTGGCGTGCTGGCACTGGTGTTGGTCGGCGGCGCACGCTCCGCGGTCGGAGGCTTTTTCGGCGCGGTGGGCACCACTGGCCTGCCAGCTCCTCGGGGCGGCTTGGCTGCGGCGACGTCTCGGCGGCCGGCATTGGCCGACGACGCAGGTGGCGCAGGCGGCATGAGCCGCGCCATTTGCGCCTTTAGGTCGGCCACGTCCTTGGTGAGGATCCGGTTTTCCCTCCTCACCGCGCCCAGCTCCGATTCTAGGCGGCGATTCTGGGCCCGCAGGCCTGACACCTCGCCACCTAGGCGGGCGTTTTCGGCCTGCAGGGCCTCCATGTCCAGGGCGTCACAGCTCGCGCGGGCGCCAGCGGTCGCCACTTCTGTGGGAGGGATGCCGGACAACACCTCCAGCACCCTCGCGGCGGCCGCCTCGTCGTCGGCCCGCTTACGAGCCTCCGCCCCTCCACTTGCTCTGCCGGCTGGGGAGTGGGTCGCCCGACCCGACGCCACGGCCCCTCGCCCTCTGCGAGAGGCCGGAACCTTGGGAGGAGGCATGATGACAACACTCCCCTCGGAATCGGCGCCCGAGCTGCCATCCCTGTTCAGGGGGCGCTTTCGCACCTTCGAGGGGAGGGCCTCCTCCCTTGCCGTCAGTATCTCACCGACCTCCTTGGACGGCTCCGCGGAATTACCGCACTCGTCCATTTTATCGGCAGATCCACTGCCCTCATCTTTGGACGGCTCTGCGACACTACTGTCGCCCTCGTCCATTGACGGCCCTGCAGTAGATCCGCCGCCATCATCTTGGGGTCCAGCGGTGGCAGCCTCCCTGAGAGCCCGCCGCTCCTCCCGCTCCGCCTGTCGCTTTTTGGCGCCGGAAGCCTTCCCCCTATTCGGGGGTCTCCCACGCCTCTTCGTCTTTGGGGCCTCCTGTGATGGTGCCGGGCCCTCGGCGGACGCCTCGAGTCCTGAGGACGAGGCGTCGTTTGTGCCAGTTTTCTGTTGGCTTAGCAAGGCCGTCAGTTGGGAATCCGAAGCTTCCCCGTCTTTATTGTTTTCTGTAGGCAATTCCATTTTGTTCCCACGATTATGGGAGAAATAAACGGTCGACCCGGGCAGAGATCCCTGTACCCGGGCAAGCCTACATTTACCAACCAGGGGGTCGGCTGGTACCCTGGCTGGAGCGTGCTAGGAACAGAACAGCCCATCTGCCATGCATCCTCTCGCCGCACGCCAGAACTTAGGATTCTGGGTAATTTCCGAATTCGAATGTTAATTCGAACTCTTTATAGAGGTTGTCTTCCTCGCGGTCCGGGCGGTTAAGCCAAGACCCTCGTTCCTGATACTACGCCTCACGACAACTTGTCTTGAAGCAAAATATCAGGTTTACGATATGTCGGTGGTGGCATAAGCCTGCCCAGCCCTCAAATGAATGAGTGACCGGGCCCGTCCGAAATTTCGCCTCCTGTACCCTCTACAAATAGAGGGTCAGGAGCGAATTGGGGCTCAACCCATCGCTGGGGAACCCCCCCTCGCGCCAGAGATTCGCTACGGGCGACAATTCGACAGAGGGATCTGGGGGACTGTCGCCCGCACCCAGGGTACACCACGCGGAGGTTTCTGGCGTCGTACCCCAAGCATTTGAGCCCCTGGGAGCAAAGAAATTTGAAAATAACCTTATTAAGGGCCACCCTAATAAATAGGTACAATGAGACCTTCTCTGTTTGTGACAGGAAAAAATCTGACCGTCCACGTAGTGTTCGTACGTAAAAGGTGGTCAAAGCAGTAAAGGAAATAATTCTAAGAAATCCAATCCGAACGCAAAAGATTTTATCTCGCGAGATGAAGATAGCACCTAGAACCATGTCGCGTATTTTAAAAGATGACTTAGGACTTGCAGCCTATAAGAGACGTACTGGTCTTTTCTTAACTGATAATTTTAAAAAGAATAGGGTGATAAAATGGAAACAACTACTGAAACGGTACGCAAAGGGAGGTCACAGAAAAATTTTGTTTACGGATGAGAAAATTTTTACAATTGAGCAAATTTTAACAAACAAAATGACCTAATTTTTGCCCAATGCTATGAGGAAGCTTCCCAATTAGTCCACAGAGTGCAACGTGGGCATTATCCGACTTTAGTGACGGTTTGATAGGGTATTAGCTATGAGGGAGTGACTGAGCCATACTTTTGTGAAAACAGTATCATAACATCGGTCTATCAAGATATCATTCTTGTGAAAGTAGTGAAGCCCCTTAACAACACCATATTTAATAACCAAGAATGGTCCTTCCAGCAAGTCTCGGCACCGGGTCATAAAGCTCGGTCTACGCAGTCTTGGTTGGAAACAAACATTTCACACTTCATCAGAGCTGAAGACTGGTCGTCGTCTAGTCCATCGGGACTAAACGCTGGATTATGATTTATGGTCAGTTTTAGAGAATACGGCTTGCACTAAACGCCACGATAATTTGGAGTCCGTAAAACAATCCATATGATTGGCAGTGAAGAATTTTCCCATGGAAAGAGTTCGTGAGGCCAGTTGTTAATAGAATTGGCAACTGGCCTCAACGTTTAAAGGACTGTATTGCAGCCAATGGAGACTACTTTAAATAAGCTTTTTGTATTTTAAATTGTTTTATGTTTATGTATTAAACTAAGACACTGTAAAAGTAATAAATGTTATTTGTAATAGAAAAAAAAATCTTTGTTACAGTAATTATTGCAAGACAAGGTATATTGATGACCCATTTTTAGTTACTTTCATAAGGGCTGCATTCTTCTTTTAACCAGTTTCAACAAACCACTTTTTTACAAGCACTATACTACATTTTTACTAATCTAACACTCGCAACTAAAAGAGGATAACGGTTTTCTTGGATTTTACTAAATGTCAGGCTATTTGTAGATAACCATATGTCGAGTGTCATAAATGTTTAAGATAATTGGATGCATTATAAACACGTTGAAACGATGCATTTATAAATTGTGTACTAAGTAATTCTCAGTAATGTTATAATTTTTCAGTGCAATTCAAGTCTTCAAAACGGGTTCTTATAACTTCTCTAGTTATAATAGCTACTACAATTATGATGGGATGCTTGTACTACAGGTGTATGCAGAGCCATTATTTGCTGAAGCAGTACCGTCCATGGCAGCTGATCAATGTGCTATATTAGTAGCCTTGATTTTTTTGATTGCTAGTGCACTGTGCGTTTTTGTGGTGGACACGTTCGGCAGAAAGGTAAGAAACTTAAACAAATTTACCTTATTCGTAGGGATGGCTGTACAAGACTTTTTTTTAAACATATTCAAGGTGGACAGTAATATAATCGCAGTGCAAACAAATTTATCTCATTAGTCTCCGATTTGTAGCGCGTCAAGAATAGCAGTGTATTTTTAGTGTAAATTAAGGGGTGACCCGCCTGTAAGAATTACACAAATAGTTGTTTAAATCCAAATTTTGTTAATACATTTGACTTGTACGTACCAGCTTTTAAGTCTTGTTAATTTCTTTTTAACCAGTTCCTTCTAATCGCCACATTAATTGGATCAGGCATCTGCACAATTCTACTCGGCTCTCAGCTTCAAATTCATTGGGCGCCGCACTGAATTACAGTGGCATTAATTTACGCTTACAGCTTTATTTACACGTTAGCTTGTGCTGTCGTACCATTTGTGTTGATTGCTGAAGCATTTTTGCGATAAGAGCAGGAGAATGATGATGAATATAGATAATGTGATGCACGTAATGTGATAATATATTATATGCATATACACCATATATGATAAATATATCATTGATATATCATTTATAATATTGATATCATTGCCTTCTTACGAATAATTATGCAGTATGGTATGTATGAACCTAATAATGAGTGTGATAATAATTATGGTGATAATGCTATATACCAGTCAAGCATAATGTAAGTAGAAAAGTATAAAACGAGCCTAAAATTTTGTTTTGGTGTTTCTACGATCGATCAAGATTGGATACTTTGTAATGGATGGAAAATTAATACATATTTTACCAACTACAAGTATTTTGTATTTATTTATATTGTACTAGCAACCCGCCAAAATCCTAATTCATCTGACCTTTACAGGACAGAAACAAAGTCCACACCAAATTCCAAATTTGTAGGGGCGGTATCGGAAAATGTGAATTTTTGGGTTTACACCTATTCCCTTTAGGGCTGGAATTTTTAAAAAGCTGTTCTTAATTTACCTCTGTATCGTAACACAAATATACCTACCGAATTTTAAGTTTGTAGGAGCTATATTTAAAAATGTGATTTTTACACCCCAGCTAGCTATTTCACCCCCTACTCGAAGAGGCGGCGAGCCTGGCCACTCTCGGCACCGAGGAGATGGTCGGGCGAATCGAGGCGCTGGGGCTCAGGGTGGCCCTAAATAAGACGGAGGCCCTATTGTTCCATGGGCCACGCGTAAGGCCGCCAATCGGCGTCTCGCTAGTCGTCAACTCCGTCCACATCAGCATCCAGGCCCATATGAAGTACTTGGGTCTGGTGCTCGACGGGCGATGGTGGTTCCGGGAGCATTTTCGCCGAATTGCTCCCCGGCTGGTCGGCGCGGCGTCCGCCCTTTCGCGGCTCATGCCGAACATGGGCGGACCCAGCTTCGAGGGCCGACGTCTGTATGCGGGGGTGATCCGTTCTATGGCCATGTACGGCGCACCCGTGTGGGCGAGGGCTCTGAACGCCCAGCTCAGGGCTGTTCTGTGGAGACCCCAGAGAGTCATGGCGGTCAGAGCCATTCGCGGGTACCGCACGGTATCGACCGAGGCGGCATGCCTACTGGCCGGGACACCCCCGTGGGACCTAGAGGCGGAGATGCTCTCCGACCTCTACCGGCGGGTGACCTCACTGCGCGACGAAGGTGGCTCCCCATCGCTGAGCGAGATAGCCACCTGGCGCGAGGACGCCCGCCGAGACGTCATCGCCCGTTGGGCTACGCGGCTGGAGAGGCCTAGAGACGGTGTCGTCACCGTCGAGGCTCTCTGGCCCGTACTGATGGAGTGGATGGAGCGGCGGCACGGAGTCCTCTCCTTTCGACTGGTGCAGGTGTTGTCGGGACACGGATGCTTCGGCTTGTACCTGCACACGGTCGCGCAAAGGGAGTGGACTTCGTTCTGCCACCATTGCAGCAGTGACGAGGACACGGCGCAACACACGCTGGAGGCGTGTCCGGGCTTTGACCGGCATCGCCGTGACCTCGTCGCTGTTATCGGTGCCGACCTGACGCTGCCGGCTGTCGCCAGAGCGATGGTCGACGGCGTCAGGAACTGGGACGCGGTCGCCGCCTTCTGCGAGGCTGTCATCTCGCAGAAGGAGGCGGCGGAACGAGTCCGGGAGGATTCCCGCGACCCGGGCCGCCGTCAGCGGCCGGGGCGGCGCAGGCGCGAATACCTGCGCCTGATGCCGCCCTAACCGAGGCCTCGGGTGATCGGACCGGGGAATTGTCCGGTCACCCGACGTGAGGCCACCGCGTGAGGGCGACGCCCCGACGGCGAAATCTGTCGGGGCGTCGACGAGAGGAACCCGCGAGGGTAAACCGCCGAGCGGGCCACCGAAGTTAAAATCGAGTACCGGTGGTCCGCTCGCACGGCGAAGAGAGAAGGTTTTACGGTGGGTCTATGGGGTCACGCGCCGCCTTTCCGTCACCCCGGACCGATTCAGCGGGGCGAGACGCACCCATAGTCCACCAATAAAAAAAAAAAAAGCTATTTCACCCCCTTGCAGGTGAAATTTCATAAAATCCGTTCTTAGCTAACCTTTACTTGGCAAAAGGAATATTCCTACCAAATTTAAAGTCTGTAGGCCTTATGGTTTCAGAGATATCGTGATGATATAGATTAATTTGTAAATTTCCATTGATCCTGATTCTTCTATATTACATATTAAATTCGTTCATTTATCTCATCTTATACAGGTCAAATAACTAGATGATTATTCATTGCCTAAACGCTCAGAATTACTTATTACATTTAAAAGCTTATCAAACCAATAAATGTTAATTAATTGAAATTCTATTATTTTACAGGTACGAAGTCTATGTAACAGCATAGCCTTAGTTTTTGTATGGATATTCAACCTCATCACCTTGGTCATCTTCAATCCGTTAGTAGAATCTTTTGGCTTGGGACTAGTTTTTTATATCTTCTCTATCGTTTGTTTTACTGGAGCTATATATGCGCAATTCTATCTCCCTGAAACTAAGGGTTTGTCTGCAGATGCTATTCAGGTGTTGTTTTTAAAAGAATAGGAGTTCAAGAAAAGCAAATGAAATTTTCGAATTAAAAGTCTAAATAAAATATTCTGGATAATAGTGAATGATATTAAAGAATATATACATTTCTAAATGAGTTTCTTTAATTATTTCAATAGCACCTACCTGTAAGTTTCTATTTATGTTTGTATTTTATTACATATAACGTAACGTTTTGCGGCTCAAATATTTTTTTATGTATTAATATGTAGATCTGAACAAATCCTTACTAATACAATAAATGCGCAAGTAACTCTGTCTGTCTGTCGTTCTTTCTCGCCAAAATTACTGAACTGATCTAAATTTGGTACTCAGATAGTCTAGAGCCTGATAAAGGACATAGGCTACTTTTTAATGCAAAAAAAAGGTTGTAAAGGGGGATGAAAAGTTGTAAGGAATTATCGTCATTTTATAACCAAAAGCTTGAAACTTATTTTTAGACTAGATTAGATCTAAATAAATATAACATTAAAATTACCCTTAAGGGGTAAAAATAAAAATAGCGGATGACAAACTTTAGGAAAGTAACTTTTTACGCAGGCGAAGACGCGGGCAGAAGCTAGTACTATATAACATGTTTTATTGATCTATATGATAGTTTTGAAATAATCTTCGTACGTGTTTAGGATGGCACTCTATGGGTCCTTAAACCCTTTTTCCTGCTAAAGATATTAAATGTAGATGTATTTATTTATTTACTTTACTAGAATAGACTTTGAGTAAAATATTTTACCACGTAACACATACTCAGCCTCTGTACTAGAGAGTGTAATACATTTCTATTTACTATCTATATAGCCCACAATATTAACATTTTTACTTTTATAGTATTTTAAACCTAATTGTTTTGTTTTCTTTAGGTATCTTAAAATTCTCTTTGCATAAAGCCACTGCTCTTCAGTGTTACAATTATTAAATTGACTTAAAAATGACACTGCCAAAGTTATATCGGGTCGTGTAAGAACAACTAAGTACATAAGACTCCCGATGAGTTGTTGATAGGGATTCTGGCTATTACAATTTTCTTCCCTTTTAGTTTTTAACCTCTTCAGACCTGAGCCTTATACAAATGAAATCAATGTTATTTTATGCTAAAATAGGATTAATTAGGGTTCAAATAAGACATTTTATGTACTTTAATTTTTTTAAATTTAATTTTGGAATAATAATACGTACACTTATGCGTACCTCAGGTCTATGCTATATACATTTCGCCTATTTTTCTTATTTTTGGGTGTGAAACATCTCAAAACAATTGTTCCTGGTCACACACAAGTATATCTGGCACTTGGTGCACATAGTTCGGCATCGTGAGGAGCAGTTTGGGTGTCTGCATTTTGAGGCAAATTTGTCGTCCAGGAAGCGCGGGAGATGTCCCGACGCCATCCAGACAAACCTCAGGTTTCCGCAGGGCCACCACTGCTCGGTATTTTTTTTTTGGGTCCTCCTGCTCATTCCTGGACATAGAAACAGGATCTTCAACTTCTACTCTGTTTGTATTGGACCTGGGTGTAAAGTTAGGGTTAACTCTGCCACCTGCAAATTTCACCATCGCAGTTGCTACATTTAGCCTGTATTGTAGAAGTCCGAACTTGTCTTTCACTTCGACGCCCTCTTGATTGCAGCAGCGGATGTACATTAACCAGCTGTTGACTATGGCTAGATCCACAAAGTGGTTGAAGGCCCTAACAGTCCATTTACTTGTGCGCATAGCGCTCCGATAGTAGGCTATGAGCCTGTCACAAAAGTCGATGCCTCCCATGCAGGTGTTGTAATTTTTGACCACTGAAGGTTGCGGTACATCTACTTTTCTCTTCTGTATTTTACACCAGCGCTTACAGGTATTCATTGGTGTGCTTCCAGTGCAAGTAGAAAGCATTGTTACGGATTTTGTGTCCTTCCATTTCAACACACTTACATTTCCGTCGTTCCTTACTTTTTCATCGAATTCTCCACGTTGCAGCTGTTTGTCGGTTTTTAATTTCTTAGACACGTCTCCAAACCGGTTGTTCATAAATGTGCCAGTCAAGAAAACATTGTTTTTATTTTCGTTTAAATAATTAGCAAGGTTTAGGCTCGTGAAAAATCTATCTGTGTATAAGACGCAGTTTTCGTCAATCGTGCGGCACAGCAGTTTTACGATTCCTGCTCATAATCAAAGACGCGCCATATCTTCCCAAGGTATTGTGTTTGAACCCACATATATTTCGAAGTCTAGCACTAGACCATCTCTTGCAGCCAGCACAAAATTCTTCAGCCCGAGCGGATTTGGTTTTGAAGGCACGTATTGGCGAAATTCGCACTGCCCAGCAAAAGGAATCATCTGCTCATCAATGGACATGTGCAATAATCGTGGTAAGCTATGGCATTTTTGAAGGATGTCCTCAAGAATTGGTCTTATTTTCCACAGTCTATCTCCGTCAGTACGTACCGCTGTATTGTCTACAAAATGAATATAGTTCCTCAACTCAAAAAACCTGTCTCGCGTCATCGACTCTTTTATAAGGGGTACACAGAGTTCCCTGCTCCAGTAAAGCCGTGCTTGGGGATATTTCAGGCTCCCCATGATAATCTGTATTCCAGTAAATTGTTTTATTTCTATATGATTGGTCTGAACAGATCTCAAATCTCTCAACTGTGTAGAGTACAAATTGGTTTGCTCTGCAGTTAGTTTCCAAAAGTCTTCATTGAGATATTCGAAAAATGAATACAAACAGTTAGCGCTTGAACTACCTTGGCTGAATAGTATGTCTTCATTTATGCCAGGGCCGCGAGGAGTCATTTCTTTGGTCAGCCAGAACTCACGAGTCGGAGGGACAGGTGGTGTGGGAAGGGTAATTCCAGATTTCCTCAAATAACTTTGAAAATTCCTGTTTCTAAACTCAGTACCGTTATCACTTCTCAAAGTTTTAATTCTTTTTGACAACAAATTCTCAACTTTTGCTTTATAGTCTATAAAACTCTGCAAAGCCTCATCTTTGCTTTTCAAAAAATAAACTTGTGTCATGCGACTATGATCATCTACAAAAAATATGAAATACCTTGATCCTCCAAGCGATGTATTCTCCATCGGACCACAGATATCACAGTGTATTACACCCAAAAACTCAGTACTTCTGTTTCCTTCATGAGCAAAAGATAAGCGGCTCTGCTTCCCTTCACAGCACACAATACAGTTTGATTTGTTGATGTTTGCCGTCTCCGATAGCTGAATTCCTTCCACAGCACTATGCATTTTTTTTCATATTGAAACTATTCACGTGTCCCAATCGACGATGCCAAACAACTGGAGACTCAACCACTATCGCCACCATACAATTTGACAGGTTCAATCTATAAACACCATTAACTAGTGGAGCAGTAGCTACTAGAATGTCCTGTTTATTAAATATTTCACATTCCTTGTCTGTGAAACGCACCTTGTTTCCCTGTTTTACAAGTTGGCTGCTAACTGTGGAACACACAAAACCTTTTCAACAATTATTCTGTAATTATTTTCTGTCGTAGACGTAATTATGTTTACATTCCTGCAACATTCCGCGGGAATTTTACTTCGATTAGCAATCATGATTTCCTTTGCAAATCCAGGGTAACAAGTATCCGTAATCCAATCTGAGTTGCTTGTTAAATGTGAACTGGCACCTGAATCCACGTACCAATCTTCTTTGTTAAATGTTCCATTAAAAAATATAGCACTAAACGCATTTGTTGTTTTAGATTTCTTTTCTAAATCTTGAAAATTCTTTGAAGATTCTTTATTATTTGGACATTGTTTAAAATAGTGGCCATATTGTTTACATTTGTAACATTTGGCGTTTTCTTTTCCCTTGACAGATGTAGCTATTTGAGAACTTGCATATCCGCCATCTTTACCGACCATAGACTGTGTTTTTTTTTTTTTTGGCGGCGGGCTACGGATCGGTCACGCCCCGCTAATCCGTCCGGGGCGACGGGAGAAGCGGCGCACGACCCCGTAGACCCGCCCTACAATGTACCTCTCTACGCATTGCGGGTGGGCCACTGGTACGCGTTCTTTTCTTCAGTGGCCCATCCGGTCTACCCTCACGGGTATCCTCTCGGCTCGACGCCCTGCCATCTCGACTAATATTATGTCTCGATGTCAGGGCGTCGTCTTCACGCGGTGGCCTCTCTCCAAGGTTGACCAGACTAATCCCCGGTCCGGTCACCCGCTGCCTCGGCTAGGGCGGCATAAGGCGGAGGTATTCTCGCCTTCGCCGCCCCAGTCGCCGGCGGCGGCGCGAATCCTCGAAGAGGAGATCCTCCCGGATTCGCCCCGCCGCTTCCTTCTGCAAGATGACGCTCTCGCAGAAGGCGGCGACCGCGTCCCAATTGCTCTCACTGTCGACCATCGCTTTCACGACGGCCGGCAGCGAGAGGTCAGCACCGATGGCGGCGACGAGGGCAGAGCGCTGCGAAGCCCAGGTCACGCAGACCTCGAGCGTATGCTGCGCTGTGTCCTCGTCGTCGCCGCACTGCTGGCAGGACGGAGTCGTCTCCCTCCTTGCGACCATGTACAGGTACTTGCCGAAACAACCATGCCCCGACAAGACCTGCACCAGCCGGAAAGAGAGGACTCCGTGCCGCCTCTCCAGCCACTCCATCAGTACGGGCCGGACGGCCTCGATGACACGAATCGAGGCCTCTCCAGCCGCGTCGCCCAACAGGCAAGGACTTCCCGGCGGGCGTCTTCGCGCCAGGTGGCCAATTTGTTAGGCGAAACCTCGCCACCTTCTTCGCGAGTGGAAGACACCCGCCGATATATTCCGGCGAGCATTTCCGCCTCCAAGTCCCAAGGGGGCGTTCCGGCCAATACGCATGCTGACTCGGTCGCCACCGTGCGGTATCCGCGGATAGCCCTGATCGCCATGGCTCTCTGCGGTCGCCGCAGAATAGCCCTAAGGCGGACGGTCAGAGCCCTCGCCCACACGGGTGCGCCGTACAATGCCATTGACCGGACCACCCCCGCGTATAGCCGTCGACTTTCAAAGCTGGGTCCACCCAGATTCGGCATAAGCCGTGAAAGGGCGGACGCCACGCCGACCAGCCGGGGAGCAAGTCTTCGGAAATGCTCCCGGAAGAACCACCGCCCGTCGAGCACCAGGCCCAAATACTTCATATGGACCTGGATACCGATGGGGACGGAGTTGACGACTATCGAGGCGCCGGCGGGTGGCCCCGTCCATAGACTGTGTAGACTTTATTTTTACTGCACGATGATTCGGTTTACTGCGGAAACATCCGAATGCATTGGTAACGTTGGCATCGCTGTTTTCCGGTTCCATGTCCATCAACTTTCTTTTAATGGCATCCTTAGTAATTAACATGCCGGAATGTTCAATGGCCATTATCATAGGCATGTACTTTTCAGATAATCCTGCCAACATGATGGAACCGCTCCATTCGTCGTTGAAGCCAAATCCCGTCCCTTGTAGCTTCTGACTAGCTTCGACAATTTGTGTTACATACGATGTCATTGACGTGCAATTTTCCAATCTAATTGAAATAAGATTCCTTAGGAGACTAATTTTCTCGTGAATCCTGAGTCATCAAACAACATCTTTAGCTTGTCCCACAATTCTTTCGAAGTTCTGACACTTTTTATGTGGACGTAAAGTGCCGCATCAATAGTTAGAATCAACTTAGCTTTAGTCTTGGCATCATCTGCAGTTGCTGGGGCCTGATCAGGCACTGGTTTGATGCACCCAACCATTCCTTCTAATATTAGGAAATTTTCTGCCGCAAAACACCACTCATTAAAGTTCTCGCGTCCTTTTAGTTTCGGTACACTAATTAAATAGTTTGAAGAGGACGCCATGATGGTCACTCACGCACGTTGTCGTTTTTACAAAGTCACGCAAATAAAATATTTTTAATATCACTGTTTGCTAAACTGAATTTCTAAGCTTAATCTCACTGACTATACTAGCAAAGAAAATCTAACTAGTTTTTATGGGATCTGGGTCCATAACCTAAAATAAAAGAACGTTGTCACTGAGACTATAGTCAAGGAACAGGGCAGAATTTATTCAGTAAAAGTATTGTAAGCGACGCAATTTATAAAGATATTACGTAATATAATATCGATGACCTACAATAATATTATTATACAAATTCTTTAACGCGCGGTGTCACGAAGGGGGCGAGGTACCGCAGCGCGCGCGCGCCGCTCGCCTCGAGTCATTACATTTTTATATATACCTACGACCACAAGTTTATTAAATACGAGCCCTTAAGCAATTGTTTTTACTTATAATTATTACAAATTCAAATTCATTTATTATGTATAAGCCCTGTGAGGGCACTTACATATTGTCAGTATTAACATTTTAATTTAATAAACTACCACCAGATCGGAACTAGACCACTACTGAGAAGATCCGGCAAGAAACTCAGCGGGTTTGTCTTTTATTATTTATTTTCATTTTTTTTATATATATAAAAAGAATGGTACATGAAAGAAATAGCTCCAGTGTGATGCCCTTCGAACCTAATAGTTTAAATACAATGTAAAATAGCCAATGGCTGGACCAGATCCCAAAAGCGGCACCCGATCACGAGTTAACTACTAGAGCAGCCATCACTCCCCTCAACCACCTTGAAGGGAAGGGAGGGACCCGCTCGACGCAGCTACCGCAAGACCTTTCAGTGAGCATGACCAATACCATGTATTACTAACACTAACCAAAGTCAAAATTCGTTAGGCAAGACACGCTACGCTTCACAGGTATGCAAGATCATTATAAAAAAAAACATAAAACGAACAGTTTACAAAGACAAGGTAATTTCTGAATGAGGAGCTGCTCATAGCCAGTCTGTACTATCGCTTAGATAATCCGAGATTGTATAATAACCTTTCTTACAGAGTCTGTTCTTGACAGCCCTTTTAAATTTATTCACAGGCATGTCTCGGATATCTTTTGGCAGTTTATTATAGAAGCGTATACATTGCCCCATAAATGACCTATTATTTTTTTTCGAGACGAGTCGTGTGTACAACTAATTTGTCCTTATTCCGACTATTAACACAATGAATGTCACAATATCTTTCAAAATTATTGATATTTCTTTTTACATACAATACGTTTTCGTAAATATATTGCGATACAACAGTCAGAATATTTACTTCTTTAAATTTTTCTCGAAGTGAAACTCTTGAGCTTAGTTTATTAATTGCGCGGACAGCCCTTTTTTGGAGAACTAAGACACTACTCAGATCCGCGGAGCATCCCCACAGTAATATGCCGTATGACATAAGACTGAAAATAAGCGAAATAAACTATTCTAGCCGTTTCAATATCGGTCAATACTCGAATTTTTTTGACCGCATAAGCCGCTGAGCTAAGCCTGCTCGACAATTTATCAATATGAAGGCTCCATTGCAGTCTAGCATCTATAGTAATAAATACTAGTCCTGTACTTATTACTTATATAAACTGTCAATGTTGAAGATAATAAATACTTTTCAAGATATTGAATAATCTTTGGCGCCATCAACCGTCATTGGCTTTCACCCTTCACCGTTGCTACACCTTCTGAGTCTTACCATCGCCTTCAATCTGGTCCATCGAGCCGCATCTGAAATGTTTAGCACACCACCCAAAAAGCAAACGATGGTTAAGACACGTAGAACAAAGCGCCAAGAGGATTTGAAGAGTGAAGCCACAATTGCGTCACAAGTACCACCAGAGCAGGAGCCTACCACAAGTGTTACAAGTGATAGCAAAATAGAACCAAAGGCTGAAAGTATAAAACAACCTTCTTCGCGCAAAACAGGCACGTCGGCGTCTTCGATGACAGCACAAAAGAAAAGACCAGAATTAGAAATAGCTAAGCAAAAGGCTTGTATACAAATGGAATTACTAGACAAACAGCTAGCAGCAGATCTAGCAGCCGTAGATGAAAAATACAGTCCATAAGCATCGCAATGTGACAGCCAAGGTGACGGCAAGGACATCGAGGAGTGGCTCGAGCGTAGTCAACATGAACTGGAGAGGCAAAGGGCCAACGAGAATGGATCTTCAAAAGGCCCAGTGCTTCCATCGTCGTATAACGACGGTGCTAACGGTCCAGTGCAGCAGTTGACGAACGCACTAAAGGAATTAGTAGCCACCCATACGACTACTAGCCACGATACGAGATTACTCAGTCGCCTCAGCACACCAAGAGAACTCCCAATATTCTCTGGTGACCCTATGGAATGGCTGTCGTTCAAACACGCGATCGAAGAGTCAACCAATATCTGCAGCTACAGCGAGAAAGAAAACCTTTGGCGTCTACGAAAATGCCTCCGCGGTCCCGCTAAGGAAGCTGTATCAGCCCTCTTGATCAGCACTACGTCGACAAAGGCCATAATATCCACGCTGGAATTATTATTCGGCAACCCGGATATAATAATATCAAAAATATTTAATGATTTGAAGAAGTTACACCCATTGCCGCAGGAATATGGAAAGGAAATAGTAATGTCCTCAGATAAAATTAAAAATTACGTCGAATGTGTACGTGAACTAAAACGGCAGGAGTACCTGCAGGGTGTCAGCTTAGTTAACATTGTACTTAATAAACTACCAACAGTATTAGTGTCCAAGTGGGTAGATTACAGCTACCCGCTAATAATCGAAGGAAGAAAATTTAAATTAGAAATACATACATACATACACATACATATCATCACGCCATATCCCTTGCAGGGTAGGCAGAGAGAACAGAGTGCCAGAGAACTCTATCTTTGCATACTTCACTCGCTTCCTCAACATTCATAATTCTCTTCATACATGCTCGCCGGTTTCAGAGACTCTTGACTCCACCTTCCTTCAGTACATGACCGATCTGGTCTAGGTAGGTGAGTCTCGGTCTCCCCCGGTACCTACATCCTTCCACTTTCGCATTGTATATCTTCTTAATCAGACGTTCGTTCGGCATTCTTTCCACATGTCCGAACCATCGGAGCATTCCCTTTCGCATCTTTACACCAATACTCTATTTCATACCTACTCGCTCTCTTACGTCGTCGTTACGAATGCGGTCGGTCAGCCTAACTCCACAGATTTTCCGCAGAGATCGCATTTCGACCGCATTAATTTTACTTTGTTGTTGTTGTTACTTTGTTTTTGAAAGATGAGATGAGAGAAAGAGTTTTTGATGATGCGAGTAGGTATGAAATAGAGTATTGGTGTAAAGATGCGAAAGGGAATGCTCCGATGGTTCGGACATGTGGAAAGAATGCCGAACGAACGTCTGATTAAGAAGATATACAATGCGAAAGTGGAAGGATGTAGGTACCGGGGGAGACCGAGACTCACCTACCTAGACCAGATCGGTCATGTACTGAAGGAAGGTGGAGTGAAGAGTCTCCGAAACCGGCGAGCGTGTATGAAAAGAACTATGAATGTTGAGGAAGCGAGTGAAGTATGCAAGGATAGAGTTCTCTGGCACTCTGTTCTCTCTGCCTACCCTGAAAGGGATATGGCATGATGATATGTATGTGTATGTATGTAGAAAACGTGATGCCATTATCCCGAAAACGTTGTCAACAGTGCGCCTGGCGCGAGATAATCTGTAATTCAGGATTTTTCTTTTTCGCGATGTTAAATCTGCCTGCCGAAACAGTTTCATCATATCGGGGCGTAATGGGAACGCGTCATCTGCCACAAATACATATGGTAAGTTTCGGTTACTTCCTGTTAACAATTCACTCCTTGGAATATGCAAATCACTATTTTCAAATTTTTTAAAAAAAATGTGTTTTGTAGAACTCCTCCATTGGATATTCTACCATTCATGCCAATGTCAATGTACACAAATTGGTATTTTGCATTAACAATTGCCATAAGAACCACACTATGTTGCCCTTTATAATTATAAAAATACGATTCACTATTAGCCAGTGGAACAATCGCTATGTGCTTTCCAACTATGGCACCAAGATAATGAGGAAAGTTCCATCGTTCTTCATACATCTTTGCTATTTCTTTTCACTTTTCTTCAGATGTAGGAAACTGGAATATAAAAAACAGATTTATCATTTATACAATAAGTAGCTATTTTTTATGTGAAATATCTACAGCGGCGGGACACAAACATGTATCAAAATTATTTGTTTTCAGAGAGACATCACTGAAGATTCTTCAAATGCCGATGATGATGATATTCATCCAACATCTTATCTACCGACAACAACGAGGCCCGATCGACATCGTCAAATAATAATTCTTCTCGCCCACCAAAACCTTGTAAAACAAAAA
Source organism: Lymantria monacha (assembly GCA_905163515.2). Classification (NCBI taxonomy): domain Eukaryota; kingdom Metazoa; phylum Arthropoda; class Insecta; order Lepidoptera; family Erebidae; genus Lymantria; species Lymantria monacha. Next base: position 6,049,904 of record LR991102.1, read on the forward strand.
GAAAAGATGAAAGCATAGCAAATGAAGTATTGGAATCGGTACGAGATCACTTTAAGCGTCCTCGCCAAATTGTAACAGAAGATAGGTGCGATGTGAGAATAACAGCGTTGTGGTATCACTTTTTGCAGTAGATACCACAATATTATGCTGAGCAGTGTCCTTTTCCTCATTTGTGGAGGGGACGCCACTCTTTTTTTTTATTTTTATTTTATATTTTTAAGTAGTTTAAGCTTGTAATGTGTCCTTTCCATGAGTGAAGAAATAAATACTCTTTCTTTCTTTCATGTTATTGGCAAAAATGTGGCTATGAAATTGAGGGCTTTAGATGCGAAACAAATAATAGGCGCAGAAAACCTTATTAATGATTTACTTTTTGAAGAAATAGGACATCTCACTCCCGAGCACGCCTATATTAACATGAGATATTTTGAAACAAAATCAACGAAGCTATGTGCCTGCTCAGCAATATCGACAACATGTATATCAATCCTCTCCTACTTCCATTGGGCATACACCCCTGTAAATTTTGTTTCTTCCGAAAGTCCTAGCCCACCCTGCCTTCCATTTCCCATCAGTCAAAATTCAGAGTATCTTTCTCAATCATTTCAAACTAGCCATCTACTCAACAGTTCCCAAGGCAATCCCTACTCAATACAAATGCGAGCACCTACAATTCCGGGAAATCAGCCCGGTGAAACAGAGGTAGTTTTATCGATTCTAGATTCGGCAGCGACATTCCTTAATAATTTCAATGTTGATAATGAATAATTTATACGTGACAGTTTTGTAAAGTACAAAACTGTAACTGTAACTGTATAATTAAAATCGTATTTTTTCAATCGTATTGTTTGACATAGATAGGTACATAGGAATAATTTACACGTGACAGTTTTGTAAAGTACAAAACTGTAACTGTAACTGTATAATTAAAATCGTATTTTTTCAATCGTTGTTTTTTGACATAGATAGGTACACTATTACTAATTGGAGTTATATTGATACGATGTCAAACGAAGTACTTTTGATTCAGATTGAGCTATACGAGAGATTACCGAAAGCTGAAATAAATTACAAAAAGACCCCAAGAGATAAGTTAAAACTAGATTATGTCGAAACTAGGCTACAGTCTAGAGGAGTTATGGAAAGACTTTAAAGAAGGTCATAGACAACTTATAATACTTGGAGGTTAAACTAAAAAAGATACGATTTGTTACTTTATGAAGATTCACGATTTCTGTTATATATATATATATATACATATATATATATATATATATATATATATACATATATATATATACATATATATATATATACATATACATATATATATATATATATATATATATATATATATATATATATATATATATATATATATATATATATATTATATATATATATATATATATATATATATATATATATATATATATTTTTATATATATAGTAGTACGACGACGTAGCGTAATAACCCTTAATAAGGTCAGGGGAAATAATTTCCCACCAAGACTACTTTATGAAATGTGTTATTTTTACATGACAGATAGCCCATAGAATGAACGCAACATAAATATCGTATTTTGTATAAAATTTTAAATTTCTTAACTGGCAATACTTTTCTAAATATACTTACCTTGTGCTCTTATGACATCGTCAAAGTGCAGTGACGTGATATTTGACAAAAGAGCGGTTGATTTTCGGTTAGTGCTGTGTAAAAAAATTCAATTTGTTCTACAAAAAATCCCGTAAGTAGATTATTTTTATATATTATGTAACGTAACTATTTTAGCAGTGTCCTTTGTTGCTTTTAAGCGTATAATATAGATCCACAACCTCAAAATCTTCGATTTAAGAAGTGGGAAAATAATTCCTTTTGCCCGTATGCATCTTATGATTTTGTTTAAAATTATATATATATATATATATATATAAGTTGTTACTTTAGAGTTAATACCCAATAAAACGAGTAAATTTCTATAAATATAAAGCATCTACTAGTGTTGGTAGTATTTTTCCTCATAGTAAACACCTAATATCTGATAAATCACCAAATGTTCTAAGTAATTTCTATTATTTCAGGTCTTCAAGACCGTCATATGGGGACGATGCAATTAGTTATGTACAACTAAAACGGGAAGGAAGTATCTGTACAGTAAAATGCAAGATTTGCCCAGAGCATAAAGTCCATGCAAAACTATATGCTGTTACATTGATGGTTGATGAAGATGAAGAAAATATAATATCAATTGAATGCTATGATTGTGTTGCTGCTCAGGGTGGATGTAAGCTTGCCATAGCGCTGCTTATGTGGGTCCATAGATGAAGTGAAGAACTTTCATGCACAGAAGTTCAATGTTACTGGCGAAAATCAAAGCTGTCAAGAGTTGGCACTACCTTGAAATTTATATCTGCAAAAGATCTATCTAAAAGTAGCCCTATAGTGCCTTCTAACACTACAGTTATTGAAAAATTTTTAAAAGAGAAATCTTGACCACTGCGAACTAATTAAATATCAAAAAGATTATAGTTGTAATGAACTACCGAGCGTCTCAATGCATCAACTTGTGCTTAAATATAAAGAAGTGTTGTGACTTATTTTTAAGTAAATTGAATTTGACAGTTGATCTTATTAAAAAAATTGAAACCGAAACCAGGGGCCAGTTAAAAAATTATCTTTGGTATGAACTGAGGTACGGCAGGGTAACAGCTTCTAGAGCTTATGAGGTGAGTCGATGCCACACCAATGATGGGACTCTAATTTCAACTATCATGGGAGGGAAGATACCAGAGACCAGCAATGAAACGGAGTAAATATTTAGAAAATGAAGTGCGAGAAATAGTTAGCAAGAAACTAAGGGAAAAAATCAAGAATAGTGGACTGTTCATATCTCAAAAACATCCAATGTTAGCAGGTTCCCCTGATGGAATATGTCATGATAGCATTGTGAAAATAAAATTCCCTATAAATGACAAGACTTATTTTAATTATATAAAAAATGGACAACCCAGCAAGAAATGCTTTGCTCAAATTCAAATGTACCCAAGTGGTCTAAATAAGTGTTACTTTTGCGTTGCAGACCCAAATTTTACTGACAATAAAAATGTTGAAATTTTATGTATAACTTTTGATGAACAATTTATGTCAGGCTTTCTTGAAAATATTATAAAATTTTGGAAAACCCATGTATATCCATTGTTATATGAAAGTATACAATAGAAAATAAAAATGCAAAAATTTCATTTGTGTTTTATTTAATAAGAGAATCTTGTATATTAATCAAACCACAAGCTATAGTTATAACATCATCAAGAACTTTAACCAAACTTAAATTAAGACAGGCATGTGGTTTTAACATGTTGAATTCACGTAACCGTCTTATCACCCGCTCAACGTGAATTCTTAAGCGAGCTATTTGTTTAGTTTCTTTAGCTTCAGCTTTAGTAAACTTACTTCCAGATATAACACTCGGAGGCCGTACTAAAAACACACCCATTTTTCTTAAATATACTTCCACATGTTTAAATCCTCTATCTGCCATGACCCACATATTGAGTTGCAAACATTGTGAGAAATCAGAAGTTTCAACAATGCATGTGTCTGTTATACGGCCTCCATAACCATTTGAAATATAATTTACCAAACCGTTAGGTGTACATGATATAAGGTACTTAATAGTATTGGCTTTCTTGTAATCAGACCAGGAAAGAGCTTGATTTAAAGCCTTTGAAGGCTTTTGTACTTCAATCTCTAAACAATCTATAATACAAGTTCAAACATTATGGTATTTATGCCTAAAAGCCATAGGTAATTTTTTTTTATTAATTCCTTATCTAATGATACAAATAAAAGGGCGTATCACACTTGCTATAATAGGTATGTTTTTAAAAAAAATTTTGCTTGGATAAGTTTTATCAATGTCAAAGTCATCAGCTAGTTCACGGAATGAACTATTTAATCTAATCTTTTTTAGACATAGTAAAATATGATTACATGGTATATTTGTCTGTTCTTGAATTAATTTAACTAAATAATAACAATTTATAGGAATGCCAATATAAGAACGGTTTTTTTTTTAAATTTTAATTAAGGTACACTCTAAAGCTTTTAAATTTTCTCTCCTTTTGTCATCCTCAATCATCTCACTAAAGTCTGATGTGGACTCTATTTGAAAAGATTTTACAGATGATGATTCTGTGTGAGTTACAGAGAGAGTATAAGAAGAATCACTATCTGATTGTTCTTTTTTTAAACTATTTTACTTAAATATGGTCTTGATGGGCTTCTATTCACACCATAATGCTTGATTTTAAATGGTGATGTAGAGATAGAATGTAGAATTGGCTTCAAAGGTGATGTCATCTGATTCTACTATACTGAATTCTGTTTGGTTAGCTTTACTTCTGAATGTTTTACATATGTGTACTTGAATGGATTTATCCAACACTCTTGTTGTTAATTGGGAAATTTCTTCTACATTCTGCTGAACTGTAAAACAAATGTTTTTGGTATATAAGTGCAATGAACACAAATAAGAGATTACTAGGTCACAGAAAAATCTATGTAGTTTTGAGTATACCAGCGATGTATCTATGTAATAATATTGAGAATAAAATTAACTTTTCATTACTATATTCTAATAAATAAGTTAGTAAATATATACCTGAACTATCAGATGCAATTTCTTCAGAACAACAATTGTTCTGTAACTAAACTTTTTTCTTCAAATTCCCTTTTACACTCTTCAGAAACCATCATCCTTCGTTTTTTAGCTATAAAGGGTCGCTCTGTTGCGTCAGATATACGTGTTCTCCTGTCTGGTTGGCATAAAAATTTATGGGGCATACACCCTGGTTTCATACGTACTTGTGATACTGACCCCATCACATAATACTGCATATAATTTTCTATATCATTTGACAACTGAAAAAGTAAACAATTAAAATTGATAATAAGAATGAAGACCAAAACAAACATAATTTCAAAAATATCGTTATATCCATATATTGCAACTATTTCACGCTAAACAAACATTTTATGTTTAGAACTTATCAATATATGACAAAATACTCACATCAAAGTGATCTTCACAGAAATAAAGTGGTGAATTTGTGACGACGTCGTTTAGATTTCGCCGTGCGAGCTTTAACCACTTAACTCTCATTATTTTCTTGTTAGGAACATGTACAAATACTTTGTTGGGAGTTTTTATTGATGTATTTTTGCACTGAGGTACTGCACACCACTTATAAACTTTGGAATTCATTTTTAACACAAGATTTAATTTAATGTTTTGCTTAGTTGCTTACTTTCTTCGCTACACATAGACACAAGGAAAGGACGTGTTTACTTTAACGTGACGTCACAGTCGACGCCATGACACCTGCGAGCTGTTTTTTGGGGAAATTTAAAAAATATTAGAAAAATTGTTTTAAACTTCTTTAAACATAAATTGATTACCGAAATAAAGGATTTTTCGTAAATAGTAAGTGTGTACCCACGTTACGGCAAAGGATTTCAAAATCTTTCGTCACGCCTATTTTGATCTTTTTCACAACTACTTCTTTGTTCGCATCTGGCTCAATTTCTCTCAATTTTTTCTATGAATAATTTATAAGCAACTTCTTTTTTATCTCAATTATGGTAATTTTTGTTTTTAATTTGCCTAAGACGGATGATTTCTATAAATTTCGATAAAATCTTCAGAGATTTTTTTAGTTGAATTTGGTGGCGCCATTTTCAATTGGTGTATTACGTGGCATTCGTGGCAATACAATGCGAGCGACGAGACAACCGTCCGAAAGAAATACTAGAAAACAACTGACGCGACCTGCGCAGGCGACCGGAGTACACGCACAGGTACACCGTACGGTGTCACTCGAAAGAATTGATTTTCGATCTTGCGCCGGTCGCCTGCGCAGGCTCAAAAAACTGCACAGGTCTATTCCCACACACATTCCGGTCTACCTGCGCAGGCTACCTGCACAGGTGGACCTTTCCGATGGACCGTAGCATGTATGGCAGCTTTAATATGTCGACATTTGTGTGAGTTATATGTAAGATAAATTATTTGATATGATTTTTTATTGTACACTGTAACATGTAACTGTTTTATGTCCCCAATAAATAAAATAAAATGTTGATAAAATGTAGCCGGTGCAGACAATGTCTGTGTTTTGTGTGCTTTTACGAGGCTACCGCCAGCTAACGATTCGAGTGAGAATTTCTCTAGTACATTTACCCATCCAACTTTGACCCTTAATATCTTTTTAACGAGGGCCCAGTTGACCTTAATATCTGGTAGTTGTGATACCCTCGGGCCCCTCTACCACCCCACCAAACATCATGAAAATCCCCGACTCACACGTCTGAGGGTCTCCTTGTTAGTCGTTTTTATGTTATGTACCATAACCATTTTGTTATTGTAAAATTTGACCTTCCCTTCATACTTTTTTCAGGCTTAGGACTGGCTAAATAGAGATTATAAAAAGACGTATTATCTCTTTATTGAGGCGTATTTAGAAGATCAACTGATTCTATGTACAATCATTTTTATATTTTTTTTATTTTGTTTTGGTTTTATGTTCAATATTTACAATTTAATTATTTTAATTTAAAACCCATTGAATCTCTCCTTCGGCGTATTTATATTCAGGAACATAATCTGTTCTACCTTGCTGGTAGAGTCTCGTGCGTGTTTCATTTATTATCGATCCTGTCTTCGAAAACATTCGTTTACAAGGAACGGATGTAGCTACTATGTTACAACGGGTCATACATAATGTTTTTAAATTTGAGTAAACATGTTGGAGTTTTCTCCACCATTCTAGAGGGCATGTTAAATTTCCCCTTTGATCCTTCCTTGGCAGTAGCTCGTCAGATAAATACATATCCACCTCTTTAATTGTCCGCGATACATGTGTATCTGTAGCAGCACTTGATGCTACTATATTATAAAAAATGTTCCAAGGACTTAAATCATTAGTATTGTTGTCGTGATATGCTGGATCTTTGGTGAATTTGGCATCAATAGGCACTGTGGTGCAGTCCTTTTCAGCAATTAAAGCGGCTACTAGTTTTCGCACCGCCTCTTTTGTTTCTATCGCCTCCGATTGGTCTGAAAATCCTTTCATTTTAAAACGGATATTCATGAAAATGTCCAAACCAAATCGTTCTTCTAATCCCGTTTTTAATAATACCACTGTGTCACGTGAATCGTTCACTAAACCTTGTCTATCTAAAAGCCTTTGACATACTTCTTTAAGGCAACGCGTCACTATTATGATGGAACTACCCATTGTGTATTTTCGCCACTCATTGAAGCAGTAATTACTTCAAAAGGCTACAGAATCTGATAAAGCTATTTCAGCCAATCATCCGGGGTGATAACAAACAAACCTCGACAACAAACGAACCTCGATAATCGAATGACATCTTTTAGCTCTACAAAACGTTTAATCATAAAATAGGTTGAATTTACCTAGTTTCGACAGATTGGCTCAGTCGCTTTAGTTCTTGACCTTGTTGCACCTGATATTTTTGCAATTGCTTTGAAGACAAAGTGTTTTTTTTAAACATGCACTACAATTCTCTTTATTTCGTCAATAAGGGATTTTGTAACATGAAGCGCGTGTTCATTAATTAAATTGAGACTGTATGCGTAACAACCAAAATATTTCCCGCCCATGATTTTCTTAACCACCTTGACAATTTTCGCGGCATTGTTGGTGATCAGAAAATTGAATTTTTGTTGTCATTGAAATTTACCGACTAAATCACTCAACCCTTTTTTTTTCCCCGCAAGGTGGACCATGTATGTGGTCGCGCCCCGACAAATCGGTCCGGGGCGACAGAAGAGGCGGCGCGCAATCCCATGGACTCACCCTGCAAGCACCTCTCTTCGCCGTGCGAGCGGGCCACCGGTACCCGATCTTTGTCTTCGGTGGCCGGCCCGGCGGTTTACCCTTGCGGGTTCCTCTCATGCCGATGCCCCGACAGCTTTCGCCGTCGAGGCGTCGCCCTCACGCGGTGGGCTCACGTCGGGTGACCGGACACGGTCCGATCACCCGAAGCCTCGGTTAGGGCAGCATCAGGCGCAGATATTTGTGCCTGCGCCGCCCCGGCCACTGACGGCGGCCCGGGTCACGGGAATCCTCCCGGACTCGTTCCGCCGCCTCCTTCTGCGAGATGACAGCCTCGCAGAAGGCGGCGACCGCGTCCCAGTTCCTGACGCTGTGGACCATCGCTTTCGCGACAGTCGGCAACTGACCTGAGGTCGGTACCCAAAACAGCGACGAGGTCACGGCGCTGCCCGTCCCAGCTCGGACATACCTCGAGCGTACCCCTGCAGCTATGTTATCAGCTGTCAGCTGCTGTGCCCGGGAATTAGCAGCATCCCAACAGCACTGTTTTTAATTCTAAGTTTTCAAGGAGGTAGTGGCCAGTGAGAGCAATATAACTCTCTGTTTTTAAAGATGTCCACATGTCGGCAATGAGGCATATACTTTGGACATTATTTAGCAATTTAATTTTTATTGCATTATAACAAAATTTAATGTATGCCTCTTGTATTATGGAGTTGATCAATGTCTTCCGTGTAGGCAGCTGGTACCCTGGTACTCACCTGCAGAATTTTCTGAATGCTCTTTCTTGTACAATCGAAAAAGGATGAACACTATCCGTGCACAAATCAAGCAAATCTAAATTTATTTGCTTTTTGTTCGACACTAATTTTCTTATATAAGTGTTCATTATCTTTTGTCGCTTATAGGTTTACAGTATCAGCGCCGGTAGAAAATGTTGCCATAGATCCGCTTGGCACTGCTATGCCAACGCTGGAATTCACCTCTGATAATTGCGACAGCTAAATTAGGTACAGAGCCAGACCGAGTCTGTAATTGCGAACTTTGCGACAGCAATGATGTATAAACAACAACATGCTAACGTTTTAAATGGCTTTTTAAATATGCCGTAGTATACTTATACGCCAATTTATCTTTTCATAGGTTACAAATCGCTTTTCCACTAGAAATATCCTTTTCAAAGCTATGTTACAGTTCACTTGTATTTCATCCTACCATTATACTTAGCTGCACTTAAAAGTTAACTTAATATTGATAGGTCCGGTTAGCTAAGTAGGTAGGTACCTTAATTCTCTAAAACAACAAGAAAGTTCTAAACGTTTTTATATTATTTACTATTAGTTTACACTATTCACAATAATTAAATATTCGTATGTACAAAATAAACTATCATTTACACTCGTAAACATTCAATCAAACTTTTGACTAAAAAGTTACACTAGGGACGTCAATATAAAATTAAATATAATGTTATGTTCAACGCAAAATCAGCTGCACAAAATGCCTAGTTTTTAAACAAGTGCCGACTTACTTCGTCATCGCACTGACGTCCAATACTTATTATCTACTCATATTCTCTCTCTAAATTTAAGGTTTAATTTTGTTTGTATGGACTGATATTTCAACAGACCGTCGTTGAAACGACAGTCCATGCAAACAAAATTAAACCTTAAATCTAGAGCGTATGAGTTGATAATAGGGTATGTTGATCCCTATAGACGTAGACTGGCCGTTGACCATTGAACGTATTATCCGACCATGTTCACATGTCGTCGTCGCGTTGAGTCTCTATGAATATTATGTAGATTGCAAATTAGCCGTTCTATCCGTCCACAGATTGGACTAGTCCGTTCATCGCATTCATTTATTGATTGTTAACGGTCGAATTAACGGGTTCGTTCATTCTACGCTCATCGCTATCTAATTTCTTTTGCCTATCCGAACAGACGCTATCATTGTGTGAATGTGCTGTAATATCAAGTACATTGTAATGTAAAACAAAAATATTCACTTATTCAATCCAAAACCATGATCAATGCCATAAAATTGATGAGATATAGGAAAACGGTGATGGAAAGTTTATTTAATAAAGTACAAGCATCAACAAACTACACCTTACAGCAATTTAAAAATGTAAGTACAGTTATTATGGCACTAGGGAATGCAATCCCGTCTCGAGATCATAAATTCGAGATCCCGCGGGATTAGAAACATCAATCCCGCATGATCCTAAAATTTTCAGGATCTCGTCTATTTTAAACTAAAATTCACATGACTGAATTCGATGAAAACTGCTTGTTTGTGAGTGGAAGGTTAATTAATAATTATAACAAAATATTATTTGAAAGAAAACAAAAGCCTTTATTCTTTAATAATACTAACTAAATAATTAACAGTTTTACTAACATGAACATAGTCAAAACTAATATAACAACAAACAAAATGTATCAAGAGTGCTATCTGCTAACCGGCATCTAATGTCCGTTGCAATGTACCCAGCTGCTGAGAATGCCCTCTCCGACACTTGACACTAGTTGGCAACAGCGTGACTAAGCAATTATATATAATATACATACTTACATATCATCACGCCATATCCCTTGCAGGGTAGGCAGAGAGAACAGAGTGCCAGAGAACCCTATCCTTGCATACTTCACTCGCTTCCTCAACATTCATAATTCTCTTCATACACGCTCGCCGATTTCGGAGACTCTTGACTCCACCTTCCTTCAGTACATGACCGATCTGGTCTAGGTAGGTTAGTCTCGGTCTCCCCCGGTACCTACATCCTTCCACTTTCGCATTGTATATCTTCTTAACCAGACGTTCGTTCGGTATTCTTTCCTCATGTCCGAACCATCGGAGCATTCCCTTTCACATCTTTACACCAATACTCTTTTTCATACCTACTCGCTCTCTTACGTCGTCGTTACGAATGCGATCGATCAGCCTAACTCCACAGATTTTCCGTAGAGATCGCATTTTGACCGCATTAATTTTACTTTCATACTCTTTTCTGCATACCCAACTCTCGATTCTATACAGTTATGTTGGGACAAGCACTGCGTTATGTACACGTGCCTTCTGGCTGAGGTGGTGGCTACCGAGAAGTTGCCCCAACGCTCCATTCACTTTATTGCCCGCATTCACTCTTCGCACTATATCAGTGGTACCACTGATATAATTATATATATAAACTGCAAAAATTGCCCCCTTGTTCTTCCACATTGAAATAAATCCATTTTTTTTTTATTACTGACTAATTTATCTAAGCTTGTGGATACACATGTGAAAGGACTTTTAAACGCACGCAAAGTTTCTTCTAATACCTCTTGAAGTGATGTATTAGTTTGTGTAGCAATAGCACTTAAATTCAAATCCTCTGCAATCATAGAAAGTGGCAATTCATCTTTGTTTAATGCTGTCGTATTAATCTCTACTTCGTGTTGGTCTTTACGATATAATCGTGTGATTATATTTTCCTTTCGAATCATGAAACGCATCGTATGTTCTGCACTAACTAAATCAGTATCTCGACGGCATAGTACCTCAACAGCCAATTACACTGGCTGAAATGTATTTTCCAAATCGATAAGGACAGCATGTTCTTCATCCATGAAAAAATAGTCCGAATTGGAACTGAGTGATAGGTCAACTGGGGTCTCAGCTAGACATTGTTTTACTCTATTGTATGTAGGGGAAGGGTGTCCTCGTTGTCACAAGTACTAGTTGTCACAACTGTAATATTTTAAAAAGTAAAAAAATTAAGGATCATGGACCTTGACATTTCCGAACGCATCCCATTGCTGCCAACATTAGAAGGAGTCATGGCCGCCTGACTCCTTTTTTTTTTTTTTTTGTTTTTTTTTTGTTTACGCTGTGGAAATGCTTTTACGCACTATCACCCGCCAGTGACAGACGGGGGGGTGTGTGGGACTCGCCGGCCATAGATAGTTGGCGGCCGGAATACCCACTAAAACCAGCAGCGGTCCCTTCCGCGCTTTAACGGGATGCCGGAGAGATCGTCTAATGACATTCTATCCCCGACACCCCTACGCTTGGCCATGTGGCCACGACCAGTCAGCTGTCAAGGCGGTGGGAGGAGGTGCGCGTAGCGGCTCCTCCCTCTCCCTGGTCGCCGCCGGCGGAGCGAGTTCGCAGACGCGAGTGCTTCGCGTTCTCGCTCCGCGGCCTCCTTTGCAGAGATGACTTCCTCGCAAAAGGAGGCCATCGACGTCCAGTGCCTGTCGCTGTCAAGCATCTTGTTGATGACGGTTGACAACGACAGGTCCGCTCCAATGACCGCCGACAGGTCGCGGCGCTGAGGCCCCCAGGCGGGACATACCTCCAGGGTGTGACGCGCGTCATCGATTTGCGCGCCACACTCATGGCATCCAGGGGCCTCTTCACGTCCAATTCGGTGCAGGTACTTACCGAAGACCCCGTGTCCGGTAAGTACCTGCGTCAGCCTGAAGGACAGGTTGCCGTGCCTTCGTGTTGTCCAGCGGTGAAGGTGGGGCGCTACCGCCTCAACGGTCCCTCGTCCTGCTACGGGGGACTCTAGTTCCTCCCTCCACCGCTGGACTAGTGCCCTTTGAGCCGCTTCTTTCGGCCTGCTCAGTCCCCTCGTGGTGATGCGTTCACCATTTGCCCGCGGCGCAGCGCAGAACTGGTAGGCTTCCGCCTGAGCCCTAGCCTGAAGTGACCAGGGCGGATCGCCCGCCAACAATGTAGCTGCAGTCTAGGACACCGTACAGTACCCCCGTATTGTCCTCACCGCCATGGCCCTCTGCGCCTTGTGTAGTAAGGCTTTATTGGAGGCGGTGAGTGACTGCGACCAGATCGGGGCACCATACAGCGCCATAGACCGCAAGATACCGGCATAAAGCCGCCGGCAGGACGATCCGGGACCTCCAGTATTGGGCAGAAGCCTACCCAGCGCCGCGGCCGACTTTGAAAGCCTAGGGACGAGCTGGGCAAAATGCGGCCCAAAATTCCACTTACTGTCTAGGTGCAGACCCAGGTACTTCATCCGGGTCTGCACCGGCACGACAACCCCAGACACACTAAGTTGTGGCCCTCGGGGAAGACCTTGGCTGGGACCATAAAATAGGAGCGCCTCTGTCTTCTCCAATGAGACCCTCAGGCCCAACTTGCCAATCCGGTCAACAACGAGCGCTACTCCGACTCTTGCCAGTCGGGCGGCGCTGCGGAAGTCAGCCCCCCTCACCGTGATGAGGGTGTCATCTGCGTAACAAATAATCCCCATCCCGGGGAGAAGCTGGCCCCGCAACATCCAATCAAATCCGACATTCCACAAAGTCGGACCAAGGACCGAACCCTGTGGAACGCCGCATTCTACCCTATGACGATGCATGCTTCCGTTGTCCCCCTCCCAGAGCACGTGCCTTCCCTCGAGGTACGCCTCCAACAGCCTCCGGAGATACAGAGGCACCCCATGATATCGGAGCGCCTCCTTTAAAGTCTCGTGTGGGAGACTAGTGAAGGCGTTTTTAATATCAAGCGAGACTGCCAGGACTACATCCTTTTTTGCCACCGCTTCGGTAGCCAGGGTCTTCAGGGCGGCCAAAGCGTCGATCGTTGACCGGCCGCACCTGAACCCGAACTGATTTGCCGACAGTCCCGGCCCGATAGCCTCGAGGTGCCGGACAAGACGGTCCGCAAGCACCTTTTCGAATAATTTTGCCGTCTCGTCCAGCAGCACTAGTGGTCTGTATGCAGAAGGAGAGTCGATTGGGCGACCCTCCTTCCGCAGTAAACAAAGCCTTCCGCTCTTCCATTGTTCCGGGAACTGCCCGGACCTCAAACATTCATTGAGCAGTTCCCGGAGTACATCCATGAAGTATTCTGCGACGGCGCCGAGTACGAGTCCCGGGACACCGTCCGGGCCAGGCGCTTTCCTTTTCCCTTTTAGTCGGGAGAGGGCCACTTCCAATTCATCGTCGGTGATGGGGGGAATAGGTGTTTCCTCTTCCACCACCGACCGAGGAGCCATCCTGGGGATGGCCGCCTGACTCCTGCGTCGACGTGTGTTGTAAAAAATATCCTTGTTGAGTAAATTTTGGTTTGAGGTAAGTTATTGACTCTATTCATTTATACATTACAGAGTTTCTCATATATTTTGAACAGAAAAACAGTCAAATTTAATGTAACAATGGCTAATATTATCATTTTTTACTTTTAGAGGTTATTTCTGTAATAATGTATTTTTTAATGCCTAGTACATATTGTCTCATAAATGTTGGGGCTTGTTGTCACTGTGACAACTAACCCCAGTAAGGATTATAACCTTTTAACAACCATTACATTTTTGTTTCATGTAGTTAAGATGCCCAGAAATAGAAAAAGACTCACTGATCGCGGTCGGACGAGTGCAGTCATGATGCAAGTGGTGAGTGCCGTGGGAGCTGGCAATTCCATAAGAAGTGTTACCAAAGATTTTAATATTAACCCTTAAAGTGACATTGTATAGTATAATATACGTCTAACTTTAAAAAAATATTATCCATTTTCATTCCATTTTATCTGTAATATTTCATCATAAATCAAATTTCTGAACGTTTTTTCTTAAGTCAATATGACAATACTTTTTTAAACTATGGTAAATTTAAATCAGGACTTTTGACGGGAATTTGAAAACGTCATGTGGTGCTCTTGTATTATATTCGATATCTTTGTGTTTTAACGTGTTATGTTAGATAATTTTGATGGCATTTTATGTAATGTGATGTGCGGAAATACTGGGATGTAGTGAATATCATATAAAAGTGCTTTACAACGTTTTCGTTTTCCATCAAAATTCCCACAAGATACCATTAACAGTGTGGCCATTGCACTGTTAATGGTGACAATTTGACTTAGACAACGACTGACTTGAAAGACTAAAAACGTGAAAATATTTATAACTTGACACTGGCACCAATAGCTCGTATATGTAGCTGATTGCCAATACATAAGAAGAAGAAGAAGAAGAAATTTAAATCAGTTGTGAAAATTAACGAACGAGTCGCTACCCGATATTATTATCAAGGTGAGTTCTGCTTATTTTCGTGTCTTTATTGCTAATTATGCATTAAAAATGCATAAAATGTAAAGGTGAAATGTTATTCTAATAGTTTTGCTGTATAAATAACTTGGAAAGTATGCTGTTTGTATTATTTTGACTTGTTAATGTATATGTATGGTATACTATACAATGCTACAAATGCTAACATTTGCTACATTTTTTGTTTGTATAGTATACTATACAACGCCACAATCGCTGTTATGTGATGAAACTAACAATTGTTTGATATTTTGATACGATACTAGTCATATAGGGTGCAGAAATAACGTCTTGGTTTTTTGGGTGGTAGTTGACTTGCATGTTTGCTTCATATTGTTTTAGATCACAATGAATGGAAGAGCCAGACGAATATTGTCTTTGGTGCCTGCGCTAAATGCTCATTCTGATGCCAGTGATGAATCGAGCACTGGTGATGAAGCGAGAACAGTTGGGAGTTCACCCGCACCGTCACTAGAATCATCATTTGAAAGGCTGAACATTCTAGGGAGCTCCGTTTCGTCAGCCAACCCTTCAGAGGACGAGGAAGAATCAAATATTTCTGATGTTGAAGTTGAAACTACTCAAGTTCCCCTCACACCAATCCTGAACGCTGTATTTCCGAGCTCTACGCAATGCAACTATGATGCAATCCCTTCAATTTCTTCCATTAGTTCTGTGTCATCTATTCAACCTTCTACTTCTATGGCACCTGACACACCTTTGAGGACACGTGGACAAAAAAAACGTACTGGGCCTTCTATTACTATTAACACAATAAAAAGACGTTGTATAAAAAAACTAAACTTACGTTTTCGTTGGAAGAAAGTGTCATTTCAACACAAGACTAACATATCTAATCCTACTTTTGAAGATGCAGTACCTACTGATTGGTCACCCTTAGACTATTTTTATCGTTTTTTCCCCAGAGTATTGGTGAGCGATATAATGATGAATACCAACTTGTACAGCGTTCAAGAAAAGGGCAAATCGATCAAAACTACAGAAGAGGAAATATTAGATTTTTTGGCCATCAACATTCTTATGGGTATAATAGTTTTACCTTCTTACAAAGACTACTGGAAAGCATCGTTTAGATATCCAAAAATTGCAGATGTCATGTCCTTGAAGCGTTTTCAACAACTAAGAAGATATTTACATTTCACTGATAATACCCAAGCTGATGTTTCTGACAGGTATTATAAACTGCGACCCTTAATTGAATGCATTCGGTCTCAATGTTTATCCATTGAAGAAGAAAATGCTTTCAGTATAGATGAGATGGTTATACCATATAAGGGTAAAAAAGCGGGCAGTCGTCGTCAGTATAACCCAAACAAGCCAAGTAAGTGGGGTTTTAAAAATTTGGTTCGAGCTGGTGTTTCTGGAATCATCTACGATTTCATACTCTACGCTGGCGATGATACGTTTAGAGGTGTAAAATTTACCGATGAAGAAGAATCTTTGGGTGTTGGAGGAAAAATTGTTTTAGCGTTATGTAAATCCATAAGAAAACAAGCATGTAGTGTTGTTTACTTTGATAATTATTTCACCTCTTTAGAGCTAATATATATCTTACGAGAAAACTATGGTATATTCAGTTTAGGCACCGTTAGGAAAAATAGATTGAAGGATGCAGAGTGTAAAATGGTTGACGATAAATCGTTACAGAAAAAAGGAAGAGGAGCTTTTACCCAAGTGGTCTGTAGTGAAAACAAACTGAGTGTGGTCAAGTGGTTTGATAATAAGCATGTAAGGTTAGTAAGCTCTTATGTTGACGCTTTTCCCCTTGAGAATATCAAACGTTTCAGCAAAGAGACAAAAAGTCACGTAAATGTAGAATGTCCACAAATTGTGAAACATTATAATCGCCACATGGGAGGTGTGGATTTGGCAGATATGCTAATAGCATTATACCGCACGGGCATAAAATCTCACAGATGGTACATGAATATTTTTTCCCAGCTTCTAGATATATGTGTAAATAATGCTTGGCTCTTACGTCGTAGACATGACAAACAAATAAATAAGAAAAGGAAGCAAGATCATTTGAAAGACTTTCGTTACGAAATCTACGCTGGACTTCTGAGGCGTGATAGAACTGTGGCTGTAAAGGACATTGAATCTGTACCTGAGAGGCGAAAGATAAAGAAACCAATGACCGAGAGACCCCTTGAAGATGTGAGGTTTGATAAATATGATCATTGGCCTCAGCTAACGGGGTATCAGAGATGTAAATATTGTAAAGGAGGTCAAGCAAGTACAATGTGCACAAAATGCAAAGTACATTTATGCTATGTCAAAGGCAGAAACTGTTTTTTGGCTTATCACTTGAAGCACTAATATAGCGCAACGTCTAGTATGCTATACGTTGTCGATTCCTTCTTGTTACGAGCAAAAGTGGCAACGTATAGTATATTATACATAGGTTTTTCCAAAAAATATAAACTTAAGATTTTTTAAAATATTTTTTGTATCTTTTTTATATGCCTAATAAACCATTAAAATTCAGTTTACTAGTTTTTATTAGCAAGAAACATCATGCGACTTTAAGGGTTAACTACAGGACACTCACTAGATATTATATACTAAAGTAAGACAAGTTTTAAAGAAGATAAAGAAGAAGATAAAGAACAGTCTTCATATTTACAGAGAGCTGCAGATATATACTTTGGACTGACCCCTATAGAAGTCCGTAAATTATCTTACCAATATGCTGTCGCTTTAAATCGTAAATTTCCTGAAACTTGGACGAGCAATGTCATGGCTGGGGAAGAATAGTTAAAGGGGTTTATGCGTCGACATTAAGAACTAAGCGTTCGAAAACCTGAAGCGACTAGCCTGGCAAGAGCAACAAGTTTCAATGTTTATAATGTCAATCTATTTTTCGATAATTTAGGAAAAGTTTTAGAAGTATAAGTTTGAAGGACAAGACATATGGAATGTTGACGAAACCGGGATAACTACTGTACAAAACCCGCAAAAAATTGTCGCACAAAGAGGTACAAAACAGATTGGTGCATTAACTTAAAGGTCGCGTTAGCTAGTTGTAGTTTCAGCCACAAGGAATAGCATACCACCATTCTTTGTTTTCCCTCGAAAACATTTTAAAGAGCATTTTGTCAACAATGGTCCAACAGGAGCGACAGGTAGTGCCAATCCATTTGGCTGGATAAACGAAGACTGTTTTTACATATCCATCCAGCATTTTGTAAGGTACACTCGCTGTAGTTCTGAACGCCCACTGTTGTTACTGCTGGATAACCATGATTCGCATCTCTCCATAAAGACTTTGGATTACTGCAAAGAAAACGAAGTTGTTGTATTGTCGTTCCCGCCTCATTGCTCCCATAAATTGCAGACATTAGACCGCAGTGTTTATGGACCCTTAAAGAGGTATGTTAACGTCACGTGCGATGACTGGATCAAGAATAATCCAGGGAAAACAATGCCAATTTATGACATTCCTAGTATCATTAAAATTAGTTTATCACCAGCCATAACTTCTTAAAATATCGTCTCTGGGTTTTCAGTAAGTGGGATATGGCCTTATAATTGTAATATCTTTAGTAACGCAGACTTTGCGCCATCTTATGTCACTGACAGACCAGAAAATATTCAAACAATTGATCAGGCAGCACAAATGAAAGACGATGTTGCTCCAAATACAGAACTCAGCTCAGTTGTTTGCAGATCACCCTTACCAGCTCCTGGAACCAGTGCAGTTACTCCTCCACCGCTGGTTTTATCAACACCAGAAACCATACGACCGTTTCCAAAAGTTACTGTTAAGAAAACGATTTGCAATTGAAGAAAAAGAGTTACGGCAATTTTAACTGATACTACAGTTAAAAAAGCATTAGCAGAGCAACAAAGATTAAGTAAAGCCAAGGCCAAAGTAGTTCCAAGAAAGAAAAATAAGAAACAAAAACAATTAAGTAGCAAAGAAGATGAGGATTCTGAAGATATGTCCTGTTTGATATGTTTTGAAACATGGTCCAGCAGTAAACCTAATGAACGATGGGTTCAATGTACCTAATTTCAGTAATTTAAATAACAAGGTTGTGTCATCGTTTAATACAATTCTAACTGCAAAGTTTGAAGTATTAATCCTATAACAATGTGTAAACATTGTCGGGTAGATGGCATACCGTCACCTTAAGACGTAAATATGATACGAAGTGAAATTTGCATGTCCTACAATAAGTCACGGTGGTGTAGTGGCAGCACGATTGGGCCGGAATCCCAATAGGCGCGGGTTCGAATCCCGCTTCTGGCATCATTTTTCGCATCGTAATCGGGTTTTATAAATAATTAAGCATATTAAATGCTAAATTTCAGTAATTTAAATAACAAGATTGTGTCATCGTTTAATACAATTCTAACCGCAAAGTTTGAAGTATTAAGCCTATAACAATGTGTAAACATTGTCGGGTAGATGGCATACCGTCACCTTAAGACGTAAATATGATACGAAGCGAAATTTGCATGTCCTACAATAAGTCACGGTGGTGTAATGGCAGCACGATTGGGCCTGGAATCCCAATAGGTGCGGGTTCGAATCCCGCTTGTGACATCATTTTTCACATCGTAATCGGGTTTTATAAATAGTATTTGTATGTTAAGTTTAATAGTTTTTTTTAGAGGTCACAATGAACAATATTAATATATTTTGAAATAATCAACTTTTATAACAATTCAAATCGGGCAATTCCGAATACCTAATGGGGCAATTACGATCATTCACAATTGACGAAGACTAGACTAAAAATGAGATCATGTACGTCAGATTAGTCAGGATTAAATTTAAATACGTATTGACCAGCAAAAGTTACAACAGTAGCCGAGTGAGAACGTTTGCTGCAATTTATTATATAATTTCTTGAACGTCTGAGATAACAGATTTTCTACCACACCTCGGTTATTTTATGTCAGTCTTTTTCATGTGATCAAGTATTGTAGTTTAGGGCACTGAATATAAAATAGACGCTTTGCCTAAGCTTAACTTTTTGCTCTTAACATCATCAATGCCTTTTTTAAAATCTTTAACGTATATTTAATTTCTGTTTTCCTTTCATAATTCCGCAGCATCTTAAACAAAAATAAAATGGAAACTTGCTATAATTGTAATTAAATAGCCAAACATTCTTTATTGTCACAAAGCAATACAAAATTAAAGAAATTATTTTTATTCTATGATGAGGCTATGCCGAACGTTCGCGATCAACCCACTCAATTCGTTCGGCAATATTCACCAAGGTAACAAAATAAAAAAAGTAATGATTTTAGGTTATAATTGGGGCGGCTGCTTTTAATTCGCGTAATTTAATCCTTAAGTACTAATTATTTATGCAAATAAATTGTCTGTTAGAAATATTGTTACTTATAATTTACACTGTGTTTAATTTATGAAAAAAATTGCAATGAAACTAAATATTTGTATTAGTTCTACCTTAAACCCACCTTATCTTGCGCCCGTGACGTTCCGCTGATCGCTTGATACTAGTGATGGCGTGATTTCTATGATGGCGATGAGTGAAATCATGTATCTCTTTAGAACATACTAAAATCGTTACGTTTGCGATTACCACGTGTTCGTGATTTCCCGGCTTTCCCCTATGTGGCACATATTTCTATGTCAGAACAAAGAAACAAATCCTGTTTCCCATTCAAAATTAGAATCTCTTTATTACAGATGTATTTAAGGGCGGGGTAAGGGTTTTCACTTTCGAAAAATCGATTTTTTTTTATTTTATCTTATTGTTTAACATTTCAAGAATATGTCCTCAAAATTTTAATCCGATCTAAGCAATATTCTTGAAGTTATTGTTTAATTAGTCTCGGGGCCTATATTATATAATGTACATTTTTTTGTATGGTTTTTTTTTTATTAATCCCGATTACGAAGCGAATATCTTACCTTTTTACATTAAATAGTTATTTCTTATTTATCATCAAATCGTATGTATGATACTAACATACGTTAGTATAGTATTGAATCATAAAATACCTATCTAATTATGTAGTTCACGAGATCACAAAAATAACATTACGCACACACAGCACGTGTCACCAAGGTCAAGTGTGCAAAAACTCTCCAATAATTCAAAAATCTATTTAAGTATTGTGTAATATTATCATGGAAGTAGTTGCATTCTAATATAGATCTTATTCCCTGTCTCTTGTAATTCTGTTTCGTTTCAATCTGCCATTCTTAGTTTCTTAGAAACCGACAAAATCCAAAGCTGATGACAATTCGCTTCATCTCTTTCACGATCGCTTAGTTAGAATGAAAGGAGGCGAATTTTAATGAAATTCGCTTTCTCTCATTCTAACTAAGCAATCGCTTAGCGGAGTGAAAGAGTTAGGTAGTAAGTTTTCAAATATTGGTTTGGTTTGCAAAACTAGCAATAGAAAACGATTGCGCGATGATTAGATTTATTATTAGTTTGCGTTTTCGTCGTTTTGTTTTGATATGTCGTTTTGATTTAGTTTCTGCCGAAATACGTTTTCTAAAATCAGTTTGTATAGTGTTGAATATCGATACGATACGATTTCTGACTGAAATCCGATTTCAGATTCGTTTTGATATATCAGACGCATACCTACGAGCTTCAGTTAGTGATTAGACGTTCGACCGTGCACTTGTAATTTTATTTTTTCAAAAAATTTCCTGAGCAATAATGCCGAGAGTAAGTAAAATTTCGCGAGAAGACCGTCAAAGTGGAAGGACCTATTTGTGTCGATCAAAAAAAACATCAAACCCAAATAAAAAAATAAAAGATGAGGCCACCACCAAAAGTGCTTCGGCGAAGAAAATAAAACTAAATACGAGTGCTAGTGTACCGGAAGATGTTGAAAAACATTTTAGAATCATAGATTTTTTGCTTGTGATTTCAACCATCGCAAGTTTAGTAAAATGTGCTCAGTGTGATGGTTCAATCGAGTTCAAGAGCTGTAAAAAAGAAGGACTTGGCTTCCAAATCCAAGTCAAATGTACAAATTGTGATCCACGCTTTATACCGTCGAGTGAGAAAACTGGTCATCGCTATGAAATCAACACTCGTTTTGCCTTTGTAATGCGTACATTAGGTTTGGGTTTAGCAGGCTGCAATAAATTTTGCGGGCTCATGGACATAGCAAGTAGTTTTCTATCAAAACAATCTTATTTGGATCTCATGAAATCTATTTGCTGCAGCATCGAAACGACTGCTGAGAAATTTCTTGTCTCCGCCGCAGACGAAGAAAAACAGCTAACACGTGCAAATTCGGAGTCAGACACTTTGACCGTTTCTGGTGACGGCACGTGGCAGAAGCAAGGCTTTAGCTCTTCCTTTGGCGTCACTTCCTTGATTGGATATTGGTCTGGAAAAGTTATCGATATTTTCGTAAGTAGTTCGCACTGCCAGGCTTGCAAATTATGGAGAAATCAATTAAATACTGATGAATTTCAAGATTGGTACGAAGAACATGTTGGAAAAGATGAATGCCAAGCAAATCACACCGGACCATCAGGTAACATGGAAGTAAATGCTGTCATCGAACTGTTTCGCCGATCAGAAGAAAAATACGGAGCGAAAATCAGCAACTATATTGGAGACGGAGATAGTAAAACTTACGGCAATTTAGTAAAAGCTAAACCTTATGGTGAAAATTTTATTATAAATAAAAAAGAATGTGTAGGTCACGTGCAAAAAAGAATGAGTAAACGTCTACGTGATCTAGTAAATAAAACTGTTGAACATAAAGTTGTAAAAACCGGAAAAAATGCTGGTAAAACAAGACATTGTAAATTACTCGGTGGCAAAGGAAAGCTCACTGGAAAAGTCATTGATAATTTGAGTCGATACTACGGAGCAGCAATCAGACATAATTGTGATTCTTTAGAAGGAATGAAAAATGCAGTCTGGGCAACGTTCTACCACCAGCAGTCAACAGACGATTACCCTCAACACCATAAGTGCATGAACGGTGAGAACTCGTGGTGTTCGTATCAAAAAGCTTTGGCCACAACAGGAGTGGAAAATTTCAATCATGACTACACTCCACTTCCACAAGATGTCATAGAAGCGATCAAACCGATTTATGAAGATTTGAGTAAAGACGAACTTCTAGAAAGGTGTCTTGGAGGTTTTACTCAAAATGCCAACGAAAGTTTGAACCAGCTGATTTGGAGAATTGCACCGAAAAAATTATCTGGCAGCAGACAAATTGTTAAATTTGCATCTTATGTAGCTGCATGCACATTCAATGAAGGTGCTGGTGCTCTTCTAACTTTTCTGTCTGACATGGACGTCAGTGTCGGCCCAAGCGCTCACGAGTATGCATCATCTACGGACAGCAATCGCATTGATAGGGCCGAGTTTCAAGCTGTGCAACAGAGCAAAGAAGCCAGAATAAAACTAAGACTTGAAAAAAAACAGGCTGAAGACATCGACAATGCTGAAGGATGTGTGCTGTATGGAGCTGGAATTGATGATTCTGTGTAAGTTTAAAAAAAATAGTTTTTTCTTCACTTTTTTGCTTCATAAACTTTAAACGCGTTTTTCTCAAAACTACTTTTTCGAAGTCCGTGTTCACTGCCATTTGAAAACTACTCGACCGATTCATTTCAAAGTTTGTACACATTTTCTTCATATAAAATACCTCCCCCCTACGTTTAGTAAATTTTTTTTTTTTAACATTAAGGGTGTTTCCCACCCACAAAATGGCGGAAATTTTAGTCGAAAATAACGGTTCACACTTTAGATGGCCGCCAAAAATTTTTAAATTAAAAAAAAAATAATCAGAGAACGTAGGGGGGAAGATTTGTTTATAATTTAACTAAATTTTTATGGTTTTTCATTTTCAGATAATTTCCGGCCGAGTTACAGTGAACACCGCAAATTGTTTTTTTTTCAAGACGTCCTGGGGGAAGCTCTGTCACGGGCTAATGGTTTAATATTTTTGCATGAAAAATTTACAGAACATAGTCAAAACTATGCTCAATAATGTATAGAAGGTTTGAATAAAATTGCTCAATCGATATTTGAGATAAAAAATCACAAAAAAGTGTTTTTTTTTTACGCTGAAACCCTTACCTCTCCCTCCCTTAAATAAAAATATATGAAGTACTACAAATTACTGCATAAAGGATAAATACTACTATTGCACGCCTCATAAGCGAAGCGTTGAGGTCTTGCTCTACTCTCGACATATGAAAATCAAGCACTTTTCAAACATAAAAATGATTGTATTTTTCTCACATTGCACTTATAGGATAATATTATAATACATATGTCAAGAAAAAACATTCGTTTAAACGTATTTGATATTTTTAAAAAGCAATTATTCTATTTAAAGTAAGAAAATAGTTGATTAAAAAAAATATTCGAGGATGTCGGATAATTTTTTTTTGTATCTGGCAGGATCACGGCCGTAAAACTTAATGTATCATTAAATTTATTTATTTAAAAGCTTCATAATCGCAACACGCTATTTCCTTTCGAAAATGGCTTGGTCATTCTTTGTCCTTTCGAAAATGGCTTGGTCATTGCAATTAATAAAAAACTAAACTGCTTAGTCATTAGTGTATGTATACCTTATGAAAATTGGGTTCGTTTACATTTTTTTGTTCGACCATTCGGACAGGCAAAGGAAATAAATCCCATTCAGCCTATACAGCTATGTTTAGCTCTACGTCGAGAATGGCACGAAATTTTAAGAGAAGTATTTCTTCTTTCATTACAAGCTTATATTTAGTTTCACCTGTCCCGTTGTCTGTAATCAAATCTTGCAAGTTAAATTTGATACACTTCCCGGTTTCCGATTGAGCTAAAATTTTGCATGCATATATAAATCGGATGACAATGTAATATTATTGTGACATAGAGCTGATCTGATGATGGACCTGGAAGCTGGCCATAGGAACTCCGTAATTAAACGACGCAACCCTTTCGAGTTTGGCCTCATTTGATTTGTCTTGACGATTACTTTAATACTATTTAGTAACCAGGGTCTGACGATGGACCTGGAAGCGGGCCAAAGAAACTCCGTAATTAAACGACGCAACCTCATCGAGTTTGGGCTTAATTGATTCGTCTTGGTGAGTTCTTTGATACTATATGGAAACCAGAGTCTGGTCATGGACCTGGAACCTAGCCATAGGAACTCCGTAATTAAACGACGCGATCCTTTCGAGTTTAGCCTCGTTTGATCTGTCTTGTCGAGTACTTTGAGACTATATGGTAACCAGGGTCAGAAGGTGGACCTGGAACCCGGCCATAGGAACTCCGTAATTAAACAACGCAACCCCATCGAGGTTGGGGTCGCTTGATTTGTCTTTTAAGAATAAGAATAAGAATCTTTTATTTTGTCTTGACGAGTACTTTGATACTATATGGTAACCAGAATTTGATCATGGACTTGGAAGCTCGCCATAGGAACTCCGTAATTAAACGACGCAACCTCATCGAGTTCGGGCGCGTTTGATTCGTCTTGACGAGTACTTTGATACTATATGGTAACTAGGGTCTGACGATCGACCTGGTAGCGGGCCATAGGAACTCCGTAATTAAACGACGCAACTCCATCGAGTTTGGACTCGTTTGATTCGTCTTGACGAGTACTTTGATACTATATACTAACCAGGGTCTGATGATGGACCTGGAAGCTAGCCATAGGAACTTCGTAATTAAACGACGCAACCCCATCGAAATTGGGCTTATTTGATTCGTCTTGGTGAGTACTTTGATACTATATGGTAACCAGGATTTGATCATGGACTTGGAAGCTCGCCATAGGAACTACGTAATTAAACGACGCAACTCCATCGAGTTTGGACTCGTTTGATTCGTCTTGACGAGTACTTTGATACTATATGCTAACCAGGGTCTGACGATGGACCTGGAAGCTGGCCATAGGAACTTCGTAATTAAACGACGCAACCCCATTGAAATTGGGCTTATTTGATTCGTCTTGGTGAGTACTTTGATACTATATGGTAACCAGGATTTGATCATGGACTTGGAAGCTCGCCATAGGAACTCTGTAATTAAACAACGCAACTTCATAGAGTTCGGGCGCGTTTTATTCGTCTTGACCAGTACTTTGATACTATATGGTAACTAGGGTCTGACGATCGACCTGGTAGCGGGCCATAGGAACTCCGTAATTAAACGACGCAACTCCATCGAGTTTGGACTCGTTTGATTCGTCTTGACGAGTACTTTGATACTATATGCTAACCAGGGTCTGACGATGGACCTGGAAGCTGGCCACAGAAACTTCGTAATTAAACGACGCAACCCCATCGAAATTGGGCTTATTTGATTCGTCTTGGTGAGTACTTTGATACTATATGGAAACCAGGGTCTGATCATGGACCTGGAAGCTAGCCATAGGAACTCCGTAATTAAACGACGCAACTCCATCGAGCTTGGACTCGTTTGATACATCTTGACGAGTACGATACTATATGGTAACCAGGGTCTGATGTTGGACCTGGAAGCTGGCCATAGGAAAAAGAAGATGCTAAATGTTCTTAATCATACCATCAAAATGTAACACGCTTTTATTTATAAAATTGGGTCTGTGATAGAAACGGGCAGATTTAATAATTATGGTGTAAAGTTTTAGTGTTAAAAATATATAATTATGTACGATATTGAATTATTTTGTAATAGACGAAGAAGCTTAATTATCGTTAAAGGTTCATTTATAAAGTGTTATATGTCTTATTAGAGTTAATTTATTTTTAACTTTTTATTTTATTAGCAAATAATAAAAGTATGTTTTTAAAAAAGGCTTTTTTTAAATTTTATTTTTATTTCTGGTATTGACTAATAGTAAAAGATAAATAATATAAAAATTATGAGGCGTGCACTTTTGGATTTTCCAAATTATTTATATATTTTAGATACCTACATATCTATAATAATGAATACGTAGATTTCAAATATATCAATTTGCCTATAAACCCAGTACAAAGACATTATTAGCTTTAAAAATATTAATTGACATCACATGGGTGTTAAGTATGTGTAAGTACACTTTATTGAAGTGAAAAACTATGGGAATAATTAAATCGGAACGAACTTACAATAACGCCACTCACCCTCAGGTCTTATGCTTATTCCTAGGTGTAGGTGTGGTCTTCCAGTCTTGCCCGATGTCGACGTGCTGTCCTTGGTTTGGTTCCATTTGCTGATATATTATAGCCTAAAAAAGTTACCTCGCTAGCACCGAAAATGCATTACACATAAACGCCACAATACCACGAACCGGATTACAGCGAAGCAATAAAGAACAAGTACGCGCCACGTGGTCGAAACAGCACGCCGACATCGGGCAAGACTGGAAGACCACACCTACACCTAGGAATAAGCATAAGACCTGAGGGTGAGTGGCGTTATTGTAAGTTCGTTCCGATTTAATTATTCCCATAGTTTTTCACTTCTTATTACTATATATTACTATATATATCATCCCAATCCATTTTAAATTTAAGATTAATATTTATATTTCATGTCAAACATTTGTTGTCCAATCCTGTCAAATACTGTAACAACTATGTGTGCGTTTAGAAATTTATTTTTTGTAAAATGTCTCGAAAGTTCAGGTACTGTTATATTTGTTTGTTTTAGACATTAATTTGTGTAAATTATTTATTAATTATTTAATTTTTAATTGCCGAAAATAATACCTAAGATTTATTGTACAGGTTAACAAAAGTGTAAATGTCTTTTTATAGGTTGTCTATGATTTTTCATGATAAGCTATTCATATGTAGTGGTTATATTCTCTTTGAGCTATTGTCTATGTCTCGAAAGTGGTTTTTTGTGGTTTTATGCGAGTGCACATTCAGTATTACGGCCACATTGTTAGACGGATGCCGTACGGCTCACTCGGCTTTAAAATTGCCATTAAACCTTCAAACTACTGAACAACCGAAATGTAATATTTCGAAACACTCCGCAATGGCCAAAGTTTTAGTAGCATCAAAAATCATCATATGGGACGAATGCACAATGGCGCACAAACGCGCATTGGAAGCACTAGACCGAACATTAAAAGATCTGCGCAATGAGTCGAGATGTTTTGGTGGTGCAATGATTTTATTATCTGGCGATTTCCGACAAACACTACCAGTCATTCCAAGATCTACTGCTGCCGACGAAATAAACGCTTGCCTCAAAGCATCAAATCTGTGGCGATATGTAAAGAAACTTCAACTGTCTGTAAATATGAGAGTTGCATTGTTGAACGATCTATCTGCTGATGATTTCTCGAAGCAATTGCTGACTATCGGTAATGGCCGTGTTCCTGTTGACAAATCGAGCGGTTTGATTTCATTTCCTCCGAATGTTTGGAGTTTTGTATCATCAAAAGACGAGCTTATCAACAAAGTATTCCCGGATATCATTGCTAACCACAAAAATAGTAAATGGTTAAGTGAGCGAGCAATTTTGGCCGCTAAAAATAAAGATGCAGATGACCTCAATTTTATAATTCAAAATCAAATCGTAGGTACTCTGTATTCATTCAAATCTATCGACTGTGTAACAAACGAAGAAGAAGCCACTAATTATCCAAGTGAATTTTTAAACTCCTTGGATATGCCTGGCTTACCACCGCACAATTTAAAAATTAAGGTTGGCTAAAATTCGTAATTCAAACTCATGTCAGAAAAAAATGATTGAAAACTATGTTGTGCAGATTGGAATACACTCGGATTAATTCATTAATGGGATTTTCATTCATGAACGTTGTGGTAAACGACATTCTTTGTTTTTTGGTCAGGCGCAAGAACAAATAAAGCGGATGGTTTGCCGACACGTGAGCATGCCACGTACAATTGACCATGAGAAAAACATGCATTGTTGCCATTATTGGTCCCGCCACCAGAGCCATTGTGCTCCCTACTTTATGGCGAAACACTAGAATCACGACATTTTCTAGCGAACACTCAAAAATACAATGTCTGTTTCCAAATGACTTCATTTGGGGCGGAAATTATCGAAGAACACGGATATAATCAGACATTTAAGGTAATTTTCGTTAAAAAATATATTTTCTATGTTTGTAAAAAAAATCTGGAATGTAGTTTGTTAGATTTCTGTATTTGTCTCTGAAATAAAAATGGCATGTTATTATTTGAAAAAAAAAAGTGTTTGTAAATCTAACTATAACTATGGCTTTGACGTTACAGATTCAAGGCCAGATTTGCCATCGCATTGGATCATTGCAACCTATAGAAGATGCACAGCATAAATTCTTGCAAATATACTTCATGGGCAATGTGGAAGAACAACTTGACCGGCGTCAAGGGATCAACACAGCTACGAAAAGAGCAATTCTCCAAGATCTGCAGCAAATGCTTCATGAACATCATGCATTGGTCAGGCTGTTCAAGACTGCTTTAGAGCGCATGCCAAGTGATGACTATAAAGTTGTGATCAGAGCAGATAAAAGACCAGTTGGAACACATGAACGCACATTCCGAAAATAATACCTAAGATTTATTGTACAGGTTAACAAAACTGTAAATGTCCTTTTATAGGTTGTCTATGATTTTTCTTGATAAGCTATTCATATGTAGTGGTTATATACTCTTTGAGCTATTGTCTATGTCTCGAAAGTGATTTTTTGTGGTTTTATGCGAGTGCACATTCAGTATTAATATTAATAACAATGCCGCGTCCTAGAAGATCTAATCATTCCGAGTGGAGCCGTAATGCAATTAGGCAACGGAATATCGCGAGTTAATTATCTGATGAAGAACGAGGAATTGCACGAGAAGAGCGCCACGTTAGTATGGAGCAAAGAAGGGTCTTAATTCGTGCTTCTCAAACACAAGAGCAAAGAGAGGTAGCCCGTGAAACGGCTAGGTTAGAAACGAGAAATCGTCGAGCTTATCGTACAGATGAATAGAGGAATAATCTTCGAAGTGCAAGAAGAAATGGTTCAAGTATTGATTTGAATCGAGCAGCGTTTCTATATGATTGCACCATCGACTACAGCTTGCATCGTTTAGTTTGCATTGGTCCAATGGACGTTGTTTGCCAGCATTCTGGAGCATTGAATTTTGCTGGTGAAACACCTGGTTTGTGCTGCCTTAGTGGTAAAGTGAAATTGCCATTATTGGTCCCGCCACCAGAGCCATTGTGCTCCCTGCTTTATGGCGAAACACTAGAATCACGACATTTTCTAGCGAACACTGAAAAATACAATGTCTGTTTCCAAATGACTTCATTTGGGGCGGAAATTATCGAAGAACACGGATATAATCCGACATTTAAGGTAATTTACGTTAAAAAATATATTTTCTATGATTGTAAAAAAAATCTGGAATGTAGTTTGTTAGATTTCTGTATTTGTCTCTGAAATAAAAATGGCATGTTATTATTTGAAAAAAAAAAATCTTTGTAAAAAAGTGTTTGTAAATCTAACTATAACTATGGCTTTGACTTTACAGATTCAAGGCAAGATTTGTCATAGCATTGGATCATTGCAACCTATAGAAGATGCACAGCATAAATTCTTGCAAATATACTTCATGGGCAATATGAACATATATACACTTTAGTTGATAGAATTTACGTAACAAAAAATATATTGTATTACTAGAACTTTTACTTTAGAATACTTATATCAATTCTAGATATATATTTGGTTGTTGTTTTCTTTGTTAGCCAGGATGGATCAATCAATCAATGTATTAAGAGATCTTCAAAATGTTATTCAAAAGACTTATGCTAATTTTAAGAAGTGTCCAAAGGATAGACAAACTATAGAATATATAGAAACCAAGCTCGAATTATTTGAGAGCGATTGGTCTTTGTTCAAAAATACTAAATCTCAACTTTATAGTCAATTTAAATTAGAGGATCTAGTTCAAAAACTTGACGATGTATACGCATCACACAAGATCACAGAAGAGTCTTACATATCATGCAAATGTTTAATGAAGTCTAAGCTGAATAAGATGGATGTTAGGGAATTGCAATCACAAAATTGTAAATCTTTTAATTCTTCTAAGATAAACAATTCAGTTGTAAAGTTACCGAAGATAACTATTCCTATCTTTGCCGGCAAATACAGTGAATGGACAACTTTTCTCGATCTTTTCATGTCATTAGTTCACAATAACGCCTCCTTAGATAATGTACAAAAACTGCACTATCTGAAGAGCCATCTCACGGGTGAAGCCTAACAATTGATTAGGCATACACCAATCACAGATGCCAATTATAGTGAATGTTGGTCACAGTTAGTAAAACGTTATGCTAATAAAAGATACTTAACTAATTGTATATTGAAAAGGTTGTTCACTCAGAAACGTTTGAATGTCGAGTCCGCTAATTCCTTAAAGGAATTGTTAGATACTACAACCGATTGTTTAAATGCGTTAAAAAATTTGGATATCAATGTGAGTACATGGGACGTTATCATTATACATATAGTAACATTTAAATTAGACAATGAAACTAGTAAACGGTGGTAGTTAAGCATTTCTAATGAGTCCAGCAACGAGTTGCCCACCTTTGGACAGTTCAAAACATTTCTTGAAAGTCGTTTTCGTGCGTTAGAATGTATAGAACCTAGAACGATTATGACTAGCCAGATCAACAACAGTTCGCATGTTGTTCATAGTTCAAAGGCGATGTTAGCCACAAGGTCTTCCAATATACGCTGCGAATATTGCTCCGAACCGCACAAGCTCTGCTTCTGCAAGCAATTTGCTAAACAGTCAACAGAACACAGACGCGAGTTTGTAACAAAAAACAAAATATGCTTCAATTGTCTAGGTGGAAATCATACAGTTTACGACTGTAAGAAGCAGACCTTCTGTCGAGTTTGTAGAAAGCGACATCATTCATTGCTGCACCCTAGCAGAGAACCAAATGCAGACAATGACGACCAAGATGTTAGAACAAAACATGTAACTGATATCACTAGTGCTTCAATTAGTGGTAATCAAATAGTTACATGTTTAACTAGAAATAAACTCTCAACCCCAAGACAGGTTTTATTAGCCACTGCGTTAATAAAAACCGAGTCTAGGACGGGTGAATTTCAGACAGTACGAGCCTTGCTCGATCAAGGCTCCCAAGCTTGTTTCATAACTGAAGCCACTGTTCAATTGCTTAGATTGAAGAAGATTCCGGTTCAAGGTTTTGTTTCAGGCTTGGGAGATAGCAGGTCAACCATTGCCAAATACATGGTAAATCTGACAATTGAGTCTGTGGACTCGCGATCAACTGTGGTTGATCGCAACTTCCAACTTAAAATACACGCTTATGTTTTGAATAAAATCACATCATACTTACCTGAAAGAAGTATGCATCCTAGATCATTAGACTGGATTAAGCTGAATGGTTTATGACTCGCAGATCCTAATTTTAGTACTCCTAATAAGATAGATGTTCTTTTGGGAGCAAACGCTTTTTGTTGCATTATGAAGGAAGGTATAGTAGTCCGTCAGGTAGTCTCATAGCTCAGAACACCACTTTAGGGTGGGTCCTTTCAGGTGTAGTCGGTTCAAGCAATGAAAATTTAGATCATCATACGAAAAATATAAGTGTAAATTGTGCCCAATTCAACGAAGATAATATGTTGAAACAGTTTTGAGAAATTGAAGAACAATGTAGTTCTAAGAAAATACATACACCAGAAGAGCAAAGATGTGAGGAATTTTATAAGGCTACAACCATAAGAAGACAAGACGGTAGGTATGAAGTTCGGTTGCCATTTCGGGTTGAAGATCCTCCATGCACGTCAGGTAATTCTCGGGTTATAGCTGAAAATAGATTTAAATTACTAGAGAAAAGACTAGAAAAGAACACAGAGTTAAGGACAAAGTATACAGAAGTAATAAAGGAGTACTTACATTTGGGACACATGTAACCTGTAAAGGAAAATGATGATAAAAAGAAAATAGCGGTGTACTTACCTCATCACGCTGTTGTAAGGGAGGACAAGTCTACTACAAAAGTTCGGGTTGTATTCAATGCATCTGAAAAGAATAGTAGAGGCGTTACTCTAAACGACACATTAATGGTTGGTCCCACATTGCAGGCTGATTTGAGACATACCATGTTGCGGTGGAGGTCATTCCATTGGCCTTGTAGCTGACATTACTAAAATGTATCGTCAGATTCGAGTCGCTGATGATGATACAATGTATCAAAGAATACTCTGGCGTGATGAACCTGCAGGGAAGATCAAAGATTATGAACTACTTACAGTCACCTTCACGACCGCTTCGGCACCCTATCAGGCAGTTAGAACTCTTCATCATGTAGTATACGATGAAGGCGATAAGTATCCTGTAGTGGCTGCTAAAGTCTTATCTTCATTTTATATGGACGATTTAATGACAGGATGCAATGACGTCACAGAGGGAGTAGAGATATATACGCAGATAAAGGAACTTTTAAGTAAGGGTGGATTTTTATTACAAAAATGGAATAGCAATAACAAAGAAATATTAGAGAGAATAAGAGAAAATGATGAAAAGGACAACAAGAATAGTGATGAAAACGTTAGAGATAAAAAGTTATTAGATACTAAATTGGATAGTACGTTTGAGATTTTAGGACTTACCTGGAACCGCAACGATGACTCATTTCAGTACACGGTGAACCTGCCGCTAATGAAGAATGAATCTGTAACAAAAAGAACTGGAATTTCTGATATAGCTAAATTATTTGACCCATTAGGATGGTTGTCTCCTAGTATAGTAACAGCTAAAATCTTTATCCAAAAGTTATGGCTAGCAAATTTACATTGGGATGAACAGTTAACTACTGATTTAAAGCAGAATTATGTAAAATTCAGTAGTGAACAACCGCCCGATCGTTTTCAAAAAGTTTTATCTAGTTTACGCACTGTTATCAATGTTAACAATATATGCCAGCCGGATGACTTAGCTCTCAACCACCCTTTGCCGTTAGGACGATAACCATTTATGTCACATCAGCACTTTTAGTATGGAGCTTGTCGCAGAGAGCCCAAGCGTCAGTCTATACTGCGACTCGGAGAAGAACGGTTGCATTCAGGGTTCCCTCGCCATATTGTCGTGGTTTGTAATTCTTATTCTAATAAATATTTTAATCTAAATATTTCGTTTTTTAAAACGACCTCGGCAAATGTTATAGGGTTATAACATTTAGTGGCAGCAGTGGGATGCGGATATCCCCAGTGCCGTTTCGCATAAAACCTTAATTAAAACACATAAATTGTGAAAATTTGCCGCATCCTGCAAAATCGCTAAATCATTCTTAAAACCTACTGCGAGTGACCTCCGGTGATAAACTCATGGTATACATTCGTGGCTGGTGTTATCCTGGAAATGAAACGGTAAAATATATTAACCATACGGTGTTTATGAATGGCACATCCTCTTTTTTTTGTAACGCTGAAAATGCGTTTCGCATTTACGCGCTATCCCCTGCCAGTTACAGGCCAAGGGGAGTATTGTAGTAAGAAATTTTCCCTTCCATATCGGATCGGCACAACTGCACAGCACTAGTACCTAATTATGACTGTGTAATTACTCTAAGGTAGCATCTCTTAAATCCACGTCCGTTAATTGCAAGTGTTCATTATTTCTGTATCTCACATTAAAATCAACACGTTATGGGCCCAGACCCACGCAATTTCCACTAAATTAAAGTTTTAAAGTAAAAAATCAGTAAAAGTAAACATAAAATCCAATCCAAGCGAAAACTTTACCTATATTTAGAAAAATGTTGACGGATCACTACTTGTCGTTATAATATACCAACTTATTTCAGGCGTGCAGATTTCTGTAAATATATGTGTATATACGTGTTTATGTATATGTGTATGTATGTATCTGTATGTGTGTATGTATGTATCTGTATGTGTATATATGTATGTGTGTTTATGTATATGTATATGTAGGTATGTGTATATGTATGTATATGTGTAGGTATATGTATGTGTATATCTTATTTTTTATTTTTTATATATATATATATATATTTTTTGCCCTTTTATATTTTAAACCAGTAGCAAACTACCTACCACATCTCTTTTCTGTCAGCTTCATCCTGAGGTTGCCTGGAAGAGATCACTGAAAGTGATAAGGCCGCCCTTTGTACATTACATAGTAGACTAGCTCTTAAGTGAAGTTTTTCATTGTAACTGGTGTGCAAATAAAGAATTTTCTATTCTATCTATAAAATCAGTGAAGTGAAATATAACCTAAAAAGTAAAAACGTGGCCGACGTGGGATTAAAATTATTTTAGAATCACAAGCATCTTCATCAGCTAAATGTCTTCAAATAGTGCAATGACATTAGTAGAAAAGCTGACCGGAAGGGACAATTATCCAACCTGGAAATTTACGGTTAAAACATATCTTGAGCACGATGTGGATACCGCAATGGAAATATTATAATTTGATGAGATTTCTTCAAGACGAAGTTTTACCGGCACCAAGTTCTGGTAATTTGTCTAATCCAGCAAATTTATCCCAAGATAGTATGTCACCACTCTCTACTATAAATGACGATGATGAAAAAACGACAGAATCACGTCCAACCATTGATACGAATCTGTCGACGTGTGATAGCGCACCTCGACATTCTCTTGCTGACCAAAGGAATGAAATGTTGAGATTAGAGAAGGAAAAACTTGAATTAATTAAAGCACGAATACAAGATAAGCACAGAAAAATTATATAGATTACATATTCTTTATGAGTATGCTACCTCCGTTTAAAAGGTTAACAAACCTACAAAACTTCGATTTCGTCACAAAGTAAGTAATATGATACTGGAAATGACAACTCAGAACGAGTACGCTAATATGTTTGAGAATAATACACCTGTTGTGGGCGATTATGTTGTATTTTAATCTCAACCCCAATACTTTACATCGGATTCACACAACATTGGTGGTTCGTCGAGCATGTTACCTAGTGCTTCATCACAAAACATAATATCAGGGCCCAATATTGATATTCAAGATGAACACAGGGCTCCTGCAGCGGATGATGGAAATAAAAATGAAAGTTCTACACAGTGAACTCATAATTTAATTATTTTCTACAAAACTACATGTTATTATAACAACCTACATTTAACGCGTGATTTTTTAATCATTTAGAACCCTTAGGCTGAGACTACATTCCTTGACGGCAAGGGAGGAGGCTCTGCCCTCGAAGGTGCGGAAGCGCCCTCTAAATAAGAAGGGCAGCTCAGGCGCCGACTCCGAGAACGTTGTCATTATGCTTCCTCCCAAGGTTCCGGCCTCTCGCAGAGGGCGAGGGACCGCGGAACGACCCACTCCCCGGCCGGCGAAGCGCGTGAAGGGGCGGAGGCACGCCAACGGGCCGATAACGAGGCGGTCGTCGCGAGGGTGCTGGGGGTGTTGTCCGGTATCCCTCCCACCGAAGTGGCGGCCGCTGCGCACGCATACGTCAAACAAAATTGTAAAATTATTTTCAAAAATAAACGGCATCGAACCCGAGAGAGTAATTTATTTGGATCCATCTACGACGATTCCCCCGAACAGCTATATACAAATATGTGCCTAGTTAGTACCTATTCCATTATTAGATACATTAAAGTTTGAATTAAATAGGTTAAGTGAATTAGGGGTTATCGCTAAGGTTGAAAAGCTCACAAAATATGTGTCACCAATTGTAGTTGTTCTAAAAGGTGATACAGTTAAAATTTGCGGTGATTATACTCACATCCTTTTTGATTTACCTGATTGATTATACTCACATACAGATCATTTTTATTACAACAAGTAAATTGCCCAGGTTTTCCCAATCGTCCGCCGAAAAGTCATCGCCCGTTGGGCTACGCGGCTGGAGAGGCCTAGACACGGTGTTTTTACCATTGAGGCCCTCCGGCCCGTACTGATGGAGTGGATGGAGCGGCGGCACGGAGTCCTCTCTTTCCGGTTGGTGCAGGTCTTGTCGGGGCATAGTTGCTTCGCCTCGACGGCGAAAGCTGTCGGGGCGTCGACAGGAGAGGAGCCCGAGAGGCCATACCGCCGAGCGGGCCACCGAAGACAAAAATCGGGTACCGGTGGCCCGCTCGCACGGCGAAGAAGAGGTGCTTGCAGGGTGGGTCAATGGGGTTGCGCGCCGCCTCTTCCGTCACCCCGGACCGACTTGGCGGGGTGCGACGTCCATGGCCCACCGCAATAAAAAAAATGGTTGCTTCGGCAAGTACCTGCACACGGTCGTGCAGAGGGAGTGGACTCCGTCCTGCCACCATTGCAGTAGCGACGAGGACACGGCGCAACATACGCTCGAGGTATGTTCGGGCTGGGACGGGCAGCGCCGTGACCTCGTCGCTGTCATCGTTGCCGACCTGACGCCGCCAGCGTCAGGAATTGGGACGCGGTCGCCGCCTTCTGCGAGGCTGTCATCTCGCAGAAGGAGGCGGCGGAACGGGCCCGGGAGGATTCCCGTGACCCAGGCCGCCGCCCGCGGCCGGGGCGGCGCAGGCGCGAGTACCTGCGCCTTATGCCGCCCTAACCGAGGCTTCGGGTGATCGGACCGGGGAGTTGTCCGGTCACCCGACGTGAGGCCACCGCGTGAGGACGACGCCTCGACGGCGAAAGCTGACGGGGCGTCGACAGGAGAGGAGCCCGAGAGGGCATACCACCGAGCGGGCCACCGAAGACAAAGATCGGGTACCGGTGGCCTGCTCGCACGGCGAAGAAGAAAGAAAGAAAGAAAAAGAAAGCCTCCTATGCCTAAAGCCTTAAATGATAATGAAAGAGGCTCTTCTGAATACGACAAATTATATAAACTGAGACCCCTCCTAACAGAACTAAACAAGGTTTATCAGAGAGAAGTATTTAATTCTGAAGTACAATCGATTGATGAATGTATGGTGAAGTTTAAAGGTCGAAGTTCGCTAAAACAATATATGCCAAAAAAGTCAAGCAAGAGAGTATTTAAAGTCTGGGGCAAGTTGTGATGAGAAAACCGGGTACTTGTACCAATTCGAAGTATATACTGGAAAAGGCGACAGCACCGAAAATGAACGATTAGGCTTCAATGTTGTCATGAAACTGTGCAGTAGTGTACTATAATACTTTAGTTGCTTTCGATAACTTTTTTAGAAGTTGTAATCTTATGGAAGATCTTTATGATAAAAAGATTTATGCAGTAGGGAAAGTCAGATGCAATAGAAAGGACCTACCTGATATAATAAAGAAAAAGCAACCAAAACCATTACGATTGGAAAAACATCAGTTTGCAGCTGTTACTGCAGAACCAATCACAGTCATTAAATGGCTTGATACAAAAGAAGTTGCTGTACTCACGACAGCCACTAGATACAAAGCTTGCAAAGAGGGCCCAAAAAGATGGCTCGATGGCTTTTTTTTTTGCCGATGCATCAATAATAAATGCATACATTATCTATAACTACACACATATTGTGACGCTGCACGGACACCAAGAATTTAGGTTACGCTTAGCACGTGCCCTAATAGACAATCACACAACACGAAAAGGACAAACACAAACGGCCATACTTATCAATAAAAAAATAAGAAAGCCTACCCGGTTTGGCGTATCAGACGAAATTCGTTTATTGAATGTAGGCATACACTTGCCAGAAGAGACCATTACTTACAAAAGATGTCGATTTTGCAGTACGAAACAAAGAGAACAGAAAACAAAACACCTGTAAAGTACCTCTGTGTGCTAAGAACTGCTTCGAAACCTTTAAACACTATTCCAAATCAATAATATGATTTTCCTTAGTAATTAACCCCTTACCGCATCGCGGATCATATATGAACCAAACCATATTTTCATGAATATCTTCAATTAGGAAATAAAAACAGTCGTTTTGTGTATAGCGTATCAAATATGTTCCATTCCTCTATCATAATAATATGAACACCGCCATCTATGAGTAACTCTACGAACTCGGTCATCATTCAACATCGACAAACAGGTTGCGACTTGAGCGCGCCGGTTTCTGTTACTTGAAAATTCCGAAAAAAATATAAAATCTCTAGTTACCGCTATTAGATAAATATTACAAAGAAGAAAAATACTTATAGATTATTGATAAGGTAAGTTTTTCACATTTTTTACAATTATCTTAATATTTTTGAGTATTTAATTGTATGGATCAAATTTGGTACAACATGCAAAAATATTCTTTTTCTATTGTGTCTTATATGTACCGGTATGCAAAAATGTAAAGTGTGTTTTCATTCCTAAGTAGGTAAATAATACTTCTGTGATTGTTTATAATGTTTATTGTATATTAGGCAACCTGAAGGAATATGGACCCTAGACGATTTTACGGCGGTATCCATACGATTATCAAGGATTTTCCGGACGGCAGTGCTGATGAAGACCTATCAGATGACGAGCAACTAACAAATAGAAGACGAAAGGTACTACCACCTCTCTGTATTCCAGAATCTGAGGAGTCTGACTCAGATTCTGATGATAATATACTTATATCTCATCTTGCTTCTTCGTCAACAAGGACTTCAAGGGCTGAAAAGCCGCGATGGAGGGATGGATTTATGGAAAGACCTGAGGCTGATTTACAGTTTACTGGAGATATTTCTTTGCCTCTAGAAATAACAACATTGAATACCCCGTACCAGTTTTTCAAATATTTCTTCACGGACGACATTTTTCTATATATATCTCAAGAAACTAATAAATATGCAGTCGAAAAACAACCAGAAAAGCCCAGTAATATTACTGTAAAAGAACTTGAACAGTTCATTGGTATTTGCCTTTACATGTCAATAGTTCAGTTACCCTCTACAAGATTTTATTGGAATGAGGATATGGGGTACCCTAAAGTTAGTACAATAATGTCCTGTAATCGTTTCGAACAAATCAAACGTTTTATACATTTTAACGATAATTTGACACAAATACCAAAAGGACAGCCAGGACATAACCCTCTTCACAAAATCCAACCATTATTGGAGCTTTTAAGGCAAAGAATTTTGACAGTTCCTAAAGAACAGTATATGGCTGTTGATGAACAAATAATACCTACTAAGAGCAGATCATCTATACGACAGTACAACCCTAAGAAACCCCACAAATGGGGCTACAAAAACTTTGTCCTTAGCGGCAGTTCAGGATTTAGTTTTGACTTTGAAATATATACTGGAGCTCAGGGACCTATACAGTCTGACACTAATTTGCCTAAAATAAGTACTAGCAGTGACGTCGTAGTTCGCCTTTCTAGGACAATACCAGAAGGACTCAACTACAAACTATTCTTTGATAATTGGTACACGTCACTACCCCTTTTAACGTACCTTGACAAAAAAGGTATTTTACCAATAGGCACAATAAAAGCTAATCGTATCCCAGGCTACAAGGTTCCAGTTGAAAAAGATTTAAAAAAAAAAGGCCGAGGAACTACTGTAGAAAAATTGACCACAATTGACAACACTGATATATCAGTAGTGACCTGGTACGACAACAGAGTTGTGAACTTAGCTTCAACTTACGTTGGCAGCAAACCATCATCTGAAGTTCGACGTTTCAATAAAAAAGAAAAAGCATATCAAAATGTATCGTCCAAAGGCAGTCACGGTTTATAATAAACATATGGGTGGCGTGGACTTATTAGACGCTCTTCTTGGCTATTACAGAATTCAGATTAGATCGAAAAAGTTCTACCACCGCATATTTTTTCATATGATTGATATGATGACAGTTAATGCGTGGTTATTATACAGGAGAACTTTAGCGGATTCAGAACCATATTTACCTTTAGCCGACTTCAAATGCGCAGTAGCTGAAGGGTTAAGCCAAACCAATAAACCATCAACAAGTGGAAAACGAGGACGGCCTTCTTACGCACTGGAAAATGCTATTGAAGCGAAGAAATTGAGAGGACCTATTGCTATCATGCCGTCTAGAGATGTAAGACTGGATCAAATAGATCATATGCCTATCTGGACCACTAGACAGCGGTGCAAAGTGCCAGAATGTAATGGTAGGTCACATGTTGAGTGCCAAAAATGTAATGTGAGCTTATGTCTTAATGACAAAAGAAATTGTTTTAAGTTATTTCATACAACATAAGGTGGCTGGAATATTTTTTTTTTTTTTTTCAAATTATAACATTTATTTTTTAGTTAACCCAAAAATTTTATATAACTATAGGATTATTTACTAATAAACAATATCGTATTAAAATTATTGTGCTAAAGTGATTGACGGGAACTGATTGCAATTACCGAAAAATAATTTGTATTTTTTGTTCACTGGACCAAATATGTACCAAAGTGGAAAAACGGTATATTTTCTTTATTTTTCAATAAATTAAAAAATGCTGAAACACGTGTTCTTTTATTTCTTATTTACTATCACATATATTTTTATCATCAACAAAAAAAAAACATGCGGTAAAGGGTTAAGTCTGTTTATATTAAAACATTCTTCTTAACGTTGTTCATTTCACTCATGTTACTTTGCTTGTTTTTATTTTATTATGTTAAAATGAAAAAATAGAGTTCTGGGGCACTCTGTCCTTTCTGCCTACACTGCAAGGGATATGGCGTGACAATATGTATGTATAAATGTAAGATGAAAAAACAAGCTAAGTAAGAGCAACTAACATGTATAGAATTTGTAGTAAAAATGTATCAAAAGTTGAGAGATGTGCCGGATAATGGGAAATAATTTCACACTCAATTATATTTTGCTTTGACATACCGGATAATAGGAAAGAATTAACCACCGCAAAACCCCCATTTCCCTCCTCTATCAACAGAACCCACTAACCTAAAAAGCGCGACCAGATTTCAATTTTCTAAATAAAATATTTGATTAGGGGGTATAGTAAAGGCTCCGTCTGAATTCGTAAAAATCATCCCAGTGATTAGTGGTGACGCGAGACAGCTACCACTATTCATTAAGAAATCAGAATACATATTAAGTACTTTTCAAGGGAGTGAATTACGAAATGAATATTTATTTCATGTAATAACAAGTAGGTTAGCAGGGGATTCAGCGAACTTAGTTGGGGAACGGGACAAGATAAATACTTGGGATGAACTGAAGTCCTTATTATCACAACATTTTGGCGATCCTAAAACGGAAGTGTTTAGTCTTGTAATTAGAATCATTAAAAGACGGACACAAAGAGAGCTTTTTAGATTTTTTTCACAAAATACAAACTATTAGTAGCATTTTAATTGCCAAAATAAATGAAATAATAAGTGACAGTAGCTTACTTCTGGTAAAACAGCATATTTATAACTCTTCACTGAACGTTTTCTTCTACTACCTACCAGTGTATTTAGTTAGATTAAGAAGCGTTGATTCCCTTGAAAGTCCGTTAAGAATCGTTTTAGAAGGACAAAACTTCCAAACGATATACGACCTAAAAATCCCGGTAAATTTTCGAAACAACCTTTCAAGAATTATCCTAGTAAGTTCAATAATTCACCATTAAATCAGTCGTCAAGTACTCCCGTACCAAATAGCCCACAAGTTAGTAATATGTATAGACACGATTCTTCTTCTTCTTCGCAATTCAGAAATAAAGTTAATTTTAAACCACAACAAAACATTACAAATCGGTGGTCACAACAAAGTAGGCCAGCGCCATGACAGACTCGACTCAAAATCGGGGTCAAACACCAACGTTACAATGAGAACTGCAAGTTCTAGACGGGTAAATTATACAAATTATGATCAATTTATTACTTACGAAAATATTGTCGAAGTATAATACGAAATAATAACATTCGCAACAAAGCACATCTCAAGCGAATGAGTCAAATCAAAATTTTTTCATAGTGGCCTCAACCATAGAAACGAATAATTTTAAATTGTAGTAATTTATGTTCTTTACCGCATATTATAATTCCAGAATTAAATAACACAGTATTTATAATTGATTCGGGCAGTACTAGGTCTTTTATTAGCCCTTGTTTAGCTAATAGATTTTTTCATAGTGGCCTCAACCATAGAAACGAATAATTTTAAATTGTAGTAATTTATGTTCTTTAGACACATACATACATACATATCATCACGCCATATCCCTTGCAGGGTAGGCAGAGAGAACAGAGTGCCAGAGAACTCTATCTTTGCATACTTTACTCGCTTCCTCAACATTCATAATTCTCTTCATACACGCTCGCCGGTTTCGGAGACTCTTGACTCCACCTTCCTTCAGTACCTGACCGATCTGGTCTAGGTAGCTTAGTCTCGGTCTCCCTCGGTACCTACATCCTTCCACTTTCGCATTGTATATCTTCTTAACCAGACGTTCGTTCGGCATTCTTTCCACATGTCCGAACCATCGGAGCATTCCCTTTCGCATCTTTACACCAATACTCTCTTTCATACCTACTCGCTCTATTACGTCGTCGTTACGAATGCGGTCGGTCAGCCTAACTCCACAGATTTTCCGCAGAGATCGCATTTCGACCGCATTAATTCTACTTTCATACTCTTTTCTGCATACCCAACTCTCGCTTCCATACAGTAATGTTGGGACAAGCACTGCGTTATGTATTGCTACACGTGCCTTCTGGCTGAGGTGGTGGCTGCCGAGAAGTTGCCCCAACGCTCCGTTCACTCTATTTCCCGCATTCACTCTTCGCTCTATATCAGTGGTGTACCGTCCATCTCGGCTAAATCCACATCCAAGATATACAAATTCTATGTTCTTTACCGCATATTATAATTCCAGAATTAAATAACATAGTATTTATAATTGATTCGGGCAGTACTAGGTCTTTTATTAGCCCTTGTTTAGCCAATAGATTTTACAGCCAGTGTATTTATAAGGAACCTTTCAAAGTAGTGAGTACCCACGGTAACAGTATTCATTCTGAAGTTGTCGTTACACCTTTGCCAAACAATTTCGGTTGTCAAGAGATACATAAATTTTATATTTATACTATAGCAAGTAATTATGATGGCTTGATAGGTAGCAATTTATTCGCGGAAGGAGGCGGCGGAGCGCGTGCGCGAGAAACGTCTCCTCGGCGACGCGAACCGCCGCCGGCGGTAACAAAGGTAGCAACTTATCGAAACAATTGGATGCAAGGGTTGATTACAAACCATTAACCTTGCATATCAAGTACTGTAATGTACCCTTTGTTTATTCATCAAGGAAAAGGACACTTATATTGTACCCGCTCGATGTGAATCTAAAGCTAACTTACCGGTAAACCTAAAAAAACTGCGATGCCGTTTTAGAATATAAAGAATTAACGGAAGGATTGAAAGCTCTCAGCGCTCACCCACAGTCCGGGTAAAGTTGTCATAGCCATCTGAGGCTAACAACTAAGACACACAAAAAAAATGATAATAATTAGGATGCTTTGCGCATTAGTACACTACGGAAACAGTTACGCATATACTATAATTCAAAATTGTAAGGATACAGAGATAAATTTGAAAGTCACAAATCCTTTTCAGGTAGAGCCATATAGTGAGAATAAAATATCAGTTAATAAATGAATTCTAGTAATAGTGAAACATATAGAAAACTTACATATGTTATTAACGGTTCAAATGGAAGC
Organism: Lymantria monacha; assembly: GCA_905163515.2. Lineage (NCBI taxonomy): Eukaryota > Metazoa > Arthropoda > Insecta > Lepidoptera > Erebidae > Lymantria > Lymantria monacha. Next base: position 6,094,353 of record LR991102.1, read on the forward strand.
TTTTATAGATTTAACTAAAGTTAGTTTATGTCAAATCCTGCCTTTAAACAAGAGTAAAAGAGGTCTATATAACACATTAGGCTCAATCATTAAGGTAATTACAGGTAATTTAGACAACGAAGATGCTATAAAATATAATTTAAAGATTAGTAATTTAAAGAATAGAGAACATTCAGTGGAAAGAAAAAAGCTTTAACGTAAAGAGCTACGACAAGCTATCAACGTTACAGATGACATTCATTTTAATACTAAACATATAACCTATAAAATTAGACAACTTCAGTCACTACACACACAATTCAGAATCAAACCATGTATTCTAATATAATAATAATAATGAATAGTTTAAACCAAGTTTTTAATAATTTTAATACTATTTATACTATTATATATGAAATAGAAACAGCCAAAATACACGTATTACATCAATCAGTATACACAACAGAATTATTTAATATTTTTAAGGTGATTGCAAAAATGATCAATTAATCTATCCAGTAAATAACATGGTTAGATTAGACGAAATCATAAAGATTAAATATCCTTTAATCTAGATATTCTTTAATATAGATAGTAGTAAATTAGTTTTTATTCTAGAAGTACCATTAATAAACCAAAACACACACATATACTACTAAGTCATTCTCATTCCAATCTATGTATCACCCGAATACCCATAAAACTCTCATTGTAATTCCTAAATACCACACCTTATAGTGAACAGAATAGAATACAGGTCTGTAATAAACTCGTACGAGGAAATAGATAATCTTACATATCGCCGAGGCCTGTTCAAAAAGTATCACGAATTTTGAATTTCCGCGGGCTAGGTGGATTTGATTTTTGAATTTTGTTATGTCGGTGGATTTGATTTTTGAATTTTGTTATGTTTATAAGGTCGACCATTATGAATGTTTAGATAATTCTTGACAGCTGTTGTGCTTGGATGTGTTTCGACTCGTCTGCGACTTTTGCCTACTCCAAAAAATGGATCAAAAAATCTGTATCAAATTTTGTGTGAAAAACAGAATAATGTGCACGGACGCATTCCAAATGTTGACTGTGGCATATGGTGAAGCTATCTTGGACCAAAGCAACGTTTACCGGTGGTAGAAAATGTTCTCAGAGGGGCGAGAAGATGTGAACGACGAATAGCGTGCCGGATGCCCGAGCACGTCAACTACAGACGAAAACATTGATAAAGTGAAGAAAATAGAATTGGCCAATCAACGAATCAACGTTACAGAAGTTGCTGAGGATCCAAACGTATCGATTGGCTCGTGCCATTCGATTTTAACCAATGATTTGGGCATGAGTCGGGTCGCCGCGAAATTCGTGCCAAAGTTGTTCAATTTTGACCAAAAACAGCATCGCGTTAAGATTGCTCAGGAGATGTTGAACTCGATCCGCAAATGTGCTCCAGAAGGTAATAACTTTGCCCTCTGGGACTATTTTCTGTTCCTAAAACTGAAGAAGCCCATGAAAGAACGACGCTACGCTACGATTGAGGAGATAAAGACGGCATCAACGGAAGATCTGAACAAGATCACAAAAAAATATATTTTCAGTGCTTCGAGGATTGAAAAAAACGTTGGCACAAGTGTATTATATCCGAGGGGCAGTGGCGTAACAATAGGATAGCAGGGCTAGCAGCATGCCACGGGCCCCTGACCCAAGAGGGCGCCAGTTGAAAATATTTTTTTAAATTGTATTTTTTTATTTTTTTTTTGTGTTTTAGCTGCTAGCCGCAGATGGCTTTGACAGTTTTACGCGGACTATATTGTACCTAAGTATTTTATTTTATTTAAAAAGTATATTTTATAAGTTCTGCTCAAAATCCATAGTGAGACAACTAAAGACCATAATACAATTTCAAGTTAATTGTTAAGCATTTCAATCAACCTAAACAAAAAGATGTTCTTTTTTAGAGATGTACACGTTACCCGTGACGAGTAATTTTACGTACTTATGACCGTCAATCAAAATACCGGTAACTGCACATCTCTATTCATTTTAGAACGCATCGGTACGTTGGCAGCGCGGGTGAGCATTGACGATCGGGGAATTCTCCATTATGGTCGAACCAAATGCCGTATATGTTCACTGTGCTGCTCATAATTTAAATCTAGTAGTCAATGATGCAGTGAGAGAGGTTATTGATATGCATATTTTTGAAACAGTTCATCAAATTTTTAATTTTTTGTGCATAGTATCAAAAGATGGAATATTTTATCAAGTTTTATAACTAACTAGCTTCCGCCCGCGACTTCGTCCGCGTGGAATGGTTACTTGGGGCTAACGTTAACTTCAACTCGCGAATTCGTTTACGTAAAAGGTGGAAATATTTTTAAATAATACATACGTTAAAGCTGTTTTAGCTACCTACATGACCCTTTTATTAGTAAGAGTAGAACATTAAACCTTAAGTAAAAGTATTGGGTCTTATCTATACTTTCTATAGATATATATACAATGTATGTATATTATAGATACATACACTTACGCCTATTTACAATTACACATACTTTTAATGTGTATGACATCGCTGTGTGGTAGCGGCTACGAATATTACCAATCCTCATTTTGCTTGTGGATGTCGTAAAAGACGACTAAGAGCCTTATAACGACTTGGGCCAACTCCATCTGATGCCGTTTGGTCAACAATTACATTCCCAATGAGGGTTGACGTCTGGCAGGCGGCCGGTCATAAAACTATTGCCGATAACTTTTATAATATGTACTATGAATGAAGAGTACTTAATGTACCGACCCCAAGTAATTGGGATAAGAGTAGGAGAATGATGATGATGATGACCTCTCGTGAACAAATCTCAAATTTGGTCCAGAAAAGTATGACGTGGTCTTCCCCTTGTATTCGTCCCATTCACGATTGCTTTATATGTTTGCTTCGTCAACCTCTGCCCACTCGTTATTTCTTCCATTTCGTGTCCAACCCACCTCAGCATACCAGCGCTCTTTTATAACATTATACCTAATTTTATCTTTCATACTTACATCACACACGTTACGAAGAGCTGTCAGCTCTACAGCATTTATTCTATTTTCATGTCTTCTCTGCCAAATCTAACTTTCACTGCCATACAAGAGGGCAGGCACTAATACTTCCTATACTTATTATTATTATTTAGGATGTGTAAAGCCGAAGGAAGGTCATGAGAAGAAAACAAAACTAAAAATGTAGTGTATGCAGAAGTACTTTGAAATAACATTAGTTTGAGTTTTTTTTTAATATAAGATTATAAGACCCAGTATTTTAATCGTAAATGCGCGCCCAGTACTTGATCATTATTTTGCTGCGATGTTATTTTTAAACTGCGATATTTCCTAAGATATTCATTGAAATCAAATAATGTAAAGAGCAATTTTGTTTTAAATTAAATACTTGTGATGAATAACTCATCTATTTGGATAAGGATTAATATTATATTTATAAAAACACCTTCGAAAATATCACATTATTTTAAAACAAATTTGATTAGCATAAAAAAGGTTATAGTGAGCCAATCTTAAAAGATAGACATATGCTGTCGCGGACTTTTATTTAGAACTTTAAAAGGGGAACAATTATATAGTACATAATTTTTGCGCAACTTTAACCGTTTACGCAGCGGAAGCTCTCAAAAGGAAACAAAAACCCGATTTTTACACATTCATCATTGTTGCTCTGCTCCTATTGGTCGCAGCGTAATGTTGTATAGCTAAAGCCTTCCTCTATAAATGGACTATCCAACAAAAAAAGAATTTTTCAAATCGGACCAGTAGTTCCTGAGATTAGCGCGTTTAAACAAACAAACAAACTCTTCCGCTTTATAATATTAGTATAGATAAAGAAAGTGAGTCTTCAACTTCAATAACATTAAACCCTACTAGATGGGCAGAATTACGTACGAGGACGTTATGATGCCATTTTTGCTTTAAAAGTTCGGTTTGTGGAAGTCCAAAAAGCGCTAACGAAAACAATTCTGTTAAATTGCAATTCAGATAAAAGAAATGAAGCTGTTTCAGTCAAAAAGAAGATCGAAAAGCCTCTAAAGCACCTCAGTTTAAAGCCACCGATCTTTCAAATTCCTTAAAACGTTTGAAAATTTGCCTAGAAGAATTAGAAAGTAATCGACATGAATTTTAAAATTTAAAAATGGAAGCAAATAGTGTAGCAGTAAAATGGTCCATTACCCCTGAATTTTCTAAAACTCGTCAGAGGAAGGTAAAACGCCATTTTGATGCCCTTTGCAAAGATGAGCGTTGCCAAGATCCGGAAAGTTTATTCAAAGTGAACATATTTTATCGAGTATTGGACATCATTATAAACCAACTCAAATCGCGTTTCCTTCCAATGAATGAAATTGTTTCAAATTTCAGTGTTTTGCAACCGTCCACTTAAAAAGTTTTAAATGACACTCATCATCATCATCATCATTTCAGCCTATTGCCGTCCACTGCTGAACGTAGGCCTCCCTCATTTTACGCCACAGAGTGCGGTCCTGTGCCGCCTGTATCCAACGACGCCCAGCAACCTTCACTAGGTCGTCTGTCCACCTAGTGGGGGGGCGTCCCACACTGCGTCGTCCGGTAAATGACACTGATCTATTAAAAAAAAATTGCTTTATAATTTGTTGAGATATATAAAAAAGACAAATCTGAATCATTTGCCAGAGAAATTCTCAGTTTTCGATCCACTTTCAGAGACGAAATAGAAAAATCTTCGTGTATTAGAGACTTTGCTGATTTATTAATAATAAAAAATGAAAATTCTATGGCCCGATCATTAAACTTTGATGATGTTATAGACACTTTTGCGGAACAGAAAGTTCCAATAAAAGATTTTTCTTGATAAATATCTTGTTGAAATTAAATTATTATTTTTATTTCATTGTAAATGTATGCAGGCATCGTGAGGAATTACAACGTTGTTCCTTTACCGAAAAGCTAGCGAATAGATGATGAATGCATTGAGATATTATGTTTTATGAATGAATATGAAGTCTCCACTGGGGACGCATTGGGCTAGTGTGGTAACTACAGACCATTCTCTCTCGCCTAAGAGAGGAAGCCTATGGCCATTAGTGGGACATATACAACGTGTAATTGAGTACGCTGAAAATGTCGAAATTTATTAAAATTAAACTGAGTACAACGTGACGATTTTTACTGATAGGGCCCCATCAAAAGAATTTGCCACGGGTCCCAGATGGTATAGTTACGCCACTGCCGAGGGGGATTATTTAGAAGGGGACAAAATAGATAGTCATGAATAAATAAATAGTTTTAGAACAATACAAAATTCGTGATACTTTTTGAACAGACTACGTATGCTCAAAGGATAATATAATCCAGTATCCAGTAGAAACCTGTATCGAGCAGTAGTCAAAACATCCTGCATCTAGCAATAGTGTCCCCTACTGTAATATACCGAGGATTAGCCGATAGCATGAGGCATTTTGCCAATGATTTGAATTTACCTTTAGCCTTAGATATAAGATCTATTCATTTAATTGTCAAGGTTTCTACCTTATTGTGTTATTATTTTAATTATAAGCTTGTTTTTTTTATTACGTATTCCTTTAGTTTCTAATTAAGCTAGCTGTTTAATAATATTGAACTACCAACCCCACATAAAGTATATCAACCGGAAACATTTAGTCTTATAGTACCTAGCACCAAATACATTGCTTTCATAAAAGATGAATCAAATTATTGCTCCTTGGATTCTTTGGAAAAGTGTAAACTATTAAGCCCTGCCGAATATCTGTGTGATATTCCAATAATATATTTTAAAACAGATACCAAACCCAAGTGTGAAAGCGAATTAATATCCAATACATTAATCGAAACTCCTCTACAATGTAATATTAAATTTATTTTTGGTAAATTAAATATATTTAAACCAGTATCTAATAACAGGTATCTACATACAATCCGAACCACTAAAGTTGTGTTTAGAACAGCCAGTTTCAAGAATTGACCATCTTTGGGATTGGTATACTTTCTATACCAAATAAATGTGTGGCTTATTGTAAGGATACAACATTGTTACCTAAGTACCATAACATTCTTAATGTAACTTCATCAATCAATCTATCTGATTTTATCTTAATAAATAGCAATTGTTGTAATATACATAAAGTTAATAACATGTATAACCAAATAATTTATCCCATACTAATTTAGAATACATAAATTTAAAAGACAAAAACCACATTCACAAATTAATATCCAAACTCCTATCAGAAGCCGATAAAATTAGAGACACCCCCTCAATTTTGTTGTTGCAATATGGGATACATTATTCAGTAGTCATTAGTATAACATAGAGTAAGATCCCAGAGCGATAAGACAAACTTATTTTCTAAAGCATAGAACATTCGGTTCTAAATAATCTCTTGAGTACTTTTTAATATCTGTACGTTTATGGAGTTAGCACGGTGACACCTGCGCAGGTGAGAAAGGTAACTGTAAATCAGAGTTACTTAACTTAAATTTTAAAGACTGATTTTTATATATATTTTGTAGAATATTACTCCGAAGTAATATCAAAAAGTTAGACGCTTTCCATGGGCCAGAACTGTTGTCAGACGCTTTAAAGCTCTACAAATAATAAATGAACTTAATTTTTTTTTAAATGTGTGATTTTTATAGACTAGTGGAAAAATTAAAGGTTCAAAAAAAAATTCCAAACTTTTTAAGGTTTTTCAAGTGACTCTATTTCCCTTAAAATAGTCGTACAGGAATTAAAAAAAAAAGGATTTTAAAGCATGAAGTTTCTAGTTTTGAGATCTTACGATAAAAAAAAAATCCAAGCAATGTGTTGTGAAAAAAAAAAATTGAAATATTTTCGTTTCTGTTTTTGGTCTACGAACTTGAAACAAATTTTCCAAATTAACCACTATATCTATCGGATAACTTGTTTCCATCCATCAGCCCGTAAACGTCCACTGTTGGACATAGGCCTCCTCACGAGAATGCCATTCGCAACGGTCCTGTGCTACCTGCATCCAACGGTTTCCTGTAACCTTGACAATGTCATCAGTCCACCGAGTGGGGGGTCGCCACTCGAGAATCTTTCTTCCCCAACGATTGTGGGTTCGTCGAGCGATTTGGCCTGCCCATTGCCACTTCAACGTGCTAATTCTTCGGGCTATGTCGGTTACACCCGTTCTTCTACGGATTTCCATATTCCGGCTTTTATCACGTAGAGAAATACCGAGCATAGCCCTCTCCATAGCACGCTGAGCGACTTTGAGCCTTTTTATGAAGCCGACGTTTCAGTGCCGTAAATCATAGCTGGTAACACACACTGGTTATAAAGCTTTGTTTTCAGACACTGTGGAATATTATACGAGAAGATCCTCCTAAGTTTACCGAACGCTGCCCAGTCGAGTTGGATTCGTCGAATGACATCTTTCTCGAAATTGGATCTACCTAATTGGAATGTTTGTCCTAAGTAAACATAGTAATCGACAACTTCGAGAATCGCATTCCCAACCAGAACCGGTACAGAAATGACATGGGTAACATAACTTGTTTATTCATCTTGAATTTGCTTTTTTAAAAAGTTCGATACAATCATTTCTCGCTGAGATATCGATCTTTGAATATAAAAGGATCTTTTTGTCTTTAACCATGAATATCTCGGCAACTATTTATTGCACACAAAAATTAAGGACGGCTTTGAAATCTTAAATAAATTTCCCATAAAAATCATATACGATTTTATGAAAAACTATTTTTTTACTCTTTATTTCATTGTGAAAAATAAAGAAAAGAAGGGCTTTAGATGACTTTTGGGAAAATCAGTTGTTAAGTTGGAAAATATCAGGCAAATCAGTAATGTTAGGTGTGCTTTTTACAGTTCAATTTGCCCAAAAAAACGCCACAAAGTTTCGATTTAATCGATCGAGACATTTTTGTTTTATTCGATAAAATTTTTGAAAAACAATTAAAGGATCATGATTTTGATTTCAAATGATATGATCATTTGAAATCAAAATCATCATCATCATTAAGAAAATGCAAAAATATTTTTTTTTCGGTTTTCTTACGCATTTTTGTAAATATGTATGTACTTATGTGTATAAGGGTTAACTTGGAAAAAAAAAATCTAAGTTCATAGACCAAAAAATAGAAACGAATAATTTTTTTCAGTTTTCTTTAGGATTGAGCGGAACACATTGCTTGGATTTTTTTATCGTAAGATCTCAAAACTAGAAACTTCAAGCTTTAAAACCCTTTTTCTTTAAATACTTGTACGACCTTTTTTAAGGAAAATACAGTCACTTGAAAAACCTTAAAAAAATTGGATTTTTTTTTATCCTTTAATTTTTTTTCGCTAGTGTATATGTTATTGGGTGAATTTCCCGGGAGCAAAAATTACATGGCATCAATGAAATCGGTACTATAAAATACAGTTTTAATGTTCTAATATTTTTTTCTGGTTACGTGAAATAGTAATCTATGTGTGGCACTAAATATTTAATAAATTAATATTAACAGATGCTCAAAAAAAAAAAAAATCCTCTAAATCTTTCATTGCCGTGTTTGTCCACACATCACCTTGACACGTGTATTATATATTTTTGATCAAAATCTTTTGATTATTTATAATAAAACCTTGTTTTATTTGATACGTGAATAGCGAAGGCATTGTTACGAATTACATTTCTTCATATATTTAAACAATACAACGAATGGTTAATAGAAATGCATTTGTCCTAGAACCACCTTTCATCGCCGAGTCCTAAATATATTTTAGAATATTGTTTTATCTAACGACTTACGTCCCTCACCCCTGTGTGCTATACGTTGCTTAGCAGTGTCGCTTGGTGCTCGACGAGGAATGACGTGCATATGTGGCTTCGTTTTCGCGCAATAAATGTAAGTATTTGATTTTTATATTACTAAACATTTTTTCTTTCATCGCCGTAGATAGGTCTAACTTTTATTTTAATAAGCTTGTCCTCTTGATTAAGCAATTGACAGAATGCCATTGATCTCGTGTTTATTTGTGATGTGTTAATTACTGTGAATTATTAATAGATTTTTGATAACATGATGATTTGGCGTGATTTTCATCACCGTGCTCTCATTGCCATGGTTACCATGACCAAAATTTGCTATGGTAATGAAAAAAAGACACGGTGATTAATCAAAATTTTCATTGCCATGTCTTTAAAACAATTTAGTTTCATTGCCATGACCAGCTGTTTCATTTCCGTGACTTAAGTTTTCATCGCCATAGCATGATTAAAAAAAGAAACAATCTGTACAGTACAGTCAACAACACAAAAATATTTCCACGTTAATAGTCACTCAAAAATTACGATAGACATGCATACACTCATAAGTGAGAGTCAGGAACACACATATATTACAGTCTAATTATAAACTTAGTAATGGATTGATATTTTTTAGAAAGCGAAGATGCCTAAACAGAAACTGTCTGAAGAGGAGAGAAAGGAAAGAAAAAGATTGGCCGAACAAAAGCGACGTGAAAAAATAAGAAGCGACCCTATTTTACGAGAGGATTACTTAAGAAAAGAAAGAGAAAGGTATGTAAAAAAGAAAGCTGCAGGAGTAGTTATTCCTCGAAGTGCAATGACTTCGCAAAAACTTCGGAATCTTCGCAAGAAAAACTTGGTGAGTGCACTTGCTTCTTATAGAAAAAAGACAGCAATTCTTCGTAAGAACACACGTCCAAATGTCAACTGTGATGTTGAATATGCTGAAACACCAACTACAGAGCCAACTGAAAAGACTTTTGGGTTATCTCAAGTAGATTCCAATGATAACATGCCGTTGACACCTCTAACAAGACGTAGTTCGCGTCTTTCATCTTTAAATCCAAATTGGAATCACTGTGATAGTTTGAGGGTTGGAGTAAGAAGCTCAATTTTTTTGGCCACAAGTAGTCCAAAATATACACCTCTAGGATCACCGCAACTCGCACCAAACGTCCATATAGATTCTACATTACGTCCTGATAGCCCAGCATCGAATTCTTCTATTGCCACTTTAAAATTTCAACATGATTTGCAACAAAAATTCCGTAGATACCAAAAATCTAAACATTCTCAACTCGTTGCGTTACAAAAAAAATTAGCTCAAGTTGTCCGCGAAAGCGACTTATATAAGAAACGATTTGAAAGACTTATTCAGAAAGGAAAATATGGAGCTGCCAATAAAAGGAAAGAAAAACAGTCAGTGATAGATTTAAATAATAAGAGAGACACAAGTAACCAAAAACAAACAAGAATACGTCAAATTGTTTTAAAATTCTATGAAGAAGATGAAAATTCGAACATGTGTCCAGGAAAAAAAGACGTGATTACAAGAAATGGAACTAAGAAACAGAAACGTTTAATGACAGATACTATAAAAAATTTACACAGAAAATACATAGTCTGGCTATCCACCTATTAGCTATGTAACGTTCTCACGATTAAAACCTTTTTGGGTGGTACAACCAAAATTAAATATGCGCAACACATGCTTGTGTGAAAAACACGAGAACATGGATCTCCTAACGGAATCTCTAAAAAAGAATAATTTCATAAAAGAAAATTCGACAAGTGAGGTTATTAAGAGCATGTGTTGCGACATTTATAACTTAGAATGTCTACAGAGAAAATGTACTACGTGCAAAAACAGACATCTAATATACCAAGAAATTGATAACTCGGCAAAAGTTGTTTATTGGGCTTGGGAAAAACAAAAAAAATCATATATTAAAAATGGAATTGAGAAAACTGCCATTACCGTTGAAAAAGTACGACACCACGTAGAACCGTTAATGCTGCTAAAACAATTTGAAACTAATATTAAACCATTTCTTAATCATTGTGCAAACATACGCAATCAGACCGATGCAATTAAAAAAATTAAGCAAAATTTAACTAAGAATGACTGTCTTGTACATACGGATTTTAGTGAAAATTACAGTACTAAATATAATTCTGAAATTCAATCCGTACACTTTGGTGGTAGAAGAAAGCAGTTTACTCTACATACTGCAGTTCTTTATTTTAATATTGATGGTCAAGCGACAAAAACCCAATGTTTTTGTACTATTAGTACATCTTTACGACACGATGCTGCTGCAGTATGGGCCCATCTGATTCCAATTTTAACTGAAATAGAACAAACAGTATCTTTGGTTCAAAATCTATACATAGTTTCGGATTGTCCTTCTGGTCAATATCGCAATAAGAAAATATTTTATATAATGTCTCGACTTTCTGTCTATATTCCCTCAATTACCAAAGTAGTTTGGAATTATTGCGAATGCGGACACGTCAAAGGTGCTCCAGATGGTGTAGGTGGACTTTTAAAGAGGACTGCAGACCGTTACGTTGCATTGCAAAGTGACATGCCTGATTTTAATTCATTCGTGAATGCTTTGCAGTCATCTATAAAGGGCGTTAAAATAAAACTCGTTGAAGATTATCAGGTCACTGAAAAGGACTGGTTACTACCTGACAATTTGAAACCCTTCCCAGGTACTTTAAAAGTCCATCAAGTTGTCTGGACTGCTGAATCAGGCAACCGTTTAGCACTGCGTAGTTTATCTTGTACAAACATTGAATGTCTAAACAATGTCAAAGAATGCCCTCATGGTAATCACTTAGGATTTTATGATTTTTCAACTAAACCCCAGACACCTCTTGCATCTCCTCTTGCACGTTCATTAAACTGCACTAGATATACACCAAAAACTGCCCGTAATATGCGTCCAGTAAAATTAACTGATAAACTTGCATTGGCTCACAAACCATCAACTTCTACAACAAAAACTCCTCCTCAGTTTGATAGTACAATTTTAGAAAATTATGACGTTATTAATTTGAACTGTAGTGGTGCTACAAGTGTGCCATCGTGCTCATTCTTATTTTTTTTTTTTTTTTTTTTTTTTTGGTAGGCTATGGCCCGGTCACACGTCGCCCGTACCGCCCGGGGCGACGGAAGGGCAGCGCGTGGCCCCATAACCCACCGTATTCCCTCCCCATCGCCATTGGGCCGGCCACTGGTACCGCTTCCTTGCCTTCCGTGGCCAGCCCGGCGGGTTACCCTTTCGGGTACCATCCCCCGTCAACGCCCCAGCTAACTGCCGGGGCGTCGCCCTCATGCGGTCAGCCTCTCTGCGGGTGAAGGACTTTTCCCCGGTCCAGTCACCCGCGGCCTCGGCTAGGGCGGCATTAGGCGCAGATACTCGCGCCTCCGCCGCCCCAGGCGCCGGCGACGGAGCGTCTCACCGAAGAGGATTTCCTCTCGGAGTCGCCCCGCCGCCTCCTTCCGCGAGACAACTGTCTCGCAGAAGGCGGCGACCGCGTCCCAGTTCCTGACGCTGTCGAGCATCGCCTTAGCGATGGTCGGCAGCGCCAGGTCGGCACCGATGATCGCGACGAGTTCACGGCGCTGCTCTGCCCAGGCCACACAGACCTCGAGCGTGTGCTGCGCCGTGTCCTCGTCGCAATCGCAGTGGTGGCAGGACGGTGTACTCTCCCTCCTCACGACCGTGTGCAGGTACTTGCCGAAGCAACCATGCCCCGTCAAGACCTGCACCAGTCGGAAGGAAAGGACCCCGTGCTGTCGACCCAACCACTCCATCAGCACTGGCCGGAAGGCCTCGATGGTCCGAACACCGAACCGAGGCCTTTCCAGCCGGATTGCCCAACGAGCAATAACGTCACGGCGGGCGTCGCCCCGCCAAGCGGCCATCTCACTAAGCGAGACGGTGCCGCCCCCTGCCCGCGTCGCTGACACCCGCCGGTACAGTCCGGCGAGCATCTCCGCCTCCAAGTCCCACGGAGGTGTTCCGGCCAACAGGCATGCTGCCTCCGTCGCCACCGTGCGGTATCCGCGTATGGCCCTGACCGCCATGGCCCGCTGTGGTCGCCATAGTAGAGCCCTAAGTCGGACGGTCAGGGACCCCGCCCACACGGGTGCGACGTACAGGGCCATCGACCGGACCACCCCCGCGTACAGCAGTCGGCACGTAGCGCTGGGTCCGCCTACATTCGGCATAAGCCAGGATAGGGCGGACGCCGCGCCGACAAGCCGTGGAGCAAGCCGACGGAAATGCTCCCGGAACCACCATCGCCCGTCGAGCACCAGGCCCAAGTACCTCATATGGGCCCGGATGCTGATGGGAACCGAATTGACGGTGATCGAGGCGTCGGTGGGTGGACTGGTGCGGGGCCCATGGAATAATAAGGCCTCCGTCTTATCCAGGGCCACCCTTAGCCCCAGCGCCTCGATCCGCCTGACAATCTCCTCGGTGCCAAGAGTTGCCAGGCGTGCCGCCTCCTCCAGCGTCCCACCCCGGGCTGTGACGAGTGTATCGTCGGCGTAACAAATTACGCCCAGCCCGGGCGGGAGGCTCCCTCTCAACGCCCAGTCGTAGCCGATGCTCCACAAAGTCGGCCCCAAGACCGACCCCTGCGGAACACCGCACGACATGGGCGTTCGCACAACATCCCCTACTCGGTTCTTATAGAGGACGCTGCGCCCCTCCAAATAGTCTGCCACCAGCCGCCTCAGGTATACAGGCACCCCGTGATACCGGAGTGCCTCCCTGATGCAGCTGAATGGCAGACTATTGCATGCGTTGGCGATGTCTAGAGACACCGCCAACAGCACCCCACCGCCAGTGACAGCCTCCGCGACTACGGCCCTCAGGCGCAGCAAGGCTGCGATCGTCGAACGCCCCTTTCGGAAACCAAATTGGGCGTCCGACAGATCGGGGCCAACCTCGCTAAGGTGCTGGCCGATACGGGCAGCCAGGATCCTCTCCAACAGCTTACCCGCATCGTCCAGCAGCACGATCGGCCTATAGGCCGAGGCCGAGTCCGGAGACCGTCCCGGCTTCGGCAGGAGTACCAGCCTCCCCTCCTTCCAACACCCAGGGAACTGCCCAGACGATAAACACGCGTTGTACAGTCCCCCGAGGCGTGGACCCAGATGTTCGAGGACCAGGGCCAGCACCCGGTCGGGTACCCCGTCTGGCCCAGGAGCGGTGGTCTTGGCACGCATTCGCACCACCGCCGCCCCCATTTCCGTCTCCGTAACGGGCGGAACACTTTCGTAGTCGGCCACCCGGTCACTATTCGGCAGTGCCATGACCGGGGGCGTGTGTTCCGTCCGACGTGGGAATAGTTCCTCGACAACTCTGGTGAGGAGGCTGGGCTGGAGAGTCTCGGTGAGAGGGGGGGGGGCCCGCGCGCGGAGCTTACTCAGCGCCGCACGATAGGGGCGACCCCAGGGGTCACGCTCGAGACTGTCCAGCATCTCCTGCCGACTAACGTCCTTGGCTTGACGGATGGCCAGCCTGAAGGCAGACCGCGCACTGCGGTAAGCCTCGTACAGCTGGCCCTCCCGCTCAGCGTCGCGGTGACGCCGCCGACTGCGGGTATAAGATCTCCGAGCACGTATGCACGCAGCTCGGAGCTCTGCCAACTCCCGGGACCACCAGGGAACCGCCCTCTTCGGGGGAAGACACCGTACACGGGGCATAGCCGCATCGCAAATCTGCGTTAACGCACAGCGAATGCGGCCAGCCTCGGCGTCCACCCCGTCCACCGAGGGCGGTGACGGCAGCCACGAATGCACAATGGCTGCCTCCATCAGTAGGTCCCGATCAAGTCGACCCACAGCCCACCGCGGAAAAGCGGGAGCTCCGTCTGCCGTGTGACCCCTGCTGGGCTGGCGGAGGGTCCGGGAGACCTCTATCCGAATGTATCTATGGTCGGATAGGGTCTCAACCTCCTCCTGGACATACCAGCTCCTCACACGTGGTGCGACATCGGGGCTAGCGAACGACAAGTCCACTATCGACCCACCCCGCTGCCGCACGCACGTATGCACTGAACCCCTGTTCAGCAAACAGAGGCCCAGTGACGCCGCCCACTCTTCAACCGCCCGCCCGCGATCGTTCGTCCTGGGGGACCCCCACGCCATAGACTTGGCGTTGAAGTCCCCCATTACGAAGAGCTGGCGCGGTGCCAGTCGCCGTATCGAGGCCTCCAAGTTGGTGAGGGAGGCCCCGAAATCTGCCACACTCCTGTTAGGGGAGAAGTACACGCCGTAAAGCGTTACCTCTCCCCAGTCCGCCGCGACGTATCCATCACCCCTGTCCTTTAGAGACAGAGGCGGGGAAGGCCACGACGTTGAGGCGACGATTGCCACAGAGCCGTCACTGCTACTCAACCAATTAGATCGGTCGGGCACGCAATACGGCTCCGCGGCTACGGCTACACCTATCAACCACTCCGCCATAGCTTGCAGGAAAAGGTCCTGCGCCCCGGCGGAGTGGTTGAGGTTGGCTTGCAAGAGGTGGATGGACTCGGTAGCCATTAGTGGGCCGTGTCCATCACCTCCTCCGCGCCGGCGGGCGATTGGGTCGCGCAAGGAGCGGAAGCGGCCGGGGTCGCCGGGCCGCTCCGCCCCGCTCATTCTTATCTAATGTTGACTCTGAAATTTTAAAAGATTTGGAAACCTCTGGTGCGTTGGAGAAAAATTATACAAAAACATCAAAAAAATCAAACGTAAACTTAAGTAGTGATTCTGATGAGAGATATAGTGATATATATTCAATATTAATCCAAAAAAAAAACTACTTCTTTTATTCAAATTGATACCGACGACGATGAGATTTTTGAAATAAAACCAAAAAAGACTAAAAATACTCGATACTGAGGATGACCTAAATAAAATTTTTAGTTAAATTATGTATTTGTCTAATTATAATTTGGCTTTAGTTACATGAATAATTTAGACCACCAAAACGTTCCTAATTTTGTGATTTACTTAATAAAAGTAAACAGAGTAGGATAAATTAGCTGTAAGTTGAACTCGAAAGGCTGAATTTTCTAGTGCCATACACTCATATTGACTTGTGTTCTTAGATTAAGCTTTATGATAATTCCTGAAAGGTTGATATTTTTATAAGAGTAATTGTATGTACTGAAAATGAATATTATTTGCTACAGTTTACAGTGTACAATTTTATTAACAGTTAACTATTTTGATTCGTGATGTGTAAAAATACATCTTTGTGATCTAAGTTAATATAGAAGTATATATGTACCTACCTATAGATAATTTAATAATAATGAGACGAGTTAACTTAAAAGACTGATATTTTTCTTAGCAGAGCTATCTTCTTAGTGTTAATTAGATATAAGTTAGAAAATTTTATTCTCTAGAAAGATTATTTACTGCAAAATGTTGGACTTTTACCAAGTTTACACCCTTTTGTATGGTTAATCTATCTTGTTACAGCATATCTTTAATAAAGAACTATAGCCAAAGGGTTTAAGCTTGTTGAATCCATATTTGTAAGTCTGTATTACAAAATTTAATAGGGCAAAGCTAAAAAAAATATTATATAATTATGTTGATACTAAGTGTGATTAGATGATTAGGCTGACCCTACGTATTGTTTATATGTTTATAAATGTTATACATTTTTTCTGTGCACATCGAAAAATATATGTTGTGTTAATATAAACTGTTAGCAATAGCTATTGCTTACTTTGAAAAATATTTTTATTATTTGTTAATTTTTGTTCTGTTAATTTTTGTGTCAAATAACTTAAATAAATGATTGTGTTGCTTTGATTCTATTAAATTTCTTTTTAATTTTACTCTGACGCGAAAAGCTTATTGAGAAGAGGCTTAAAAATTGTGGTGTGCTGTGTATGCCCTTTCCTCTCAGCGACAGGGATATATTTATTTCAGATAAGAATATTTTATAAAACAAATAATTTTTTTCATACCCGTGGGTTGTTTCTATCATTCCCGTGTCACAGTTCTTTCATTGCTGTGGACGCTTGTTTCATTGCCGTGCACACATATTTCATCACCGTGGCACGCAATTTTTAATCTTTTATATCTCGTTAGTTTTTTACACTATCTACTAGATATTAAAAAGGAATACATATATTGTCAAAAACTTGAATAAACACTACTTTTTCTTGTGCTGAAGTTGATGAATGAAAAATACACGGAAATGAAGATTTTATTGGAGCTTTTGAAATTCACCCTAATAAGATGAATATTCCAAAGTTATATTTAATCAGTCAGACAAATAGTAATGACCAAACATCCCCTAAACACAAAAATTATTCAAGCATGAGTATGAGCACGAGAGCACTATACATGCGTTCCAGAACGAGTGAGACATCCATGGTAACTCGGTTCGTCTTCTTAAACTCACAATCTGTTTCAATCTACTGAATGTTTATGTGCATGCATGTTTTTTTGACAAAAACAAAAGCAATAAAACCTTTTAAATTTATGTAAATATTTTTATTTAAATTTATGCAATCTACGTAATTTTTATTTCTGTTTTAAAGACAATATGGACAGAAAAAAAACGCAAGTGTTACTCATGCGCAAGTGGCTGAAGCACTTTCATCAATTCGACAAGGTATGAGTATTTACAGTCTCGAGACAATATAATGTACCAGAGACTACGTTACGGAGTAAACGAGATGAGCTTTACGAGAATGAACATTGTGGTTGCTTACCACAATGTTCATTCCAGTACTTAACCTAAACGAAGAGAGAAAAATCGTTGATTGGATCCATTGCCTTGGTAAATGTGGGTTTTCAGTGACTAAAGATCAATTATTACACACTGTCTCTAAGTTAGTTGAAAACCTGCAGTGCCTTAATCCGTTTAAAGATAGAGTTCTTGGGAAAAAATGGTTTTTAGGTTTTATGCTACGACATCTAGCAGTGTCAAAACGTGTGTCACAAAACCTTCCAACAAGTAGAAACCAAGTCACGGAAGATGCATTGCGAGCGTGGTTTGATCGAGTAGGATCATATTTTAAAGAAAACGATTTGCTACAAGTTTTTCAAGACCCAAAACGTATATTCAACTGTGATGAAACTGGGTTTTTTCTTTGTCCAAAAGACAAGCAAGTTTTGGTAAAAAAGCGTAGTAAACAAGTATATAATCGCGTTGCAAATGACGAAAAAGAATGCTTGACCGTATTAGTCAATGTGTCAGCAGAGGGTAATGTAGCTCCGCCAATGGTACTTTTCCCTTACAAGAGGCTACCTAACAATATCAAGTCAACGGTTCCTTCGTGGTGGGCACATGGTAACACAGAATCGGGCCGGATGAATATGAAGTCATTCTAAGAATATGTATTGCAAATGCGTTTTACCCATGGCTTAGACAACTGGAAATAACACTGCCCGTTGTTTTATTTTTTAGATGGCCATAGTTTACATATATCTCGCCTTTGACAACTTTTTGCAAAGAAAAAGCGATCGTGCTAGTTACTTTATTCCCAAATTCAACGCACATCTTGCAGCTTCTTGATGTTGTCGTTTTCAGGCCCGTTAAAAGGACTTGACGGGATATTGTGAGGGAACTCAGGGTTAAACATAATTATGCGAAGCTTAATTAAGCGCACAGACTTTTCTAGAGAAATGCAAAAATGTTTTGACAGAAACCTCGCCTGTAACAATAATGAGCGGATTCAAATGCTGCGGTCTTTACCTGTTTGATGAACAAGATATTGAATGTGATAAACTTTTGTCAAAAGTGAAGAAACACAAAGACAAACTATCTGAAGTCAATCAAAATACCCTATTAGATACTCAACAAATGAGCAATATAGATAGCAATGAGCAGTTCAAGAAAAATTTGAAATCCGATTATCACAAGACACATTAAAATTATTTAAAGAGGCAGGTAACCAATGGACTAGTGACCCCACTTGTGAAAAACTATTTTTAATCTGGAAAAGTCTTACATCATCGGAAATCATATTTAAAGATCAAGCACATTCTGCTCCAGAGATTGGGGAGACAACCTTTACCAATAATGTCGACGTAGAAAATGTTTATGATTCCGTTTTAAACTTTGATATTAGATCGGATTGTATTCTAACCACACTTAATGATAATGAAGCTAACAATATAGGAAATACCATACTAGAGTCAACGCAATTGTCACTGTGATCAATTAATGCGATCCCAATAATAGAAGAAAACACATTTAAAGCAAATTCTCTTCTACCGACACCAATGGTTGATTCATCTATATTGATATAGATTATTGATCCGAGGTTAGTATCAGAAATTACCCCACCACAGAAAATACTATTGTTAACAGAAGAAAATGCTCCACAATTATTACGTGCATCGACTCCTGAATTAAGCAAGTGTTCTAGTACCGCTGTATCACTATCTAACATAGAAAATGCCAATCATGAAGTTAATTGCTTTTCTTCCTTAAGTCTACGTCCAATCAGAGTGTAAAAAGAACCGCTGACAGACAAGTATTCGGCAAAAATAGATACCCTTCAAAAATCTTAATTAATGCCTAGTACAAGCAAAACTCCAACGCCAACAGTTATTCAAAATGTCCGCCGACCCCATTCAAAGGCAAACCTATGCCTTTCCAGAATGCATTTTTTTCTGAAAACCGAGAATACTCCCAAAACCAAAAAGGCCACTAAAAAGGTTACTTCCACTGTAACTACTGCAGCAGAATTTAGAATTTATTGAACACCAAAGAAGGTTAGACAAAGAGAAAAAAGAAAAAAAAACTTAAAAAACTGAGAAAATGCGAGGCATTAGAAAAGAAAAAAACAAAAAGAAAACAATAAAAAAAGATAAAACAATCACAGACGTGAATGGAAAAAAGAAGATACGAAAAAAAAAGTGTAATGAAGAAATTAAAAAATGTAAATATGGAGATAGAGATGCGTCACGTCTACACCGTAGATAATATTTCCATCTAAAACTCTTCTGACAGTGACGATGATTTTGTTTTTAATATTCCTGCAAGGATAAAGCAAATAAAACGCCGTTGCTACTTTGATTCAGATGATTGTGTTTAAATATTTATTGACAAAGTACTCAATAAATAATTATATTTTAAGTTCATCTTAAATATCATGTATAGCTTAATCCAGGCAGCGGCGCGAAGCCCTTTCCGCTTTGGAAGAGTTTTTAAACTTTATCTTCATTATTTTATAGACCAGTATCGCTTGAAAAGAAAAACTGTCAATGATCGATGCGGCGGCCGCTGACGGAACCCGGCATTTTTGATCAGTATCAGCGATACTAGTCTTTAAAATAATGTTGGTAACGTTTAAAATTCTTCCAAGCTGAGAGTGCTTTTCGAGCTGCTGCCGGCCGCTGCCAGAATTGAGCCTAAAACTTCACTTAACTTAAGTTTACTTAGTTAAGTAATTATTTTCAGTTCCTTTTTATTATGTTATTTAGATGGTTTTTAGATCTTTTTCTAAGTTAAGTACATAATGTGTAAAACTTCAGTTACCTTTAGTTAGTTTTTACTATCCTCTATGGATTGTTAATTTTTGAAAGATTGAGATTTAAAATGATGTTATAAATACGTCATTAATTTTTTAACCTTTTGTTTCTCTACGAACTGTTAATTTTTTAAAGACTAGATGATTATTATTGTTCGTCATTTTTTATTAAATAATATGACTAGTGGATTCCTAAATAAACTTGTATTTTTAATACTATAAAATCAGCTAACGCTATACGCACGCGTGTAAAAATACACTACTTATTCTTAAATTCCTTCAGAATCCCTTAAATTCTGGAATAAAAGTATTGTATTTTTGTATGAGAGAATGCTAGGGGATTCTCATGTTAAAATATAATACTAAAGAAATGAGCAAAGCAAAGTCGGTCACGTACAGTAGAGATTTTTCTCTATACAGACCGATTTTGCCTCGCTCCTTTTTTTATTTTACTGAATGTAAAAAGAAAAATCAACCTTATTTTAATAACCCAAAACGCTTTTTAAAACGTGTGTGAATGCGCGGTTATGCTATATTTGTAAATTTCATTAAAAGTGAATCAATGTAATCAAATCAATGGTCAATGAATGAAAAACTTACAATTTACTTTACTAACACATTTATATTGTTTAATAAATATTATTTGTACGGAACTTCAATGAATATAATTTCTGACCCTGCGTATTAGGAGACGTCTATCGCCCTGATCAAAATCATACCTACGTATTAGGGAAAATCGACCCGACTATTTAAATATTTTTGTAAAATAAGAAATATCATGGAAAGAAACATAGACTTAACAGTAATACAAAATGTAAATTCCACTTTTGACGATAAAATGTTTTTGCACCTTTAAAAATACTTACAAATGCTTATCTTTGTTTCTTTCTTTCAAATTGAAAGAAGTATTTTGAAATATTAAGATATTTTACTCAAGCGCATGCGCATAGTGCTCTCGCGCTCATATTCATGGTTGAATAATTTTTGTGTTTAGGGGATGTTTGGTTATTACATTTGTCTGACTGATTAAATATAACTTTGGAATATTTATCCTAATAACATATATATTGGGCTTTACATTTCTGATCGTTGCCTGGTGACGCGATAACAGTGGCTTGTCACTATAAAATTTTGCATAAATACTTTATCATAAATATATTCATATTTTTATTAATATTTATTATTTCTTTATCTAGCTCGAAGCTTAATGTTACAAATTAAGTTAATAATCTAATTTGTCTGTCAGTGTTTTGTCCTTATTCCAACAACTACACGTACGTACCACTGAAAGCATTTTCTACTAAGCAATGGAAACGCAATTGCATCAATCTATTGAAAATTTAAATAGGATATTTAATAACCATGTTTCCATACGGTTATTAAATATCCTATTTAAATTTTTTAATTGTTCCCAATTTGAAAAAGATTTGCACAACAACATACCTTCGAACAATATTGTCCTGACTTCTGAATTTGCTGCTTTCCGGGTGTTTGTCACCGAGTTTATGAAGTTCCTGCAATATTAACTCGAAATACTAGTGTGAAGAGTCGACTTGTTTAGAGATGCATAGTCGCCGAAATATATTCCTTCCTTTTATTGCATGGTATCGTCGAGGAGAAAGGTGAAGAGACTGGTCAAGTAGTAATGGACGTACTGATTAACAAACTCAAGGTTAGTTGCTTAAGCCCTTGTGAAATAAAACGTTGCCATCGCCTGGGAAGTCCAGCTATTTCTCATAAACCTCGTCTATACTCAATAAACTTCAACAAGTTTCTCTTCGTGACCAAATCTGGTTTGCCAAAACAAAGTTGAAAGCCTCTGGAATCACAATATCTGAGTTCCTTACGAAATCTCGACATGATGAGTTTATGAAGACTCGGGAGAACTTTGGTGTCTCTAAATGTTGGACCAGAAATGGCAATGTTTATGTCATTGGCTCAAGCGGTGCCCGTCAATGGATTCAATCGTTAGACGATCTTTAAAAAAATTCTGATGTTCAAAGCCCTTTAAAACAAAATATTTGCAACAATAAAACCGAACCTATGAAGACGAGAAGAAATGCAGGATTTAGCGGGGTGTGACCACTCCATAACTCGCCGGAAAAAAAAGAGTCTCACTTTGCAGGAGTTCCGACAAACTTTAGTGTTGTCTACATAAATGCTCAAAGTATTCCTGCCCATTTTTCTGACATGCTGGCTAATTTTGAATGCAAGGATATTCACGCTATTTTAATATCAGAGTCATAGTTAAAGCTATGTCTTCCTTCTACTTCCTACTCTTTCCCTGGCTTCATTCTAATCCGAAATGACCGGACAGCAGGTGGTGGGGGTGTGGCTATATATCTACGTTCCTATATTTCCTACTCTATTGCTGATATGTCTCCGCAACCGCCTCCACCAAATGCTGGTGAACACCTTTTATTAGAAATACAATTACGCCATACTAAAGTCTTACTCGGTGTCTACTATTGTCCTTCCGTACGAATTAATTATTTCTCATCTTTTGAAAGTCTTTTGCAAACAATTAAACCTTCTTATAGTCATACTATCATTATGAGTGATTTTAACACTTGCTTACTAAAAACGATTCTCGCACTTCATTCTTATCTCTATTTCTCAGTCTTCTAACCTCAACATTCTTCCCTTAAATGCCACTCATCACCACCAAATTATATTCCTTCGCTACTCGATCTTATATTAGTCTCATCTGTTGATCACACTATTTTATATGGTCAGTGTTCTCCACATGATTTTCTTATCATTGCCTAATTTTTTTGTCATACAAAATTCGTCTTCCTCGAAGAAAACCTAAAATTGTCATGCAGCGCAATTTTCGTAATATTGATATGAAACGTCTTTGTGAAGATGCTGGGGCCATAGACTAGTCACCACTTTATTCTACAGCCTCTGTAGACGAACAAACTGATGTTTTCATCTCCAATCTCACTCAGCTGTACGTTCACTATGCACCTTTACGTTGCATTAAATTAAGACATCTTCCATCTCCTTGGCTTACAGAGGAAATTAAAAAGAAACGATAAAGAAAAAAATGCAGCTAAAGTCAAATATAAGTCAAGGCCAACAAAAATGTAAATAAAGATAAATATCGTCGGGGATGGTGCAAATCCGCGAAACTAGCATTGGATAATGCCGCGTATCTGACAAATGTAGCCAATTAAAGTTTTCGCGGGCAAATCCCGCAAAATCTTGATAGGCTGCCACCGCCTTGACACGAGTTCATTTCGACCAATTGGAAGCCAGGAATCGCCCAGTAAAAATACTGCGTATCTTTCGCGAGCAAGCGTCAACACCGCGTAAGTGATTTGGTGACACCGGCAACGAGTTTGTGGTTTAATTTCGCAATAAAACTGTGTATTTACTTAGAAATTATCAGTGCCAACATCAGGTAAGTGTAAATGTAATGTTTGTTTCGTATATTTTAAATTAAAATCGGTATTGAACACAAGTTTAGTTCTTTTTACCATTCTAACCTCTTAATATCTATTTTTTTTTTCAAAATACACAAAATTATTTAAATTGTGCAAGTGTATGTTACAACGTTATTATAAATAAATAATATAAAATACCGCTATACCCTTAAATAATATAAAATACCGCTATTTTAAATAAATTACTTTATTGTTTTGTCTATATTTACTTTGGTAATGCATTTACTATTATAGTATTATTATATATTACTATATAGTATTATTTCCTTTTTTTTACTCCTTGCACATTGTCAGGCTTAATTTAATTCTTTCCATTTGAGTAACAATTAATTTCTTATCCTGAAACGTGTACAGCACAATTGAGAAAATCAAGAAGTTTACTGGTCGTTTTATACACAAACATCATAAAATGGATACGGAATGGAAGCTGTTAGATGTCCTCCGATATTATCAGGAGGACCCAGAGATCCATGAAGGGTTGACAGTAGAAGAATTCAATGCTGTCATCAATCCCAATGAAGGGTTCCTTAAGCTGCTCAAAATTGCATTAGAATACCAGGGTTTCGACCCAAAGATAATAATGCGGCAGCTTATTAGAAACCGCAATTCATACATTGCACAGAAGAGACCCCGTCAAGAATGGGATTTGTCTAACATTGGAGATGACTTCAGAGTGACACCGACCTCCAAAAAGGAGAATGTATTCTCCAATGAGGAACCCCTATCTAGAGATCTGGAGTTCTTAATTATGATGTTCCTCCTTAGGAATAACCATATATCTAAGATTATCCAGAAATCAATAACAGGGATTGATAGTATATTGGAGACTCTGAAGGAGAAGTACGATGTAAATGATGAGGTGAGAAAGTCTGGAACTGCCCTTGGCTCTAAAGATGTGACTCTACCAAGAATTGCCGGAGTTCTTCCCTCCGTGGCAGTAAGGCTATTTCATACCAGGATGGTAAAAGAAATTGTTATCTTTTCCACTATACCTAGTATTGCAGAGCCTGATTTAAATGGATCTACATCTTCTAGTCACGGTACAGAATCAGGCCATCCAAGTGAATTGACTCATGCAATCTGCTGTCCATTCTTGCCCTCTTTACATCCTAGAGGCAACAAAATTTCTGGTCATATTCATGCATTGATGCTCTATGTAGCAATTAAATTAGATGATGTGATCCATAAGAAAGAAAAGAATTTCACACCTTTAGTGGATCTGATCACATACTATAAGGCAGGGTTCGAATCCTCGGCAACCCCGGAATCCTCAAGGATAGAGGTAATGAAGAAGGTGGGGTTGCTGAGTGTCACTAACCAGGCCTTCAGTCAAACTGTTTTAGAGGTAAGCAAGGCTTGTTATGAGGTCTTGAAGACAACAAGGTATTCATTTTCCCATTTATTAATTTTTAAATTTCCCTTTATTTAATTATTTTAGATTTTAGTATTGATTCCTGAGAAATTATTTCAGTATTATTAGTAATAAGTTTTCTTTAAAATTGTTATTATATTCTAAAAAAAAGATTGTTGTAGTTAATTAACTATGTTGATTTCAATAAATTTATTGAAATCAACATGACCAATCAATTCAAAATAATATGAATTTGATTTAAAAATTAGATAGATTTACGCGGTTTTGCTGTTTGTATTGTTTTTCTCTCTGCCTACCCTGCAAGGGATATGGCGTGATGATATGTATGTATGTATGTATGCTGTCTGTATAAGTGTGGGTTACGTGTTTATTAAAACCATATTAAAAATTATTCTTATTTACTTTTAGGATCAAAATGGCAAGTGAAACTGATTCCTGTAGCGAAAACGAAACGGTTCATGTTACTACCTTACTCAGTTTAAAGAAAAGGCGCGAACGTTTATTGGAAATGAAAATACAAATTTTGCTTATGCAGACTGCATCTCATGAAAATACCACACAGCTGGTTGAAAATGTTCCTACTACTAGTTTTGCTAAAGCTGAAAATCACTATGAGAATCCTGATGACAGCGATTTATCTAACTTTGACACAATTACTTTCAATGCTACTAATTCAGCAATCTGCTGAAATTTGGTGATCCAGATAATGTTTCTGAGCCTGCTATAAATGCTACTAACAACGTTGTATCCATTTCTCCTGAGATGAATGCCTGTATTGACGCACTAAGTGGATCTTCAATCCTTGATTTTTCATCAGATGACTCTGTGGCTGATCCAAAGTATGCTCCATTGTCTGAAATAACAAATGTTGCACCGATAGTTTTATCATCGATGGACAGTAATAATGATCTAATTTCTGAAAGTAACTTAGAACGTGAAGTTGCAGCTGAGTCTAGGATAAGGAAACGAAAAGCAGATAAAATGACTACAAAAAGGTTTAGGAATAAGAGGTTAATAATGCTAGGTCGGGAATACACAGGTTTCAGGAAGACGATCATCAGAAATTCATACAAGACTCTATTAAACCGGCGCGAAAACTTGGAGAGGCTTGTAAGTCAAGCAATTGTATTAGGAGCAAGGTGATTAGCTGTGAAGTTTACTGAAACTGTACGATTAAATATTTTTAAAGAATTTTGGGAGATGAGCTGGATTGAGAAAAAAATATTTGTTTCATCCTTAGTAGATAAAAAAGCGACTAACAGAAAAACCACTGGAAGGGCTGATTCAAAACGAAGTAAAAGTATTATTAGTAAGGAGTATTATTTGAAATTAAATGACCAAAAATATAAAGTAGGTTTAATTTGTACAAGCATTTTTAAAGGAAATTCCCAAAATGCCTTCTCACTACTGCAGAAAAGAAAGTACGAAATTATATTTAGAGCCAATACAGTCTAAACGTGAACTATATGGTATCTATGTTGAAGAGGCAACAAAAAAGGCACAGAGAGTGGCTTCAAGAAAACTATTTGAAGATGTTCTGAAAGATGAAAACATAGCATTGTTTCAACCAAAAAAAGATGCATGTGATCTATGTTGTTCGTATAGAGTAGGTAATATTAGTGAAGAAGAATATCAGCAACACTTGTCACGAAAAGATTTAGCTAGGCAAGAAAAGACTTTAGACAAAGAAAGAGCGTAAAATGGAACACTTCATCTTATCACTGCTGACTTACAAGCTGTGAAATTGTGTCCATTTTTGAAAGCTAGTGCACTGTATTTTAAAACAAAGCTTATGGTTCATAATTTCACAATTTACAATCTGGGCACTAATAATGTAAAGTGTTATTGGTTTGATGAGACCACTACTGATTTAAAAGCATCAACTTACGCTTCTTTATATATTGATTATTTAAAGAAAATTATAGAAGACTGCCCAAAAGATGTCGTTATTTTTAGTGATGGATGCACATCACAAAATAGAAATGTTGTGGTTTCTAACGCTCTCCTGCTACTGGCGATGGAAAAATATTGTAATCACACAAAAAAATTTTAGAAAAGAGTCACACTCAGATGGAGGTGGATTCAGTTCACTCTATAATTGAAAGAAAATTAAAAAATCGTGAAATATTTATGCCTAGTACTGACTAGGCATCTCATGACTCTTCGATTACCAAAGAAGCTAGACTAAATCCATCTCCATATGAGGTAGCAACAGTGGACCACACATTTTTTAAAGATTATAGTATTAAAAATAACTTTATTTATGATACAATTCGTCCTGGGAGAGGGTTTGGTGCAAAATGTGTGGTTCATATCAGAGTACTAAAATACAATCCCAATGGTACAATTTAATACAAACTTAACTACAATGATGAGTTTCAACTATTACCACAAAGGCCAAAAAGAATTAAGCCATTATTCCACCACAGCTCTTTACTGATAGGTTGCCAATATCCAAATCAAAGTATGAACATTTACAACAATTAAAAAGTGTTATACCTTCAGATTGCCATGAATTCTATGACAAGCTGCCATACAGAAATACCTAATTCGTACCTACCTCTTATTAATAGTAATCTATAACTGTTCACACCTTATAAATGAACAATTTGGTTTTTTTTTGTTAGAAATGATTTCTTTTTGTTTAGTTCCTTTGTTGATTCTATGCTTGCATACTTCACTCGCTTCCTCAACATTCATAATTCTCTTCATACACGTTCGCCGGTTTCGGAGACTCTTGACTCCACGTTCCTTCAGTACATGACCGATCTGGTCTAGGTAGGTTAGTCTCGGTCTCCCCCGGTACCTACATCCTTCCACTTTCACATTGTATATCTTCTTAACCAGACGTTCGTTCGGAATTCTTTCCACATGTCCGAACCATCGGAGCATTTCCTTTCGCATCTTTACACCAATACTCTCTTTCATACCTACACGCTCTCTTACGTCGTCGTTACGAATGCGATCGATCAGCCTAACTCCACAGATTCTCCGTAGAGATCGCATTTCATACATACATACATAGCCTCACGCCTGTTTTCCAGAGGGGTAGACAGAGACTACGGATTGTCACAAACCACGATCCTGGCATACTTCCATCGCTTCATTCACACTCATAATAGTCTTCACGCATGCTCTACGATTACGCATACTCTTAATAAGACCTCTCATCAACACATCTCCAACTTGGTGCAGAAAAGTATGACGTGGTCTTCCCCTTGTATTCGTCCCATTCACGCTTGCTTTATATATTTGCTTCGTCAACCTCTCGTCACTCATTCTTTCTAAATGTCCAAACCACCTCAGCATACTCTTTTTGATCTTTGTCACTACTTCTTCATTCACACGACAGCGCTCTCTTATAACATCGCATTTCGACCGCATTAATTTTACTTTCATTCTCTTTTCTGCATACCCAACTCTCGCTTCCGTACAGTAATGTTGGGAGAAGCATTGCGATATGTATTGCTACACGTGCCTTCTGGCTGAGGTGGGGGCTACCGAGAAGGTGCCCCAACGCGCCGTTCACTCTATTGCCCGCATTCACTCTTCGTTCTATATCAGTGGTCGGGTGCCCAATTTTAAAACACAGTAAGGGACAATTTTTTCAGAATCGATTTTATAGCATTTTTTGTTTCAATGGAGTTGTGTGAACATGATTCTATCGATACATACATACATACATATCATCACGCCATATCCCTTGCAGGGTAGGCAGAGAGAACAGAGTGCCAGAGAACTCTATCTCTGCATACTTCACTCGCTTCCCCAACATTCATAATTCTCTTCATACACGCTCGCCGGTTTCG
Source organism: Lymantria monacha (assembly GCA_905163515.2). Taxonomy (NCBI): domain Eukaryota; kingdom Metazoa; phylum Arthropoda; class Insecta; order Lepidoptera; family Erebidae; genus Lymantria; species Lymantria monacha. Next base: position 6,123,295 of record LR991102.1, read on the forward strand.
GAGACTCTTGACTCCACCTTCCTTCAGTACATGACCGATCTGGTCTAGGTAGGTTAGTCTCGGTCTCCCTCGGTACCTACATCCTTCCACTTTCGCATTGTATATCTTCTTAACCAGGCGTTCGTTCGGCATTCTTTCCACATGTCCGAACCATCGGAGCATTCCCTTTCGCATCTTTACACCAATACTCTCTTTCATACCTAATCGCTCTCTTACGTCGTCGTAACGAATGCGGTCGGTCAGCCTAACTCCACAGATTTTCCGCAGAGATCGCATTTCGACCGCATTAATTTTACTATCATACTCTTTTCTGCATACCCAACTCTCGCTTCCATACAGTAATGTTGGGACAAGCACTGCGTTATGTATTGCTACACGTGGCTTCTGGCTGAGGTGGTGGCTGCCGAGAAGTTGCCCCAACGCTCCGTTCACTCTATTGCCCGCATTCACTCTTCGCTCTATATCAGTGGTTTACCTTCCATCTCGGCTAAATCCACATCCAAGATATACAAATTCATCCACTTGCTCTAGTACATCATTACCTATTGTTACTCTTACATCTGTTCTGGTTTTATCTCTTTCAAAGACCATTATTTTGGTTTTGCTCACATTCACGCGTAGACCCCTTTTCTTACAATCTTCTGTCATTGTGTCGACTAGGGTCTGCAGGTCAGTCGCTGACTGTGCCAGCAGGACTGCATCATCTGCATAAAGCAGAGCAGTGACCGCTGAGTCGCCCATCTGGACTCCCACATTCATATCGTTCAACCTTTGGAGACATTTATCCAGATATATGATAAACAGCCTGGCTGACAGAACGCACCCCTGCTTAACGCCGATATTGACGTCAAACCAAGGCGACATTCCATCATCCAGCCGCACACAGGCTCTACAGCCCATGTAACTGGACTGCACAGCCTGTAGCAGTTTACCGTTAATACCATACTCCGGTAAAATGTCCCAAAGTTCCTTTCGTACAACCGTGTCAAATGCTCTCTCCAGATCCACAAAACTGCAGAAAACCCTCTGACCTAGAGCCAGATGCTTCTCCAGTGTTGCGCAGAGAGAACACTTGATCCATGCATCCCTTCCACTCCTGAAACCTCCTTGTGTCTCACACAGTAAACCATCGGACACCATCCTCATTCTCCTTTCAATAATTTTTCCATACACTTTTGCTGCCAAACTGGTCAAGCTTATAGCTCTGTAATTTGCGCAGTCATAACGTGAACCCTTGTTTTTAAACAAAGGCACGATGACTGCACTATTCCAGTCCCTGGGAACCATTCCCGAGCTCCAACATAAATTGAGGAGCAACAGGAACGCCTCCCAGACACAAGAGCCACCGAGCTTGATCATCTCGGCAGACACCATATCAATGCCCGCTGCCTTACCATTTTTCAAACTTCTTATCGCCCATTCAACTTCATCCATACTGATGCCATCGGAGGACGCCGTTGTCGAATGTTGATCTACTAAACCACATCCAACACCGGCGCCAACCGTAGCATCCGCATACATATCGCCAAAATATTCACTCCATCGGCTTAACACGTCTTGTGTTTGTGTAAGAATGTCTCCACCTTTAGACCTTATTTTATTCATTCTGAAGGCTGACCAACCACCCCGAGACTTCTTCACCTCCCTCCAAAAGAGTTTGGTGTTACCCTCGAAGTTTTTAGTCAGCCTATCTTCTGCACTCATACTTGCTCTATCACGTTTCTCTTTCACTAAGGCCTTGGTGTCATTCTTACATTGCCGATATATTTCTTTCTTCTGTTCAGTCATACTGTCATTCAGATTCAAAGAAGAGACATAGTCCAGCCACGCTTTCTTCTTTTGCTCTACGGAAGCTGCCACTTCCGCATCCCACCATGCATCACCATTTGTTTTTCTATGCTTCTTTGAACTTCCACATACTTCTTTCGCTGTATCTACCATACTCTCTTTCAATACTCTCCAGCATTCTTCAATGTCCGATTGCGGCTGGCTTGCCATCGTCAGCCGTTCTCGGACACCCTCTGCATACTTTTCTCTTACACACTCTTCTTGCAACCTTTCAACCTTTATTCTTTCAAGCCCTCCGAAGTGGACACGCTCTCGCCAGTGCCTCCACTTTCTGAACAGACCACTAAATCTCGCAATAAAGAGATAGTGGTCCGTATCGCCTGTGGGGCCCCTGTAGGCTCTTGCGTCCAATATTTTGCTTCGGAGGCGACTGTCTACCAAAATTAAATCTATTATGCTTTTCTGTTCATTCCTTCTCCATGTATACATATGGATGTCCTTATGTTGGAAAAATGTGTTTGACACAATAAGGTTTCTCTCCATGCATACATCCGCTATGAGCCTACCTGCGTCGTTCACTCTCTTATCACCAAATGGACCAAGTACGTCCTCATAGTCGGGACGCTTGGTCCCCACCCATCCATTCAAATCTCCGCATACAATCACGCGTTCACTGGTTTCTGCCATATCCAGAACTTCCCTAACATTGTGCCAAAACTTCTCTAGGTCTGATGCCACCGAGGATCCTACGGGAGCATATGCTACAACCATGAATACCTTGGTGACACCTAGTTTTATACGGACCCAGAGAAGTCTGGGATCATACATTCCGTAATCCTTCACACCTGAGGCCAAGCGAGAGGACAACAGCACTCCTACCCCCATGCTGGCTCGATCGCTCTGTGGTACAGCAGACCACAGAGCCATCCCGCCTTCAGGAAGATCGCAGGCGTCGCTGCCCCTTCGCTTGGTCTCTGTTACACAGAGCACGTCTAGCTGTTTGTCCGCCATGACGGATATCAGCTCGTGCAACTTACCTTCCACACAACCTCTTACATTCCACGTGCCCACCCGGCACTCCGTTCTCCTCGACTCGCCTAACTGGGCAAGGCGTGATGGTTGGCGGCCCCCATCGCCGCAACTGCCGATGGGGGCCGCCAACCATCACGCCGACGGGGGCGGGTCGGTACGTGTCGCCTCCGGGGGACGCCCTAACCCGCATTGCGGTACGCATTTCGAGCCGGATTAGCAGTCTAATTAGACTGGCAGGGGACGCGAACGAGCACGCTCCGGACTATGCCCCCCATAGCACAACTGGTGAAATTGCATACAATGGGTTCAGGGTAACAGGAATTTATCCTTTTAATCCATCCATCTTTACCGAAGTTGATTTTATAGCAGAAGCACAAACAAACACCCAAACAAACCAAACTACAATTAACAGACAGTCTGCTACCATAACATCAATTGAACAGACACAACTGATAACTGCTGAACCCTCAACATCAAAAAGTAATGTGCAATCCCCTTCAGATGAGCAAAATGCAACCGCAATGTCTGTTGACCAGCCAAATTTGAATATTTCAGAGCCCTCTTCCTCAAACCATGACCTTATTTTGCCTGAGGATATTTTACCTATTCCTGGACCCAAGAGAAAGACATCTAATCGAGGAAGAAAGTCATCATCAGCGGCGGTGATTACTTCGTCACCTTATAAAGATCTTCTAGAAGATTCCTTGATCCGGTCGGCAGCTCGCGGTCGCAGCCAAGGTCGAGGACGTGGACGTGGATAGTATTCGTCGAGGTGGTACTCGGGATGCAAATATTCAACTAAAGGCTAGTCGTAAACGTCGCCCACAGAGGAATGTTACGTCGTCAGAAAGTAGTTCTGAAACTGACGACGAGAACTTAACCCAAAATGAATCTGGGGCCAGTGATGAAGACACTGAGCATGATATGAATGAGAGGCCAGCCAAAGACATGGACGCTAATTGCATCTTTTGTGATGCCTCTTACTCTAACAACAAACGAGGAGAAACATGGATCCAGTGCCAGGCATGTGAGCTCTGGGCTCATCAGAATTGTGCCGATCCTGAAGGAGAATACTACATTTGTGATTTCTGTCGATTTGTGTCTAACTTTTAGAGAACATAATTTACAGGGATAAATTATTTCTGGTTTCATACTTTTAATATGGACCCTGGGTGCCAAATTTCCATCAGGAAACCAAGGTCCGCCATTTCTATGTCATTTAAATAAACATATTTTTTCTCTTAAACTAATAGACTTTCATTCATGATATTTTTTTTAATCTTAACTCATTACATATAGAGCCCTGAAAGCCCGTAAATGTTTCCAAAGGGTGTTGGAAAAAATATTTATATCTCTAAAACAAAATGGGGGGCCACGATACCACCTTCTCCTCTAATGAAAAAATTCAACATAGAGGCATTACTCAACTAAGCATGCTACGTTGCACTCACTGACAGGACAATTAAGAACAGACAAGATCCAGAAGTTTACCGCAAATTTGGAAAAACAGCAACAGATGTTTCATAAACAAAGAACACAACTTGATAATGTTGTGAAAGCTAGTTTTATAGATAGCTCAAAATTGGCAAAGGCATTAAAACCATTTGCCGAAGGAGAATTTATCAAGGAGTATATGTTAGAAGTTTGCAGTATTTTGTGTTCGGAAAAGAATAATGAATTTGAAAAAAAATACTCTGTCAAGACGAACTGTTGTCCGACGTATAGAAATGATGGCTAATGATATAAAAACAACATTGACTGACTGACTGGCAGCACGATTGGGCCGGAATCCCAATAGGCGCGGGTTCGAATCCCGCTTGTGACATCATTTTTCATTTCGTAATCGGGTTTTATAAATTGTACTATAATAACATTGTCGTATTATTTCATGTCTGATCTCTTTCACGTTATACTCGCGCTTACACAAAACTAACTTCCCGCTTGCCACCTTATCGTTCCGAAGCGTAGCGTACGGTACAGAAATTCGTTTGTATTTTGTGGCTGCAGAAGTAAAAAAAAAATAGGTAAGTTTTGTTGTTTTATTCTTCCATAGCTACAAATTTTATCTACTGAATTATTACTTCTATGTATTAAGTGGTTATTAAGGTTTCATTTAAGTGTAAATTAGAGCTAGTTATCACAGTGGCATTGCCAGTTATTGCGTCGATAAGTTAAAATGGCATAGGTGGTACACAGTGGGTCGTTTTCAATGTGGGTACAGTGAATCGACCCACTGTGTACCTACTAATATGTGCGACTAAAATATTTTTTTTTATTTTACAGAATGCCAAAGACACGCCCGCCATTTAGAAAAATAGGCAATCACAGTGAAGAAGATATGAAAATGGCATTACAAGAAATAAAATCAGGTAAAAATACGTGCTGTAGCTAGGGAAAAGAAAATCCCATTTTCGACGTTACAGCGCTATGCAGTCAAACTTAAATATTCGACAAATGCTGAAAATGTGAGACTTGTACCGCATTATGATGTTAACAGAGTTTTCACGGATGAACAAGAACTAGCACTTACCAAATATTATAAATATTGCGCTCTTATGTTTTACGGCTTAACAACAAAAGATTGTCGAAAAGTTGCATATGAGATGGCTGTAATAAACAAAATTAAAATGCCACAATCATGGGTTGAAAACCAGATGGCAGGTATTGATTGGTTAAAATCTTTTCGCAAGCGACATAGTGAGCTTTCTTTACGCAAACCGGAAGCTTGCAGTCTAGTTAGAGCAACCTCGTTCAATAGGGAAACCATCAAAGCTTTTTTCGATAATTTGCTAGAAGTTTGTAAAAGACATTCCTCATTTGCTGATGGTACCAGAATGTATAATCTTGATGAGACGAGTACGACAACAGTGCAAAAGCCCCAAAAAGTAATTGGTCTTTAAGGTAAGAATATTGGGTAAATAACTAGCGGCGAAAAAGGCATTCTGGTAACTACTTGCTGTATTATCAATGCAGCTGGCCAAGCTTTGCCACCAGTACTTATTTTTCCTAGGAAAAATTATAAAGATCATATGATCAAAGGTGCTCCCCCTGGAACATTAGGCTTGGCCACTCCATCGGGTTGGATGAATAGCGAGCTATTTGTCCAAACCATGATACACTTTCTCAAACACACCTCAAGCTCTAAAGAAAATCTTTCATTATTAATTATGGATAATCACGAGTCGCATTTGTGTATTGAAGCCTTAGATATGGCAAAAGAAAACGGAGTGACTATATTGGCACTACATCCTCATACCTCAGGAAAGCTACAGCCCTTGGATGTGGGTATTTATTCTCTATTTAAAAGCTATTACAACGCTGCTATAGAATCTTGGCTGTTAAAAAATCCTGGAAAAAAATGTGACGATCTATGATTTAGCTGATCTGATAGGGACTGCGATTATCAGAATCATGACGCCAATGAATATTATGAACGCCTTCAAAAAGACCGGTATTTATCCTTTTGATAGGAATATTTATACAGATGAAGACTACTTACCAAGCGCTGTAACCGATCGTCCAAATCCTAACGTCTTACAAAATGCACCTGACGTATCTTTACAAGATATCAGGGAAAATGAACGAAATAGTCCATCTATTCTAGAAAATGAAACACTTTCTGAGAGTGTAGCACATTCTCCAACTTTTCAGCAGGAGTCAGGGCCTTCTTTCGATTCAAGACAAGACTTTTCAGAGACTCGGCTAGACTTACATCAAGAGCCTTTAGAGCTGCAGTCCACGGAAGAGCAAGAGCCATCAAAGCATCAGTGCTCTACATTGAAATTATCAGGTGCTTTTGTAAGCCCCAGTCAGTTTCGACGACCCCTCAAAGCTATGCCAAGAGTAAATATAAGAACAAAAAGAAAGCCTGGCCGCAGCTTAATCGCCACGGATACACCTGAGAAGGAAAATATTAGACTAAAAAGATCAGAAGTCAAGAAAAGAAAGTTGCCAAAAAAAGATAAACCAAATAGAAAAGCTGTGAGAAAACTCCTTCAGAGTAATCAGAGGATGATGATAAAGTTGTTTCTCTTCATAATAAAGAGTCTAATTGGTGCGAGGAAGCCGAAGCTGAATACGAAATAGAAACATTAACTGATCAAAAATTACTATCCTATGTCTTGCCTCGAGTTCTAAAGGAGGAAGATTACGTTTTTGTTCGTTTTTCGACTAAGAAGAAAAGTGTTTATTTTGTTGGAAAAGTTTCGGATGGCCGTAATGAAAACTTAGAATATTACATGAGTTTGCTTCGTTAAAATCGTAAATATCAGTTTCATATGCCAACTAATCCTGATCTATCATTTGTTAAAGAGTGTGATATAAAACTTATATTGCCTAAACCTCGTGTAGGAGGAAGCACCTTACGGCAACAATCTTACTACTATTTCAATGTAGATTTTTCCCAAATCGATATCCGTTAATTAATATTTCGGGTATTTTAATTTCATTTTAAGAATTAAAAACCAAAGTGCTATAATTTAAGAGGCAAAGGTAAAGAATGCTTTATTTTATTTAAAATTTTCGTTTGTTTTTTTGTTCATTTATTTGATAATTTATATTTATTTACGAACACTTACGGGAATATTTAACAAAGATCATTGGTTGATTGGCTAAGAAAGGATAAAAATGCTTAGAATGGAACTCTTCGGCCACACATGAACCAAAAATTTAGATTAATTTTGAAACTAAGTCCTGAAATTATAATCTAGTTTTCAAAACATCAACTACTGAATTTCTTGTCGGGACGTTCTCTGTAGAGACAGCCTTACGAACCAGTGGTAGCTCTTTAAAAAAAAATACTATTCGAAAGAGCTTGTAAACAGTCTTATTTGAATAAAAAAATCTTTGATTATGTAAGCTACATATTTTCTAGCAATATTTGTTTATATAATAATACTAGAAGGTTATTATGTCAACATAACATAAAATATACATACATACATATCATCACGCCATATCCCTTGCAGGGTAGGCAGAGAGAACAGAGTGCCAGAGAACTCTATCTTTGCATACTTCACTCGCTTCCTCAACATTCATAATTCTCTTCATACACGCTCGCCGGTTTCGGAGACTCTTGACTCCACCTTCCTTCAGTACATGACCGATCTGGTCTAGCTAGGTTAGTCTCAGTCTCCCCCGGTACCTAGGGGAGGTGGGCCCAAAGTGGGTACCCTGCCTAAAGCGGGTATGCATTTGTATTTGCGCGCCTTTATTACTATTGGGAATGTTTGAAAGCAAGCGTGTGCCTCGCGCGCTAGCCAATCACAGGCAGTCACCACAGTTCCATGGCGCACGCGTTTACAAGGTAAGACAATAACAAAGTATTGCTGTTTTCACTAAAAATTTTTAAGTTTTCCTATTTCTGATTACTGTAAAATAGTTCATTCTATACTCTCATGTGCTATAGGTAATTATTGTGTGACATTGTGGCCTATTATTTATGACGTAGCTTTGCATTTTGTGATTACGATTTTGAGCTGAGATGTTGGTGAAAAAAAGTCATGCGCTTGGGCAAAACGGGTATGGTTAAAGCGGGTAGGGTACCCGCTTTGCCTCCTCTTAATCAGATTAATTAATAGCTTACTGTTTCCGCTGATTTGCATACTTATATTGCAGATGGTCAGTAAATACAAAAGGAAGACTGCTCAGGCGTCTTGGGATGAGAACACTATGCGACTGGCTATGGAAGAGGCTACCAAAACTTCTGTAAAAGGAGCAGCGAAAAAATATGGCATTAATTTGTCCACTTTACAAAGACACATCAGGAAAGGTTGTTCAAAAAAGAAGCTTGGACGATTTACTACTGTTTTTACAGAAACTCAAGAATTTGAATTGGTGGAGTATTTATTTCATATGGACAGTCTGTTTTACGGGCTGACGAAAACTGATTTTTTGAAATTAGTTTTTCAATATGCCCAAATAAATAATATTACTCATACATTTAAAAACGGAATAGCCGGAGAGGATTGGTACTCAGGCTTCAAGAAGCGACATCCCAATGTAACACTGCGTCGCCCTGAACCAACATCGATCTCACGTGCCAGAGGTTTCAATCGAGCTCAAGTGGAGAGATTCTTCGATTTGCTTGAAACTGAAATCGAGAAACACAATATTGATGCAAATCGAATTTATAATGTCGACGAAACTGGTATCCAGACTACAAGTAGCAAACCACCAAGAATCCTATGCAGAACTGGAAAAAAATAGGTTGGTGTTATATCAAGTGTTGAAAGGGGCAAACTAACCACAGTGGTATGCTGCTGTAATGCCGCTGGTTCTTTAATACCACCTTTTCTTATTTTCGGCCGAAAACGTATGGTAGACAGACTTCTGGATGGCGCTCCACCTGGATCAGCAGCATCTTGTACTGATAATGGCTGGATCAATGGGCCAACATTCTTGGAGTGGTTGCGGCACTTCGTAGACATAGTTAGGCCAACTTCAGAAAAAAAGGCACTTTTGGTGTTGGACAACCACGAAGCCCACAAATACCTAGAAGTATTGGAGTTTGCGTCAAAACATCATGTAATTTTTGTTTCGCTTGCTCCACATACAACACATCGTATGCAGCCGTTAAATACGTGTGTTTATGGACCGTTGAAAACCTACTTTGAACAAACAGTTTCTGTATTCCAGAAAACATATATTGGACGAATTATTTCTCAATATGAGGTTGCCAGGTTGTTTGGAGAAGCATATTTAAAGGCAGCAAGCACCCAAAACGCAGTGAAAGGATTTGCTTCTACTGGCATATGGCCTACGAATCGAAATATATTCGACGATAACGATTACATGCCGTCCAGTTTAACTGATAAACCTGATCCTGTTTTGGTTGCAAGCAACACAGGTCTAAATGTAATCGAGTCCGAGACATCTGTCAATTTCCACAGGCTATTTGAGATTCCTGCAATTGATTGCGAGTCCACTGGTATGGTTTACAATGTTTCACCTTCAATTTTAGACCATTTGGATAAAACGCTCTTATCTACAGCTGAGCCGATATTGCAATTTATAGATAGATCCTTGACGCCTGATAAACTTAATAATAAAAAGACTATAATAACTGAGAGTGAAGTAGTTTCAGCAATCCACGTATCTCCTATTGCCATTCGACCAATACCGAAGACTGAGCCCCCAAAAACCATAAGGAAAAGAAAAACTCAAAGAGCAGAAATTCTTACGAGCACTCCTATTAAAGACCAGCAGAGGGAAAGGCAAACTAAAAAGAAAGATTGTAATGCAAAGGTTGATACAGTTAAAAGAGATTTAAAGGAATTTAAACCGTCTACAAGTATGAAAAGACAGAAAAGAATGGTGAAAAAACACAAAATTGGACCAAACCATAATAAAAATGTAGCAATCGAGTGCAGGTGTTTAGTATGCAGCGAGCTATACAATGATCCACCTTCAGAAGATTGGATTAGATGTGATGACTGTGGATTGTGGGCTCATGAGGCTTGTACCTCTTACAGTGGCATTGGGTCTTATTACTGTGATCTTTGTCATGAAATTTAGAAACCTTACAATAAGGTTTGGTACGAGTATGAATAAGATGCATCTTAAGTTATGATTCTGGTAAAAGTGAGTGGTGAAATTTAAGCCAAAAACTGATTACTCAATTACTGCCTAAGTTGATTTGATCTCATATATTTACTTACTACCCGCTTTGCCCAATGACCCTACCTGCTTTAGGCCACTACTATGGGCAAAGCGGGTATTTGGAAGTGTTACGTTTTTTGTTAATTTTATATTAAAAGACAGTATTTGTTTCTGTTTTTTTCTTACGTACATAAGCATTGATAAATGTAGTAAGATATAAGTATTGATACAAGTGAGAAATCCAAAAATTAACTTATTTTTTATGCTGTCAACCTTAGCGTACCCTCTATGGGCCCACCTTCCCTACATCCTTCCACTTTCGCATTGTATATCTTCTTAACCAGACGTTCGTTCGGCATTCTTTCCACATGTCCGAACCATCGGAGCATTCCCTTCCGCATCTTTACACCAATACTCTCTTTCATACCTACTCGCTCTATTACGTCGTCGTTACGAATGCGGTCGGTCAGCCTAACTCCACAGATTTTCCGCAGAGATCGCATTTCGACCGCATTAATTTTACTTTCATACTCTTTTCTGCATACCCAACTCTCGCTTCCATACAGTAATGTTGGGACAAGCACTGCGTTATGTATTGCTACACGTGCCTTCTGGGTGAGGTGGTGGCTACCGAGAAGTTGCCCCAACGTTTTATTCACTCTATTTCACGCATTCACTCTTCGCTCTATATCAGTGGTGTACCTTCCATCTCGGCTAAATCCACATCCAAGATAAATTCATCCCCTTGCTCTAGTACATCATTACCTATTGTTACTCTTACATCTGTTCTGTTAAAAATATAGTTCTGTCCTAAAATATAGTTTTTATAAATAAAAATATAAAAATATTATTAATTACCTGTAATTTTATTGAAACACTTTCCTAACCCACTGTGCCCTCTGGGTTGACTCACTGTGTACACCTCTTAGGACACAGTGGGTCAAAAATCATTTTTAAAAAAAAACTACATGTTTCAAAAACCATTAGAAATATTTAAATAAAGTTTTGAGGGAAATGCACCTAAGTAGCCTATCTTTTTTTTATTTAAGTTTGAAATCGGTAAGCTTGGGTAGTTTTTGAGTTATATGTCTCTTAAAAAAGGGTGATTCACTGTTACCACAGACCCTACTTTAAAACGCACTAAGTACTTTTAACGCGGCCTGCGAACGTATTTGCACGCTAAAGTTTGGTCCTCAACATGTCAAAGGTTACCCATACCTGGACTACACAAACTATAGTTATACTGCAGTGACAGCCCACTATATAAATGAAGCAATGGAACTGTCTTCATATTTATTAGAATGCATACAATATGGAGAGAAACACACCAGTGAAAATGTATCTGAGTTTTTAAAAGATTGTTTGGAACCAGTGGCGGCTGGTGGGTTATCGAACTGGTGGTGCACTTTACTTGGTCACTAAGTATTAACAGGTTCACAGTTCAGCGTTTAATGTATATAGTATCTCCTAAGTCCAGTATATGTTTTGATAAAATTGAGTATTATATGGTGTATAATGATGGTTTATCGGCAATAGAGCTATTTTTTATTTGGGCAATGATGTTTTGTTTACTACAGCCCATATGTGGGCTGTGGACTTCAAAGGCGATTTTTATTAAAAAAAAATCTCTCTAAAAGTGGACTTTATGGTTATATATTTGAGTTTTGATTGACAAATGACAGTTGTAATTGTATTTTATTTAATTTTTGTTGGCTAAGTGGGGAAGTATAAAGTTTACACTGGACAGGGCTCTCAAATTGACAACTTGGACAAACCAGGCAGTGTCCTTGTTGAACTATGCGAAGAACTTCTTGATGAAGGGAGAATGATTATCGCTGATAATTTCTATACGAATATCCCGTTAGCCGAATACTTGCTCAATCGCAAGACTGATTTGTGGTACGCTGCGTAAAAATCACAAAAATCTACCCCAGTTTGTCAAAAATAAGAAACTAAAGAGAGGTGAACAGATTGTTGCTCAGCGAAATCACGTAACTGTCCTAAAATGGAAGGACAAACGTGACGTGCTTAGGATTTCAACGTGCCAACGTTTCAACGTTGTCAACAAACAACCACTAAGATAGATGAGCTGCAATTGGAATGTCTGCGACATCCACCGTACTCCTGGACCAGCAGATTACCATTTTTTCCGGAATTTGGACAACTTCTTACAAGGAAAAAAATTCAACTCCGATGCGGCAGACCAATTCGCCTTCAAAGAGTTTATTGATTCTCGCTCCCCATGGTTTTTTTAGTAAAGGGATCAATGAACTACCTATGATATGGCAAAAGTGCATAGATAACAACAGTGCATACTTTGATTAGTTAAATATATTTTACAAAAAAAAAAGACTTTTATATTCCTCCCGTACAAAACGCCAATTTCATATGTAAGGACCTATTACAATGTAATAATACATCTTCACAATACTCTTCCAAATATAGGGTTAGGACACTGGAAAAAAGTTGACCAACTCTTGCCGAATTTCCAAAATAAAATTATATATTGGAAAGTAAATAGCCCTTTTTTATCAAAAAATATTATTTTATATCTTTGTAACAATTGCTTGCATTATATCTGTAACTAATATCCAATATGAATTATTATTATTAATTTGATCCATTCTAGTCTTTTTTAAACTAATGCTTACCTGCTGTTTAATTCAATACACAGTCTCCAATTTGGATTAAAAAAAAATAATATTTCATATTTAAAATATATCAAACTAGCAAACCCAGCGCGTTGGTTTGTTCGTTTTTCGTGGAAAAATACATAATACATATCATTCTTCATAACGAATAGATCAAATAGTTTTAAAGTTTAGCGATGTTACATATACAATTATTCTCTTTTATACAGGGCAAAAGGGGACCGCTCTCGAAAACAAAGACAGGCAACCCTACTAGTCCAACTTGTAATGATAGGCTAGAAAAAAATCGATACGCATGAAAAAAAATTTTTTTTTACCACGCGAGGTCGTTGAACTCTTGAACATATGATCGTGAGTTTTGAATAGATTGCGTGTTTTCTCATCTGAGTACTTAAAGTTACGTATTTTTTATCGATTATCGTTACATGGCACTGTCCTGATACGATGGAATGTGAAAAAACTTAAAAATCGTTGAGAAAAAAAAAATTCATCCGAATCGATTTTTTTCCTAGCCTATCATTACGAGTAGGACTAGTAGGTTCACCTGTCTTTGTTTTCGGGAGCGGTCCACTTCCACCCTGTATATCAAATAATATGATCAAAAATAGGTACATTAACGACATTGACCTGTGAACTTACACTTCCCACATTAATGAAGTCAAACGACAATTTCCACTAACAACACTTAAATTTTCTATAATTTTGATGGTAAGTATTATCTTAGACGTTACTTAGAGTTGTTGTAACTTAAATTTTACAAAACAATTAAGTCAAATTACTGAAATTTAACATTTAATTTGACTGATTATTTATATAAACTTGATACGAGCGAAAAATTATTGTTCCACATGGGATCCCATCCATGGGTTGTGTGACAATCATATCTCGCTCGTTATCAAGTTTTCATAAACAATTAAGTTTTAAGTTTAACAATTTTAGTATTAATGTCGTAATAATTATTTGAAAATATTTTCTCCTTTTGGTAACAGTATAAGGATACAAAAGTCACGACGCCTTTCTTGCAAGTACGACTCGTAAAAGCTGAATAAGGAAACCACCAAGAGAATGGACAACAGTACTCTCATAGACAACTTGTATAAGAACTGCGATCGCCAATTCACCTGCTCTGCGTTGCATTATTCTCCTTAGAGAGGTCCTATATGTAACAAAGAACATCAATCTCTTGTAAAGAAAAAGTATAGATAGAAATTTTTACATAGACCTTTACACTAATTCACATTTTTTATTGACTTATTTTTTTAAAATTAAATATAGGTACATAGATAGATATCTTCCTCTCAACGCTATCTGAAGTCATCTCTGCATTTACTCCCTTTCTATTCATATCATGCTTCACACAATCCATCCATCTTTTCTTCGGTCTTCCCTTACTCCTAAAGCCTTCATTCATATCCATACAAGTATACCTCAAAATATTTTTTTTCATACATACATATCATCACGCCATATCCCTTGCAGAGTAGGCAGGGAGAACATTGTGCCATAGAACTCTATCCCTGCATATTTTTTTAAAAAACCCTTATTACAATTATAACTATATATTTATGATACAAATATCGTTATTACATTTATAACACAAACGCCGCCAAAGTCCACTTTTTAAACCACTATTTAATCCATCGGTGGCAAAGATTTAAGTTAAAAATTCTTCATAACCATTACATTTATCTAATAGCGTTTACACTCACTATATGTATTTCCCTTTCAAATATTAGTCCTATATCAATGAGGTCTGTGATAATCTCAAAATACTATTTTAAAAAAATGTAAATATATATATATATATTTTATTTGTAAAAAATTACTATGTAAATCCACTTTGGTTTCCTTGTGACAATCTAAGAATACAATCCACTATCTCATTTTTTGGACCCGTATGTTGTAAAAGATAACTAATGAAACTCAAAACCCTATAGGACTGCACAGATGGTGTAGTAGTTGAGATACCAAAGTACCGGTCCAAGTGTAACGGGTTCGAATCCCACACAGGACAATACTTGGTGTGATCCACAAATTGTTATTCTTGATATCACCCATAGGTGTAAGTTGTGTGTATTATTTGCATGTTTGTAAAGTCCACTGTATTACAAGGATTATTTCCTTACTATAGTGTTGTCTTTTATAGAAAAAAAATATGCCTCAGTATAATTAGAAAAAAAAAAATAGTTTATCTACAAAGTGGCAACACAGACATCAATGACAAAAGAGCCACATTTGTGGCTGGTTTAACGCCAATATCATTGTTTCCCGCGTTTTCCTGGTGGTTTCTGAAGCTGGAAGGCACCGGTGGTATCGGACGGCGCGGAACCTAAACCGCTTGTATTCAATGATGTGTTCAATGTTGCTTGCGTTTGAGGCTGCCAGTTCGGACCTGTGATAAGAGTAATTTAGGTTTCCATAATCATCATCTAAACTCATATACTGCTGGGCTTAAGCCTCCTCCACGTCATCATCATCATCATCGTCATTCTTCTGCTCTTATTCCAATTACTTGGAGTCGACGCAATATATACTTGCCTTCCATTTACATATTGCAAAGTTATTAGCAATAGTTTTATAATGGGCCGCCTGCCTGGCAACCCTCCTTGAGAATGTAAATTGTAGATGGCATCAGATGGAATTGGCCCAGGTCGATGTGAAGCTGTTAATCGTCTTTTACGACATCCACATGTAAAGTAAGGGGTGGTAGTATGCGTAGCCGCTACCACACCGCCACCACAGCAAGTTCCTCCACAATAGGAGGGAAATTACAATACCACGTTGGCCAAAAGGGTTTCCTTTCGAATTATCCTTCTTTTGTATATACATATGTTATATGCATATTATATTCCTTATTCGACTTTTGCAACACCCACGAGCAAGAAAGGGGGTTGACAAATTGTATTCTTATTCCGCCACGCGTCAAGTTGTATGCGAATTATAGTCTATCTAATCTAAGAAGTGCACTTTGACAGCTGTCAGAGTAAGTTGTCTAGGTATGTGAACCAAATAATCGCTATCGAAAATATCCGATTTTGATGAGAAATCGATATTAATTCTTTATAATTAATAATCGGTTTATTTTTTTTATTTTTCAATAAGGAGATGAAATATTAAGAGCTAAATTAACACTAAACAAATTTAATTATTTTATCATAAAATCTATTCATCATATTTAGTAGGATTAGGTTAAGTAAAAACAAAAACTGGATTTGAAAATAGCTATTTGTTCAGAATCTATAGTATTACTTGAATTATCACGGTCGCGAACATTAATAATTATATCTTTATCAATAAAATTGTCGAAACGTAAATCTCTGTCAAAATCTATATTCGATTAAATATATTAATCTAATATTTTTACCGATTATTTAGATATTCGTGAATTGGAAGTTGTCAAGCACTACTGTTTAGAACGTTATGACGTGATATTGTAAGATCGTCCATAATAATTACTATTTACAATGTTATTTTAATTTTAAATTAGTTTTACAAGTTTTAACATTACATTATTGTACAAGAAACTCACTCGCAACGTTAATTATGTAAATAACTTAATATTTCTTTAAAATTTCAGATTTATTGTTTGCAATCATGTGTATACGTTTGACCAAGGTTATTGTGTATTAAAAAATGCGAAACGTCAAAATGCACTTCTTAGATTAGATGAACTATAGTAAAAATGGCATATCTCTTCAGCAATTTCAAAGATTCGTATACACAAACAAACAGATAAACAAATAAATAATACGTAGTGCTCTGTATTAGTTACCTGTAGTATCCGCCGTAGGGAAAGGCGACAATGCGCTACCCACATATGTAAACGGCGTGGGTCCAGCTAAGTGTTGCAAATTACCTGTAAAATAAATTTTTAATTTTATTTTTATCTCTCCATATATGGTATGAACGGGAGAAAACTACGGTCGGGATTTCTCTACAAAATAAAATACAGAATATGAAAATCCGTATAAGAATTGGTGTAATAAACAAAACTCAAAGAATTCTAACTCCAGTATGCACATGAGCAGGCCACATAGTTACAAGAAGGGACCATCTTCCGGGAACAAAAATTATCAAGAGACAACTACACATTTGGGCATAGTTTGGGATAGCCTCTAATTAGATGGACTGACTAGGTCAAAAATGTAAGGAACTGTGGCAAGGGATCGCCTTATGAGACATTCAACCAGCAGGCCACGGAAGACTGATAGATATATACATACCTAAAGCTGCTCTAGGATCAGACAACACGGCACTACCCTGACTGATATCAGTGATAGTTCCAGTCTTCAATTTCTTTCTGTTGCCCTCTGCATCTTGCAGTATCTGGTCCAAGCTTGTACTTGCTGTATATACCATAAAAATTAAAGAAAATTAATATTACTGAAATTTAGCATGTAACATGCTTGGTTATTTATAAAAACTTGATTACGAGCAAAAATTTATTGTCATTTTTACCAGTGGGTAATCAAGTTGTTAAAAAAAATTAATAAAATTATAGCATAAAATATTATGAATATAAACATAAAAAATTAAACTTTATTTTTTTTTTACTTTTTTTTTATTTTTATGTTTTTTTTTATTTATCAAACTCATTTTGCATGCCGAGGTTACTTATCAACTACAATTATCCTGCTCTTATCCCAATTAGTTGAGTCAATGGAATATATACTCTTCTTCAATTATACACATTGCAAAAGCTTTAAAAAAGTTTAACGACCAATCGCTTGCATGACATCAACTTAGGAACATAATTGTTGTCCAGATGGCATCAGATGAAATTGGCCGAGGTCGCGGTAAAGCTATAGTCGTCTTTTACCTACGAGAAATGTAAGCATTAATCAATATTAATAATATCATCATTATATTATCAATTACAATCTTTGTTATATTAGCAGTTATCATGACAACAGCAACTGCACAAAACACTTGATAGCCATTGAAACTAAATATTGCTGGACTTTCGAATATTTAAAGACACTGCTTCGCTCCTATTTTTCACAGTACTATACAGGGTGGAAGTGGACCGCTCCTGAAAACAAAGACAGTTAACCCTACTAGTTCTACTTGTAATGATAGGCTAGAAAAAAAATCGATTCAGGTGAAAAAAAAATGTTTTTTTACTACGAATTTTAAGTTTTTTCTACATTCCATCGTATTAGGACAGTGCCATGTAACGATAATTCCATAAAAAAAAACGTAACTTTACTCAACGTTCAAGAGTTCAACGACCTCGCGTGGTGAAAAAGGAATGTTTTTTTTTATCATCCGAATCGATTTTTTTTCTAGCCTACCATTAGAAGTAGGACTAGTAGGGTTACCTGTCTTTGTTTTCGGGAGCAGTCCACTTCCACCCTGTATATCCGCTTACCTATCGATCGATAAACAGGTCGATAAACAGACTATCAGATACAATAAGATTTTTTTGAACTAAAGGATTTCAAGCCAATTCTTGAGATGTGTTCAAAAAAAATTACTTTTATTTATAAAATCCGATTACGAAATGAAAAATGATGTCGCAAGCGGGATTCGAACCCGCGTCTATTGGGATTCCGGCCCAATCGTGCTGCCACTGCACCACCGCGACTAATTGTAGGACATGCAAATTTCACTCCGTATTATATTTACGTCTTAAGGTGACGGTATGCTATCTACCCGACAATGTTTACACATTGTTATAGGCTTAATACTTCAAACTTTACAGTTAGAATTGTATTAAACGATGACACAACCTTGTTATTTAAATTACTGAAATTTAGCACTTAATATGCTTAATTATTTATAAAATCCGATTACGAAATGAAAAATGATGTCGCAAGCGGGATTCGAACCCGCGTCTATTGGGATTCCGGCCCAATCGTGCTGCCACTGCACCACCGCGACTAATTGTAGGACATGCAAATTTCACTCCGTATTATATTTACGTCTTAAGGTGACGGTATGCTATCTACCCGACAATGTTTACACATTGTTATAGGCTTAATACTTCAAACTTTACAGTTAGAATTGTATTAAACGAATATACTTATAATATACTTTTATTTAATTTAATCATATAGAGTAAATGACTGCAGAGAGAGTTTAGCAGTCTATGCAGCGACCTTTCATACTCTGTGTCGTAGTTTCCATTCCCAAATAACATTGTTAGTCCAAATGTGGGTATAATTGATATCTATTAATTTAATATTTTTTTTATATGTGTGGTGCCAGAGTAAGAATAAAATGTAACAACCTACTCCATGGGTATTGTAAAAATCAATTAAGTAATGGAAGCAGTGTAATATCGCATCAATAAAAGAGAAGGAAATCTTGAAATAATACTACGGCAAACCATTTGATTATCGTGGTTAATGTTTCTAACCATGTTGACGCTTGTACCCAAAAAGGGTAGACATATAAGGTAAAAAGAAAAGAATTACATAATTTTAAAGAACGCCGCGAAGTACAGCTTTATTCGTTAGTGCGTCAGAAGTGAGCCGCCCTGTCCATCCGGAGCAACAGAAGGACTGCGCGAGGTCCTATAACTTACTATATGGCCTTCCAATCACCATTGTATTCATTGGCACCGATTCCTTGACCATGGTGGAAAACATTTTTCCCTTGGGAAACGTGTAACACCTTACTATGACTGCCAACCACGCCCTCGTATCACGCATGGCAATTACGGCACCTATCCCTTCATTTGTGGGGGAGGCCTACGTACAACAATGGATGACGAAAAGATTGATGATAATGATTATTATGTGTGTAAGAGAAAAGTATGCAGAGGGTGTCCGAGAACGGCTGACAATGGCAAGCCAGCCGCAATCGGACATTGAAGTATGCTGGAGAGTATTGAAAGAGAGTATGGTAGATACAGCGAAAGAAGTAAGCTTGACCAGTTTGGCAGCAAAAGTGTATGGTAAAATTATTGAAAGGAGAATGAGGATGGTGTCCGATGGTTTACTGTGTGAGACATAAGGAGGTTTCAGGAGTGGAAGGGGATGCATGGATCAAGTGTTCTCTCTGCGCAACATTGTGGAGAAGCATCTGGCTCTAGGTCAGAGGGTTTTCTGCAGTTTTGTGGATCTGGAGAGAGCATTTGACACGGTTGTACGAAAGGAACTTTGGGACATTTTACCGGAGTATGGTATTAACGGTAAACTGCTGCAGGCTGTGCAGTCCAGTTATATGGGCTGTAGAGCCTGTGTGCGGCTGGATGATGGAATGTCGCCTTGGTTTGACGTCAATATCGGCGTTAAGCGGGGTGCGTTCTGTCAGCCAGGCTGTTTATCATATATCTGGATAATGTCTCCAAAGGTTGAACGATATGAATATGGGAGTCCAGATGGGCGACTCGGTGGTCCCTGCTCTGCTTTATGCAGATGATGCAGTCCTGCTGGCACAGTCAGCGACTGACCTGCAGACCCTAGTCGACACAATGACAGAAGATTGTAAGAAAAGGGGTCTACGCGTGAATGTGGGCAAAACCAAAATAATAGTCTTTGAAAGAGACGAAGCCAGAACAGATGTAAGAGTAACAATAGGTAATGATATACTAGAGCAAGTGGATGAATTTGTATATCTTGGATGTGGATTTAGCCGAGATGGAAGGTACACCACTGATATAGAGCGAAGAGTGAATGCGGGAAATAGAGTGAACGGAGCGTTGGGGCAACTTCTCGGCAGCCACTACCTCAGCCAGAAGGCACGTGTAGCAATACATAACGCAGTGCTTGTCCCAACATTACTGTATGGAAGCGAGAGTTGGGTATGCAGATAAGAGTATGAAAGTAAAATTAATGCGGTCGAAATGCGATCTCTGCGGAAAATCTGTGGAGTTAGGCTGACCGACCGTATTCGTAACGACGACGTAAGAGAGCGAGTAGGTATGAAAGAGAGTATTGGTGTAAAGATGCGAAAGGGCATGCTCCGATGGTTCGGACATGTGGAAAGAATGCCGAACGAACGTCTGGTTAAGAAGATATACAATGCGAAAGTGGAAGGATGTAGGTACCGAGGGAGACCGAGACTAACCTACCTAGACCAGATCGGTCATGTACTGAAGGAAGGTGGAGTCAAGAGTCTCCGAAACCGGCGAGCGTGTATGAAGAGAATTATGAATGTTGAGGAAGCGAGTGAAGTATGCAGAGATAGAGTTCTCTGGCACTCTGTTCTCTCTGCCTACCCTGCAAGGGATATGGCGTGATGATATGTATGTATGTAAGTATGTGGAAATTCAAAGAAGCGTAGAAAAACAAATGGTGATGCATGGTGGGATGCGGAAGTGGCAGCTTCCGTAGAGCAAAAAAAGAAAGCGTAGCTGGACTAAGTCTCTTCTTTGAATCTGAATGACAGTATGGCTGAACAGAAGAAAGGAATATATCGGCAATGTAAGAATGACACCAAGGCCTTATTGAAAGAGAAACGTGATAGAGCGAATATGAGTGCAAAGATAGGCTGACGAAAAACCTCGAGGGTAACTTCGTGGTAAGGCAGCGGGCATTGATATGGTGTCTGTCGAGATGACCAAGCTTGGTGGCTCCTGTGTCTGGGAGGCGTTCCTGTTGCTCCTCAATTTATGTTGGAGCTCGGGAATGGTTCCCGGGGACTGGCATAGCGCAGTAATCGTGCCTTTGTTTAAAAACAAGGGTTCATGTTATGACTGCGCAAATTACAGAGCCATAAGCTTGACCAGTTTGGCAGCAAAAGTGTATGGTAAAATTATTGAAAAGAGAATGAGGATGGTGTCCGATGGTTTACTGTGTGAGACACAAGGAGGTTTCAGGAGTGGAAGGGGATGCATGGATCAAGTGTTCTCTCTGCGCAACATTGTGGAGAAGCATCGGGCTCTAGGTCAGAGGGTTTTCTGCAGTTTTGTGGATCTGGAGAGAGCATTTGACACGGTTGTACGAAAGGAACTTTTCACAATGACAGAAGATTGTAAGAAAAGGGGTCTACGCGTGAATGTGAGCAAAACCAAAATAATTGTCTTTGAAAGAGATGAAGCCAGAACAGATGTAAGAGTAACAATTGATGTACTGGAGCAAGTGGATGAATTTGTATATCTCGGATGTGGATTTAGCCGAGATGGAAGGTACACCACTGATATAGCGCGAAGAATGAATGCAGGAAATAGAGTTAATGGAGCGTTGGGGCAACTTCTCGGTAGCCACCACCTCAGCCAGAAGGCACGTGTAGCGAATTATGAATGTTGAGGAAGCGAGTGAAGTATGCAAGGATAGAGTTCTCTGGCACTCTGTTCCCTCTGCCTACCCTGCAAGGGATATGGCGTGATGATATGTATGTATGTATGTATGATTATTAGGATAATAATGAAAATGCCCGACAACTTAATTAATAGGCTGACTTTAAAAAAATAAAACAAAACTCACGATAAGGTGCATCAAATACATTAGTTGGATCCTTTAGGATGTATTTACGCATATTTAGGTACTGCTCCTTTTGTGCTTCAACCTGTGTATGCACCACTTGCAGGCGGCCAGCTAGCGCCACCAAGGACTCGTGCATCCGTCGTATACCCAAGGTCAACTCTGGAAAACAAATATATTCAGAGTATAAGCTTTGTTATTTTCCATATGATGTGATTTTAATAAATAAACATGAAAGTTTAATAAATTAATTCACGAACTACACATGTATGAAGCACAAACAATAGATTAGAAGGATCAAATATTCCATTTTCGACTTAATTACTATGGCTTCAATATAATTCCAAGTAAAACGTCGTTATACTGCTGCGACGCTACGACTAAGGGATTATGATTTCGAAATTCGAGTTATAGAGTATAAATATACAGGGTGACTGGTAAAAGATTGTACATATTGAGGGAGGGTATTCAGTACTCGATTCTGATACTGAATATATAAAAAAAATTGATACTTAAATTTAGAACTAATTGTCCTATAAAAATGATTATTTACGTACACCTCCGCATAGATATTGAAATTGCATTAAAATAGTAACTAGCCGAGCGCGTGACCTTGACAACAGTGCTAAGTAGTGGCTCCCGCGCACACTCTGCCCCGCACCCCCGAAGGATACCCCGGGGTGAGTGTCCGTCTGTGGTCAGCTGATCAGTCAAAGCGCGTGCGCCGTATAGGATGTTTTGCATTTACGTGTTTGTTAACCTATTAGGTCTTTCGATCGCCCTATTTTTGATTTTAAACGTGACTATTTGTGTGTGAAGTGTGATAGAATGTGTTATTCGCACTAAGAGTGTTGGGAAATTGTATATGCTCGACCAAATGGCAGTGTACGAGGTGCGATTGATTTGTATCGAGAAATGTTGAGAAGGTGACCATCTTTTTGAGAATCCTGACACACTAATATTTTTGAGGTTTACTATCTAGTTAATTAATATTACCTTCTTATTATATTTTTATTGGTTACATGTGACCATTATCTATCGTCTCCTTCGATATGTACAGTCTTTTACCAGTCATACTGTATACTATTAATAGCCAACAGAGAAATAACATTTTATTCGAGTAACTAATTCTAAAGAATACCAGATACCGCGTATTTTGTGGTTAAATTCAACGGAAAGGGATTATATATTTTTCGACATACCGAGGATTACGACTTAAGTATATTGACTAGTATTGTCCTGTATGGGAATCGTACCCACGACATTTGAAACCGTATGTCAGTATCTTAATCATTTTATCATTTGCAGTGCAGTCAAAGAGGCTGCATTATCTGGGGCTCCCTTAGCCTGTTTTTACTAACAGCAAAGTAAAAAGTAGTGAAAATGTTACCTTGTTCACTGAGTAGTTTGGGAGACGATTGCATCTGTTTATCAGCGACGTCCATCTGTCTCCGGAATGTAATTAACTGCATCTCTAACTCCGATATCAAATCCTTCACATAGTGTGGAGGGGCAGTGCCTTCTACCTCTGAACCTGGAACAATCACATTGAAACATTATTTTGAAATAGAGGAAAGGCAGAAAGATTTACCACTTTCTCATGGTTAATCAATATACCCGAGACGTCATCGCCCGTTGGTCTACGCGGCTGGAGAGGCCTAGACACGGTGTCGTCACCGTCGAGGCTCTCCGGCCCGTATTGATGGAGTGGATGGAGCGGCGGCACGGAGTCCTCTCCTTTCGACTGGTGCAGGTGTTGTCGGGGCACGGATGCTTCGGCTTTTACCTGCACACGGTCGCGTGTAGGGAGTGGACTTCGTTCTGCCACCATTGCAGCAGTGACGAGGACACGGCGCAACACACGCTGGAGGCGTGTCCGGGCTTTGACCGGCAGCGCCGTGACCTCGTCGCTGTTATCGGTGCCGACCTGACGCTGCCGGCTGTCGCGAGAGCGATGGTCGACAGCGTCAGGAACTGGGACGCGGTCGCCGCCTTCTGCGAGGCTGTCATCTCGCAGAAGGAGGCGGCGGAACGAGTCCGGGAGGAATCCCGCGACCCGGGCCGCCGTCAGCGGCCGGGGCGGCGCAGGCGCGAATACCTGCGCCTGATGCCGCCCTAACCGAGGCATCGGGTGATCGGACCGGGGAATTGTCCGGTCAACCCCACGTGAGGCCACCGCGTGAGGGCGACGCCCCGACGGCGAAATCTGTCGGGGCGTCGACGAGAGGAACCCGCGAGGGTAAACCGCCGGGCGGGCCACCGAAGTTAAAATCGAGTACCGGTGGTCCGCTCGCACGGCGAAGAGAGAAGGTTTTACGGTGGGTCTATGGGGTCACGCGCCGCCTTTCCGTCACCCCGGACCGATTCAGCGGGGCGAGACGCACCCATAGCCCACCAATAAAAAAAAAAAAAAAAAAAAAAAAAATGGTTAATCAATATACCAGACACCTCAAGAAAAGAAGGAATATGGATTAGTGATGTAATAGAATATGGATATATGAATATGAGATACAGGACCATTGACTTGCAACAATGGATGTTTACAGACCAATGGATGGATGATCAAAGTGGAACAGGATATAAGTTAATTTATATGTCTTTCTTTCTTTCCTTTTAAAGACACCACCCTGCACTAAGGAAATAATTCTTGTATTGCAGAGGACTTTACAAACATGCAATTAACGCAGACAAATTACACCCAGACTCAGAACTACACTCTATGTATCGCACAAAGTATTGTCCTGCATGGGAATCGAACCCTAGGCACTGGCATGAACGCTTGGTATTTTCATCACTACGTCATCTGTGCAATGTATGGTATGAAAGCCTATTATATTCAAAAGTTTGCCTAATAATAGATCAGATATTCGAGGTGCCAACAAATTATCCCTTTTCAGTACATCTTGCCAATAAATCAAACATTGATAGACGATATTGGGCAGCACCAGTACAGCTATGACAGGCGATACTTTAATGAATGACCAGACTGTCCCAATATGAAGTACTAGTATAAATTTTCAAGAACATCCAGCTTTCTTGCTGCCTTATATTTTATTCTCAATCTCAGCCTGTATATTCACTGATAAATTCAGCCCTGCTGCAGAGTTTAAGAAAATTGACATTTCATGTCGCGTTCTTCTTCTCATACACTGATATGCATATTATATCATTTAGTTGTCTTTTAACATATCCACAAGCAAAGGAGGTGCTAAATTATATTCTTACTATACCACTAAACAAAGTATTTTTTTTAATTACCAGGTGAGGTGTAGTCCCTGGTAGCGGCTTCAGCGGCGACAAGCGCTGCGGCGGCTGCGGATCGTAGGCGGCGAGAATGTGTCCGTGCACGAGAGACTTCGCCCCCTAAAGATACAACAGCTCGGAGAGTTGACTCTGCTTCACGGGAAACCTAACGTTTATGGAGAAAACAAATTAATACTAAATATTCCATCCATTAAATTCATCTTGCTTGACACGCTTTGTCTAGGCTTAACAAATGTCCACAAACTCCAAACCTTTGCAAACGTTAAAAGCCATGCACATGCTTATGGGTGCATTAATGTTCCAAATAGGCAAATTGTACAGGCAAACATGGCAGATATATGTTAAAGTAGCGTCAACTATTGCGTTTGATTTGACATACTTTTATTTAAAATATAACGAAAACAAATAGACTACCCACAGTTCATCATCATCATTCTCCTACTCTTATCCCAATTACTTGGGGTCGATACAATATGTACTCCTCTTTCATAGTACATATTATAAAAGTTATTGGCAATAGTTTTATGACCGGCCGCCTGACAGACGTCAACCCTTTTTGGGAATATAATTGTTGACCAAACGGCATCAGATGGAGTTGGCCTAGGTCATTGTAAGGCTCTTAGTCGTCTTTTACAACGTCCACGAGCAAGGATTGAGTTGGGGTAGGGTTGGTAGTATTCGTAGCCGCTACCACAAAGCTTTACCCATGGTTCATATGTAATTGTTTATAGTGCAGCATAAAAACAGACATTAGGTGCGAGATATTAAGCGACACTAAATACAATGTGTAAAATACATCGTAAGCGCTTCTCGTAAGTTTCTTTTGATCTGGGTTCAAAAACTCACGCAAGCCAAACGAAACACCCAGTTCACAACATTGTCTTTGTGGCCATTTGTCGTCTTGCCAATCGTATAAATATTGAAAAGCAGCCAGTGGGTTTAATTAATACATAATTTTTCGTTCGCAAATGAAATATAATTAGGCTAGTATAACAAATACTAAATATGAGAAATTTAGATTATTGAATCGTGTCATCAATTAATATAATTCAAATTAAAATGTTAGTTTTAATTCGCAACAATGTGTAAGTATATTCTGAGAGATGTCGTATGGAACGTCGCCCGTGAAGATTATAATGCTAGCCACAATTTGAATATCATATGTCTAATTGGTAAGACCCATACTGGTCTAATTGTTAAGGCGGTAAGTACAGATTTCCAATAGACGATAAGTCTCACGTGTGGTAACCATTTTTGCTTGCAAAAAGGTTTTTTAAATACGTTAGACAACATAATGTTGGTATTTCATTAGTTTTAAGGGAAAAGTGTGTCTATTGGGGTAAATTAATTAAATGTTTTGATTTTTTTATACAATTGTGATATTAACCTTATGTAATGGCTTAATAGACACCCTCATGAGGTCTGAACTCAGCGATTTCTGCTTCTTAACAAACTCCTTGAAAGAATCCACATTTGTTGATATTTCATTTGGAAGTTTATTCTGCTTTGGCGGCTCACCTATAAAATGTATCAAATTAATACATGTACCTATTCCGTGTGATGATGAGATACGAACACAATTGTCATCAAGGGCAAATACTGTATTCTTAGCAAAGAATTACATCCCCATTTTTGAATTTAGATTATTTTCTCTTTTTTTTTTCTTTTAATCAACACCATCCTGCACTAAGGAAATAAAGCTTGTATTGCGGGAGACTTTTCAGTATCTAAACCACTACGTCATCTGGGCAGTCGATTAAACTGTAGTAAAGGGCGCATAGAATTCATAAAAACCTTTCAAGATCACCGAGAAAATGAGAAACAGTGCTCTTCTTGGAAATATACTTTGCCGCAACCACGAAGCGTATCAGTTAGTGAGTAGGTCTAACAAAGATTGATCGCATCATCTAGTATTCTATTGCGGAACTCTACATCCAGCAATAGGCAGCGAAAAGGTAAATAAAATAATAATAATTGTCATCAGTAGATGTTCCATCCCATTTTTAGATTAAATTTCTACAAAGGTGTTGGGACCCATGTTTCCGTGTAAGCCTACCAAAGAACTTGGTATCTTCTCAATTGGAAGATTCAGTGAAAACAGGAGATATAATAATATTTTTTTACTGTTTTCTCCTACAAAGGTATCTTAGTTATGTAATTTACTAATACTAGAAACATCCTTTGTGGGAGAATAGTCTCAACTAGTTTGCCCTGTCAAACAAAATACCAGACCCAACCTGGTACATGGTGAGCAATTCATGTAACAAAATTATTAAATTAATAAATGATCTACCCAAGAGCCTGGGTTTTGTTTACAAATTTGAATGGAAAAAAGCTATCCATTCTTATCTTTCAAACTAAGCACAAAAACCCTTCAGTTTTTGTCAATTTTTATCCTCTAAGGATGAAAAGAGGGAATAATATCTGTGAGGACACTGTTACTTGATAATTGAATTAAACATTTGCACAAATAAATACTAGACTATGTCTTAATTTTATGATGTCAGAGGCTTACTAAAAAGAATATTTTAAAAATCGGGCCCTCAAATTAAATTCATCCCTATTTAACACTCTAAAGAAAACCAAGGGTATAATATTTTATACCCTTGGTTTTCTTAAGAGAAGAGAGAGAGATACTCTATTGAATATGAATTCTACTCAAATATTTTCCAATCTACAAGTCAAATAATGAAAATTAAATTTAAAAAGGACATAAATTCATAAATGATTTCAATTTGGACGAAGTCACAAGTGTATTTTATAGATCAAAAAATGCATATCTACTTACTTTTAGTATCTGTTGTAGTATTTGCAGCACCAATGCCACTTGTTGCTAAGGCAACACCGCCTAAACCATAGCTTGGTGTTGCTATAACAAAAATATAATAAAGATGTTACAATAAAACGTTTGAAGTATTTTCTAAATATTATTTGATTTAACAGTGAGGGAAAATATAGTGAGAAAATCTGAAAATATCTCATCCTATCACCCAGAGACTTGATCCACAGTCTGATTTTTTTTCAAATCAATTTTATGTTTTTCTATGTATCTATAGAAGTCTTACTTGTGTTGTACAATCAAACTAAGATGCCAGACTATACATAGAAATAAGTTTTATATTAATAAAATAATAGTTTCATAGAATATATCCTTAATTATGTCTTAAATCTCTGTCGCAAAAGGACAGTTAAGCTGTTAATCCTATTTTCTTGGACCATATATGGTCTTGGGCACACCCAGCGCAAATGACCTGGGTCAAAAAAAGAGCAGCTATCAGGCCTACAATCCACTGCATTCCTGATGATGAAAAATGATTGTTCCGAATTCATATCCATTAATTACAACTTTGTAATGCCCCTGCGACAAGGTATGCTATTAAAAAATGAAAGTTTTTAAAATTGAGTATTGCAAGCATATATGACTTCTGTGAAGCATCCCAGCCAGTCGAAACTACTAGCATATCATCGCGGGACCCTCTACAGAGATTACAGTAAAATACATGGCTGATTTCTAAAATTGTGATGATTAAAACTTCGCCTCAGTATATATAATGAAATTAATTTACCTGATATTGACGGTAGGGCGCCTGTAACAGATGTCGTACCTAATTTTGGACCTGTAATTAATAAAGAATATTAGTATATGTTGTTATTCAAAAGTATCTATCTACAAGTAAATAACTAGCTTTATAATCTAATGAAGATATATAGTCTGTATAATGTCATCCCATATGTCATAATCATTTTTCGCTCGTAATCAAGTAGTTTACTTTGCCAGATTTGTAAAAACTATCTGAAGGATAGCAAGAATTGATGTCATTCTCTTGGTTTAACACTAACTGCCGTTGCTAATCCCTCCAATTCGGAGTTTATAGCATTATAGATATTTAGCTCATAAAGATCCCATTGCTAGGTTTGAGACTCTGTACAAAACCATCCACGCAAGCTAAACGAAACACCCCACCCATTCACAACATTGTGTTTGTGGCCATTTCACACACACACACTAGTCAAACAAGTGAATATAATTTTATTTTGATATTTCCAGCTTTGGCATAGATGCTTAATGAATATTATATCCATTAATCATCTTTAATGGGACTTGAAAGGCAAGATAAGGTCTAACATGGTGAATGGGGAATATGCATGATGATTTTTTATTTTTTTAAACGTTTCTACTAGTTAACATTACCAAAAATAAATATAACAAATCCAAAATATAAACCATTAAGCTAAAAAAAATATATTAAAATCACTATCATTTTTGGGCGATTTAAACGCGGCTACTATGGCGCGCTTCTGTGACGTCAGAATACACACACAAGTTGGATCTCAACAACGAAATGTTTGGTTCACGAAGTTATTGAAAATTAAAAAAGTGAGTGTAAAGTCAACTTATTACTATGGAAAAGAACAAAAAACCGTATTATTAATATTGTGTCGTTCTTTTGTGCAAAATATTATCAAAACTGCACCTAACAAAGTATATTTTCTTATGCCAAGAAATGTAATAAATAAGAAAAAAATTATGCAAGGCGATGAGATGAGACAATGTGTCGTGTTTGAGCAGTTTATACTATTGTGAAGATCATTTTAACGTAAGTAAACACATTAGAGAAGTGATGTAGTACATAAAAGAATCATTTTTCTTAATTACATGCACATACTTGTTTCGTTTACAAACTTCGACGTACACATACCTACCTACTTTACGTAAAGTTCTTAAAGATATATTCTCAATATCTAATAGGTATATGGGTCTTTATCCATAAAAGTAATATATGTTTAGTTATCTATGATACCTATGAATGAAAACATATAACTTATTAGAGTAAGAGAAAAGTTCGAAATTATTAATTATTTATCTTTCTATTGGGTTTCAGATACAGAGAATTATACGCAATACAAAAAAAATGGCTTTAGAACAGGGAGAAAAAGTGACGTTTGTTAAGTCTCTCATTCACAAGGATTAATACTTGAACACAGAAAACTAAAAACTTATGAAATAACTGGGTAACAATTCAAAATAATCACTAGAAACACCTTGATACCAGAAGACTCGAGTGTACGATGACGTCACGTTTTGAACAACCAATCGCGTCGCGTTTTAAAAATTTGCGAATGAATTTCAAAAAAGCCTATTTTTGATAATTAAATTTCACTATTAAATAATGATGAATTTCAAAAATAATTGTATAGGTATGTTTTTCAAGCAATAAAGATTACAAATAAAAATATTTTTGTTTATTTTGGAGTCACGTGCATATTCCCTATGGTCTTCTTATTCTATTACCACACAGAAATTAATGGATATTGGATAAGCCTAATAAGGGTTTTTGTTGGACATAGGCCTCTCCACAGTGAATGATATGGCTATCGCAATGATTGGCAGGGAAATTGGTTATCATACTTGGTGTTATGAGTTTCTCAAGTGCTTTGTACTGGTGTTGGGCAATAGATAGGTGGTCCCTTAGAGAATTTTTGTGACTACTATAAGAAAATAAAGGCGATCAGTGTATTCTTGACCTATTACCAGACTAGGTATATTCTGTGTGATTAAAATTTCCAATAATTGCAACCTGTTCTTTTTAATAGTATGTATATGTAATTCAATAAGTAACATTGATATATAAACTGTCTTGAGTGTTACCTAAAATCAAATGTCATTAGTAAAAGGGAGCGGCACCTGAATTAAAGGTGACACTATATGACTTGGCTATAGAATAATGAATATTCTACTATGTGTCACCATAATCTGAACTTTTACACATGGCAAGTTTGTATAGGGTATTTATTTCGAGTTTTCTTTTGACATTGATGTTATCTCCTTACATCCCTTAGTCGTCTTTTAGGACCACAGCAAAAAAAGAAGTATGGACACATTATATTATTACTCTGTCACCAAAGGGAATCTACACATTACTTAGGAAAAGTAAAACATCTAACCACAAGTCGCTGTAAGAATTGGATATTGATCTCTTTTGCTACTCAACAACTTGTATCCACGTTTGAGTTCCGGCTGGATAGGACTTAAATCAAAATTTGGCTGCGGTACAACCATGGTAGGTGTCAACATTTGGAAGGTTTGTGTAACAGGTAAATTAGGACTTCGGTATGGAGTACTCGGATAAGGTATCATAATGAACTGGAAAATATAAAGATAAATTTGTTGGATATAATTTTTAAAATAAACCTTTTGTTGCAGGGGACTTTACAAACTGCAATTAAACAGACACAAATTATTACTCTGTATGAGGATCAAACCCATGCTTCTAGAAACAGTATGTCTGTGTCTTAACCACTGTGCTATCTGTGCAGTTGACTGCACTGACTGTTTATTAATTCCATTATTTTACAGTACACTTAGCACATAGTAAAATGGAAGGGGATCCAACATAACTAACCAACCTAATTTACATTAAGTAAGAAATAAAGCAATAATTATCATCATCATTCCACTCATATAGTCTCACTGCTACCTACCTTACTCACTTGCTTACTCGCTCACCTACTTAGACCAGGCTATTCAAATATAAGGTTTTATTTAGAGTTCTGTTTCTCTTAGAGAAATTTAACTCATTTAGCTCACACACTAATAATTTAAATAGTGTAATTTCGCTTTGATTTGATTCAATTCCCTAGTAATACCTTGATTACTTTTTCAACAGCTAGATGAAAGTATGTTATAACAACATATTTGTAAGCTTTCACCAGATAACTATGTGTAAATTATATCTCTGTCTCTGTTCAATCTGTTTTCAATAAAAACTCAACACTATCAAAACTTTGTGACGTCATAACTCAATAAGCTAACTATTAAGAGACTTTTGACTAATATTACGTTTATTACGCAATGATACTGACAAAGCAAGAAAATCTGAAAAATGTGCAAATAAATGATAATCATTAGTTCTATACTTCCCACTGCTGGGCTCGAGCTTTTCTCACAATAGGAGGGAGGGAGGGATAGGACCTACTATGACAATGGTCAGATGGATGGCATATATTTATATTCTGTTCATGCACATGCATTTTATGCATACTATATTACTTAGTTATCTTATACTACACGCACACAAGGTAGGTTGGTGATCTTAATTCTTATTCTGTCACCACACAAAAGGAAATATTCACATAGCTCACCGAAAAGACTTGTTGAAGTGGTAGCAGTACTTGTAGAGCCAAGAAGACCAAATCCTGCGGTCTGTGTAGATGCAGTACCAAAACCAAAACCACCAAGTCCTGCTGTAGCCACTGTAGATGTCGCCGGAGCTCCAAACGATAAACCTGACAATTAAATAAAATTCTTGATATTATCTATCTTATTCTCAATTGCAATTAAAGGTTAGAAATTTATCTGTGTAAGAATAATGCGTCAATAGTCTTTACTTGTCATGGGAGCTTTAAAAACCTTAGTAAATGGGCGGCCCATACACGCTCCTAAACTTCTTGTAACGCCAATGGCGACTCACAACCAAAGCAAGGCGATTAGGCCAATAACTCGTTTTGGATGTCGATAGACTGAAATATGGAAGGATAATAATATTCTAGGAATGGATTACAGAGAGATCATGATGATCTCTGAGAGATGTGATATCTGAATAAAATTATTTACTATATTTTCAAAGATGAATATTTCCATCAGAAGTAACAGTTTAAACTTCTCTACAAATCACGCATTGACGAAAACTTTTATTAGCCAATTTCGAAAGAAGGAGGAAGTTCTCAATTGGACTATATTTTTTTAGTGTGTTCAGATGGTTTTCTAAGCAAATCAATTTTGATGGTTCTTCATTGAAATTTGAAAGCTGATACTTTCATGGGGTGCCATTTAAATTTGGTCTGGTTTAAATTTTGAGTTACCTTCAATAATGTGCATTTGGTTGACCTCAAAAAACGTTTTTTGTTTAAATTTTGTATTATCTAAGAACAATAGCCAGCACTAAAAAACTCTACAAGGAACACCTGAACTCTGAACAATCATGTGAATGCCATAAGGAACTGTCCTGTATGAAAACAATGAACCTATGATACTCGACATATTTAGACCACTACACCATTTGTCTATCATCATCTTAGTTTATATGCATCCCACTGTTGGGTATGAATCTATTCCATCATACAAACGAAAATTAACTAGTAAACCATGCTGGTTAGAAGGATATAAGGTAGTGTTGCATATCGATAGTCTACTATCGATAGACAATCAATTGTCTATCGATAGTTTACGTAGAAGCAATAGTATCAATAGTATATCGATTGTATTGTAATACGTAAATACTATCGATACTATCGATAGTATCGATAGCTCTCCACGAGCAATACTATTAATAACAACGATACTATCGATACTATCGATAGTGATTCATTCGATAGTATCAATACTATCGATAGTATCGCTAATACCATTAGTTTTAACTTAAAACTATCGATACTATCGATAGTATCGACTATTTTGGACTATCGATAGCAAGCAACTATTCGATAGTATTGTTGTCTAAAGTTATGTTATGTAGTAAGCCAAGTACTGACATTATTATTAAAGAAATTTATTTAAATTTGCGTCATCATAGAGTAGAACAAATTTTAGTCAGGTGAATAACTTTAAATTTGTGATACTAACAAAGTGAAACAATTATAATAGCAATACTTGCTGCTGTCAATATTTCTTGAGTTTCGGTGGGAATGTGGTAGTATTATGTCATATTCTTGGATTATTTCATTTTTCTAGTGTGTTTATCACTATCACAAAGTGTTATATTACATTCATTGGTATATACTAAGACAGAGAAAAAGTCTTTTCGCATATAGTCTGTATAAACTTTTAATACAATTTCTTTGGCTGTACTAGTTATATCTGGCTGGTATTGATAACATTATAAATGTATCATTTAAATAAAGAAACAATTTAGTAAAATGTTATTTTCCGTCGTCTTTCATTTTATTTTTGTTAAAATGGGTCAATCCTATGAAGAAATTCGACATATTTTAAAACTTTATTACAAAAAAGATACATGCAACGCAAGCTGTGAACAAATTGTGACGTTTATGGACCTAATGTGGGGTCAGAGAGAGTAACACAATGGTTTAAATGTTTTCAATTCGGGAATTTTGATGTCAACGTTGCATCTCGCTCATTTCATTTTCAATTGTATATAATATACAATTAAAAAATTATTCTGGATTCAGTTAGATATATATTTCTATATCCCTATAATGTGAAGTTACATATATGTAAGCATATTTTTAATAGAGCCTTCTAGATGGATTACATTGCAATCGAGCATACAGAGAACTTATGTTTTTCGGACCCTGTTAAATTTACTTCACTAGATTAATATCGCTAAAAATACAACAAATCTAATGACTAATTACGGTCATAATTCTGTGTAGAATTGTAACTCAGAATTCTTGATTATGTTTTTCATAATT
The DNA here is from genome assembly GCA_905163515.2 of Lymantria monacha. Classification (NCBI taxonomy): domain Eukaryota; kingdom Metazoa; phylum Arthropoda; class Insecta; order Lepidoptera; family Erebidae; genus Lymantria; species Lymantria monacha. The sequence continues at coordinate 6,158,432 of LR991102.1, forward strand.
TTGTTTAACCGAAACTTTCAAAGCTAATAATTACACTAAAATTTTATAGTAATAGACATTCTGAGTTTCATTAGTGTACTAGAACAAACCATTTTTTTTTTAAATTATTGCCTATGGTGGCGAACGAGCAAGCAGCACACCTGATGGTAAGTGTCACAGTCGCCCATGGAGCTTGGCAATACCAAGGTTATAGCTTAGGCCACTGCCTACTAATAAAATCCCCAAACCCACCCAGTTGAACTGCCGGCTTTCTCGCTCACCGAACGAAGCGCAATAGCACATTGCCATTCCTCAGATGCCGATCTTCTGCGAAAATGTGGTACTACCCCGGAACCACCGGCCCGCGGCTGTAGACAGAAAACTGTCAACAGGGTGGTACAAGTACAAGGTACCACTTACATTCATTCACACATTCCGACCCAATTGTCCAGAAGTCTAGCAGCATTATAATTTTACTCAACTTTCAATGGCTATTGATCTTAACCATTATTAGCTAACTTGGGCTTCAAAGTAAGAACGCAAAAGCACGTTACTGCTAGAAAAGTCACCACAAAATTCAATGAAAACAAGCAACAGGGACACAACTACGGTATTTATATTTTTAAGCAATACTATTGAAAATTTTCTGGCAATCGATAGCCCGAAATAGTCGATACTATCGATAGTTTTACGCTAAAACTAATGGTATTAACGTTACTATCGATAGTATTGATACTATCGAATGAATCACTATCGATAGTATCGCCGTTATTAATAGTATTGCTCGTGGAGAGCTATCGATACTATCGATAGTCTCGATAGTATTGATATGTACGATACTATCGATAGTACTATCGATAGTATGAATACTTTTTGAGGTTAACTATCGATAGTCAAACTATCGATTTTTATGCAACACTGATATAAGGTTTTATGTCAAAGCTTTCCCTCTCCTGCATATATGTTATCATCATCATTATCTTTTATGAGACCCATAAGCATGATAAGATGATATGGTGTACTGTATTCTTACTCTGCCACCACACAGATAACCATCTGTAAAATACTTTCAATTGCATATAAACTACTGGTGAAAATTAAGGGATCAAAAAAAATCAATTTTTTTCGGTCTACGGGCGTAGAAAAAAAAATTTCCAACTTAACTACTATATCTATCAGATAACTTGTTTATTCAGCTTGAATTTGCTTTTTTAAAAAGTTCGATACGATCATTTCTCGCTGAGATATCGAATTTTTAATGAAAAAGGATCTTATTGTCTTTAACCATCAATATCTCAGCAACCAATGATCGCACGGAAAATTAAAGTTAGGTTTCAAGAACTTGAATGAATTTTTCTTAACGAATAGCCATTACTTTTCCGGAAAAAAAAATTTTCCTTTATGTCACATGAATTTGCAAATGCAACAAAAAAGGGCTTTTGGTGTTTTTTTGGCAAATCAAGCGCTAGATCGAAAATTTTGGGGAATCCACTAAAGTATGCCTTTTACAGTTCAATATGTCCACAAAAAACCAAATTAATCCAGCCAGTTGTTTCACTCGATCGAATTTTTGAAAAAATTAAAGGTTCAAGTTTTCTGAAAAGCTCACAATTTTTAAAAATGAGAAAAAAGAATGATTTTCGAGCTTTCTCCATATTTTTGCTCAAAAAAATTATTTTTTGTGAAAAGCCATGTCTAGTCCTTAAGGAGAATCCATTCAAGTTCTTGAAACCCACCTTTAACTTTCTGTGTGATCATTGGTTGCTGAGATATTGATAATTAATGACAATAAGATCCTTTTCCATTCAAAGTTCGATATCTCAGCGAGAAATGATCCTATCGAACATTTTAAAATAGCAAATTCAAGCTGAATAAAGAAAGTTATCTGATAGATATAGTAGTTAAGTTGGAAATTGGTTTTCTACGCCCATAGACCGAAAAAAAAATCTAAAAAAATTTTGATTTTTTTTTGTTGCTGGTTTACCTGCTATTACTCAAAAACCGCCGTTGCAAAATTTTAAAGTTTTAATCCAAAAACTAGACACTTGGAGCTACAATTTCCTTTTTTTTATTTCCTGTACGACCATTTCTCTCGAAGTTACGGCCTGTTGAAAATTGCCCAATAATTTGGATTTTTTTTTTATCCCTTAATTTTTCCAGTAATGTATAAATGTATACCAAAATCCATAAAGTTTAAAGTTCAAAACTGAGATTATTGCATAGTGTACCTATATTAGACTTCCTTCTATATAAGAAGTAGTACTGTAAATACTAAGAAAATTATAACTGTGTGGTAGCACCTACGAATACTACCAACCCTTACTTTGCTTGTGGATGTTGTAAAAGACGACAAAGAGCCTTATAATGACCTAGGCCAATTCCATATGATGCTGTTTGGTCAACAATTACATTCCCAAAGAGGATTGACGACTGGCAGGTGGCCGGTCATAAAACTATTGCCAATAACTTTTACGATATGTACTATGAAAGAAGAGTATATATTGTATTATTGAGATAAGAGTAGGCGAATGATGACTAAGAAAACTATAGCATATGGGGTACTTTACAGATGGGTGCTTTGATTATGCATTTCAATTGTATTAAAATTACAGAAATATATACAAATACACACTATATTTATAGATATGAAAATATGATAATGTACATACCTGTAGCAGCTGTAGAAGTGTTGGTGCCTGCACCAAAATTAAGTCCTCCAGTGCCAAGACCTGTAGAGCCAAATGCTGGAGTCGAGGTAGTACCAAATGAGGGAGCAGCACTAGCACCTAATGTTGGGACTGTAGCACCTAAAAATACAATCTATTTGCTTGTATTCCTATTCCAGTGTCACTTGGAGCTACCATTCACTGGATAAAAATAATGTGCAACCACTTTTTCTTTTAACAAACATATTGAAAAATAATTAAGGTGTGTAGGCAAGGGAAGGAAAATAGTGAGTATAACCATAAACCAAATTTTCGAGGCAGTATAGGATAGCAGAGGAAATTCAAATGCATCAAGAACTTGTGTTGCAGGTTTCTGTCCAACATTGGGACTTATATAAGCTGAAAAACAATGTCCACATTCATCATCCACAGTCATGTCCAGAGTCTGAGAGAGAGCTGAAAGTAGGTTAGGCTTTGTATTTATATATCAGAAAGTCAAGTCATAAAACTGTCAATTTTTGAAAATTAATATCTAGTTAACTATCTAAGCTGTGTTTTTAAAATTTGGGATACAAAGTTATATAATAGAACTTAATATATTTTCCAATTATAAATAATAATTCGGTGCATTTATGTTGAATAGTTTCCATGTGGTGACAGAGTAACAATACAATTCACCACCGCCTACCTTACCTGTAGACTATCGTAAGAGACAACTAAGGGATATAAAACGCATATAACATCTATGCAAGAGAAAGAAAACTCGAAACAAAACCCTACACCATTGACCAGCGTGGTATAGTAGGTCAATTTCCCTCCTATTATGGAGGAGGCTCGAGCCCAATAGTGGGACATAGGGGTGTCCACTTTGAAAAAACATCGATGTTTTTTTCGATTCGATAAATCGAAACTGTACATCGATGTCTTTCGATGTATCGGATGAAAACATCGATGTTTTTAAACATCGAGTACTTTTTCTAAAGTCATATCAAAAGTGTTACTTCTAAAAAAAAAAAAAAGATCTTTTTTGTGACAGATTTCTAAAAAAAAAAAAAGGTCCTTTTTGTGGCATTTACTGGTTATCATCGTTTCGATGCTTTATGAAAAAACATTGATACATCGAGTATTTCGATAGCTCTTCAAAACATCGGATCGATTTGATGTATCGCATTGTAAACATCGATGTTTTCGATGCATCGATGTATATCTAATATCCCTAGTGGGACATATAAGAGCTGAGATGATGATGATGAGTCTTTGAGTTATTAAATGTCCAAAAGTGGCTTGAAATGGTGTATGTAAAATATACACTAGATATTCAAGTCACCAGTACTCTTTACATGAACTTGACTGCTCACTCAGCTAATTTTTATCACTCCGATAGGAAGGTATACAGTGACACTTTGTGTGGGAGAAAGCATGACAAATCTCTTTCTTTATAACATATATATGACAACATAACTATCCAATCCAACCAACTTAACTCTCTTACCAAAAGTGGGTGCAGCGGTGGCTCCAAAGGCCGGCGTAGTGGTGCCAAATGCTGGAGTTGTACCAAACGCTGGTGTGCCAGTGCCAAACCCAGAAGTTGAAGTGCCAAATGCTGGAGTTGCAGTTGTACCAAATCCTGGTAATGCAGCACTTTGTTGCTCAGGCTGATTGCTACCAAATAGACCTGTCGAAGGCTGCGATGATGCCGTTAAACCAAATCCTGGTGTCGCTGGTCTAAAATTCAAATATTATACATAATTATGGCTCCTTCGCTGAATGAACTTCAACTTCTTGTTATTACGCCATAGAAGCCATAATGGCTTCTATGGCGTAGGTTTGCCACAAATTTGCCAATGACGTGTGGAGTAAGGGTTAAAGTGTGAGACACAAGTTGATCGGTGTTCGAGGTTGATCGGTATTTGTATTAATTAACTAACGAAATGTATATATATTTATTCTGTTCGATTAATGAATTACAAAAATTAAAGAAATGCAAATAAGTTGACAGTTATTGAATAAGGTTATGTAGTTTTTTTTTTGTTTACAAATTGTGATTGAAATTTATGACACTAATATGGGTTGCACAAAGGTCAGTAAAAGAGGATATACTGAACAATTTTAATAAAAAATATTAAGTGAACTTACTTGTTAGCGCCAAAATTGAAGCCACCCGTGAGACCTGTAGTGGCAGGAGCACTCGACGGAGTGCCAAACGAAAAGGACATGTTTTTCTTGTCCCTTACTTAAATTGCGATTGTACTAATAGTAAAACTGTTATTTAAAAAAATAATTAGAATAACTTCATATATACGGTAAGCTTTACACTTCACATCACATCGCAAATCAACGAAATCAACGGCAATTTGACAATTTGACATTAAAACAGTGTATGTGTTGTCAGTAAAAATAATTCAGACAATATGCCTGAATAACATTGTTAAATGACTTTTGGCGGGAATCTAAAACGTCATGTGGTGCTCTTCTATTATATTCGATATCTTAGTGTTTTAACGTGTTATATTAGATAATTTTAATGGCATTTTATGTAATGTGATGTGACAGAACTACTGGGATGTAGTGAATATCATATAAAAGTGCTTTACAACGTTTTCGTTTTCCATCAAAATTCCCACAAGATACCATTAACAATGTGGCCATAACACTGTTAATGGCGACAATTTGACTTACTGACAGACAATGACTAACCTGAAGAGACTAAGAACGTGAAGATAATTATAACTCGACACTGGCAACAATGGCTCGTATAAGTAGCTGATTGCCAATACATAAAAAAAAACATTGTTAAATAATAATATTTAACATGCATTTATGATGCATTTACTTTGAAGATATTTATTATAAAAAATAGTTGCTTACATTTGTACAAAAGGATATTTAACCTTTTTGTTTTTAGCCAGCTTTTTTAAAAGTAAAACAAAAAACGATTAAATTTACTTATTCTATGAAATTAGCTGTCATAACAGAAAAAAACATTTCTATCAAATAAAACCGATTTTTTTATTTGTAAATTTGCGAGGCAGGGGATAAACAGGTACCTACGCAAAAGAATTAATAATTAAAATTGTCGAAGTATTCTACTTTTGGAAGAAAACTCATGAATCACTTGGCTTGGGGTGGACATTTACAAAAATCTTACAGAGGTTTCTTTAAAACTACTCCTGTAACTATTAAAATTCCGTTTATGATGACAAAATATCCTGGCCCTTGGATGAAGAGAGAAATGCCGCCGCCAGTGCAAGTGGTTGACAAACTCCATGAGCGTCTAGTAAAGGGTAATTGCAGAGTGGAGGCAGCAATATCAACACCTGCTAAAATTTATAGTTATATATATTTCTAAATAAATGTAATTGTTTATGTAGCAGTTTTTTATCTATCGGTTTTTCAGGGCTGTAAGTTTTAGCGTAGGCATAAAAAAGGCAGGTAGGCTATAAAAAAGGTTTTATAGATGATAATATGTTTTAAACTATCTTTAACTTTGAAACTTTTCAATGTAGCAAAAAATTTAAGATTACTTTTAATATTTTAAGGACAATAATTCGTCGTTATAATTTATCTCTCGAAATTGTCGATCATTATATTTACCTTGGACAAACAGTTCCTCTCTGAGTATATTGTTCTGTGAACAGTTCAGTTAGGTAGATTCAATTTCGAGGAATAGGTCAGCCGACGAATCCAACTCAGCTGGGCAGCGTCCGGGAAACTTAAGAGGATCTTCTCGTCCAACATACCTCAGTGTCTGAAAACACAGGTCTACGACCAGTGTGTGTTACCAGTGATGACTTACGGCACGGAAACGTGGTCCCTAAATGTAGGCCTCATAACCAAGCTCAAAGTCGCTCAGCGTGCTATGGAGCGAGCTATGCTCGGGATTTCTCTGCGTGATAGAATCCGTAATACGGAAATCCGCAGAAGAACGGGTGTAACCGACATAGCACGAAGAATTAGCACCCTGAAGTGGCAATGGGCAGGCCACATCGCTCGAAGAACCGACAACCGCTGGGGAAAAAAGGTTCTAGAGTGGCCACCACGTCCCGGAAGACGCAGTGTAGGACGCAACTAGGTGGACAGACGATAAGGTGAAAATTGCTGGGCGTCGATGGATGCAGGCGGCACAGGACCGCACTCTGTGGCGTACCATGAGGGAGGTAGGCCTCCAGCAGTGGACGGCGATAGCCTGAAATGATGATGATGATGAATTTATCGTTTAAATTTAGGTACATACTCTACAGAAATGTTTTTAGGAGATATATGTCATCGACGCATTTCTTCCATGCAACAGTGGTTTTATTGAGCTTCCTCCTTTTACTCCAGTAGAAAGACCATGCATTTAATAGTATTCCACCTGCAGCCGTGAATGGGTTGACTCTTCCGATTCACTTCCACTATCTCGCAAAAGATCGGCGTCTCTTTAGTAGCAATTTACTACTGCGTTTCGTTTGGTGAGTAAGAGATGCGGAAGCTCAAACCGCACATTACCATTTTTTTCTTTTTTTTTGCGGTGGGCTATGAACGTGGTCGCGCCCCGCCAAATCGGTCCGGGGCGACGGAAGAGGCGGCGCGCAACGCCATAGACCCACCCTGCAAACACCTCTTTTCGCCGTGCGAGCGGACCACCGGTACCCGATCTTTGTCATCGGTGTAAATACGGATTCTATCCCGTTTGTTAACCTACCTAGACCAGATCGGTCATGTACTGAAGGAAGGTGTAGTCAAGAGTCTCCGAAACCGGCGAGCGTGTATGAAGAGAATTATGAATGTTGAAGAAGCGAGTGAAATATGCAAAGATAGAGTTCTCTGGCACTCTGTTCTCTCTGCCTACCCTGCAAGGGACATGGCGTGATGATATGTATGTATGTGTGTATTATTTGATATAAGATTATTGATATGGTCTTCGGTAAATAATTCATGCAACCAATCATTTTCAGATATTTTATTACTTATCAAACATTGGTTATTACTCTTCTTCTTCTTCTCTTTGTGTATTGGCAATCAGCTACTTATACGAGCTATTGGTGCCAGTGTCAAGTTAGAATTATTATTATGTTAATAGTCATTTCAAGTTAGTCATTGTCTAAGTCAAATCGTCACCTTCAACAGTGCTATGGCCACACTGTTAATGGTATCTTGTGGGAATTTTGATGGAAAACGAAAACGTTGTAAAGCACTTTTATATCATATTCACTACATCCCAGTACTTCTGTCACATCACATTACATAAAATGCCACAAAATTATCTAATAAACATGATAAAACACTAGAGCACCACATGACGTTTTCAGATTCCCGTCAAAAGTCGTGGTTACTACTCGTACTTATATTCTTCTTCTTCTTGATGAATGGCTTCTGTTAGCGATTAACCGCAACTTCGCCAATGTCCCGTAAGGCTCGTCCGTAGGCCGTCAAACGAAGGAGATTGTACGGTACGAAATAGTATGTAAAGGGCCGGTGAGTATGACTCTAAGATTACATGAGAAATACGGTGACAAGTAGTATACTGAAACAAAAAACAAATCTAACTAGTCTGAAATATACACATAACTAAAATGAATTCTAACTACTTAACTAATTTACATATCTACAATTTAATTTTATTAATTTTAATAAATTTACAGAGAGTATAAATAAACGGAGTAAATGCTTGCATTTCTTACTCTTGAGTAAGAAGAAATTTAAAAGAAGTAGGACGGCAAATTTCTGGTGGTAAAATATCATATAGAGAATACTGCAATTTAGAACAACTGAAAAAAATATGGTTCACATTTCCTTGACCCAGTCCGCATTCACAAATGGAGTTATCCCTAATTCTAAGTTTGGCCAGAAAGACAGGGGTGCAGGCATGATTTAGTCGTAAACGGCAGATTGTCGATGTAATAGCCTTATCCACTTTTGGAAACTTCATAAACCAGGGTTTATGTGGAATATCAGGTTGTATATCGCCATAAAATTTACCCTTTACGTTCTTAGAAATTATCCAATCCTTGGACCACTCTTGAAACAAAACCGATTTTAAAGAGGCACAAATATCATGAGAATAAATTTGGTAGTATTCCAAAGAACCTATATCTATAGCAGATTTAGCACAAGAATCAGATGTTTCATTGCCTGGAATACCTTTGTGCCCAGGAACCCAGGCTAGAACAATATTAATCCCAAGTACTTTACACTGAAATAATGCCTCTCTTATTCTTAGCGAAATTGGAAATCTAGATTTTGATCGAAACGGGTTAGACAAGATGGACTAAAGGCAACTTTTTGAATCAGAAAATATAATGGAGTTATTTAAATGATGAGATTTCACAAATAAAATTGCCTCCAGAATGGCTATAGAATAGACTCTGCAGTAAATATAGATGTGGCGGCTGGACATTTATAGCTTAGTATAACCCCAGTGAAAGGTATCCATACCGCTACACCCACATTACCTAACGATTTGGAAGGACTTATATTAATTCTGTGACGTGATGTATTTGAGTATTGAGTTTAGTTCTTCTGCAGCGATGTTAACTCTTTGGTTAGAAAACCAGCAAGGAAAACAGTTTTTTCTTACATTTAACCATTTATTTCTGCCACATTGGTTTAGTATTAGTTACGAGGGTCGTCCAATAAGTCTTTAGAAAAGGATAGAAAAAAAACTGCTTTTTGAAGATTTTTTTTTTATTTTCAACATTATCTCCTTTTAGCTCTACACTACTACTATTTCCCAATCGTTTTTCCAACTCCAACTCAACTCTATACCATCCAATAAATAGGATTTCGGAAGTTCTGCAAAATATTCATTCGTTTGAGCAATGACGTCCTCGTTAGAAGCAAACCGTCATCCGCCAAGCCATTTCTTCAGATTGGGGAAAAGAAAATAGTCACTAGGGGAATAAGCGGGATGCTGCATCAATTCCATTTTCAATTCCACAATTTTGGCCATGGAAACAGGGCATGTGTGCACACGCGCATTGTCCTAATGCAAGAGGATTTTTTTCTTGCTCAGATGGGGGCGTTTCTCTTTGATTTCCTCGCTCAACCGTTGCAATAACGACGCGTAATACGCTCCTATTATTGTTTTTCCTTTTTCCAAGTAGTCGATGAAAATGATGGCCTGCAAATCCCAAAAGACCGTGGCCATCACCTTGCCGGCTGATGGCACAGTTTTTGCCTTCTTCGGAGCCCGTTCACCCTTGAAAATCCACTGTGTCTCTTCGTTTCTGGAGTGTAGTAGTGTATCCAGGTTTCGTCCACAGTCACATTTTGACGACGGAACTCCGCTGGATTGCGATGATAGAGCGCCAACATAACCTCAGAGTCCACTACACGATTGCGCTTATTCTCCTCTGAGAGCAAACGCGGCACCCATTTCGCCGAAATTATTTTCACAGACAATTTTTCATACAAAATTGAAACGACTGTACCTTGTGATATGCCTGTGGCCTCAACTAATTCACGCACTTTGATTCGTTGATCGCTCAAAATCAGATCGTGGATTTTGTCGATGATTTCAGGAGTAGACACCTCAACTGGGCGTCCTGAACGATGTTCATCTTTTGTGGATGAACGGCCAGGCTTAAATTCATTCACCTAATTGTAAACCATCGCAAACACAGGTGCAGATGTGCCATGACCTGCATGCAACTCGGCTTTGATTTCTTTCGGGCTTAAGCCTTTCAAATGGAAATGTTTGATGACAGCCCTGAACTCGCTTTTGTCCATTGGTATAAACAAATAAATGTTATTATAAATATATATTACAATATATATATATATAAACTCATTTGCAAAAAAAACGGGCGGTTTTGATTTTCATTCATATTTAAAAAGATACAATACCAAAAAGGTTTCAATCGTTTGTACACGTTACTGGCCGGTTTTAAAAATGCTGTGGTATTTAAAAAAGTACGTTCTAAATTCAATTTTTCATTTGATGTTCATTTTTACAGAAAACCCCTTTTTATCCTACATTTTTGGCGCGAAGTTCCAGAAGTTAACATCGACTTTCATAACTTTTATTCAATTTTTATCGATTAATTTCATATCCTTGACTGTCAAAGCTTTATTTAATGCTGTTTGGCTGTATCAAAAATGGTAGATAAAGTGGTAAAAGCTACCAAAATTATCGCGCTGCTTGAAGAGGGTTGCAGCCAATGTTTCGTGGCTAGGAGGCTAAATGTTAGTCGCTCGACAGTCCAAAGGACCTGGCAGCGATATCAGGAGACTGGTTCCGTCGAGAGAAGGCCTGGTTCTGGAAGAAAACCATGTACCCAACCACGGGATGATCGTTTTCTTGTGAGTCGCGCATTAAGAAATCGCAAATCTTCGTATGTGGATCTTAAGAACAACCTCCAAGAAGTAAGAAATGTGCATATTAGTCTATGGACGGTCAGGAGGAGGCTTCTCGCTGCCAATATACGCAGTCACCGCCCGGCCCGCGGCCCCAAATTACTCCGTGAGCACAGAGTTCACAGGCTTAGGTTCGCTAGAAATTGTGAATCATGGACTCAAGACGATTGGAATAGGGTTTTGTTCTCTGATGAAGCCAGGATATCTCTGTTCGGTGAAGATCGACGTCGGCGAGTGCTAAGAAGACAAGGAGAACGCTTTGCAGAGGCATGTTTCGAAGAAATCACACCTTATGGTGGGGGCTCTGTTATGTTTTGGGCAGGAATAAATTCAATGGATCGTACAGAGTTAGTCTTCATTGAAAACGGCTCACTGACTGGGCATCGATACATAACGGAAGTTCTAATTTCTCATGCACAACCCGCATTGGCCGCTCTAGGTGAAGACTCGATTTTTATGGACGACAATGCTCGCGCCCACCGATCCCGCGATGTTAATGCGTATGTGCAAGAGGTCGGCATTCGTCGTTTGGATTGGCCAGCTCGAAGTCCCGACCTCAATCCCATAGAGCATGTCTGGGACGTTCTGAAACGGCGTGTGAGATCAGTACACCCGGCTCCGCAGACCATCAGAGAGCTGAAGAATGTGATTACTGCGGAGTGGGAACGTATTCCGCAAGCAAGTATCCGGGATATACTCGCTAGCATGCCCAGACGAATTCAAGCTGTGATTTTAGCTAGAGGGGGTCACACTCGGTACTAAACATTTATCTGCTTTTACTTTATTAAAGAAAAACAAACAAAAAAACTTTTTTATTTTTACTTCATGAGCATATGCACTACTAGCGAATATACACTACTAGCGAGGTTTAGCATTATTTCCCATAAATTGTATCTAAATTTTATGAAATACTGATGAAAACGATTATTTTCTTATTAATTTTCCAAATTGTGTGGATAAAACTACCTATAATTATCAAACAAAGAAATATTAACATTTGAAATGGTTCATTGCTTAGGTGCCCGTTTTTTTTGCAAATGAGTGTATATATATATATATATATATATATATATATATATATATATATATATATATATATATATATATATAGACACTACTAGCGCCATCTCTCGGATTTTCTAAGGACTTATTGAACGACCTTCGTACCCATAGTACGTATTAGTTTATAATATTTGTAATGATCAAACATTACAACGACTTTTTATTGTATGCGGATACCAAGTGCACGCAGTGATTAATAACCTTTTAATAACTAATCTTTTTTTATTAGTGTTTAGTGATCGGATATTTTCTGTGTGGTAGCGACTATGAATTCCACCAGCGCTTACTTTGCTTGTGGATGTTGTTAAAGACGATTAAGAGCTTTAAATCAACTTGGGCCAACTCTATCTAATACCGTTTAGTCAACAATTACATTCTCAAGGAGAATTGACGTCAAGCAGGCGGCCGCTCATAAAACTATTGCCAAATGACTTTAGCAATATGTACGAGTAAGATCAGGAGAATGACGACGAGTCATTCGGTATTTATTCTGTTAATGTGATTTTGAAAACAAATTTAATCACCGTTTAACTTTTGTAACAGGCATGCGTGAATAAATGTAAATATTCATGAGGATCTCTTATTTCATTTTTTATTATTGTCATGAATAAATATTGAATTGAGTATCTAACAGCAAAACTGTTCTCTAATGCTATGAATAGGTATATATGATATCATAATACGCGTTCACTAATATTAGTGAATGCATATTGAATAATAGGATTACCTAAAAAATATCCTAGTATATCATCTCTATTTATAAGTCACACCGACGCGACGTGGTACTCGTAATAACTATACTATAATAAGTAGATATGCTGTAAACATGCGGCGAAATTAAGTGTAGGTATTTGTATGGATTACTGGTACATAAAATTACCTACATTTAATTTCTTCTCTTTTCCGTCCCATGAAGCAATCAATAAAATAATTTATCTAAGATAAAACGATTAAATAAAAATAAGTACACTGTTAGATATACATAAATATTTATGACTTATAATGCGAATGTTAGTGCTTTACCTACTATAAAAAAATCATTGGTACGAATATTTTCACTATTAACTTTTACTAGTAGGTAGGTACATAGAATTATAATAATTTACATAATAATGTACAATTAATTTCTTGTAACTACTACACTATTAGGTTTATAAATCTATCTATCATCCTATTAACTATATCGGCTTATTACATCGAAATTTAATAAACTTTTGGCGGGCTAATAAAATTAACAGACGGGGTCGTGAAACAAAAGAATCGTTAGTCGCCCCCCAAACAGTGTTTAATAAAATCGACCTTTGATTTTCCACGACTCATTACGATTCGAACCCGAAGGCAAACCGAAGGGTCACAAGCGACGGCCAAGTTTAATTGACTTTCAAGATTTTTAATTACAAACTCGAGAAAAGATACACCAACGAGAGTTCTCATCTAGACCGTGATGGACGCATTTAAGCTCGACGCTTGTGTTATGATATCGAAAATGTATTTCAAATATTTTACGTACCTACTTGTGAAAGATCTATCACAGTCCAAAGATAATGTCTTTTTTAGATTTTTCGATTTTTAGATTCTTTTTTAGATTATTTATATAAAATTTATTCGTTATGTCGTGGTATGGTGCTGTGTGGTAGCGGCTACGATTACCTATTATCAACTAGTGTTGCCCATATGCAAGACCAAGACTCGCTGCAAGAGTCTCGCAGTGCTTCCTTAGACAGCATTTTCCAATTGCTTTGGCAAAGAAAAGATTGTCAACATTTTGTATTCTTAATACCAGTACACAGGGAAATAATTTCATTTTATTTTAAACAGTTTCTCATGATAAATAGGTGTGCTTATAGCCCCACTCCCGTTAAGTGGTATGTACGTAATTATTGATAGTTAGGTATACAGTGAGCGCCACTAGATGAATGGAATTTCATTAATTTAGTTTGATTTTTCAATTCAATGTGGATTTTTCATTTTTATCAAAACAAGTGACTTTGTGGTATTCTAACAGCAAGAGTTGCAAAACTTGCGAGATTCGTGAGAGTCTTGCATTTGGGTAACACTACTCTATCAACCCTAATTTCGCTCGAGGATGATGTAAGAGACGACTCAGAGTACTAGATATAGTACTCTGAGTCGTCTCTTACATCATCCTCGAGCCTAGGCCTGGGGGCCATTTCTCACTTATAGAAATAGATTATAAAGTCGAGGAAATTTTTTAATTCGTTTCACAAACGTAAATCTCTAATTGGTTTAAGATATAAACAATGAAAATTATTTTTTTTTTTAGAAATAGGCTGATATTTTCACGTTTAAAATAGGCACTCATTTAATTTTTTTGGTTCATCATCTCAGCTCATATATGTCCCAATGTTAGGCCCGAGCCTCCTCCATAATGGGAGGGAAATTGACCTACTACACCACGCTGGTCAGTCGCGTTGGTAGGGTTTTATTTCGAGTATTCCTTCTCTTGCATAGATGTTATATGCATTTTATATCCCTTAGTCGTCTCTTACGATCACCCACGGGTAAGATGGGGGGTGGTGAATCGTATTCTTACTCCGGCACCACCCGGAAAACTCAATTTTTTTGTTTAAACTAGTAGAAATCGACACACTTTAATAGCGATTTACATATAGCACTATTATTTTATTAGTGGTTCGTTCTATAACTTAGACTATTCAAATGTTAATCGATTGTAAAATACGGGTTAAATGAAACTATTAAGGTGTCTCGATTTTTTTTTCGTTTTTTTTATGTGGGTGACTACGTTGTTAACCGCAGGTGCCTTTTTTTTTGGCGGCAGGCTATGGTGTGGTCACCCCCCGCTAATCCGTCCGGAGCGACAGAAGAAGCGGCGCATGACCCCCATAGACCTGGCCTACAAGTAGGTACCTCTCCACACCGTGCGAGCGGGCCACCGGAAGCCGGTCTTTGTCTTCGGTTGCCCATCGCAGATGGCTATGACAACTTTATCCGGACTATGGGTGAGCGCTGAAGGCTCTCAACCCGATAAATATGAGGATGTCTCAACCGATTTAATGAAGCTATTTATTTCTAACTCGCTGCAAAAGGTATTATACTACAATGACATCTAGCTTTATAAAAAAAATATGTCAAGTATATTTGTAACTTTCAGACTTTAAATATAATAAATGAATATTAAAACACAAAAAGCTACAGAATTTCGGAGGTATTGAAATTTATTAGATAAGACATTTGGATAACACATAGCTGCCATCCGGCTGTTAGCTAGGTACTAACCTAATAATATAATTCGTCTTTTTTTGCACCTAGTACTACCTAGGTACTAACCTAATAATATAATTTGTCTTTTTTTGGCAGAGGGTATGGTCACAACTTGCTCGATCTGTCGTGGGCGACGGAACGAACTGTGCGCGACCCCATAACCAGCCCTTCAAAATTCAAATACCTCTCAACGCGTGTAGGCCACCAGTACCCGGTTCTTCTCTTCGGCGGCCCGCCTGGTGAATTATGTACCCTTTCGGAAATATAATTGATCTATGGTTAATTAGCACACAAGCAAAGTTGAGAACTATATTGCGTTTGCTTTAAATAGTTACCTTGTATTTGCTGCTGGTTAGCAAAACTTTTTTTTTTTTTTTTTATTTTTTTTTTATTTTTTTTTTACGCAAGGTGGACCATGGATGTGGTCGCACCCCGACAAAACGTCCGGGGCGACAGGAGAGGCAGCACGCAACCCCATGGACCCACCCTGCAAACTCCTCTCTTCGCCGTGCGAGCGGGCCACCGGTACCCGATCTTTGACTTCGGTGGCCGCTGGTTAGCAAAACTAAAATATTGTATTGTTGTTGTGCTGTTTTGGAATTCATACTAAATACAATACATATAATATATCAACTTTGTTACATAGACACAGGTTCAAATAGTTCACGCAATAATCAACAGATGGCACTGTAATAAGTTATAAGATATATAGGATTATTTTTTAAAGATACAGATTTATTTATAACCATATATAAGTGTATTTTGCACTACATATATATTCATGTTACACCCATTTCTCCCCTCCTCAATCAGTAGGCTTATAATTCGCTGAAGTGGTAACAGCTGCTGAAGCTTTTCAATACCAAGGGCACAGGCAGAACTTTGTCATAGACCAAGTTCTGCCGCGTTCTGCTTGTTCTGCTGCGTGAGTTACTAAGCTACAGGCTTACTCACTCACTGAACTAAACACAGTAGCCAATTGCTACTACTCAAACCTCATTTTTCTGCAAGAGTGAGGTAGACCTTAGATAGAAAGCTCTCAACAGTGTAACAACAAGTAAATGTCAATTTCTTTCAATCTATTTTCCTCCTATTATAGAAAAGTCTCGAACACAGCAGTAGGACGTGATGAGATATATTTTTATATAAGAATGGATTGAGCCTTATGAGGTGTAACACTTTTCTATTTCTTCTTCTTCTTATGTAATGGCAATCAGCTACTTATACGAGCTATTGGTGCCAGTGTCGAGTTATAAATGTCTTCACGTTTTTAGTCTTTCAGGTTAGACATTGTCTAAGTCAAATTGTCACCATCAACAGTGTTATGGCCACACTGTTAATGGTATCTTGTGGGAATTTTTATGGAAAACGAAAACGTTATTTTAACGTTAAGCACTTTTATATGATATTCACTATAACCCAGTAGTTCCGTCGCATCACATTACATAAAATGCCATCAAAATTATCTAATATAACACGTTAAAACACTATGATATCGAATATAATACAAGAGCACCACATGACGTTTTCAAATTCCCGTCAAAAGTCCCACTTTTCTATTTGCCAAGGTATGTTTTTTTCAATAATTGTTATCTTAATATTTCGCAAGGTTGTGCATAATTATTGTGACAGATACAGAATCCATGATATCTGTTAGAACCTGTAATTGTAATTTTTTGCGAGTACTTACGACTTTTATTTTTTTTGTTTTCCTTGTTTTATATGTAAGAAACGCACAATAAATTGTATACGTTGAGTTCGTTGACAATCGTCACATTTTACAGGACGCTACAGAGTGTAGTGGATCTTATATGAGGTACCACAACATTACGCTAAGTAGCGATCCTTTTGCTTGCTTGCGTGTAGGACCCTAATTCTTACATCGAGTGTTAACATTGTTTTATCTGCTTGTAAGTAATTTTAACTAAGTTTTAGAATCTTCTACAAGAGAAAAAGAAAAGTAGACTATTTTATTTCTTTCTGTTTGTCGTCCTTTTACTCTACTAAAGATGGTAGGTTGACTATTAACTATCTTTGTTGCCTGTAGATACGTCCCTGTACCGTCGCCATTGCTAATGAAGGATTGTATAAGTCTTAAAGAAAAGTTAACATTTCATTTCCCCGTACCAAGAGTTTTTAACGAACGAACTTTCACTGTGTTTGCCTTTATTAATTAACTGTTTAATCTAGGTACATTCATTGCAATTCTTTAGAGCAAAACGCAATGATTAATTTGACTTGTGTTATGTACTGGAAATTGTCTATACAATTCTCGCATACATTTAGGTATAGAACAAAATTATAAATAATTGAATGATTAATTATAGTCCGGTCAAGATACGTTTTTGTGCTTGCAAAAGGTCGTGTAGTCGTGAATTTTTGATATGTTATTAGGACCCAAATGAACATAAAAATACACAATTTGCAACTTCCAAAGTGCTGTGCTAACGGTAGGGTGACCATAAAACCATAAAATTTTTGGACATTTTTCAGATTTTGTTAAATATCTTAGTGGAGGAAGGGTCTGACATGTTTAGTTGCTATAAAACATTTAAATTACACTAAATAAGCTACAATTTGAGACTAAAACCACTTCTATACCGCTATTGGTTCTTGCGATACAGTCCTTCAAACATAGCCAACTTTTTCAAAAAAGTGGATATTTTTGAAAATAGTCACCTATTTTGTGTAATATCTTCTATAATACGTATTTTATACCAAAACTTACTATAACGAAATTGAAGAACATTTAAATAGCTTTTATTTGAGATCAAATTGGTACCTGTAGGACCAGGAGTTCCCTCAAAAACGGCAGATAACCAAAACCAGGGCAAATAACCAATAAGTGGGTTTTGAGGGGTAATACAAATAAACTGCTTTCACGTCTGTCCGAGAAGATCGCCGAAGTTTTAAGCTGCACAGCAGCTAAATAACTGCAAGAGAAACCCAGCATAGCGCACATATTGACTAGATGTTTCGGACCATATTTTCGGTAAAGATAGGTTAGGACCGACCCCACGCAGAAGAGATGAAACAAAAGACCAAGGTCGAACAGTGGCTATCAGAACATGTGAAAACGATACACACTATTTTTCCATGCGTCAAGTAGCGCACTCTTGTTTTTGAGAACAATAGTCTCAAAAAGTAACTTTACAGACTCAGGGATGACAGAATCAACATTGTTGAAGAAATCATCCGAGGGAGGATACCGACTAGTATCATACACTTGTGTGCGAATATCTTCTACGATGATTTCTGCTGCTGTCTTCACAATTCTCAACCGCTCTTCTTGAACATTGGCTTTTTGTTCTTTGTACCAATTATCATACAAAATTTTCTGGCCACTATTTTTGAAACAGACGATAGAGTCTTTGTTGGAACCCATCTCCACTATGATTATGTCATCACCAAAACGTTTTTGGAGGTGTTTTTATGCTGTTGTGATATCAGGGATACAATCACACTCAATCTGCTGTATAAGGTTTGTTAAAGAAAACTGGCATTCGTCACGGTTTTCCTATAAGTAATCGTAAACACACTTCATTGCTTCTTCAATATTACTGGCTGGACGATACCCTCTCTTTTTTCCAGAAGCAGTTGCAACTGTTAAAAACAAGATATCGTAGCACAATTTGTGGTATGTCCCATCTGCAGCAACCAGGTCGTCAAAGGCGAGGAGGCGCTCTTCAATAGACCTTCCCCAATCGTCATTTCGGCGTTTAGCAGCAGCATCTAGAATAGACTGCCTACTTCTTAACTTCTCAATTGTATGGATCGCATTTCATCTTGCCAAGGGCAGTTTGTTTTGCTGCTGGAGAAATTCTTCAGTGATGGCATTACCACACAAAAAGCAAATTCCTTTCAAAGTAGGAGCCTCCTTAGCTGATGATCTGGTCGATGACGGTTGGGAACCAGAATCCCTGTCTCGGCGAACTGAAGCTTCAACATTATGCAAAGCTGTATATCTCTTTCTGCATGCATCATGAACGCTGATTTCATTGCAATTGTTGAGGAATTTTGTATTATCTTCGAGACCACGTCTTTGGCTCACCTCAATTAATGTTTTTATTCCTCGATCTTTGACAATTACGACAGGACCTGTGTCGAGGTCCTCACGACACACGAAAAACACGCCTGGACGGATAGACATTACGCTGCAAATTTCTTAATCTGCTCTAGATAAACACTTTTACAATACAATTCACTCGTTTGGTGGCTGCTCCCCTGCGTTACCGGATACACCGCATCCATACACCAGACCAGACATACACAGCATCAATATAGACAACTACAACATAAGCCCGAAGGCATGTTAATTTAGCACTATGGTTAAATTATTTGTTAGTTTGGGAGTTTTAGCCAATATAATATTTAATAGTATATTGTTACCGCCCTCACCGCGTGGAGGTACTCCCAACTTATTCTTTCTATTTCTTTCTTTTTTAATTGTCGTCTTTGTTTACATTTTTTTTGCATCTTTTATAATTTAGAAAAAAAAAAAATTTGTGGCCGTTACGAAAAATAGCCACTTTTCGGCATATTTTCGAAGATTTGTATGTTATTTGTCAAATCATCATCATCATCACAGCCCATAAACACTGTCCATCACATCCCACTCTTGGGCTCCCGCCTCCTCCGTAATGGGAGGGAAATTACACTACTATACCGCGCTGGTCAGACGTGTTGGTATAGGGTTTTGTTTCGAGTTTGCCTTCTCTTGCATAGATGTTATATGCATTATATATCACTTAGTCGTCTCGTTTGATCACCCACGGGTAAGATATGGGGTGGTAAATAGTATTATTACTCCGTCACCACACGGTAAATCATCATCATCATCTTTAAAAAGACGTGAAAACAGTTTTTTGCATTGTCTCGTTAACTGCGTTTTTGAGGGATGTGCTGGTTCAACAAGTACCAATTTGATCTTAAATGAAAGCTGATTGAATGTACTACAACTTTGTTATAGTAAGTTTTGGTGTGAAATGCGTATTATAGAAGATATTACACAAAATAGGTGACTACTTTGAAAAATATCCACTTTTTTGAAAAAATCGTCTATGTTTGAAGAACTGTATCTCAGGAACTAATAAAGGTATAGAGCTGGTTTTAGTCTCGAATTGTAGCTTATTTAGTGTACTTTTAATGTTTTATAACAACTAAACAAATCAGACCCTTCCTCCACTAAGATATTCAACAAAGTATAAAAAATGTCCAAAAAAAATATGGTTTTATGGTCACCCTACCGTTAGCACAGCACTTTGGAAGTTGCAAATTGTGTATTTTTATGTTCATTTGGGTCCTAACAACATATCAAAAATTTGTGACTACACGACCTTTTGCAAGCACGAAGGTGTTTTTGGGCCTATCTTGACGGGACTATTAGTAATTACTTATAATACATACATACATATCATCACGCCATATCCCTTGCAGGGTAGGCAGAGAGAACAGAGTGCCAGAGAACTCTATCTCTGCATACTTCACTCGCTTCCTCAACATTCATAATTCTCTTCATACACGCTCGCCGGTTTCGGAGATTACTTATAATGTTTACGATTAAAACGATACGAATACAATTCACCACTGCTTCTTACTTTTTTTATTTTTTTTATTGGTGGGCTATGGGTGCGTCTCGCCCCGCTGAATCGGTCCGGGGTGACGGAAAGGCGGCGCGTGACCCCATAGACCCACCGTAAAACCTTCTCTCTTCGCCGTGCGAGCGGACCACCGGTACTCGATTTTAACTTCGGTGGCCCGCCCGGCGGTTTACCCTCGCGGGTTCCTCTCGTCGACGCCCCGACAGATTTCGCCGTCGGGGCGTCGCCCTCACGCGGTGGCCTCACGTCGGGTGACCGGACAATTCCCCGGTCCGATCACCCGAGGCCTCGGTTAGGGCGGCATCAGGCGCAGGTATTCGCGCCTGCGCCGCCCCGGCCGCTGACGGCGGCCCGGGTCGCGGGATTCCTTCCGGACTCGTTCCGCCGCCTCCTTCTGCGAGATGACAGCCTCGCAGAAGGCGGCGACCGCGTCCCAGTTCCTGACGCTGTCGACCATCGCTCTCGCGACAGCCGGCAGCGTCAGGTCGGCACCGATAACAGCGACGAGGTCACGGCGCTGCCGGTCAAAGCCCGGACACGCCTCCAGCGTGTGTTGCGCCGTGTCCTCGTCACTGCTGCAATGGTGGCAGAACGAAGTCCACTCCTTACACGCGACCGTGTGCAGGTAAAAGCCGAAGCATCCGTGCCCCGACAACACCTGCACCAGTCGAAAGGAGAGGAATCCGTGCCGCCGCTCCATCCACTCCATCAATACGGGCCGGAGAGCCTCGACGGTGACGACACCGTGTCTAGGCCTCTCCAGCCGCGTAGCCCAACGGGCGATGACGTCTCGGCGGGCGTCCTCGCGCCAGGTGGCTATCTCGCTCAGCGATGGGGAGCCACCTTCGTCGCGCAGTGAGGTCACCCGCCGGTAGAGGTCGGAGAGCATCTCCGCCTCTAGGTCCCACGGGGGTGTCCCGGCCAGTAGGCATGCCGCCTCGGTCGATACCGTGCGGTACCCGCGAATGGCTCTGACCGCCATGACTCTCTGGGGTCTCCACAGAACAGCCCTGAGCTGGACGTTCAGAGCCCTCGCCCACACGGGTGACCACTGCTTCTTACTTGGATGTATCGTAAAAAGTACCTACAAGGTAATCTTGGACTGCAACCCTATACCAACATTTCTGATCAGCATGGAAGCCAGCCTAGCGGGTTAATAATCTCTTCTATTGCAGCGGTTGAAACACCGCTACAATAGAAGAGATTATTATTAACCCAGTAGAGGGGGGAATATGAGCTAATATGATGAGATAATGATTTTAATGAACGATATATTATCATTTGCCTGCTTTTACACTAATTACTTGCAGTCGACGTAATATGTGCTCGTATATATTCCAAAGTTATTGGCAATAGTTTTATGACCGGCCGTCTGCATGACGTTAACTCTCCTTGGGAATGTAATTGTTGATTAAGCATGAGTTCGATATAAAGGCTCTTAATCATCTTTACTTAAACTTTTCCAATATTTACTATGAAAGAACTGAGAGAGAGTACACATTGTATCGAATGATTACTAATTATATATTGTGAAATATCTTTATACACATTGATTTATTACCTACGCATATTTATTACGTATATTTATTTATTACATGTGAAGTATGCAAAGATAGAGTTCTCTGGCACTCTGTTCTCTCTGCCTACCCTGCAAGGGATATGACGTGATGATATGTATGTATGTATTTATTACATACACCTGTAATAATAATTATATGTATTATAAATAAATAATTCAATTAAATGTTCATTCTCACCTAATCATAAAAATCAACTAACATTGTTATAAGTGCATTTTGATCACGCATCGATCGTTCACACACCGTCACAAAACCGACTGAACAAATAAAACAAAGTCCACCCCCTCATCCCCCTTTAGTCTAGTCACTAGACAACAAAGGGTGGACAATACAAACTTATTAACGATACCATTTAAACTAAAATAACCTTTATCTTGTTTGTGATAAAGTTAATAACGAATGCATTTCGTTACAGTACTGTCAGGAAGTGGTGTGTTAAAAGGAGTTCCAAGTTAATAGCGTTTACAGATTTTACGGTAGTTATGTTACTCACTTTGTAATTTGCTATGTATTTTTATGTAATTATTAATTTGTTTTGTTGTTTGATTGCGGCAATGAGTATACAAACACAAAAAATGTTCTTGGATGTCATAAAAGACGAATAGGAGCTTCACACCGACCTTTTTTTTTTTTTTTTTTTTTTTTTTTGCGGTGGGCCATGAACGTCGCACCCCGCCAAATCGGTCCGGGTTGACGGAAGAGGCGGCGCGCAACCCCATTGACCCACCCTGCAAGCACCTCTTCTTCGCCGTGCGAGCGGGCCACCGGTACCCGATCTTTGTCTTCGGGGCTTCACACCGACCTGGGCTAACTCTAATGTCATCTGGTCAACATTTTTTTTCTACACCATTAAGGAAATAATCCTTGTTTTATGGGGGACTTTGCAAACACAATTAGCCCAGACAAATTACACCCAGACTCAGAAAAACACTTTGTGGATCGCATAAAGTATTGTCCTGCGTGGGAATTGAACGCATGGCACTGGCACGGAAGGTATCTTCACCATTACGCCATCTGTGCATTTAAATACATTCCTAAAAAGGGTTGACACCAGGCAAGCCAGTTATAAAATCGATGAAAGTAGAGTAGGTACAAATTGCATCGACTCCCTGTAATTGCGATGGGAGCAGTCTGATGAGGATTGATTTCCTTCTTATACAGGTGATGACGAGCTCAGAAAAAGACGACTAAGAGACGCAGTCAGTTAACTTCAGGAAGTAACAGAGACAAATTACGAAATATATCCAACTATCCATATACCAACCCGTCTGAATATAATCTTTTGGTCGTATAATTCTGGAAGTCAGTCTACTATTAATAAGGGCTTGGTGTCGTAAACACCATGCTTAGCATATGGAATTGTAAAGGCATTGAAGATCTGTTGTCTACTTGCCTGGTAGAGACCCGTAGCAGATTTTTATAATTCCCACGGGTATTCTTATTCTGTCACGAAAAATGGAGCCAGCTTGGTATAATAAGTTAATTTCACTCTCATTATAGAAAAAGCTCGTGCACAGCAGTATGAAGAATAAAAGCTGCCATGATGACTAATCTTTCTGAAGCCCGGGTTGAGAGCCCCTCATCGTTCACCCATAGTCCGGGTTAAGCTGTGACAGCCATCTGCGGCTAACAGCTAAAAGACAGACACAGAAAAAAAAACTTTCTAAAGTTTTATGAAAATTTAAGAATATAACACGAATATGTCAATATATTTGCCCGTGAATGTTATACGAACGACAAAGTAACGCAGGGAAATAGCGTTACTACAAAAGAAGGAAAACTAGAAACAAAACCTTGTGCCAAACCACCACTCTACCATCGGATATTTTATATCTTTAACGTTTGTTGCCATAATATTCCAAACGTAAGAAACTATGTTGTCAGAACGATTCATTCCACACCGATTCATCGCAATTATAAATTGAGACATACATATTTAGTGGTGTAATATGAATAACACCACTATAGAAGAGACCCTCTCTCTCTCTTCTCCTAATCTTATCCTAATTAAGCGCAACCACACAGCAATATATGTAACTTTTTACTGTGGTAGGACCACGCTGTGGACAGTTCTCTGTCTACAGCCGCGGGCCGGTCCATCCGGGGTAGTACCACACTCTCGCAGAAGATCGACGTCTGAGTAATAGCAATGTGCTATTGCGCTTCGTTCGGTGAGCGAGAGAGCCGGAAGCCTAACTGGGGTGGGTTCAGGGTTGTATTGGTAGGCAGCGGCCTAGCTATACCATTGGCAAAGGTCCATGGGCGGCAGTGACACTTACCATCAGGTGTGCTGTCTGCTCGTTTGCCGCCATAAGCAATAAAAAAAAAACAAAAAAAAAAACCCAATATCACTTAACATGTCGCTTGGTGATTATTGCCTTTCAAGCGTCTATATAGTAATCGCAAAAAGTTTTATATATATTTTACAACCTACAGTCCAATATATCTACAATTCTATTATTTCTAAATCTATTATACTATTGATTAAACCAACGTTGGTTTATCCAATAACATTTGTCACACAACTCTATCGAACAATAAATATTCAATAATTTCCATGTGACAGTGGCAGAGGGCGCGTAACGAGGGGGGTGTAGTTGGTTCGTCGGCCGGGACGTCGCGCCGCATCGACCGACACCTGTGGCCGACTCGCTGGTGAACTTCCCTGTAAACTATAGAACGTAACTTTATAAGCTGATTGAATTAATTTTTAAATCATTTTTTATTTTTTTTTAAATTAATACAATAAATTACCACCGGATCGGAACGCGACGGCACTGAGAAGATCTGGCATAAAATTCAGCGGCTTTGTCTATGTTTTTATTTTTTACTAATATATTTTAAGTAAAACTGGCTTCTGCGTACAGTTTCACCCGTATAAAAAGTGATTTTCTCAATATAAAATTGTATTAATAAATTATCTCTAGGAAACACATTACCGAAGTAAAAGCTCCTATGCTGTGCTATGCTATTTTAATACAGAAAATTATCTGTGATAAATGGTTTTCGTGTGATTGAGAAACAAACATGCAAACATTTAAACATCTTTAAAAACTTTCACATTTATAATATTAGAAGTTATTACATACAACTTGCCTAATAAGCATTACCTGCAATGCCCTTCGAATCACAGTATCATTCTCAAAAATAATACGAAGAATAATGACTGGACCAGATCCCACAAGCGCTAATTAAAGCAAGTAATTATTTTGGGTAGATTTAAAAAAATAACCATATAATTAAAAAATAAATAACATTATTAAAGTTATAGAATAATTTTTGCTTTTAGAGACTTTATAATCATCATCTTCATCATCTCAGCTCATACGTATGTCTCGTTTACGATCACCCACGGGTAAGATATGGGTGAATTGTGTTCTTATTTCGTCACTACACGGAAAGGCTAGATTTCACAAACCTATAATTAACCACTAAAATTATGCGAAATCTTAAAGGAACCAATTGTGAATCACATATAGCATATCTACCCACCAGTTGTCTAATGATGGACGTAAGTTTCTTTAATGAAGGATAATGCAATAATACGCTAGCAGACGAGTTGAAGATCGCAGTATGCAATATAAATTTGTTAGAACAGTGCTACTAATCATTCTTTTGGTGATTCCTCAGCGTATTATAGAATGTAAGGGATGGTGTTCAGAGGTGTTTTAATCAAACTGTAATAAATACTTATAAGTCTTCACAAACTTTCACATTTATAATACATCATCTCAGTTCATATATATCCCGCTGTTGGGCTCAAGCTTCCTCCATAATGGGAGGGTAATTGACCTACTATACCACGCTGGTCAGACGTGTTGGTATAGGGTTTTATTTCGAGTTTTCCTTCTCTCGCATAGATGTTAAACACGTTTTATATCCCTTAGCCGTCTCTTACGACCACTCACGGGTAAGATAGTGGGTGGTGAATTGTATTCTTACTTCGTCACCACACGGAATGAATTTATAATACATATTACTAAGTTATCCTTCATTTAAAACAGGACTACTAATTTACGACACTAATACTAGTACATTTATAAATTTTCAAATATATAATTCTTCTATACGTATTGTATATATGATTAAACTTCTCCTAAACGGGTGGATATATATTATAGATTTTCATGATTTTATGTATTCAAGTGAATTCAAGAATGATGTAGATTAACAATTGGGCATAATAGGTGGAACCACGATCTATTACACAAGATTTTCTTTTACATTTGTACAGAACAATGTCTTTCTAGTCAGCTAGTTTTATATAAAAAAAAATATTTAAAAATATAAAAAGCTTGTTGAACTATCAGCAAGAAATACAGAGACCGCGCCGATTTCTTTATCTACTAAATTTTTTTTCAAATTATTTTTTACGTATATTTTATTTTAAAACAACAAATTTCACTTTTACTTTGAGAGACAAGATCAATATCCAATTTATCTAAGAATGTTTTATTTCATTCCTCAAATCTCCTCTAATAATAAGCATTGAACAAAAGTGAATTAAAACTTTCCCTTTTTCATGATACGAAGTTAAATATATATTTTCTATATCAAGATTTAAAACGTACAAAATGATAAGCGCTCTCTCAGCACGAGAGTTACCCCATTTATCAACACTTATCATGTAATCTTTGTACCTCGGACCAGGGAGGGGAATGACAGATAAGCTACTCGAAAGGATAATGACCAAATTTTCTGCCATCGAAATGATTTAGAGCCATTAACAATTTCTATCTCATTCGCGAGCACATTCATTATGTGATGATTAGTTTATTTTTTTTCAAACTTAATTTATTTGAGTTGAAGATCCAAATGTAATAATGATTGTGTTGTTATTCTATATTAATTATATATAAGTATATATACATAACAATTTGGGTCAACACCACCAGATGGTATCTGAAATAAAATGGAGAAGTGTTCAAGGTCACGGGAGGACAGTCCTCCCATGACCATGAACGCTGTCCTCCCATACTCATGAACGCTGAACGTCGGGAAATTAACAATCAAATACAAACGCGATAGAATCCGTAAAAATAATTTTGTTTCTAATGTGTGATGCTCGCGTAAACATCAGAAACTATTAAAGCTGAAGAGTTTCTTCGGTTGAACGCGCTAATCTCAGGAACTACTGGTTCGATTTGAAAAATTCTTTTAGCATTGGATAGCTCATTTATCAAGTAAGGATATAGCATATATAATATCACGCTGTGACAAATAGGGGCAACAAAATTCTATAGCAACACGTCTGACCAGCATGGTATAGTAGGTCAATTGCCGTTGCATTATAGAGGATGCTCGTACCCAACAGTGGGCATATATGAGCTGAGATGATGATGATGATGTTTAAAATACTAGCTCAAGTGTGATGCCTTCCGATCGGGATATAATCACTATTAAAATATAATGTAAAAAAAAGATTTTGACCAGTGAATCATAGCTTAACTAAATAGTGTCTTCTTTACCTATTATGTACAACATATCTTCTATAAATATACTAGAAGTAAATCCCCTTCTTCTAAATACTAGAAGTAAAAGCTATATAGTATCAGCTACGAATACTACCCTTACTTTGCTCGTGGATATCGTAAAAGACGACTAAGAGCCTTAGCACGACCTGGGCCAACTCCATCTGATGCTGTTTGGTCAACAATTACATTACCAAGGAGGGTTGACGTCTGGCAGGCGGCCGGTCATAAAACTATTGCCAATAACTTTTACTGTGTGTACTCTGAAAGAGGAGTACATATTGTATCGACCCCAAGTAATTTTTCGATGTTTCACATCTGCCAGCAGTCACGTGACTGCTTATTTTTTTTACACCACCCTGCACTAAAGAAAATAATCCTTGTATTGCGGGGAACTTTACAAACATGCAATTTAACGCAGACAAATTACACCCAGACTCAGAACAACACTTTGTGGTTCGCACAAAGTATTGTCCTGCGTGGGAATTGAACCCATAACACTGGCACGGAAGGACGGTATCTTAACCACTACGCCATCTGTGCAGTCAAAAAATAATTGGGATAAGAGTAGGAGAATGGTGATTAGAAGTAAATCCTCTAGAAATTTTTTCTAAATTTTAAAGGTTATTGCTACTATTTACGTGCTAAAGTTGTCTGTCTGCATTTTATTGCATTACCGATCCTTCGGGTAAAATGTTCGAGAGCGGGTGAATACCTCAGACGTATAAATTTGTTCCCCTGCGTCGATTGTGTAATGCTACCGGGTTCAACACGTCCCCTACCAGAGTAATGACTATTTCGCTTATAGGTACGCAAATCTGTTAAGAAAACATCAGCAAATAGCATTGTAAGAAATAAATTACCAGAGTTTTCAGTATGATACCTTCATTTATTAAAACTGTGTGGTAGCGGCTACGAATACTACCAAACCTTACTTTGCTCGTTGATGTCGTAAAAGACGACTAAGAGCTTTATTACCACCTGGCCCAACTCCATCTGATGCCGTTTGGTCAACAATTATATTCCCAATGAGGGTTGACGTCTGGCAGGCGGCCGGTCATAAAATTATTTCCAATGGCTTTTACAATATTTACTATGGAGGAAAAGTATATATTATATCGACCCCAAGTCATTGGAATGAGAGTAGGAGAATGATGACTTTCATTTATTCTTTTTTGAAAAAAAGATGTAGCGGTCTAAATGTTGATCTCATTAGCGAAGTATTACGGATTCGATTAAAATGCATGGAAATTCTTTGTAACATCAACAAGAGTCTTGGTAATAATTCGTATGCCACCGACAAGATAGACCGGGTTCCGGTAGACTACTCGCACGACGCGGATAGGTTCATTGCAAGGCGAGTATAAGGGGTCGCGCACCGCTTCATCTGTCCCGGACGGATTTAGCGGAATGTGACCAGACATAGCACGCCGCAAAAGAAGAAAGTAATAATTCGTATTCTTTATTATATTTTTTTACAATATCACCCCTGTCACAAAAATTTTGGTTGTGGTTTTACAAAATAGAAAATATATGTATTCAATTATATTGAACGAGCTTCTTAATTTTTAACAGATTTCAATAAAAGGAAGAAGGTTTCCAATTCGTCTGTATTTTTTTTTTGATTATTTTCTGTGATACCTTTTTTTTTTGGTAGGCTATGGCCCAATACACGTCACCCGCTCCGTCCGGGGCGCCGTAAGGGCAGCGCGTGACCCCATAACCCACCGTATTCCCTCTCCATCGCCATTGGGCCGGCCACTGGTACCGCTTCCTTGCCATCCGTGGCCAGCCCGGCGGGTTACACTTTCGGGTACCATCCCCCGTCGACGCCAGCAGCTAACTGCCGGGGCGTCGCCCTCCCGCGGTCAGCCTCTCTGCGGGTGACGGACTATTCCCCGGTCCAGTCACCCGCGGCCTCGGCTAGGGCGGCATCAGGCGCAGATACTCGCGCCTACACAGCCCCAGGCGCCAGCGGCGGAGCGTGTCACCGAAGAGGATTTCTTCTCGGAGCCGCCTCCTTCCGCGTCGGAGCCGCCCCGCTGCCTCCTTCCGCGAGGCAACTGTCTCGCAGAAGGCGGCGACTGCGTCCCAGTTCCTGACGCTGTCGAGCATCGCCTTAGCGATGGTTGGCAGCGCCAGGTCAGCACCGATGATCACGACGAGGTCACGGCGCTGCTCTGCCCAGGTCACGCAGACCTCGAGCGTATGCTGCGCCGTGTCCTCGTCGCAATCGCAGTGGTGGCAGGACGGTGTCCTCTCCCTCCTCACGACCGTGTGCAGGTACTTGCCGAAGCAACCATGCCCCGTCAAGACCTGCACCAGTCGGAAGGAAAGGACCCCGTGCTGTTGACCCAACCACTCCATCAGCACCGGCCGGAAGGCCTCGATGGTCCAAACACCGAACCGAGGCCTTTCCAGCCGGATTGCCCAACGGGTAATAACGTCACGGCGGGCGTCGCCCCGCCAGGCGGCCATCTCACTGAGTGAGACGGTGCCGCCCCCTACCCGCGTCGTCGACATCCGCCGGTACAGTCCGGCGAGTATCTCTGCCTCCAAGTCCCACGGGGGTGTTCCGGCTAACAGGCATGCTGCCTCCGTCGCCACCGTGCGGTATCCGCGTGTGGCCCTGACCGCCATGAATCTCTGTGGTCGCCACAGGAGAGCCCTAAGTCGGACGGTCAGGGACCCCACCCAAACGGGTGCACCGTACAGGGCCATCGACCAGACCACCCCCGCGTACAGCAGTCGGCACGTAGCGCTGGGTCCGCCCACATTTGGCATGAGCCAGGATAGGGCGGACGCCGCGCTGACAAGTTCTGTGATACCTTAGGACTTTTTACTTAACTTTTTTATTCAAAGAAGAGACATAGTCCAGCCACGCTTTCTTCTTTTGCTCTAAGGAAGCTGCCACTTCCGCATCCCACCGTGCATCACCATTTGTTTTTCTATGCTTCTTTGAGCTTCCACATACTTCTTTCGCTGTATCTACCATACTCTCTTTCAATATTCTCCAGCATTCTTCAATGTCCGATTGTGGCTGGCTTGCCATCGTCAGCCGTTCTCGGACACCCTCTGCATACTTTTCTCTTACACACTCTTCTTGCAACCTTTCAACCTTTATTCTTTCAAGCCCTCCGAAGTGGACACGCTCTCGCCAGTGCCTCCAGTTTCTGAACAGACCACTAAATCTCGCAATAACGAGATAGTAATCTGTATCGACTGTGGGACCCCTGTGGGCTCTTGCCTCCAATATCTTGCTTCGGAGGCAACTGTCTACCAAAATTAAATCTATTATACTTTTCTGGTCATTCCTTCTCTATGTATACATATGGATGTCCTTATGTTGGAAAAATGTGTTTGACACAATAAGGTTTCTCTCCATGCATTTATCCGCTATAAGCCTACCTGCGTCATTCTCTCTCTTATCACCAAATGGACCAAATACGTCCTCATAGTCGGGACGCTTGGTCCCCACCCATCCGTTCAAATCTCCGCGTACAATCACGCGTTCACTGGTTTCTGCCATATCCAGAACTTCCCTAACATTATTCCAAAACTTCTCTAGGTCTGATGCCACCGAGGATCCTACGGAAGCATATGCTACAACCATGAATAACTTGGTGACACCTAGTTTTATACGGACCCAAAGAAGTCTGGGATCATACATTCCGTAATCCTTCACACCTGAGGCCAAGCGAGAGGACAACAGCATTCCTACCCCCATGCTGGCTCGATCGCTCTGTAGTACACCAGACCACAGAGCCATCCCGCCACCAGGAAGATCGCAGGTGTCGCTGCCCCTTCGCTTGGTCTCTGTTACACAGAGCACGTCTAGCTGTTTGTCCACCATGACGGTTATCAGCTCGTGCAACTTACCCTCCACACATCCTCTTACATTCCACGTGCCCACCCGGCACTCTGCTCTCCTTGACTCGCCTGACTGGGCAAGGCGTGATGGGTGGCGGCCCCCATCGCCGCATCTGCCGATATTCGTACCGACAGGGGCGAGTCGGTACGCGTCGCCTCCGGGGGACGCCCTAACCCGCACTGCGGTACGCATTTTTCGAGCCGGATTAGCAGTCTAATTAGACTGGCAGGGGACGCGACGAGCACGCTCCGGGCTAATCATCATTTTAGAGACACCAAAAGCTCGAGTCACACAAAGCTTGTGGCAGCATTGTCTGTCAAAATAAAATAAAAACACATGCAAATTTGAACGTTAAAGGCTTTTTTTTTTCAAATAATACACCACCCTTTTTTTGCGGTGGACTATGGAGGTGGTCGCGCCCCGCCAAATCGGACTGGGGCGACGGAAGAGGCGGCGCGCAACCCCATAAATCCACCATGCAAACATCTCTCTTCGCCGTACGAGCGGGCCACCGGTACCTAATCTTTGCCTTCGG
The DNA here is from genome assembly GCA_905163515.2 of Lymantria monacha. Lineage (NCBI taxonomy): Eukaryota > Metazoa > Arthropoda > Insecta > Lepidoptera > Erebidae > Lymantria > Lymantria monacha. The sequence continues at coordinate 6,190,776 of LR991102.1, forward strand.
TGGAATAATACACCGCCCTGCACTAAGGAAATAATCCTTGTGTGACGGGGGAGTTTACAAAAATACAATTAACGCAGACAGATTACACCTAGATTCTGAATAACACTCTGTGGATCGCGCAAAGTGTTGTTCTGCGTAAGAATCGAACCTGCGACACTGGCACAGAAGGTCGGTCTTAACCACTACGCCATCTGTGCAGTAAAAATTTTCTTTATAATATGTAACGCCAGGCCTAAAGGCCTCTTGGTGGGGGAATGACGTTATTATTTTATTAATTGCCACCTTGGTAGAGGGGTTAGTGATCGTTGTTGGTGTTATAAACTTCCAAAGAGAGTGTTGCTATTTATTTTATTAGTATCATCATCTCAGCCCACATACATCCCACTGTTGGGCTCGGGGCTCCTTCAAAATGTGATGGAAATTGACTTACTATACCATGCTGCTCAGACGTGTTGGTATAGGGTTTTATTTCGAGTTTTTCTCCTCTTCCTTTTATTAGTATATATTTTATATATGTATATTTATTAATAAAATTCAATTATATTTTTATCACGCATAGGGCTTTAGTAATACATTGAATTGGCATTAGTGACTTCATTGAAGAATCTGTCAGAAAATCAGCGCTTGGGCAACCTTAGTAACAGCTGAAACATCATACATTCATCTCAGCTCATATATGTCCCACTGTTGGACATGAGCCTCTTCCGCAATTAGAGGGAAATTGACTTACTATAATACCACAGTTGTCAGACGTGTTGGTATAGGGTTTTGTTTCGAGTTTTCCATCTCTTGCATAGATGTTATATGCGTTTTACATCCCTTAGTCGTCTTTTGAGATCACCCACTGGTAAGATAGCGGGTGGTGAATTGTATTCTTACTCCGTTACCACACAGAATTCCAGTTGAAACAGATACCACATATTTGCCCCCACATATTCACATTATTTATCTCCCAAATAAACCTTTAGCTTTAGCAAAAGGTGAGGTTGCAAAATAAAACAATTTTTTTCTTTCTTCCAAATTCCTGATTATCTTTCAGTCGGTTTTAACGATTGTATTCTTAATGTAGTGTCAACTACATGAGAAATATTATATCATCATCATCATCACAGCCCATATATGTCCCACTGTTGGCCTCGGGGCTCCTTCGTAATGGGAGCGAATTAACCTACTATACCGCGCTGGTCAGACGTGTTGGTATATGGTTTTGTTTCGAGTTTTCCTTCTCTTGCATAGATGTTATATGCGTTTTATATCCCTTAATCGTCTCGTACGATCACCCACGGGTAATATAGGGGGTGGTGAATTGTATTCTTACTCCGTCACCACACGGATACTATATGTAAAGAGTGTAAGATTTACAACTTGTCTTTATATTGAATAATTGCGACAAAGGGATTTAGTTTATGATATACTAGCAGACCCGGCCACGCGTTGCTGTGGCTAAGGTAGCCTCAGTAACTCGTGGTGGTTATGCTAATAAATTGTAGCTTATATGAAACGTTTCTACGTTTAACATAGCGCCATCTATTAAATACTTACTCAATCCAGTCAACAGATACCGCTATCTGTTAGAATCGTTTGGAGATAACATCATCTTGCCAATAACTTTTACAATATGTACTATGAAATAAGAGTACATACTGTATCGACCCCAAGTAATTGGGATAAGAGTAGCAGAATGATGATGACACTGTTTTTCAGTGACAACTTCATAATTAACCTTTTGTACTACACAGAAGAGGAACTAAAACGATAACAATGTGAAACCGATTAGCCAGCGCGGTATATTAGACCATTTTCCCTAACGAAATTTTTACCCAACATACACTGTTTTTCAGTGATTACTGTTGACAGTTTTCTGTCTACGGCCGCGGGCCGGTCTGTCCAGAGTAGTACCACACCCTCGCAGATAATCAACGCCTGATCAGTGACAATGTGCTGCTGTGGTTCGTTAGATGTGCGAGAGGGCCGGAAGCCCAACTTTCTGAGTGGATTTGGGGTTTTCACTGGTAGCCATTGACCTAGCTGTACTCTTGATATAGTAAAGGTCCATGGGCGGCAGTAACACTTATCATCAGATGTGCTGCTTGCTCGTTTGCCACCATAATAAATAAAAAGAAAGAATTTCTTTAATAAAACATAAAGATTTGTTAGAAAAGAAAATATATAAATAATAATATTCGCTCTATGGTGAGTATATACGCTTGTTTCATGTATAAAAAAAAAACAAACAAACATACAGATAGTAGTGAAAGCATCGCCACATTAGAGCCAAGAGGGAATAAAAATCGCGTTATGTGGGTCGTAGTGATTAAGCACAACGGGAGAGGCATCTCCGCAACGATTGGACATTGTCGACGTTTTGGGCCATGAAGTCAGTGGCATAGAATATTTATTAATTTTTAAATATCTATCAAGAGACATATGCTACATAGTAACGGCTACGAATACTACCAACCCTTACTTAGCTCGTGGATGTCGTAAAAGATGACTAAGAGCTTTATATCGCTCTGGATTAACTCCACAGAATGCCGTTTGGTTAACAATTACATTCCCAAGGAAGGTTGAGGTTAGCCAGGCGGCCGGTCATAAATTTATTGCCAATAGCTTTTGCATTATATACGAGTATATATTACGTCGATTTCAAATAATTGGGATAAGAGCAGGAGAATGATGATGATGATGATGATGATGAAACCAAGAGACCTATGATCACTGCAGCAATAACACGCTGTGGTTTTTGGTATGAGTTGCGGTTGATATCTTTCTTCTTGTTTTGATGCAGGTATGGCAATTGTGGTGATGAAATCCACCAAGCAACATAAGCATTTATGTGTTGCTTAATCAGGCATAGCTTTTCATCACCTCCCTTAATAACTTTTAATTCTTTTCTTTTTCAATACTCTCGTACGCTCGTACATGTTTCGTCTAATTTCGTTGGAAACAGGTCTCCTCCAGAAGAGTGAAATTAGCTTAGATTAGCTGGTCAATTACCTTGATGTAAGATTTAAGGTATGGATGTTGAATATGTGGTGATGGAGTTAGAATATGTAGTGATGGAGTTAGAATAATATATTCTTAATTCAGCATACTGGTAATTCGTTGTTGTTGAATGAATTTGTTAGGCGAGAACATAAATGTTTTCTTTGTTGTCTTTTGCAAGATCAATTGTCTAGAATGAAAGTAAATAAATCAATAACGAGATAATATATCTTCGCCCCTTTTGAGATTTCGCTCCGTAAATGTCGTTAATGTTGCGTGCAGTTTGTATAAAAATTTCTACCACGATGATACCAGCCTATATTTTATCTATAACGACTTAAATTTTTAATATGTCTATGTTAATTTTAACAAAATAATTTCAAGACTAATTACGAGAAAAGATTAAATATGAAGAAATAATTCCAAATTTTAAAATTAAAGTCATCATCTCATATATCTGCCACTATTGAGTTCGAGTCTTCTCCGTAATAGGAAGGAAATTGACCTACTATCCACGCTCCTTCACCTTGAAGACGTAAGATATAATATGAATCGAAATTTGCATGTCCTAAAATAGTTCACGATGGTGTAAGTGGCAGCACGGTTGGGCCGGATTCCCAATAGGTGCGGGTTCGAACCCCGCTTGTGACATCATTTTTCGTTTCGTATCGGGTATTTATAAATAATTAAACATATTAAATGCTAAAAATTTCAGTAATTTGAATAACAAGGTTGTGTCATCGTTTAATACAATTCTAACTGTAAAGTTTGAAGTATTAAGTCTATACAATGTGTATACATTGTCCGATAGATGGCATACGTCACCTTGAAGACGTAAGATATAATATGAATCGAAATTTGCATGTCCTAAAATAGTTCACGATGGTGTAAGTGGCAGCACGGTTGGGCCGGATTCCCAATAGGTCCGGGTTCGAACCCCGCTTGTGACATCATTTTTCGTTTCGTATCGGGTATTTATAAATAATTTAGCATATTAAATGCTAAAAATTTCAGTAATTTGAATAACAAGGTTGTGTCATCGTTTAATACAATTCTAACTGTAAAGTTTGAAGTATTAAGTCTATACAATGTGTAAACATTGTCCGATAGATGGCATACGTCACCTTGAAGACGTAAGATATAATATGAATCGAAATTTGCATGTCCTAAAATAGTTCACGATGGTGTAAGTGGCAGCACGGTTGGGCCGGATTCCCAATAGGTCCGGGTTCGCACCCCGCTTGTGACATCATTTTTCGTTTCGTATCAGGTATTTATAAATAATTAAGCATATTAAATGCTAAAAATTTCAGTAATTTGAATAACAAGGTTGTGTTATCGTTTAATACAATTCTAACTGTAAAGTTTGAAGTATTAAGTCTATACAATGTGTAAACATTGTCCGATAGATGGCATACGTCACCTTGAAGACGTAAGATATAATATGAATCGAAATTTGCATGTCCTAAAATAGTTCACGATGGTGTAAGTGGCAGCACGGTTGGGCCGGATTCCCAATAGGTCCGGGTCCGAACCCCGCTCGTGACATCATTTTTCGTTTCGTATCGGGTATTTATAAATAATTAAGCATATTAAATGCTAAAAATTTCAGTAATTTGAATAACAAGGTTGTGTCATCGTTTAATACAATTCTAACTGTAAAGTTTGAAGTATTAAGTCTATACAATGTGTAAACATTGTCCGATAGATGGCATACGTCACCTTGAAGACGTAAGATATAATATGAATCGAAATTTTCATGTCCTAAAATAGTTCACGATGGTGTAAGTGGCAGCACGGTTGGGCCGGATTCCCAATAGGTGCGGGTTCGAACCCCGCTTGTGACATCATTTTTCGTTTCGTATCGGGTATTTATAAATAATTAAGCATATTAAATGCTAAAAAATTCAGTAATTTGAGTACTATCCACGCTGTTCAGACGTGTTGATATAGGGTTTTGTTTCAAGTTTTTCTACTTTTGCATAAATGTCATATGCGTTTATATCCCTTAGTCGTGTCTTACGATCACCCACGGGTAAGATAGGGGGTGATGAATTGGATTCTTACTCCGTCACCACATGGATTTAAAGTATGAAATTATTATTCATAGACAAACAAAAGTATTTTTATTTCAAATAGCAATGGCATACGTAAAAATATATCATTTTTAAAATAATGGATCACTTTTTTGAAAAATCCAAATTTATACGTTGTCCGCTTGTTTTGTGGCCACATTATCACAAGCAATTCAGTTTGTACAAACGCCCTCGCCTATTTCCTAAAAGGCGTGTAACACTAAGGGCGCAAATACACAAACCTTGACCTCTTTATATTCCCGTTTATTCTTTCTGAAACATTATTGTTACCATATAAAACATTTGAAATATTCGTCCCTATTTTCTACTAATTTAATTAAAAGCAAACCAAACCAAATACCTCAGTGTCCGAAGACACAGGTCTATGACCAGTGTGTGTTACTAGTGATGACTTACGGCACGGAAACGTGGTCCCTAAATGTAGGCCTCATAACCAGGCTCAAAGTCGCTCAGCGTGCTATGGAGCGGGCTATGCTCGGAATTTCTCTGCGAGATAGAATCCGAAATACGGAAATCCGCAGAAGAACGGGTGTAACTGACATAGCACGAAAAATTAGCACGCTGACGTGGCAATGGGCAGGCCACATTGCTCGAAGAACCGACAACCGCTGGGGAAGAAAGGTTCTAGAGTGGCGACCACGTACTGGAACACGCAGTGTGGAACGCCTCTCACTAGGTGGACAGACGACCTATTGAAGGTTGCTGGGCGTCGTTGGATACAGGCGGCACAGGACCGCACGCTGTGGCGTAACATAAGGGAGGTATATAATATTAAAATAAAAAATAGGCAATATTTTACGTTCTATTTAAAAGCTACATGGGCTGAACTATCAAATAAGCAGAAAAGAGATACTTGTTTTTAAAATATCTTAGAGGAAGAAGAAGAGAAATTAGATATCAACGCATCACAGTATGGCTTACCTTTCATTGCAAATGCGATAAAATGGTTTTATTTCGCACTTATTATTTAGTTGATAGTTTCTATGTCAATCTATTAAATATTTTGAAATTAAGCTATGTTATAAGTAATATGTAATTCACAAAAAAAATACTTTAAATTTACATGCTCTTCTCCATATACCCTACGTGGATCACACTTAAGACATTTAGAATATGCTAATAAGAAAAACATCCGATAATAAATATATTTTCCAAAAATAAATAAATTCCGTAACTGCATTTGAAAAAGGCGTGGTTGTCTCTTAAAAACAGTGGGTCTACTGCTTCCACTCAATATCTTCATTGCAAGCGACAGCGCTTAAAAAGTAACGGAAACTTCTTTGAAAGGCAACAAAACGTCGCTTAAAAAGAACAGTGAAAGTTCTTAAAAATTTTGGTAAGTAATATTATTTGTTAAAACGTTTAGTTATCGCTTGTACTTAAATTTAAAAAAATATCAAAAGTGTCATTTTGATATTCTATGTTCAACCGCCATTTTGATTGTGGAAAAATATCTTTAAATGAATTTCAACGGTTCTACTATAAAATTTGGTCTTTTCGATTAATGTCACTCTTTTATTTAACTGACAAAATATATTAACAAACTTCTACATTTATTTGGTTTTTTATTTTCTAAAAACTTTCAGCTACTATCAAACCAATATCTATTGTTGGACATAGATCTTTCCAAAGTATATTTTGAAATAACATAAACCTTTATTTAAGCTTTATAGGTGAAAAAGAAAGAAAAAAGTAAGAAAGAAAAGTTTTATTGTAACGAGCTATTTGACAAAAGTAGGTATCAATAACAATTACGAATAAATAAATGCTCGTCACAAAACGACTCCAGCTCAGTATATTGCAGCCAGAAGACTGCACTGATCTTCAGTGGAGTCGTAATGATGACGTCACGAAAAACAAGCGAAATTACACAAATTTACATAATCAAAAAGACAAAACTATAAATAATTATAATTAAACTCAAAACAAAACAAAACAACAACTCGTGATACTTTTGGATATAGAGTAACTTATAAAACAAACTTATAACTACCGAGCGTATTTTTACCAAACGGACATTGGCAGAATCATTGAAGTCCTTAGCTACTGTAGCCATTAAAACAAAAGATGGTTTAGTGACAGATAGTATGATACGTGTCCCAGGAGAGCGGTTGCAAAAAAGCAAGTCCTTTTCAATTAACGTTCTAAACACGAAGGATATTCTATACATATAGAGAGTGATCAACATAATATGTTATTACAGGATGAATGTCAACAGTGTAACGAGGTTACACAACAAGGTCCTGCTATCTCACAGGTAGCATCATTTTAATAACTAAGTTTCAAAGGTGAAATGTACTACGGAGTTTAATATTACGTACCGTAATGTTTGGTCAAGTGAAATGTGGTTTGTTTAATGTTTTTGTGCTTTATATTTAAATAAGTGTATTTTAACATCGTATTTATATTTTGGATATATATATATCCAAAATATACAGCTATATATATATATATATATATATATATATATATATATATATAGCTGTATAATAATATTACGAATTACAACCAAAATTAGAAAAAAATATTGCAGATTGCAGAATTGTCGATTTTATTTTGAAAATTCATCGACTCTATGACACTAGGTAAGGATGTTGGGTTCTTGGATAAGTCCACAATCTGTACATCATCCTCATCTCAGAAAAAATACGTCCCACTGTTGTGGTCGAGTCTCCTCCATAATAGCAACGATATTTACTATAGGTTAGTGTAGGATTTTATTTCGAGTTTTCCTTCTCTTGCATAGATGATATATGAATATCACATTTCTTAAACATTGCTTACTATACTCTCGGGTAAGAAAAGAGGTGGTATATTGTATTCTTACTCCGTCACCACACGAAAAATATATCCAAAATATAAATCATCATCATCATTATTCTCCTACTCTTATCCCCAATTGCTTGGGGTCGATACAATATGTACTCGTCTTTCATAGTACATATTGTAAAAATTATTGGCAATAGTTTTATGATCGGCCGCCTGCCAGACGTCAACCCTCCTTGGGAATGTAACTGTTGATGAAACGGCATCAGATGGAGTTGGCCCAGGTCGTTATAAGGCTCTTAGTCGTCTTTTACGACGTCAACGAGCAAAGTAAGGGTTGGTAGTATTCGTAGCCGCTACCACACTGCTATATATATATATCATCATCATCAAATATAACTCCGTTTATTCTGAAAATATCTTTTATTACAATCTTTTTACTACAAGTATTAACTCACTACAATAGCATTAATTTAATTATGAATCTATCACAGTTTTGACCAAAATTAGTAATTTTCAATTTAATAACTTACGTAATATCATGTTCACTACCCAACTACTTATAGTAAGAAGTTATAATATTCAGTCGACATAAACGCCTTACATAATTTATGAATGACCCCTAAAACGTAAATCATAAGCAAAAAAAATCTAACAGAGATATCAAACCTGAGAAATGCAACTACTCTATTTCTAAAACGTATTATTCTAGCATCCATTCGAACTTTTATTAGAATGTTTGTTCTAGTTCTAGTTTTTATTAGAACTTTTTATTAAAATTAAACATTGACGATATTTTCGTAGCGAATTTCTATGTGCTACGCGGACGTAGCAATTTCAAGAGCTACGTTTGCTACGAACCATGTAGGTCTTAATTACATTATTAAATAAAGGAAATATTTTGCTAAAGATACTTGATACTAAAGTAAATATACCGAGCTGCTTTCAAAAGGAAAATATTTCTTGTCGAAGTAAATATAACATTAAATGAAACTGTAATATCATACCCTCCTTTCATTATTCCCAATTGTATTGGGATTTTTTGAGTCTATGTGTATGTTTGCCGTGTAGTGACGGAGTAAGTATACAATTCACCACCCCCTATCTTACCCGTGGATGTACGAGACGACTAAGCGATATAAAATGCATATAACATCTATGCGAGAGAAGGAAAACTTGAAACAAAACTCTAACCAACACGTCTGACCAACGTGGTAAAGTAGGTCAATTATCCTCCCATTATGGAGGCTCGAGGCCAACAGTGGAACATATATGAGCTGAGATTATGTGTATCTTCGCGCTATCTCCAGTTAAGAACAATATGTAATATATAGAAACGCTTCTATAAGAAACTTATAAACGGTCTACCAAGCTTGGTGAAGTGAAGATATTATCCTCCCTTCATAGGTAGGTTTATGCAAAACGGTAAATATTGTATTGTATTTGTGCATTATAGTAGACGTATGGATGACTCTATGGATTTTATCATTACCTGTCTCTGGCCAGCAGTGAAGATGGAGGCCGTGGCCTTTCTCTCTTTAACTTACCCTTTTAATTACTTAATACTCTAAGCGATGTCTCGTCAGGATTATCCTTATATAGTCTCGCTATAAGTCCTATCTAAATTCAGCAACAATTCTTCAAGATATCTAGCAGATATAACACATAAAGATAACTTGATATTAGACAAGCGAAACGACATCCATCCATGTAAACCATATCACTATTTATCATTCCATATCGCTATTTATCATTTTTAGTTTTCAAATAGATGTCATTCCAGAGGACTTCTCATACAGTGAACCAAGTTGTAGTGGTAGAACCACGCTGTTGATAGTTCTCTTTCTACAGCCGCGGGCCGGTCCGTCCGGTGTAGTACCACACTCCCGCAGAAGATCGACGTCTGAGTAATGGCAATGTGCTATTGCGCTTCGTTTGGTGAGCGAGAGAGCCGGATGCCCAACTGGGTGGGTTAAATAGGAGTTAGTTACTAATATATAGTAAGCAGCGACTTAGCTCTTAGTATAACAAAGGTCCATGGGTGGCAGTGACACTTACCATCAGGTGTGCTGCTTGCTCGTTTGCCACCATAAAAACAATAAAAAAAAGAAATGTTAAAAATATCCAATAGTATATTATTTGAAGTGGATTTTGTATTAAAATTCCAACGTATATATTTATTGTTGGAATCCCTTTTTTTCTGGACCATTTACTGTTAGATAACTGTTCCATCCGAGTGTTTGTATAAAAACGCCATTTCCAATACCCCAATTCCTTTGCGAGCAATCGAAACAATATTTAATCACGTAGATAGCTCCTTTTCGTTTAAATTCGCAAGTCCTTAGAGGTGGAAGGAATGATTGTCGGAATGCCCAACGATTAATTGTTTGTGGAAATTGCTCCAATGAACAGTTCGGCGAGTTCACGCCTCTGTTAAGTTTGACAAATCCGCTCGTTAATTGGAACGCGCGATCGTTTGCAGGGATTCGCAATAGTGGTAAGCGTAGCGGGTGACTATAGCATACATGAACGCAAGCTAACACTTTAAATCAATGAATAATTATAAGTTGATAGATCAGTGAAGCGGATATTATCAGGAGTCGGTTATATTAAGATTCTTAATCTACTGTTGTCGTATCCTTGAGCATAGAATTAATGTCAAAATTACGCCTACACTCTAATACTTAAAAATGCATAAATTATCATCAAATATTGTGTTGTAAAATAATTATTAAACTGTATTTTTAATGAATAATATCTTTTTTTTATTTTGTGGGTGGGCTACGGTCGGCGCGTCCCTCCTACCACTCCGTCCGGGGCGACAGAGGGGCGTAAGCACACACTCTATTTTTCTATGCGGTAGTGGCTACAACCAACACCTCCATTGCTCGTGGATATCGTAAAAGATGACTAATAGGAGTAGCTTTTTATTAACCTGAACCAACTGTATCTGATGCTTTCTGGTCTACAATTACATTCCCAAGGAAGGTTGACGTCAAGTAGGCGTCTGGTCATAAAACAATTGCGAAAACTTTTACAACATTTGTACAATGGAAACAGGATAGTCATGGACGTCGAGCATTGAACCCAAGTAATTGTGATTAGAGTAGATTGTTGATGATGACGTACATTTTATTATTAGAGGAGAAAATAATCTACAAAATGGGTGAAATTTTTGCAAATACAAAAAGTACTTAACAAAAATAATATATAGTTAACATACATACATACATATCATCACGCCATATTCCTTGCAAGGCAGGCAAAGAGAACAGAGTGCCAGGGAACTCTATCCTTGCATACTTCACTCGTTTCCTCAACATTCATAATTCTCTTCATACACGCTCGCCGGTTTCGGAGACTCTTGACTCCACCTTCCTTCAGTACATGACCGATCTGGTCTAGGTAGGTTAGTCTCGGTCTCCCCCGGTACCTACATGCTTCCACTTTCGCATTGTATATCTTAACCAGACGTTCGTTCGGCATTCTTTCCACATGTCCGAACCATCAGAGCATACCCTTTCGCATCTTTACACCGATACTCTCTTTCATACCTACTCGTTCACTTAAGTCGTCGTTACGAATGCGATCGATCAGCCTAACTCCACAGATTTTCTGTAGAGATCGCATTTCGACCGCATTAATTTTACTTTCATACTCTTTTCTGCATACCCAACTCTCGCTTCCATACAGGAATGTTGCGACAAGCACTGCGTTATGTATTCACGTACACGTGCCTTCTGGCTGAGGTGGTGGCTACCGAGAAGTTGCCCCAACGCTCCATTCACTCTATTTCCCGCATTCACTCTTCGCTCTATATCAGTGGTGTACCTTCCATCTCGGCTAAATACACATCCAAGATATACAAATTCATCCACTTGCTCTAGTACATCATTACCAATTGTTACTCTTACATCTGTTCTGGCTTCATCTCTTTCAAAGACGATTATTTTGGATTTGCTCACATTCACGCGTAGACCCCTTTTCTTACAATCTTCTGTCATTGTGTCGACTAGGGTCTGCAGGTCAGTCGCTGACTATGCCAGCAGGACTGCATCATCTGCATAGAGCAGAGCAGTAACCACTGAGTCGCCCATCCCTGGACTGGACTCCCACATTCATATCCTTCAACCTTTGGAGACATTTATCCAGATATATCATAAACAGTCTGGCAGACAGAAAGCACCCCTGCTTAACGCCGATATTGACGTCAAACCAAGGCGACATTCCATCATCCAGCCGCACATAGGCTCTACAGCCCATGTAACTGGACTGCACAGCCTGCAGCAGTTTACCGTTAATACTATACTCCGGTAAAATGTCCCAAAGTTCCTTTCGTACAACCGTGTCATATGCTCTCTCCAAATCCACAAAACTGTAGAAAACCCTCTGACCTAGAGCGAGATGCTTCTCCACAATGTTGCGCAGAGAGAACACTTGATCCATGCATCCCCTTCCACTCCTGAAACCTCCTTGTGTCTCACACAGTTAACCATCGGACACCATACTCATTCTCCTTTCAATAATTTTACCGTACACTTTTACTGCTAAACTGGTCAAGCTTATGGCTCTGTAATTTGCGCAGTCATAACGTGAACCCTTGTTTTTAAACAAAGGCACGATGACTGCGCCATTACAGTCCCTGGGAACCATTCCAAAGCTCCAACATAAATTGAGGAGCAACAGGAACGCCTCCCAGACACAGGAGCCGCCAAGCTTGATCATCTCGGCAGACACCATATCAATGCCCGCTGCCTTACCATTTTTCAAACTTCTTATCGCCCGTTCAACTTCATCCATACTGATGCCATCGGAGGACACCGGTGCCAAATGTTGATCTACTAAACCACATGCGACACCGGCGCCAACCGTAGTATCCGCATACATATCACCAAAATATTCACTCCATCGACTTAACACGTCTTGTGTTTGTGTAAGAATGTCTCCACCTTTAGACCTTATTTTATTCATTCTGAATGCTGACCAACCACCCCGAGACTTCTTCACCTCCCTCCAGAAGAGTTTGTTGTTACCCTCGAAGCTTTTAGTCAGCCTATCTTCGGCAGTCATACTTGCACTATCACGTTTCTCTTTCACTAAGGCCTTGGTGTCATTTTCATTTTCACTCGTATAGTTAACATATTTAATTATATGTGTAATATAATGCGTACTACTATATAAGTATTTACTAGGTCTACCTATGGTCTAATATTAGTACAGTCGAAACTCCATTATTCGGGCCTCAGTCATGATTATCCGGACCACAAATTTTTATCTTGCATATACAAAGAAAATCAATGCAAGTGACTTGTCAGAATTGGCATTACCCGAACATGCCTCGCTTGATCTATGCTCCACCCGTTACACTACACTCCTGTATCCAACAAGGTATGATACTGTGAGTTCACTACAACTTAAATGAATCCGTGATGTATCTGTAATGAAAAGACGTTTGACATAAGCCACTTTGGCTTACGTCAAATGGCAATTAGCACATATTTTAACTCAAATTAATCTATATATATACTAGCTGACCCGGCGAACTTCGTACCGCCTAACAGTCAATGAATGTCGTGTTACCTTTTAGCTGAACTAATTTAGGCTTTGATGAACGTAATACAATGATACAAAATAATATTAATATAGATAGAAACATAAAAGTATTTTATTATGATGAATGATGATGAAAACATACAGAATGAGAATAAAAATTAAAAAAATAATAATAATTAAGTAATTCAAACTCATGTCAGAAAAAAATGATTGAAAACTATGTTGTGCAGATTGGAATACACTCGGATTAATTCATTAATGGGATTTTCATTCAAGCACCTTTTGGTAAACGACATTCTTTGTTTTTTGGTCAGGCGCAAAAACAAATAAAGCGGATGGTTTGCCAACACGTGAGCATGCCACGTACAATTGACCATGAGAAAACATGCATTTTCTAGATTGAGGCCACAAATAGTCAAGGATTGGCCCTGTGATTTGTTGATCATCATGGCGAAGGCAAGACGAATCGGGAATTGAATTCGTTTAAACTCAAAGGGCATATCCGTTGGGATCATCGGAATCCTTGGAATAAGAACTTCCTCATCTTTAAATTTTCCTTTAAGTATCGACGCATGAATCACATTGCTTATCAGTTTTTTTATCACCAAACGCGTTCCATTGCACAGTTTTGGTTGGTTTAAATTTCTAAGCATGATGACTACCGAGCCAACCTTACGTTTTAAATTGTGAGGTGGTAAACCAGGCACATCCAAGGAGTTTAAAAATTCACTTGGATAATTAGTGGCTTCTTCTTCGTTTGTTACACAGTCGATAGATTTGAATGAATACAGAGTACCTACGATTTGATTTTGAATTATAAAATTGAGGTCATCTACATCTTTATTTTTAGCGGCCAAAATTGCTCACTCACTTAACCATTTAGTATTTTTGTGGTTAGCAATGATATCCGGGAATACTTTGTTGATAAGCTCGTCTTTTGATGATACAAAATTGCAAACATTTGGAGGAAATGAAATCAAACTGCTCGATTTGTCAACAGGAACACGGCCATTACCGATAGTCAGCAATTGCTTCGAGAAATCATCAGCAGATAGATCGTTCAACAATGCAACTCTCATATTTACAGACAGTTGAAGTTTCTTTACATATCGCCACAGATTTGATGCTTTGAGGCAAGCGTTTATTTCGTCGGCAGCAGTAGATCTTGGAATGACTGGTAGTGTTTGTCGGAAATCGCCAGATAATAAAATCATTGCACCACCAAAACATCTCGAGTCATTACGCAGATCTTTTAATGTTCGGTCTAGTGCTTTCAATGCGCGTTTGTGCGCCATTGTGCATTCGTCCCATATGATGATTTTTGATGCTACTTAAACTTTGCCCATTGCGGAGTGTTTCGAAATGTTACATGTCGGTTGTTCAGTAGTTTGAAGGTTTAATGGCAATTTTAACGCTGAGTGAGCCGTACGGCATCCGTCTAACAATGTGGCCGCTATTCCAGAAGAAGCAATTGCTACCACAATTTTGGATCTCGCACGTACAGTGGCCAAAATCAATGACATAAGGAATGTCTTCCCAATTCCACCGGGGGCGTCCAAAAAAAATAAGCCGCCATTTCCATCATCAATTGCATTAATCAGTGTATCATAGACTTCCCTCTGCTTAGGATTCAACAGAGGTA
This sequence comes from Lymantria monacha, assembly GCA_905163515.2. Taxonomy (NCBI): domain Eukaryota; kingdom Metazoa; phylum Arthropoda; class Insecta; order Lepidoptera; family Erebidae; genus Lymantria; species Lymantria monacha. Next base: position 6,205,818 of record LR991102.1, read on the forward strand.
CATTCGTTTGGACTGATTGGATTACTTCATGTGGATCATATTCACGTTCACGTTCCAATTCTCTATTAAATGCGTCATTCATTCCGCGATCTAGCGCTGGCATTCCTAATCTAACTAACAAACTGCCGCACATGAGGTAACACATATCTTCGATCAAGAGCAAACTCTGGTTATGCATCTCCTCATTCACCTCAAGATCAGAATTTCTTGAGCTGACGCGAATTCGATGTAAAATATCTTCAGACATGTTATCTTTATATTTGTTCCATAGGTCACGTGGGTTTGATGGGAAGCATGTCGAAATGATGATAGCAAATAATGTGCGTATCTGACTTGGAGATGCAGAAATAATTGCTTCAGCGATTGTCGTGTCCCAATGAGTATCGTTTTCAAGCAAATTCAGCTCTTGACATGCTGCACGAAATGTGGGGCACACTATACCATTAACAGTTCGTAGTGATTCAAATGATGTTGGCCCTCGAACATGTATCAGCAACAACCGCAAATAGAAACATTCATCATTCTTCGGATGAACTGTGTAAGTACGAGCAAGAGCATCAGTAGAACGCATATCTGGATAACCAGGAACTGCATCGCCTTGCTTCCGACGTTGAAATTTCTTCGATGTAGCGTTCCAAGTGTAATAACGTGGCATTTCTGAGTAAAGCAAAGTTCGTGCGAACGGATCACTTTGACAAATCGCAAAGAAACTGGTCAGTGTTGTCGCTGGAGGTGTTTCGGCACGTTGAGCAGCATTCGACGCTGTGAAATATACTCTCTGACCGTTCTCTAGATGCACCCCCAAATGTACAACAGTGGGATGACGTTCGTGAATAGGGAATGAAAATATACGCCAAATTGCTTCATTGCAGTTCACATATCTACCGACTTGATAGCGCGTGATTTCATCTTTGATATTGGATGTTTGGATACCAAAAACCGCCATGTCGCTCCCTTTCGTGACATATTTGCAAATGTATTTAATTGACTTGACCGAATTGCAATACTCAACATTACAATGTGCCTTGAATGTTTTGGAAAGATGTGGCGAATATGGAACAATCCAACTGTTGTCAGCTACGAAATCGTTTCCTTTCACTTTAGTTGTGATAGTTCTACCATTATCATCGGGCGATCGACGCCGATACAATGGATAACCATCGTTGCCTGTAATGGTCTCTGCCGTCAATTTTCGTGGATACCGTTTGGAACAATTGCCGTCGACCATGCACGGTGATTGGCGGTTGATAGTGCCACACGGTCCATGAATCATATTCGTGATTACAACATCATGTATGCATGAATTCTTTCGACTAACCAAATTAGAATGTGAGCATGCGGTAGGCCTCGTTTTTGCCATTCGATTGAATACATCCAGCATCGAGTATTCCCAAAGACGTGTTGCTTAACAATGTAATTCATTAGTGACCGAATTTTTTGCCTGAAAACACGTGCGGTGATGTCGTGTCGATCACTTGATGTTTGTCCGGGAAGCAGCAATTAAATAATTTCTATCCATTTCGGATTACATGTAAATGTAATGAATAGATCTGGCCGACCATAATGACGAACATATGTCATTGCATCTTGCGCATATTCATGCAAATGACGCGGGCTACCTGTGTATATCGCCGGTAAAATAGTCAATCGACCAACATTTTCTGAATCTCCTTCTGTGCTAATTGCATCGCGTAAATGAATATACTCTTCCGAACGAAATTTAGCTTGATTCAACCGAATGAAAGTCAGGCGCTCCGTTTCGATTTTAACGTACATGTCAACGCAATATTGTTGAAGCAGTCGACGAAATCGCAACAAATAATTGTCAGAATTTTCACGAATCATCAAACGATATGCGTAATAATTCATCGAACTAACCTTCTTGGTAGTTTCCTCACCTGAAACAAATGCAGTAAAAATTGTATTTTAGAACTCCTAATAGGTTAACGACTCTTACAGCTACTCTCTACTAAATTAGAAATTACAACTTTTTTTGGGTACTAAAAGCAAACAGAATAAAATGTATATCAAGTTTAAATGAAAACAACAATATTGATCTTACCATTCAATGGATTAATCATTTTGATATTAAAGTGATATCCATCGTCTCCTTGCCAAAACATCAGCGGGTATTGTAACGCGTCTTAAGAACGGTGTGTTTCATATATTCTTTGTAGTTGCCCAGTATTGCGTCGTGTAAGTACAATATCACGTGTTTTCAAGTTTTCACCAACAATCAGGATTGTCACTTCATCGATTGTTGGAGCATTAAATGTGCGTTCATATGTTCCAGCTGGTCTTTTATCTGCTCTGATCACAACTTTATAGTCATCACTTGGCATGCGCTCTAAAGCAGTCTTGAACAGCCTGACCAATGCATGATGTTCATGAAGCATTTGCTGCAGATCTTGGAGAATTGCTCTTTTCGTAGCTGTGTTGATCCCTTGACGCCGGTCAAATTGTTCTTCCATATTGCCCATGAAGTATATTTGCAAGAATTTATGCTGTGCATCTTCTATAGGTTGCAATGATCCAATGCGAAGGCAAATCTGGCCTTGAATCTGTAAAGTCAAAGCCATAGTTATAGTTAGATTTACAAATACTTTTTTTACAAACACTTTTTTTTTTTTTTCAAATAATAACATGCCATTTTTATTTCAGAGACAAATACAGAAATCTAACAAACTACATTCCAGATTTTTTTACAATCATAGAAAATATAGTTTTTAACGTAAATTACCTTAAATGTCGGATTATATCCGTGTTCTTCGATAATTTCCGCCCCAAATGAAATCATTTGGAAACAGACATTGTATTTTTGAGTGTTCGCTAGAAAATGTCGTGATTCTAGTGTTTCGCCATAAAGCAGGGAGCACAATGGCTCTGGTGGCGGGACCAATAATGGCGATTTCACTTTACCACTAAGGCAGCACAAACCAGGCGTTTCACCAGCAAACTTCAATGCTCCACAATGCTGGCAAACAACGTCCATTGGACCAATGCAAACTAAACGATGCAAGCTGTAGTCGATGGTGCAATCATATAGAAACGCTGCTCGATTCAAATCAATACTTGAACCATTTCTTCTTGCACTTCGAAAATTATTCCTCTGTTCATCTGTACGATAAGCTCGACGATTTCTCGTTTCTAACCTAGCCGTTTCACGGGCTACCTCTTTTTGCTCTCGTGTTTGAGAAGCACAAATTAAGGCCCTTCTTTGCTCCATACTAACGCGGCGCTCTTCTCGTGCAATTTGTCGTTTATCATCAGATAATTGACTCGCAATATTCCGTTGCCTAATTGCATTACGGCTCCGCTGGGAAAGATTAGATCTTCTAGGACGCGGCATTGTTATTAATATTAATACTGAATGTGCACTCGCATAAAACCACAAAAAAACGACTTTCGAGACATAGACAATAGCTCAAAGAGTATATAACCACTACATATGAATAGCTTATCAAGAAAAATCATAGACAAGCTATAAAAAGACATTTACACTTTTGTTAACCTGTACAATAAATCTTAGGTATTATTTTCGGAAATTAAAAATTAAATAATTTACACAAATTAATGTCTAAAACAAACAAATATAACAGTACCTGAACTTTCGAGACATTTTACAAAAAAATAATTTCTGAACGCACACATAGTTGTTACAGTATTTGACAGGATTGGACAACAAATGTTTGACATGAAATAAACAAATCAGCATTTATTGAAATGATATTACACATATCGAGTTTTCATTGTTTTTAAGATGTATTCGGGGCGGAGACAAATCCAACGAATCAATAACCATGAATATTGGTTCAGCAGATCTCGAGTTATAAGTGTTGTAACAAACCCGTCTTTGTTTTATATATATAGATTATAAACAAAATAAAATATATTACGTATATATGTATATACTGGATTTCACAATTATTTAAATTTGAGAAATATCTATGTAAGTACATAAATATAATAAATTGTACGTTGGAAAATGTCTCTCTTAGATTCTTCATAAAGATTATATTTTGATAAGTATATTTGTTATTTTTTATAATACCTAATGACAGCATAATATCGTGCAATATGTATAAAAACAGATTTGTGGATAACAAAATATACCGAAAAATTATATTTTATTGGGTTTCGATGATCTGAATGCCTAACGACAGTAATGAGTTCGGTTAACCGAGTTTCCACTGCCTTATGCATGTATGTATTTTACTTTCAACAAATTGTATATCTATGCAAAAAATATTGGGCACTAAAATCATTTCTACTTCTATTAATCGCTTCCGCTTGTACGAAATTCATCCTTATTTTGCGGTCACGGCTCTTCAAATAGTCATTCGCATTGATAGCTTTGAAATTCAATATAGAATTATTTGAAGGAAGTTATTTATTTTAATTATAGAAGATCGTTATTTAAGATAATATCTTCAATTTCATTGGTGTTTATAAAATTATTATGAAAACTGATAGGTTGTTGAAGATAGTAGGTTGGTGACTCGTAAATTAAAATTCAGAGCTTAAATCCTTATTAATATTATAAATGCGAAAGTAACTCTGTCTGTCTGTCGCTCTTTTACGCCAAAACTACTAAACCGATCTAAATGAAATTTGGTACACAGATAGTCTAGAGCCTGATAAATGATATAGGTTACTTTTTAATGCAAAAAATGGTTGTAAAGGGGGATGAAAAGTGGTAAGGTAGTATCGTCATTTTTAAAGCCAGAAGCTTGAAACTCATTTTTAGGCTATTGATTAGATATAAATAAATATGACATTAACATGTTATAAAAATTTACCCTTAAGGGGTAAAATAAAAATAGGGGATGAAAAACTTTAGGAAAGTAACCTTTTACGCGGGCAGAAGCTAGTATTATATATTTGAATTTTAGGTAATATATTATCTACGCTATTAAGCCTATCAGTCCTTGACTTATCAATTTAAGATAATAATAATTAATATGTAATTAGTAACTTCAAACTGTGTGGTAGCGGCTACGAATACTACCATCCCTTGTTTTGGTCGTCGATGTCGTAAAAGACGACTAAGAGCTTTGTAATGACCTGGGCCATCTCTATCTGATGCCGTTTGGTCAACAATTACATTCCCAAGGAGGGTTGACGTCTGGCAGGCGACCGGTCATAAAATTATTGTCAATAACTTTTACAATATGTACTATGTAAGAAGATTACATATTGTATCGACCCCGGGTTATTGGAATAAGACTAGGATAATGATATAACTAGTAACTTCGAATAAATTTAGAGCTGCGAGCCATAAATTTGAAGCCATAATAATAAACTGTTTCTTGCCGTATCGAGTAAAACTCGAAATAAGATCACATAATAATCTATCTGACCAGCGCGATAATAGGCCAATTTCTGTCTGTTGTGATATTTTTATTACTTTTGGTAACATACCAGCAAGTAATTCATATGGTTTTAAATAGTAACTACCGCTCATGAATCTCAGCCATACCAAGAATACATCCAGGTCTGGAGGATTGAAAAGAAATCGAATAAAATTCACATGAATGACGCCAAAAAATTGCTACCAATGATCAGTCGAATAACAATGGAGAAGGTATATGGTAGATTAGGGAGCTGTATTTCCATTGCCCCGGGCCAATTGGGTGGGTGCATCCCAAACATAGTCCGCAAAAAAGGTGAAAAGGGGGTTTTAGGTCTATCGACATAACGTAGTAAGAAATTGCTACTATTGAGATGTCATGCGATTGTGGTACTATCCCAGACGAGGTGGTTAATTTATAACTGTAAATATAAGCTTGACTGCACAAACACATAGTGGTTAAAATACCAACCTTCCGTATCAATGCAGTGGGTTACGTAGGACAACAGTTTGTAGATCACATCTAAAAACTGTTGTTCTGAGTCTAAGTGTAATTTGTCCGCGTTAATTATATGTGTAGAAAGTACCCCGCAATACAAGATAATATCCTTAGCAACAGGTTAAGTGTCTTTAAAAAAAAAGAGACTTAGCTCTATTTATAGAAAATCCATGCAATTTATAAATACTCGATTACGAAACGAAAAATGATGTCACAAGCGGGGTTCGAACCCGCACCTATTGGGAATCCGGCCCAACCGTACTGCCACTTACACCATCGTGAACTATTTTAGGACATGCAAATTTCGCTTCATATTATATCTTACGTCTTCAAGGTGACGTATGCCATCTATCGAACAATGTTTACACATTGTATAGGCTTAATACTTCAAACTTTACAGTTAGAATTGTATTAAACGATGACACAACCTTGTTATTCAAATTACTGAAATTTTAAGCATTTAATATGCTTAATTATTTATAAATACCCGATTACGAAACGAAAAATCATGCGGGTCCGAACCCCGCTTCGACATCATTTTTCGTTTCGTAATCGGTTATTTATAAATAATTAAGCATATTAAATGCTAAAAATTTCAGTAATTTGAATTCATGTAATGTTTTAATTTTCATCATCATCATCATCACAGCCCATATGTGTCCCACTGTTGGGCTCGGCCTCCTCCGTAATGGGAGGGAAATTAACCTATTATACCGCGCTGGTCAGACGTGTTGGTATAGGGTTTTGTTTCGAGTTTTCCTTCTCTTGCATAGATTTTATATGCGTTTTATATCCCTTAGTTATCTCGTACGATCACCCACGGGCAAGATAGGGGGCGGTGAATTGTATTCTTACTCCGTCACCACACGGATAAATTAATAATAATAATTTTCATATTTAATCAGTATTTATACATTGAGTATATCTTGCTATACTTTATATGTTATAAGATACATTTTTGCTACAAGGGACAATACAAATGAATGTGTAATAAAATTAACCCTTTATTTTAGTGAATAAAAGAAAATAGAATAAAATAGTATAATAAATCCTCAAGGGAATTAATAATAGCGATGTTATCAGTGGGCCCCGTCACGTTGGCACGTCGTTACAAAGACGACTGCTCTGTGCAACGAAGACCCTGATAACGTTGAGTGATGTTGCAATGAATTCTCTACGTTCAGTGAAAAAATTTGTTTGGAGTAGACAGATATATATATATATATATATATATATATATATCTATATCTAGCTTCTGCCCGCGGCTTCGCCCGCGTAAAAGGTTACTTTCCTAAAGTTTTAGATCCCCTATTTTCATTTTTGACCGTCGGTAATACAGTGCAACGGTATTACAATACTCAGGTTTGGAACTTCATTACTGGACTGCTAGATGGCGTTGAAGAAGCTAGATTTTGAGATTTTTTGACAAACAATTTTTTTATTTTTCATATAAAAATTTTGATTTTTTTTTTAATAAAAAGTATCCTATGTTGCTTTTAATACCGCCAAGAATATGTGTACAATGTTTCATGATGATCGGTTGAGTAGTTTTAGCGTAAAAGCGTAACAAACAAACTTACATTCACATTTATATATTAGTAGGGATATATATATATGTATATATATATATATATATATATATATATATATATATATATTTATTTACTCCTATGTGATAAGCAGAATCAAGAACTTGCAATTTTTGGTGAACTTTGAATATCGATTAAACAGCTGTTTCGCCCATAAACGTGGAAAAGTATAAATAAATCATAGACAATAAAAAAGAAAATCGAAAATCACGGCCAGCCTCTCTGCGGGTGAAGGACTATTATCCGATCCAGTCACCCGCGGCCTCGTCTAGGGCGATATCAGGCGCAGATACTCGCGCCTGCGCCACCTCATGCCCTGGCGGCGGAGTATGTCATTGATGAGAATTTCCTCTTGAAGCTGCCCCGACGTCATCTTCCACGGAACGACTGTATAGCAAAATGTGGTGACCGGGTCCCAGTTCCAGACACTATCAAGCATCGCCTTATCGGTCGGCACCGATAACTGTGACGAGTTCGCGGTTTTGCCCTGCCCAGATCGCACACTTCGAGCGTGTAATGCACACCGTGTCCTCGTCGCAATTGCATTGATGGCATGACAGTGTGTTTTTTCCTCCTCTCCACTGTGGGAAGATACTTACTGAAGATGGTTACTTCGTTAAGACTCGCACCAGTCAGAAGGAAAGGACAACGTGCTGCAGACTCCTACTCCATCAGCACCAACTGAAAGGCCCCTACGGTTCAAACACCAAACCGAAGCCTCTCCAGCCAGATTGCCCAACGGGTAATGACGTCACGGCGGTCGTCGCCTTGCCAGGCGGCCATGTCGCTGGGCGGCACAGTGCCACTGCCTGTTCGCCGATATCTGCCAGCGACTGTCTAGCGAGCATCTCCCCCTCCAGGTTCTACGAGTGAGTTTTGTCACCACCGTGCGGTATCCGCGTTTAGCCCTGACCACTATAGCCTTTTTTGTCGTCACAAGAGAGCCCTAACTCGGATGATCAGTGACCCTGCCTACACCGGTGCACCGTACAGGGCTATCGACCGGACCACCCCCGCGTACAGCCATCGGCACATAGCGCTGGGTCCACCTACATTCAGTATAAGCCAGGGGAGGGCGCCCACACATGCGCCAGGCCCAGATACTACATACATACCATCACGCTATGTCCTTTGCAGGGTAGGGAGAGAGAACAGAGTGCCAGAGAACTCTAGCCTTGCATACTTCACTCGCTTCCTCAACATTCATAATTCTCTTCATACATGCTCGCCGGTTTCGGAGACTCTTGACTCCACCTTCCTTCAGTACATGACCGATCTGGTCTAGGTAGGTTAGTCTCAATCTCCCCCGGTACCTACATCCTTCCACTTTCGTATTGTATATCTTCTTAACAAGACGTTCGTTCGGCTTTCTTTCCACATGTCCGAACCATCGGAGCATTCCCTTTCGCATCTTTACACCAATACTGTCTTTCATACCTACTCGCTCTCTTACGTCGTCGTTACGAATGCGATCGATAGGAAATGACGCTCAGCCCGGGGAGGAGACTACCTCCTCTCAACGCCCAGTCGTAACCGATGTTCCACAGGGTGGGCCCCAAGACCGACAAATGACATAGGCGTTCACACAACTCGTCCCCTACTCTGTTCTTATAGATGACCTTGCGCCCATCCAAATAGTCTGCCACCAGCCGTCTCAGGTTACCCCGTGATACCGGAGTGCTTCAATGATGCAGCTGAATGGACTATTGAACGCGTTAGCAAAGTCCAGAGACACCGCCAATAGCACCCCATTGCCGATGACAGCCTCCATGACGACGGTCTTCAGGCGCAGCAAGAGCGCGATCGATGACGAGACTGAAGGATGCATGGAAAAAAATACAAAAACCACAGAAATAATAAGTTATATAACACATCAGTTTTTTTATTCAAAAAAAAATTGTATGCACAAGAAATTTTCAGCCAAAAAATATTTTACCGTATTGTCTGGTGTTGCACAAAACGTCGATCAAATTTCCGACGTCAAACGTTTGATATACTGTGTTGTAAAAATGCAGTTTCGATTTAAAACTTCAGTTTTGACTTACCGTGGTTCAATTTTTTCGTTGTTAATTTTTTAAATAACAAAGAAAAGTTTTTAACAAATAGAAAACTAGCTTCGAGTATTGTCGTAATGTTATATTATGTGTAAACGATGCATTGATATGCAATAACAGCTGTCGTAGTTTATTTGGTGGCATTTATTGTAGAGTTCTGTGGTCCAAAACTAATCATCAGTGTCTCCAAAACTTATCATCAGAACTTTACGAAATTTAAATGGTATCTTAAGGTTAAAACTTTTGGAAAAAAAGTGTGTCAGCTCCGACGCACGACTGGAGTTTACTCCTTTTTTTTTTTTTGGCGGCGGGCTACGGTACGTCAAACCCCGCTAATCCGTCCGGGGCGACAGGAAAAGCGGCGCAAGACCCCGTAGACCCGCCCTACAATATACCTCTCGACGCCGTGCGGGTGGGTCACTGGTACGCGGTCTTTTACTTCAGTGGCCCACCCGGCGGTCTACCCTCACGGGTATCCTCGCTGTAATGTCGACGCCCGGACAGTTTGCACCGTCGGGGCGTCGTCCTCACGCGGTGGCCTCGCTCCCAGGGCGACCAGACTAATCCCCGGTCCGGTCACCCGCTGCCTCGGCTAGGGCGGCATGAGGCGGAGGTATTCTCGCCTCCGCCGCCCCAGTCGCCGGTGGCGGCGCGAATCCTCGAAGAGAAGTTCCTCTCGGATTTTAAGTACGATTATCAAAACACGCACAAAAAAAAAAAAAAAGCTCATTTGACTAAAAATAATATATATATATATATATATATATATATATATATATATATATATATATATATATATATATATATATATATATATATATATATATATATATATGTATATATATATTTACATTTATTAAAACTGTTCAGTGAAGTATTATCTCACGTCAGAAAGTGAAAGGTGCGCAGAATAGGTTGCGCACCAAAAACGGAACGAGGTCATTCGATCACTAGATTTTACTTCTCAAATTTTCTCATACCGGGCGCCTTATATGAAAATCGATTCTTAAGGAGTAAACTCCAAAAAAAGATTGCAAATTCGTCTATATCATTCATTATCCTGCCCTTATCCCAATTACTTAGGGTTGACGCAATATGAACCTACTTCCTCTTTCATCGTACATATTACAAAAGCTGTTGACAGTAGTTTTATGACCGGCCTAGTACCTGACATCAACCCTTCTTGACAATGTAATGGCGTTAACCCAGATCGACGTAAAATTAGCCAAAACATCAATATTAGTTAAAATCAAAATATTTCATCATTTAATAACCAATTGACATCCAAGGCTGGATATACAATAGCTATCACAAGTCTTCCACTGAGCAACGCACGAAAGAGAATTAAAATACTGACACACACAAATTTGGCATGCAAAATTACAATACAACATATAATATAAAAAAAATTACAATAAAACACAAATACACAACACACCGTCCGTTTCCGTGTGGTGACGGAGTCAGAATACTATTCACCACCCCATATCTTGCCTTGTGCTTTTGTGATCGTACGAGACGACTAAGGGATATAAAACGCATATAACATCTATGCGAGAGAAGGAAACCTCGAAACAAAACCATATACCAAAACGTATGACCAGCGAGGTATAGTAGGTTAATTTCGCTCCCATTAAGGAGAAGGCCGAAGGCCGAAGGCCGAAGGAAGAATACATAAAATTCTCAACAATTAATTCCCAAAACTATAGTGTTCATATTAAAATTAACGATGAAAGTATAGAAGAAACAGACTCTATTAAATTTTTAGGCATAACACTAGATAAATACTGCAATTGGAAAAAACATTTAATGAATATATGCAGTAAACTAAGTGGTTTCGTATATGCTATTAAAAAATTACGTACATTAACAGATAAGAAAACGGCACTAATAGTATATTATGGTTATGTAGAGTCCATACTACGATATGGACTGATAATATGGGGCAATTCAACAGATGCACATAAAGCCTTTATTGTACAAAAAAAGTGCGTGAGAGCGGTTTGTGGAGAGGGACCGTTAGAATCTTGTAGACCTTTATTTAAATCGATGAACTTATTGACGTTAACCTACATGTATATTATATATACTTGAAGTCTCAGTGTTTGTCAAAAATCATTATTCATTTTTTGTTTCCAAGAGTAATAATGTTATACGTAGCTGTAGGGATCCCACACGATTAGTGCTTCCATATTGTAGGACAACATTAAACAAGAGAAATGTTTACCATATGTGCATAACCATATTTAATAAATTACCTAGAGACTTAAGAGACCCAAAAACAGAAAAACAAAAAAAAAGTCTGGATATAGACCATCAAAAATGCAAGTTAATGCTATATCCGCTACATTTGGCAAGCGAAATGACAGTCGCCGCTACTTACCTGGTGTACTCGTAGATTTTACCCTACAAATGCAAAGGGTGACTTTATAATGTCGTTAAACGAATTAAAAAAAAGCGAACAATTTTTGCACTGAATAATAATAAAAAACTTCGTACATATCTGTAATCGTAAAATAATGCTTATTTATATCATCAAGATAAAAATGGTATTTTCTTTTTCAAAATCTATTACCGTCAATTTATTTCTAAAAGTTATATTCAAAAAGTAAATTGATAGTTCGCTTAAACTAAAAGTCTTCTAAAAGTTATGTTCAAATAATAAATTGATAGTTATCTTGAACTAAAAATCCTTAAAATCCCCTAAGAAGAAGAAAAAAACTATTAAAAGGTTTTACTGCACAAGCGAGTAAGCCTTCGCTTGGTAAGTTTGTATAGATTCTATCTTGCGACGAACTTCGAATAAATTTGTCTCGATAAGCGCCAATAAATCTTGATACTTTTTGAACAAAATTAACTAAGAGCAGCGTAACCTCACCTATTTTAGCTTTAAAATTTACATATAAATAGCATCGGAGGATTCATGAGATTGATGAATATATATGCTATAAAATAATCTTTGAACCGTGTGGTGATATACATTATACTACTTAAACCCTATACCGCTTATAGGTGTCTTAAAAGGTAACTAATAATACCCTTTAAATATGTCCATAAAATCTGTAAAAGAAGAGAGAAGAGAACGTCTGACGAAGGTCGTATAGTAGGTCAATTTCCCTTCCATTACGGAGGAAGCTCAAATGCAGCAGTGATACATATCTGAGCTGATATGATGATGAATCTTTTAATGATTCAAGTCATTAAACATATGTAGTGATGAATTAAGAATACGAAGTCACCAAACGAAGCCTCATGAAGAAGAATGGAGAAGACCTTTACTGAAAAACTTGTAACATCAATTGTCGCACGTTTAGTAGCGGCCGTTTAGGAGAGCTCTATCTAACTTTAGTAGTGGACTTCATTAGGCTGATTTAAATAAACGTATATCTAAGACTGACTAAGCCAAGTTTAAATTCACAATTTAAATAGTCGTTTACTTATAGATTAAATTTATTTGAGCTTCTTAAATTATTTGCTAATTTAAAAGCTTCTTAGTCAAACATTAGAATGAGGCAAATCGAAAAATATATTTCTCTGAAGGCTGTTGATATTTGCATATAATCAGTCTTCGCGAAACGACCGTGGAGTACTCGATATTCAATTTAATCGGTGACTATATTCTGTAACGTAAGCTTAGAGTTTTTTTAAAGTTTTGTTCGTTTCAAATTAGCATTCCTATAGTCCATTAATTCGCTGCCGATTTAATAAAAAACTTTGTAACAGAAAAATTCGTCATTCATTTTATAAGTTTTGACTAGCAATTAAACTAATGTTGTAGGTGCGTGTGATAATTAATTTATCGTTCATATTCTTTTCTTTACTGAATATGCTTCACCTCGATAGAAATAATTCTTTCTCCTTGTAAAAAATATTTATACATTAGACCAACTTAATAATTAATTATCTTTACCTTTTCAGCTGGAATTGTACTAAGCGATTAGACGTTCAATAAGCTTAATTGTTATTATTTTTTTGTTTAATTAGTAACTCGACATACATAATTACAATCAAAAAATTATTACCACATTCAGTATTTAAACCCGGATTGGCTTTTGTCCCGCTAGCTGAATTGATACAATGGTTGGAACATATTTTCAATAGATAGTTTCGCCTAGTAGGCTCAGGCTCAAAAAAAAAGTATACAGTGAGTCGAATTTTCAATTCTATAATCTAATCTTTTATAATATTGAAAAATCATTTGAAATAAAACTATTTTGAACAGATTCTATCAAATATGTATTTTATTTTCAATATCCCGACGTTTCGAGCACTTTATAGAGGTTACTATATCCATAAAAATACGGGACGACAGTCTTCCCATTATTTTTTTTATTGCTTATGGTGACAAACGAGCAAACAGCACACCTGATGATAAGTGTCACTGCCGCCCATGGACCTTTGCAATACCTAGGCCGCTGCCTTCCAATACAAACCCCAAACCCTAGTTGGGCTTCCGGCTCTCCCGCTCACCGAACGAAGTGCAAAAGCACATTACCATAACTCAGTAGTCGATCTTCTGCGAGAGTGTGCTACTACTCCGGACGGACCGGTCCACGGCTGTAAACAGAGAATTGTCAACAACGTATAGAATAGAATAGAATTTTTTTATTAGTGTGATAATGGGTACAATTGGTCTTATTATTAAATTACATATAAAGTCCTCCAAAATCTGCCAGTTGGCTTACACTTTTAACAAAATTTACAAGTTTATCAATTTATTGTATATTTTAACATGCATGTCTTATATATGAGAGGCAAAGGCAATAAGTGAAATGTCATCTAAATAATAAATTGTGGCACATGTCAAGTTTCTTAGTAATTATTAATATTATTCATATATGTCAAGTGTCATTATAATTATTAATATACAATATTATGTTATATACTTAATACTAGGATTATAAATTGTCAGTAAAAAACTCATTAATTGTATAATAACTCTTATTAATTAATAATAAACGTAATTTATGTTTGAATTGTATCGTATTTAATAGTTTTATATGATTTGGTATTGTGTTGTGGATTTTAGGAGCCATAAACAATAACAACAAAAACTTTTTTGCATTAAAGCTGTTTTAGAATCAGGTATACAAAAGTTATGTTTATATATTTCTCTAACAGGACGCATCCTACTTTCTGAAACTTTTTTAAATAGGTGCTGATTCTGTCTTACAAACAGTGCAGTCTCATATATATACAAGCATGGAAATGTTAATATATTTAATTGCTTAAAATAAGTTTTACAGCTTTCCCTTGAGTTTAGTCCACATATTGCTCTTATGCATCTTTTTTGTGCTTTGAAAATAATGTCTTTGCCAGTTGAATTTCCCCAGAATATTACACCGTAAGGAAGAATAGAGTCAACGTATCCATGATAAGCCATTAAAACTGCTTCCCGGTTTACTATTTTTCGTAACTTATACAAAGCAAATAAAAATTTACTTAGCCTTTTACTTAATGAATCTATATGTTCCTTTCACGTTAGCTTATTGTCAATAGTAAGGCCAAGGAATTTAGTATTTGTTACAAATTCAATGATTTCATTGTTAATGTGAATGTTAAGGTCATAGTTTTTGTGCAATCTATGAGAAAAGTTACGTAGTCCTAACACTAGAAAATTCATAAATATATACATACATACATATCATCACGCCATATCCCTTGCAGGGTAGGCAGAGAGAACAGAGTGCCAGAGAACTCTATCTTTACATACTTCACTCGCTTCCTCAACATTCATAATTCTCTTCATACATGCTCGCCGGTTTCGGAGACTCTTGACTCCACCTTCCTTCAGTAAATGACCGATCTGGTCTAGGTAGGTGAGTCTCGGTCTCCCCCAGTACCTACATCCTTCCACTTTCGCATTGTATATCTTCTTAACCAGACGTTCGTTCGGCATTATTTCCACATGTCCGAACCATCGGAGCATTCCCTTTCGCATCTTTACACCAATACTCTCTTTCATACCTACTCGCTCTCTTACGTCGTCGTTACGTTTCATAAATATATAACTATTTATATTTTATTTCAAATGTGTAATACTCGCGTAAACATCAGATATTATTGAAAAATAATTTTACAATCAAATGCAGCGTCGATATTTTACTCTAAGAGAGTGAATTTTTTCTTAAAAATTTATGTTTTAATGCAATTACATAATACAGATTGACACTTGATCCGCAAGCGCGTTAATGCTGAGATGTTTTCTGTCTCATTTTGACAGCGGACTGATCTGAAAATCTTCAAGAGGATTATCGTTGTAACAAAGAACGGAGTAACTTGAGATGGCGTGTGTTTGGTTTATCTCGACACATTTCATTTAATATGAAGTGAAAACATTTGGGTTGTGGTTTGTCTATATATTATTTTTATATTTGTAACGAGGTTTATATATTTGATTGCGATGTATGCTGTCCCTCCTTCTCCTTGTGATTTCTCGAGTAATTTTTTCGATTCCTACAGAAAATTAAAACGTTGCATTCTTCGCCGATTCTCTTACTCGGTATCGTCGGTATCAGCTCAAAGCACAAATGACTGCAGAGATCTTTAAAAACACCACGCTGTGTACACAAGGGAGAGGTGCCTTGGTCTTCGTTAACTAGTTGCGTTAAATTCATTCTTCATCAAGCTTCATGTATGGAAAAAACACAAAGCAGTCATGAGGATTACTGACAGAAATGAAAACTTAAACCTATGAAAAAAAAAACGCAAAAATAAAAAAACAACGTGCCCTAGGGGCTATATTTGGGTGCGACCATATCATAGCCAGCCGTCAAAAAATAACATAAAAACTATTGAATAATTGATAACAATTAATAATAACAATTTATTACATATAAATTGAATATATTAAACACAACGACATAGCAATGAATAACAGCTGACTGTAACTTTCTCGCTCGGGAACACTCGGCGGTCCCGAGTTCACCCGATCGAGCCTTTCACCTCAGTGCGTGACGGATCAGCCTCACTTACAGCCTACGAAATAATCTGTGTCATCATAATCATCATCTCAGCCCATATATATCCCACTGTTGGGCTTGAGCCTCATCCATGATGGAAGGGTAATTGACCTACTATATCACGCTGGTCAGACGTGTTAGGTTATAGGGTTTTGTTTCGAGTTTTCCTTCTCTCGCATAGATGTTGTATGTATTCTATATCCCTTAGTCGTCTCGTACGATCACCCACGGGTAAGATAGGGTGGTGGTGAATTGTATTCTTACTCTGTCACCACACGGAATAATCTGTGTGCAGTGCACCAAAAGTAGTTTTCACTTCAAAAATATATAATATTTAAAAATACCGAAATAATTCAGAATTAGCCGCCGATTAAAAAAATACTATTACAAAATCCAATACGAGGCTCTCAGCTCCATAACAATTTGCACTCAAAGCGATCTCGCTGACAGGCGACGATTAAAACTCTGTTGACATGTCACTCGAACAAAATAATACGTAATTTCGTACGTGGTATTAAAACTATGATTTATTAACAATTCTCTTGCATATTCACTAACTACTTAAACTTTTCATTTCGTAATCGGTTTTTATAAATAATTAAGCATGTTAAATGCTAAATTTCAGTAATTTAAATAACAAGGTTGTGTCATCGTTTAATACAATTCTAACTGTAAACTTTTAAGTATTAAGCCTATAACAATGTGTAAACATTGTCGGGTAGATAGCATGCCGTCACCTTAAGACGTAAATATAATACGAAGTGAAATTTGCATGTCCTACAATTAGTCACGGTGGTGTAGTGGCAGCACGATTGGGCCGGAATCCCAATAGGCGCGGGTTCGAATCCCGCTTGTGACATCATTTTTCATTTCGTAATCGGATTTTATAAATAATTAAGCATATTAAATGCTAAATTTCAGTAATTTAAATAACTACTTAAAGTTTGAATGCGTAAAAATAGACATAAAACATTATCTGAGTTATTCGTCTCATTGCTGGGCTCGAGACTCATCCACCATATAGATTTTCAACTACACAGATAGCGTATTCATTAAGGTCTACTGTGTCCTGGATTCGATTCCCATATAGGAAAATGTTTTGTACAATCCACATGTTGGTATTCTGACTCTTTTTTTATGGTTGTTGTGGTGTTTTTTTTTTTCAGTGTGGACTATGGATGCGTCTCGCGCCGCCAAATCGATCCGGGGTGACGGAAGAGGCGGCGCGTGACCCCATAGATTCGCCGTGCGAGCGGATCACCGGTACCCGATCTTTGTCTTCGATGGCCAGCAAGCAGCACACCAGATGGTAAATGTTATTACCACCCATGGACCTTTGCAATACCGCCGCTGCCTACCAATAAAACCCCAAACCCAACCAGTTGGGCTTCCGCCTCTCCCAAAGAGTCTGAGTGTAATTTGTAGAAATGGAATGTATGTTTGTAAATTCTCCCGTACAGTACAAGAATTATTTAACACCTTACTGCAGTGGTGTTGTCTTTACAAAAAATAAAATAATGTGAAGGTAACTGACCAACTATAACTACCAGGGTTATAGGTAGCACCGCTCTCCTCTCTACTCTACACTACCTGCGTCCGTCAATACGCATGCTAAGCATAAATATAATCCATTCTCCTTCTTTAGTAGACGTCATGAGGTTAATGGCTGATTGGATTTAAAGCATCTTGTCATCAGAAGTAAAATTACGGGTTGAGAGCCCTCAGCGCTCACCCACAGTCCGGGTAAAGTTGTCATAGCCATCTGAGGCTAACAACTAAGACCACAAAAAAAAAAAAAAAAGAAGTAAAAAAATTGTGAAGGGTTTCAAAGAAGGGTTTAAAAGAAGTAAAATTGTGAAGGGGTGTCTACAGGTTGTTATTTCTAGGTTTCCTTTTCTTACAATGATATTTGCGAAGTGACGAGCGTGTATGAAGAGAATTATGAATGTTGAGGAAGCGAGTGAAGTATGCAAGGATAGAGTTCTCTGGCACTCTGTCCTCTCTGCCTAGCCTGCAAGGGATATGGCGTGATGATATGTATTTATGTATGTACAATGATATTTTGTACTTAAATCTTTAAGTCGTCCTTTACGACATTGAAACGAAAATAAACAAATCAAATGACATAATGATTTCTAATGTTTACGCGAGTATTTCACATCCTACTAATCCTACTAATATTATAAACGCGAAAGTTTGTAATAATGTATGGATGTGAACATCTTTGTTGCTCTTTCACGCAAAAACTACCGAAGGGATTTTGATGAAACTTTATAGTAATATAGCTTACACATCAGAATAACACATAGCCTATAATTTATAAAGATAATTTGTAAATTGGCTAAAATATAACGATAAAAATTGCTTAAGACAGAAAAAATCGCCCATCTGCGAGCTATTATTGCATACGCTGCGAAGATCTTGAAACTCAGATGGATGTTATGTATTGTGGAAATGTACCTCTTAAATAGTTCTACAAAAATGTTCGCGACAGCATATATCTATTTTTAATATGTAAGCATTTATCGTTAAAATAGTACATTAAAAATACAAAATAATTTGGTATTTATTGCCGATGCACATTTTATAGTAACTAATTGATTCTTATACAAACAAATGCTTTTATTGCTTTTGTTATTTAAAGTACATATTTTTTGCCTATTACCGCGTGTCGTTTGGTACAATATTTCAAAAGTTGGGACAGTAAGAGTGCGCAGTGCTGTGGTCAGGCAGCAACCGGGCGCACTACAGAAATATGGCTAGAAATCTATGACCGCCGATTGTGCGACCCGAACACAAGTAAAGACGTGAGAGCAGTCATCGTTAATGATTGTTGTATTTTTAACAGCACTATCGATTTGTTAATAACATACTATACCTGTATATACATATATATAGGTAGTGAAAGTTTGTGAAACATCTTTTTGTACGCCTTGGCAGTAAAATTGTGTCGACTACAGGAAATGATAGATTGGGTAGGTACTAAGGTAAAGGTGTCATTACTGTTGAGGCCCTCCGGCCCGTACTGATGGAATGGATGGAGCGGCGGCACGGGGTCCTCACCTTCCGACTGGTGCAGGTGTTAACGGGGCACGGGTGTTTCGGGAAATACCTGCACACGGTCGTGCACAGGGAATGGACTCCGGGCTGCCATCATTGCAGTAGTGACGAGGACACGGCGCAACATACGCTCGAGGAATGCTCGGGCTGGGACGGGCAGCGCCGCGACCTCGTCGCTATTATCGGTGCCGACCTGACGCTGCCGGCTGTCGCGAGGACGATGGTCGACAGCGTCAGGAATTGGGACGCGGTCGCCGCCTTCTGCGAGGCTGTCATCTCGCAGAAGGAGGCGGCGGAACGTCACCGGGAGGATTCCCGTGACCCGGGCCGCCGCCCGCGGCCGGGGCGGCGCAGGCGCGAATACCTGCGCCTGATGCCGCCCTAACCGAGGCTTCGGGTGATCGGACCGGGGAATTGTCCGGTCACCCGACGCGAGGCCACCGCGTGAGGACGACGCCTCGACGGCGAAATCTGTCGGGGCGTCAACAGGAGAGGAGCCCGAGAGGGCATACCGCCGAGCGGGCCACCGAAGACAAAGATCGGGTACCGGTGGCCCGCTCGCATGGCGAAGAAGAGGTGCTTGCAGGGTGGGTCAATGGGGTTGCGCGCCGCCTCTTCCGTCACCCCGGACCGATTTGGCGGGGTGCGACGTCCATGGCCCACCACAAAAAAAAAAAAAAAAAAAAGGTACTAAGGTAAATGTGTCATGCCGTGATACTACGGCGCTATTCTCTACTCATTTGTGTGTGCGCGCGTATGACAGGGATAGCTTTCTAACATAAGTGTGACATTAAAAATTAAATATTAATCTTAAACTAAATTCACTCTTTTTTATATGTAAAATGTCAACATACATACATACATACATATCATCACGCTCGCCAGTTTCGGAGACTCTTGACTCCACCTTCCTTCAGTACCTGACCGATCTGGTCTAGGTAGGTTAGTCTCGGTCTCCCTCGGTACCTACATCCTTCCACTTTCGCATTGTATATCTTCTTAACCAGACGTTCGTTCGGCATTCTTTCCACATGTCCGAACCATCGGAGCATTCCCTTTCGCATCTTTACACCAATACTTTCTTTCATACCTACTCACTCTCTTACGTCGTCGTTACGAATGCGGTCGGTCAGCCTAACTCCACAGATTTTCCGAAGAGATCGCATTTCGACCGCATTAATTTTACTTTCATACTCTTTTCTGCATACCCAACTCTCGCTTCCATACAGTAATGTTGGGACAAGCACTGCGTTATGTATTGCTACACGTGCCTTCTGGCTGAGGTGGTGGCTGCCGAGAAGTTGCCCCAACGCTCCGTTCACTCTATTTCCCGCATTCACTCTTCGCTCTATATCAGTGGTGTACCGTCCATCTCGGCTAAATCCACATCCAAGATATACAAATTCATCCACTTGCATCATTACCTATTGTTACTCTTACATCTGTTCTGGTTTCATCTCTTTCAAAGACCATTATTTTGGTTTTACTCACATTCACGCGTAGACCCCTTTTCTTACAATCTTCTGTCATTGTGTCGACTAGGGTCTGCAGGTCAGTCGCTGACTGTGCCAGCAGGACTGCATCATCTGCATAAAGCAGCGCAGAGACCACTGAGTCACCCATCTGGACTCCCACATTCATATCGTTCAACCTTTGGGGACATTTATCCAGTTATATGATAAACAGCCTGGCTGATAGAACGCAGCCCTGCCTAACGCTGATATTGACGTCAAACCAAGGCGACATTCCATCATCCAGCCGCACACAGGCTCTACAGCCCATGTAACTGGACTGCACAGCCTGCAGCAGTTTACCGTTAATACCATACTCCGGTAAAATGTCCCAAAGTTCCTTTCGTACAACCGTGTCAAATGCTCTCTCCAGATCCACAAAACTGCAGAAAACCCTCTGACCTAGGGCCAGATGCTTCTCCACAATGTTGCGCAGAGAGAACACTTGATCCATGCATCCCCTTCCACTCCTGAAACCTCCTTGTGTCTCACACAGTAAACCATCGGACACCATCATCAATGGTCACCATCATCAATGGTCACCATCATCAATGGTCACCATCATCAATAAAATGTCAATTATAATAATAAACAGAAATAACAAGTTACTTTAGAGACCGGCTTTATTTTTTCTTTTTAGTATTTACAATAATACCTATTTGTTATTAAGCAATATATAATTCTTTCCATCTGAATTACATTGGCGAGCGCTACCTAAACTGTAGAATTCACACGAAGATAACGTATAGTTTATTTTAAATAGTTCTGAACAAAAAATAGCGACAGTTTACTCTTTATGTGGAAGCCAATATATCCTAAATTATAAGCTCATATATGTATGTCCCTTTGTTGGGCTCGAGCCTCCTTCACACTAAAAGACAAATTGACCTACTACTACTACTCCGTTACCACGTGGAATTAGAGCATTTAGGTAATTCTTATCTAAATAGTGATATTTGTTGCTTTCAATATTTAATGTACATTTCAATATTTGGGAAAGTATCCCGATAAGATGGGAAGGGCGTATTGTGGGCCTAAGCAATGACGTTTCAACATCGAATGCGCGACTGAGGCCTGGGGAAGGTGTTTCCTTCCTTTATCAAAAAACACGCGGGCGAAGCCGCGAGCGAAAGCTAGTTTGAAATAAATCTACTTTTACGAATTCTATCCCGTTTATATCTGATTTTTAATTTCCCGACGTTTCGAACACTTTACAGTGACCATGGTCACGGGAGGACTAAGGTGTCTTACGTCCAATATGTCATTATTATTGCAGAAATTTTATATCTACCCTATAAGATATTAAATTTTGACCCACATTTTTAATTTTTCAGCCTAACTGAATAGGAAACAGTAATGATTCTAATAATGTTAGAAGATGATAATAGAGTATGTTAGAAGATGACATCTCCATCCATAACAATAGAAGCTGTAAGGTAAAAATTGAAATTGTATTCAAATTCTATCCATTTATTCGTCAAACTATTGACGTCATAGGCCTCTAAGATATTACCGTAATCACCATGCCTGGCTCTCCCAACCAACCTGTCTGACCAACTCACCGTTGGTGATCCTAGTTGCTATTATCAATTTCCTAGAAAGCGCAAAACAGTCAGCTGGATTTTACGAATCTCGTGGGAAATTAGATGTTGCTAACGTACTCTGTTATTGCCTTATTAGATGTTTGATAGCGGCTATGAATACTATGAACCTTTATATTGCTTTTAAGTGTCATAAAAGACCACTAAGAGCTTTATATATCTGTGCCAACTCCATCTCATACCATCTCGTTAACAATTACAGTTCCAAAGCGTGGGGTTCGAACCCACACCTATTGGAAAGCCGTTCCAATCGTGCTACCACTTACACCAGCATGAGCTTGTTGTATGACATTAAATTTTCGTTTCCTATTATATTTTCGTCGCTAAAGGAGACCGGAGAGGAACGGCTTTCCAATAGGAGTGGGTTCGAATCTCATGTGTGAGAATCATTTTTTTATAAATAATCAATCATGATATATACTAAATTTCAGTAGTTAGAGTGCCGAGGTGATTTGACGTCAAACAGGTGGCCGGTAATGAATCTATTGTCAAGGTTATTGCCATGGATTTGATGGAATAAAAGTACATATAGTTTTAAGAGTAATTAAGATAAAATCAGGATAAAAAAAAGTAACTCTTTAAACACTATAAGTTAAGTACTCGGCAAATACACAAATGAATAAAAATATATGAAAGAATTATTAGTGAATCTTAAATTCACTTATAAATATCACATATAAAAAAAAATATTGTTTATTTTCTCGTCATGATCTGAAATTCAGTTCAGCAATCGATAATAACCCCTTACTTATTTTCGCAAGGGCAACCAAGGGCAAACAGACTACCGAACCCACCATAATAACACCTACTCACACAGATGTGCAGCCCAGCATCTATCTACAGTTGCTTTGGTACATACACATGTTGTAGTGTTATAGAGAAATCCGTCTTATCAATAAATGCCTAATTTTCTATCATATTTCTATCTTTTATTTTATTAAATAGTAATATCAAGTAGCTGCCATAAACCTATTTCGTGTGATGGTGGGTCAAGAATACATTTCACAACACGTTCCGATTCTACGGGTTTCGTAAAAAAGGTTCTTACTTTTTTACTTTTTTTACGTTTTTTACTTTTTTTACGTCCCGCCATTGCGGAACGTAAAAAGAGAACAGCAAGGGAAGAAATCTTATAATATATAGCGTCCCATCAGGCTACTGTGATATAGTAGGTCATTTTCCTGCCTTTGGACTGGTATCTTAATAAGAGGACAAGAGCTGCTAGGTTGATCATGCTCACTGCAAAGATCCCTTCTTGTGGTAGATGGATAGCGATGTTATCTAGCAGTTCACTTGTAATCTGGTGCCGCTTGTAAAATCTGGTCCAAACATATCTGATACAACGAAATGTAACCTGATTCGAAGGACATAAAATTGAAGCTAATATGTATTTAAACATGTACACAATTTTATATAAAGAATACCACGTTGTTAGGGTCGTAGCCGACTTATACAATACAGCTCCAACACGGTAAAATACTGTTCATTAAAATATGAACTTTTGGGCGTCCTGTGTAGACACACTTTACACTGACAACACAAAGCAGCAGACAGCTATAGCAGCGACTAGCTAGCAACAGTATTTTGCCATTTGGGAGCGGTGTTGTATAAGTCGGCTACGACCCTTATTCAGTGGTATATTATTAAATTAATTTAAAATAAAAAGTAATATTGATAACATGCAAGTGCTCTCACAGCGCTTATGCTTAATAAATTATTTGTTTTGAAGAAGAAGAAAATGCTCGTACTCGTATTAATTATTTCTTCTTCGCAGTCCATGTACATGCTTTTGGTTACATAACTCATATTTCTTCTTTTTGTAAAACTCGTCATCGCACAAGCACTGTTGTGCAGTCTTGCAGTATAAGAAGTAAGTAGATAACTTTTTGTAATGACAATACTGTATCGCACATTCTCTTATACAACCCTCTATATTTCCGTTGTAAAATAAGATCAAAAGATGTGAACAAATGCTATCATTACTGAAGAAGAAAACTACAAATAAATCTTTATTCCAACTCATCTAATAAGTGTATTTTTCTAGATCAATTTCCCTTTGATTTTTATGGCGATGAGAGACGGATTCTTATGGAGGTGTCTCATATGTCTCTCAAGGACTCTTGATGTAGTGACTAGTTAAAAAAAACACATGCTATCCTTTACTTCCTGTGAGAATCGTAAAAATTGGTTGAGATATCGCCAATAGAAGAAAAGCTGAATTAATTATCTTGGAAAACATAAAACTGCGATGGCCAATCCGTTTTCTAAACGTGGAGATTATGCTACTATATCCCTTTGGAGAGGAACATTTCCAATAGTGCACTTCATAAATTCATGTATCATCCTTGAATTTTTGATGATAGATTGGAAAAGCAACCACATCAAATAAATCCATATCCATTTTGTTAATTATACAAACATCATCATTCTCTTATCCCAATTACTTGGGGTCGATACAATATGTACACTTTTTTCATAGTACCTATTGTAAAAGTTATCGGCAATAATTTTATGACCGGCCGCCTGCTAGACGGCAACCCTCCTTGGGAATGCAATTGTTGACCAAACGGCATCAGACGGAGTTGACTCAGGTCGTTATAAGTTAAAAAAGTTAGTAAAGTTGTTAATTATATAAACGATTTAGTAATTTCATTAAATTATCTATTTTATTATTTAACTGCAACATAAGTATAAACTACCCCATGCAATTCGGCCGATTCAAATGCAGATGTTTGACGAGGATGCACGGGTGGGCTATAGGGATTTAGGAGGGCCGAACCCTCCCAGACAGATGTATTGATTTTTGTGTTCATAGCTCACCCTCAAGTCGAGGGCTCTTATTATTAAATATAAATGGCACCGAAATGTTAGTAGTGTAAATGCTTTTGAAATGGATGATAATTTTTTATATAGAACTTACATTAAAATACTCTTATTCAAGTATGTAAAGCTTTACGTATAAACTCACAGTGGTCTTATGACTTCGAACTGAATATGACTTTTGAGTTACATTAGGTGTTATTTTTTTAAACACTAAACCACCGTTCTATTATCTAATTTTAATAACTTGATAATTCGTAATAATATTCAAAACGTTCTTGTGACCTCGATTTAAATGCGCGTCTCAGTGAGAAATTAATTTCTAAATACCTTAATTGTCATAATTATTTCTGGCGGTTGTCCTAGTATTACATATTTTATCATTATCATCTCAGCTCATATATGTCCCACTGTTGGGCTCAAGCCTTCTTCACGATGGGAGGGACATTTTGACCTACTATACCACGCTGGTCAAACGTGTTGGTATAGGAATTTGTTTCGAGTTTCCTTCATTATTACATATCTACGTTCGAAAAACTTAAGAGGATTTTTTCAGCCAATATACTACAGTATCTGAAAATACAAGTCTTTAACCGTTGTATATTACCAATAATAACTTATGGTATGGAAAAGTGATCTCTAATGGTAGGCCACATGATTAAGTTCAAAGTCGCTCAGCGTGCTATGGAGCAGCCTGTGCTCGAGATTTCTCTGCGAGATAGGATTTGCGATTCGGAAATTCGCAGAAGAACGTGTGGAAAAGTTATCGAGTGGCGCTCGCGTATCGGATGAGGTAGTAGACTCACCAGCTGGATCGATGAGGTTGCTAGGAGTCGTTGAATGCGAGTGGCACCGGACTGCACTTTGTGACGAAATACGATGCAGGTATACGTCCAGTAGTGGATGGCAATACGCTGAATGACGCCAATGATGATGATGATTTTATATACAAATATAAAAAAAAAATTGTTTGTAAAAAATCATCATTAACCTGCCTTCATCCCCGCACTAGGTGGGGTCAACACAACATGTACTTGCCTTCCATAGACCGTTGTCAACCGTTATATGTTCACTCACTATTTTCATGCATAGGATATGTTTATTCACACAGTCCATCCACTTCTGTCCGATTTCTTCATCCATCCATTATTATAATTATAGCCCTCCTTATCACATGTCAATCAAATATCAAAATAGCCCCGCATTCCTAATATTCTCTATCACTGGTGCTACTTTCACCTTTCCCCTAATATACTTATTGTATCGATTGTATCTCCTAATATACTCAATCTTAGGCAACCTTGTTACCTCGCACATCCATCTTAACATACGCATCTCAGTAGCATTTTCATTCTTTTCTCATCAGCCGTTTTTAATGCCCAACATTCAGATCCATACATAGCGACAGATCCAATGACATTTTGTAAAAAATAAATTTAAATATTCATTCTCTAATAGAATACTACATAATGATACAATGAATGAAATAATGAATAAATTAAGATACATATGAAAAAAAAAAAATGAAAGATGCATATCACTGGGTAAATAAATATAGGCTATTTTAATGACTTCTAATGTTTACGCGAGTATTACACATTTGAAATAAAACTACTTTTACGGATTCTATCGCGTTTGTATTTGATTTATAATTTCCCGACGTTTCGAACACTTTACAGTGAACATGGTCACGGGAGGACTGAGGTGTCTTACGTCCAATATGTCATTGTTATTACAGAAATTTATTTATATCTACCCTATAAGATATTAAATTTTGACCCACATTTTTATATTTATTGTATAAAACACTTAATTTTATTTCTTTGGATACGAATTTCATCATTAATTGCAATTTAATATAGAGATGGCTATAATTATCTCCTATCACAAAATGTTTTATAGAAATATCTTATCCATGAGAAGCCGGGACGGGCTGTAATAAAATATTTGTACAGAACATTACTGAGGTCAGACTCATTAAAAACCTCTGTAAGTGAGGTTCCTTCTTGGATATGAAATACCTTAGTGCTCCTGTGACTACTTTAAAAGTATTTAGAACGTAAAAATAGTTGTTTTTTTTTTTACTATAATTTAATAAATATTATATCTCTATTATACAAATAGTAACAAACGAAGTATGTATTAATATTATTTATCTGTTAGATTAAATTCTTTATTTATTATGTATAAACTCTGCGAGGGCACTTACATATATCAGTTTTAACATTTTAAATTAATCGAATAAACTACCATCGCATCGGGATGCAACCGTTACTGAGAAGTACCGGCAAGAAACTTAGCCGGTTTATTTTTTATTATTATTTATTTACTGATTTTCTTTATAAAACATATAACATAAGTAAGAATTAGCTCCAATGAAATGCCGTCTGTCTACCGAAGCCATAGCCCGGAATGCGGTGGCCCATTCACACGGCGTCGAGTGGTACATTGTAGGACGGGTCTATGGGGACGTGTGCCGCTTTATCTGTCGTCACGGACGGATTTAGCGGAGTGTAACTCTGGTCTATTTGTGGCGAGCTATGGTCTACCATAGCCCACCACAAATAAAAAAAAAGTGTGAAGAAGTGTCACCCGATTACAAGTTAATGATTACGATTACGTAAATAATATACTTACCACTTTTAGGCTTAAGCTTCTTCCATAATAAGAGGGACATTAACCTACTCGTATATCATGCTGATCAGAAGGGTTAGTATAGGATTTTATTTTGACTTTTCTCTTTCCTACATAGATGCCGTACATTATATCCATTAGTTGTCGTGAATTGTATTCTTACTCCATCAACACGAATGCAATAAGGGATCATCCCTTCCTTTTCACCAGGTTTCCTAGTCCGCGTTACATATTATTGTGAGATATATTATTGCGGCGATGGGGGCCGCCACCCATCACGCCTTGCCCAGTTAGGCGAGTCGAGGAGAGCAGAGTGCCGGGTGGGCACGTGGCATGTAAGAGGTTGTGTGGAAGGTAAGTTGCACGAGCTGATATCCGTCATGGCGGACAAACAGCTAGACGTGCTCTGTGTAACAGAGACCAAGCGAAGGGGCAGCGACGCCTGCGATCTTCCTGGTGGCGGGATGGCTCTGTGGTCTGGTGTACCACAGTGCGATCGAGTCAGCATGGGGGTAGGAGTGCTGTTGTCCTCTCGCTTGGCCTCAGGTGTGAAGGATTACGGAATGTATGATCCCAAACTTCTCTGGGTCCGTATAAAACTAGGTGTCACCAAGGTATTCATGGTTGTAGCATATGCTCCCGTAGGATCCTCGGTGGCATCAGACCTAGAGAAGTTTTGGGACAATGTCAGGGAAGTTCTGGATATGGCAGAAACCAGTGAACGCGTGATTGTATGCGGAGATTTGAACGGATGGGTGAACGGAAGCGAAGATTTGAACGGAACGGATGGGATTCCGCCACATTCGCCTGACGAAATTTACACATCACATTTACATATTTTACAGGAAGTCATTGATAGCCCCAGTACAGAGGCATTATACATAACGGGCGATTACAATTTACCAGGTATTAATTGGGTGGATCATGGAGGTTGTAATTATGTTATTCCAGAACCCACTGATAATGTGAGTACTTATTTGTGTGACTTTATTTCTTTTAACAATATTTTACAATATAACACTCAGAGGAATAATTTAGGACGTATATTGGACCTATTTATTTCGAACATGGAATGTGTGTCTGATCTTTGTGCTCCGATGTTACCACCTGATACTTATCATCCTCCTTTTACAGTGGCGACATCGCCTTGTATAAACTTCATTCCATTGAAACGTGCTTTAACTAGAAGATACAATTTTTTCAAAGCTATTTATGAATCGATTAATAACGAAATACTCAAAGTAGACTGGCATGGATTACTTCTGAACCTGCCTGCTGAACAATCGGTTCACACTTTTTATAACTACGTTTATAATATAATTAAAACGAACGTACCACTCTCCCGTCTTAAAAACTCGCGGTATCCTTTGTGGTTTTCTCCTACTCTTATCCGTATATTTAAAACAAAGGAAAAAGCATGGATAAAATGGAAGAAATACGGCAACATATCAGACTATCGGCATTTTTCTTTTCATCGTAAGATCTTTAAATCGGAATCGATCCTTTGTTTCAACAGATATGTCAATTCTGTTGAGGAAAATATTCAGCAGTGTGTTAAACACTTTTGGACTTATGTCTCTGCCCGAAGGGGAAGGACGGACATTCCAGCAAATATGTTTCTCCAGAATATAAGCTCCAATAATCCTGCAGGAATATGTAATATGTTTGCGTCATATTTTACTTCTGTGTATGAACCTTCAAATTTTAACGCCACTTTATGGCAACCACCTAATTCATATGCATGCGATTCACTTTACGTTACTGACATTTACTTGCCACTTGCCTCTGTACAAAATGCAATTAAAAGATTAGATGTAAACAAGAGTGCTGGTCCTGATGGTTTGCCGCCTGTCTTTATAAAGAGAACTGTTAACTCTATTTCCTCTCCACTTTATCTAATATTTAATAAATGTTTAAGCGAAGGCACCTTTCCTGAGATTTGGAAACGTGCTCACATCACCCCTGTCTTTAAGAGTGGTGATAAAAATGACGTACAAAATTATCGTCCTATTTCTATACTTTCCGCTTTGTCGAAGCTTTTCGAGAGTCTGGTACATGGTGAACTATATCCTCACCTACACAATCTTATTATTTATGAACAACATGGTTTTGTGAAACGTCGCTCTACTAATACAAATCTTATGGTCTCTACTGATTTTTTATTTAAAAATATAGACGAACAAATCCAGGTTGATGCTGTGTACACTGATTTCCGGAAGGCTTTTGACAAGGTGGATCACAAACTCCTCCTAGATAAGATTGCTTATAATGGCATACGTGGCAATCTGTTACGTTGGTTCATTTCGTATGTAGTAAACAGGTCTCAAAAGATAGTTATCGGTGGCTACCAATCTAGCTCAGTATTGGTCAGCTCTGGTGTACCCCAAGGCTCAATTATGGGGCCATTGCTCTTTACGCTCTTCATTAATGACATTAAGAAATGCATCATTCATTCCCAAATTCTTTTGTACGCTGACGACGTCAAAATTTATAGAGCCTGTAAAAGTCATCAAGACTGCTTGTTTATGCAAGAAGATCTTGATAGGCTTGCCCAGTACTGCTTAGACAATAAACTTCACCTAAGTCTACCTAAATGCAACACAATTAGCTTCACAAAAAACAGAAACGTTATTAACTTTGATTACAGCCTTCAAGGTATCAGCTTGGAAAGATTATCTCATATACGCGATCTTGGTGTTGAATTAGACTCGAAGTTACACTTTGATGTTCATATGAACAAAATTATTAGCAAAGCGTATCGTATGTTTGGATTCATAATGCGCTCCTCCAATGACTTTAAAAGACCTACCACCTACCTTCTACTTTATAAAGCATTAGTACGTTCGCAGTTAGAATTTGCAGTCCCGATTTGGAGTCCTATTTTTGATATTTATATCAAAAGACTTGAAATGGTACAAAAAAAATTCATACGATCACTACACTACAGATGCAACAAGTCTAGATTACCATATACTCAGTTATTGAACCGGTACCAACTTCAAAGCCTTGAGTCCAGACATAGCCTCCTAATGGTTATGATGCTCCATGGTCTATGTAACCATAAGTTTGATTGTACTGATTTAACTAACAAGCTATGTTACATTGTACCCAGAACAGCGATGCGGCGAGAGGCGCGTGTGCCTCGGGTGTTTCACACAGCTAGGTGTAGAACTCATGCCGGTACGCGTGCGCCTCTTCGCCGCCTCGTTGAAACGTATAACACGCACTATATTAACTTGGACATATTTTCGCTATCACATGAAAGATTCAAAAGAATGGCTATTTTAGCTATAAAGTAGTTATTGTACTTGTTATGCGTTATCTTTTTAGTACTGCTAAGTTTATGCATTATAGATTTTAAAATGTATTATCTTGCGGACATTGGTGTGGGGTTACATGTTTACTTAGTTTTAAGAATAGATATAGGCATTGTTAATAAATGTGTACCTGTTTTTTTGTCCCAATAAACTAAAATAAAAAAAAAATAAAAATAAAAATAAGGACATCCATATGTATACATGGCGAAGGAATGAACATAAAAGCATAATAGATTTAATTTTGGTAGACAGTCGCCTCCGAAGCAAAATAATGGACGCAAGAGCCTACAGGGGCCCCACAGTCGATACGGACCACTATCTCGTTATTGCGAGATTTAGTGGTCTGTTCAGAAAGTGGAGGCACTGGCGAGAGCGTGTCCACTTCGGAGGGCTTGAAAGAATAAAGGTTGAAAGGTTGCAAGAAGAGTGTGTAAGAGAAAAGTATGCAGAGGGTGTCCGAGAACGGCTGACGATGGCAAGCCAGCCGCAATCGGACATTGAAGAATGCTGGAGAGTATTGAAAGAGAGTAAGGTAGATACAGCGAAAGAAGTATGTGGAAGTTCAAAGAAGCATAGAAAAACAAATGGTGATGCATGGTGGGATGCGGAAGTGGCAGCTTCCGTAGAGCAAAAGAAGAAAGCGTGGCTGGACTATGTCTCTTCTTTGAATCTGAATGACAGTATGACTGAACAGAAGAAAGAAATATATCGCCAATGTAAGAATGACACCAAGGCCTTAGTGAAAGAGAAACGTGATAGAGCAAGTATGAGTGCAGAAGATAGACTGACTAAAAACTTCGAGGGTAACACCAAACTCTTTTGGAGGGAGGTGATGAAGTCTCGGGGTGGTTGGTCAGCCTTCAGAATGAATAAAATAAGGTCTAAAGGTGGAGACATTCTTACACAAACACAAGACGTGTTAAGCCGATGGAGTGAATATTTTGGCGATATGTATGCGGATGCTACGGTTGGCGCCGGTGTTGGATGTGGTTTAGTAGATCAACATTCGACAACGGCGTCCTCCGATGGCATCAGTATGGATGAAGTTGAATGGGCGATAAGAAGTTTGAAAAATGGTAAGGCAGCGGGCATTGATATGGTGTCTGCCGAGATGATCAAGCTTGGTGGCTCTTGTGTCTGGGAGGCGTTCCTGTTGCTCCTCAATTTATGTTGGAGCTCAGGAATGGTTCTCAGGGACTGGAATAACGCAGTCATCGTGCCTTTGTTTAAAAACAAGGGTTCACGTTATGACTGGGCAAATTACAGAGCCATAAGCTTGACCAGTTTGGCAGCAAAAGTGTATGGTAAAATTATTGAAAGGAGAAAGAGGATGGTGTCCGATGGTTTACTGTGTGAGACACAAGGAGGTTTCAGGAATGGAAGGGGATGCATGGATCAAGTGTTCTCTCTGCGCAACATTGTGGAGAAGCATCTGGCTCTAGGTCAGAGGGTTTTCTGCAGTTTTGTGGATCTGGAGAGAGCATTTGACACGGTTGTACGAAAGGAACTTTGGGACATTTTACCGAAGTATGGTATTAGCGGTAAACTGCTACGGGCTGTGCAGTCCAGTTACATGGGCTGTAGAGCCTGTGTGCGGCTGGATGATGGAATGTCGCCTTGGTTTGATGTCAATATCGGCGTTAAGCAGGGGTGCGTTCTGTCAGCCAGACTGTTTATCATATATCTGGATAAATGTCTCCAAAGGTTGAACGATATGAATGTGGGAGTCCAGATGGGCGACTCAGCGGTCACTGCTCTGCTTTATGCAGATGATGCAGTCCTGCTGGCACAGTCAGCGACTGACCTGCAGACCCTAGTCGACACAATGACAGAAGATTGTAAGAAAAGGGGTCTACGCGTGAATGTGAGCAAAACCAAAATAATGGTCTTTGAAAGAGATAAAACCAGAACAGATGTAAGAGTAACAATAGGTAATGATGTACTAGAGCAAGTGGATGAATTTGTATATCTTGGATGTGGATTTAGCCGAGATGGAAGGTACACCACTGATATAGAGCGAAGAGTGAATGCGGGAAATGGAGTGAACGGAGCGTTGGGGCAACTTCTCGGCAGCCACCACCTCAGCCAGAAGGCACGTGTAGCAATACATAACGCAGTGCTTGTCCCAACATTACTGTATGGAAGCGAGAGTTGGGTATGCAAAAAAGAGTATGATAGTAAAATTAATGCGGTCGAAATGCGATCTCTGCGGAAAATCTGTGGAGTTAGGCTGACCGACCGCATTCGTAACGACGATGTAAGAGAGCGAGTAGGTATGAAAGAGAGTATTGGTGTAAAGATGCGAAAGGGAATGCTCCGATGGTTCGGACATGTGGAAAGAATGCCGAACGAACGCCTGGTTAAGAAGATATACAATGCGAAAGTGGAAGGATGTAGGTACCGAGGGAGACCGAGACTAACCTACCTAGACCAGATTGGTCATGTACTGAAGGAAGGTGGAGTCAAGAGTCTCCGAAACCGGCGAGCGTGTATGAAGAGAATTATGAATGTTGAGGAAGCGAGTGAAGTATGCAAAGATAGAGTTCTCTGGCACTCTGTTCTCTCTGCCTACCCTGCAAGGGATATGGCGTGATGATATGTATGTATGTATTAAATGTTATGAATAACATAGTGACCGAAGCAGCGATTTTATTAAGTTCCATTTATACACATTGGAAAATCTTTGTACTTTTGTTCGTGGTTCATAAATAATTAGTTAAAGTAGTACTCAGTATGATGATTTCGTAGGAATACCACCACCCCCTATAACCGACACCGACCCACTGAATAAGGGACAGTAGATCGTATAATGCAGATCTTTCTTTTTACATATCGATTTATAATCGAGGACACAAAACATTTAAAATTAACAAAAAAAAAGTAAAAATGAATTGATATTGAACTGAACTTGTTGCCTAAAAATAACGTGGCACACCTGCAGTTGATTTTCAGCCCAAATCAATTTAGAGTTCACCATAAGGATCTAATTTAATGCAAAAAGTTACCGCCTACGACGTAAATTACCGATTACCTACGCGAAAATGCCGAACCGACTTACTTAAAAAAACTCTATCACTCACTTCGAAGGCAAAGTAACTTCAGCGAGCGAACTGCACGCCCGAGGGTACTTGAAAAACTTTTTGATTGTGTACGAAGGATGTTACTCCATACTTGTAGTGGAATTTGATTCTGTATAGAGCTGACTACGGCTCAGTATACCTTATTACTTTTACTTTCCAATTACATTGCGTATGTGGAAACTCATTTCACATATTGGAAATCCGAGAAAAAAAAGTCGGATTCTGACAGAGTAAGAAATACAGTTTAACAGAACTATTCTTCAAATTACTAAAATTTAGCATTTAATATGCTTAATTATTTATAAAAACCCGATTACGAAGCGAAAAATGATGTCACAAGCGGGATTCGAACCCACGCCTATTGGGATTCCGGCCCAATCGTGCTCATTTTTCGCTTCGTAATCGGATTTTTATAAATAATTAAGCATATTAAATGCTAAATTTCAGTAATTTGAATAACAGGGTTGTGTCATCGTTTAATATAATTCTAACTGCAAAGTTTGAATTATTAAGGCTATAATAATGTGTAGTATTAAGCCCATAATAATGCTAGACTGCTAATCCGGCTCGATATGCGTACCGCAATGCGGGTTAGGGCGTCCCCCGGAGGCGACGCGTACCGACCCGCCCCTGTCGGTACGAACTTCGGCAGTTGCGGCGATGGAGGCCACCACCCATCACGCCTTGCCCAGTCAGGCGAGTCGAGGAGAGCAGAGTGCCGGGTAGGCACGTGGAATGTAAGAGGAGCTGGAGCTACATGGGCTGTAGAGCCTGTGTGCGGCTGGATTATGGAATGTTGCCAAGATTTGACGTCAATATCGGCGTTAAGCAGGGCTGCGTTCTATCAGCCAGGCTGTTTATCATATATCTGGATAAATGTCTCCAAAGGTTGAATGATATGAATGTGGGAGTCCAGATGGGTGACTCAGTGGTCTCTGCTCTGCTTTATGCAGATGATGCAGTCCTGCTGGCACAGTCAGCGACTGACCTGCAGCCCCTAGTCGACACAATGACAGAAGATTGTAAGAAAAGGGGTCTACGCGTGAATGTGAGCAAAACCAAAATAATGGTCTTTGAAAGACATGAAGCCAGAACAGATGTAAGAGTAACAATAGGTAATGATGTACTCGAGCAAGTGGATGAATTTGTATATCTTGGATGTGGATTTAGCCGAGATGGAAGGTACACCACTGATATAGAGCGAAGAGTGAATGGGGGAAATAGAGTGAACGGAGCGTTGGGGCAACTTCTCCGCAGCCACCACCTCAGCCAGAAGGCACGTGTAGCAATACATAACGCAGTGCTTGTCCCAACATTACTGTATGGAAGCGAGAGTTGGGTATGCAGAAAAGAGTATGAAAGTAAAATTAATGCGGTTGAAATGCGATCTCTTCGGAAAATCTGTGGAGTTAGGCGACCGACCGCATTCGTAACGACGACGTAAGAGAGCGAGTAGGTATGAAAGAGAGTATTGGTGTAAAGATGCGAAAGGGAATGCTCCGATGGTTCGGACATGTGGAAAGAATGCCGAACCAACGTCTGGTTAAGAAGATATACAATGCGAAAGTGGAAGGATGTAGGTACCGAGGGAGACCGAGACTAACCTACCTAGACCAGATCGGTCAGGTACTGAATGAAGGTGGAGTCAAGAGTCTCCGAAACCGGCGAGCGTGTATGAAGAGAATTATGAATGTTGTGGAAGCGAGTGAAATATGCAGAGATAGAGTTCTCTGGCACTCTGTTCTCTCTGCCTACCCTGCAAGGGATATGGCGTGATGATATGTATGTATGTATGTTATAATGTGTAAACATTGTCGGGTAGATGGCATACGTCACCTTAAGACGTAAATATGATACGAAGCGAGATTTGCATGTCCTACAATAGTTCACGGTGGTGTAGTGGCAGTACGATTGGGCCGGAATACCAATAGGTGCGGGTTCGAATCCCGATTGTGACATCATTTTTCGCTTCGTAATCGGGTTTTATAAAGAACTATTCTTGTCCAAGGCTATTGTATAGAATGACTAAACAATATAATATGTAGATGAATATAATGCAAGAGAAAGAAAACTCGAAATAAAATCCTATATTGACGGTGTGACCAGTGTGAAGTAGCAGGTCAATTTCCTTTTTATTGTGGGAAAGGTTCGAGTCCACTGGGACGTATATCCACAGAATTATGGTATTAAAAATCCACTTAATTCGATTGGATGGTATTTCTAATAATCATTTTTCTTATGCAAACGAGTTTTTATTCGTGTACGAATAAAACTTCTTTACCAAACTTTCTTGAAATACTAATTATGTTAGAAGCTGTGTGGTAGCAGCTTTGAATACCAACCCTTACTTTGCTCGTGGATGTCGTAAAAGACGACTAAGAAAAAAAATATTTCTTATAACTTTTACAATATATACTATGAAAGAAGAGTACATATTGTATCAATTCCAAGTAATTGAGATAAGAGTAGGAGAATGAATGATGACTATTATATAAGAAGTGTTATGAAGTGTTATTTTATTGAACAAATGTTTTAACTACATTTTGTGCCTAAAGAGTATTAAATGAATTTTGTGCCATTTCTCTTTATTATCAAATGTACTGTACTCTTTTTCTTGAAAATTTGAAGGGTAATAAATAATTCTACAATGATGAAAGTCTACTTACTACACCCTGGAGAGTTAATAGAATATTGTGTGGTAGTGGTTCATTATTCGTACAACTCCACACTTCTCTTAGAGATTGGAAATATGTGATAATGGATATTTTCTTTAATAAAATTTTATATTTTTTTCTCATCGAATGCAAATGCATATCATTTATTATAATAAGCCTTGTGAGGACATTTACATATTGAAAATTTTATAATTTGAAATATTTTCAATAATGTACCACCGAAACACGGCTGGCAAGAAACTCGGTGGACTAAACTTATTTTGCACGCCTCAACTCTCTACTCGCGCCTTACCGGAATCAAGCACAACAAGCTCTAACTAAAAAAGTCTATATTCTATTACTATTGCATTTATTTTAATTTATTTCTGATACATAAAATTGTATATTATGTGCTTAGTAGTTTCAGCTGTGTGGTAGTGGCTACGAAAACTACCAACCCTTACTTTGCTCGTGGATATCGTAAAAGACGACTAAGAGCCTTATAGCGAACGGAGCCAACTACATCTGATGCCGTTTGGTCAACAATTACATTCCCAAGGAGGGTTGACGTCCTGCAGGTGGCCGGCCATAAAACGATTGCCAATAACTTTTACAATATGTACTATGAAAGAAGAGTACATATTGTATCGACCCCGAATAATTGGGATAAGAGTAAGAGAATGATGATGATGTGCTTAGTAGTTCCAGTATCAAAACATCGAACTTTCAAAACACTTTTTAAAAAAGCTCAACCACTAAGGTATTAATCCTAATGACTGTAATCTCTCTTATATATTCCAAACAAAGAGACCTGTAAGAACTGGGATCAAGGAACATATAGCTGATGAGAAACACCACCGTCAAACTAAGTCTGCTGTTTATGAGCATAGTCAGGACTGCGTCCGCCATTACATCAGGTTTGATAAACCACAAATCCTCGCAAAAGAACACTAATACCTACCTAGAGCGGTTTGCGAGTCTATTGAAATTAAAAACGTAAAAAATTTAATACGAAAGATGGATGGGAATTATCATCAAGCTGGGATCCTGTTATTCAATTAATGAAAAAAAAAGACCACCACAAGACTGCAAAACATTGTGAGCACTTATTCTAGAGATTTGACCCACAATAATAGTTAAATATTAATAAAGTTGGCCGCCTCTCAAATGTAAATAATTAGTGTGTCTGACTTTTTTTTGTGCCTTCTGACTTTTCTTGCGCGGATCTTTCACAGTGTGGCCCCGTTCCGATCCGGTGGTAGCTTAATAGTATTGATAGTTTTTTTAAATTAGTAAATTGCCACAATATGATAATTATCATAAATTAAATGTTTAATAATAACTGATCATAAACAATATAAAATTTTACATATAGATTCATTTTCTTTTTGTACTGGGAATGAATTTGTATTAAGATGTGAGTCAAATTTTAATAACTGATACGGTAGCAGGTAGATATAAAATTCTGTAATAACAATGACTTATTAGACGTAAGATACCTTAGTCATCCCGTGACCATGATCACTGTAAAGTGTTCGAAACGTCGGGCAATTAAAAATCAAATACAAATACGATAGAATTCGTAAAAGAAGTTTTATTTCAAACCTTGACTTTTGGAAGATTGCACAATACTGCAATTCATCATCATCACAACCCATATATGTCCCATTGTTGGGCTCGGGCCTCCTCTGTAATGAGATAGAAATTAACCTACTAAACCGCGCTGGTCAGACGTGTTAATATAGGGTTTTATTTCGAGTTTTCCTTCTCTTGCATAGATGTTATATGTGTTTTCATATCCCTTAGTCGTCTCTTACGATTACCCACAGGTAAGATAGGGGGTGGTGAGTTGTATTCTTACTCAAGTCACCACACGGATTATTATGCTGCAATTAAAGGATACGAATTACTTTCAGACTTAGAGTAATATCTAGTAGATAAAACATTTTTACTTTTAGATCTGCCATTAGTCATGCAAATCCGCCATCTATGCAGTTAATGCGATACAGAAGATGGCTGCTCTGGAAAACAAAGACCACTCGATTACGAATTTATCACTCCCCTTGACCCCACTGGAGGTAAGAAAGAGATTCGTTCCATATAACTATCGCTAGAAGACCTTTCCGTGAGTATGACCAAGCTGAAAGGCTGCGGCATTTTTCTGAATTTTGTATTTTCAATTCTTCATTCCACAATATTCTGATTTATTCTGTAATTGAATTTGTATTCACGATACCGAGTGAATATTCATACCACTTGATGCTGTAATTGGGCCACCGAGTGGTCAGTAGTTATGCCAATCGAAATCACGCTGTGCACAATATTTTCTACCTATATAATTTATAATAGTGCTAATTCCCAAGTAATAAGGTTAAATTTCATGTGAAATAATATTATGTAAGGAAAAATACATAATTGCGTTTAGTGTTTTGTTGGAATGCATACATGTTTTGTTGGCGTTGTCAGCGTTGTCAAAATAAATTATTTTAACATAATTATTAGGCATTTTTGAAGTTATACTACTTTAGGCCCGTTATGAAAAAATGACGAGAGTGAAATTTTAAGATGCGCCCGCATTACTGTAACACAAAAGTTACAGGTTGAAGTTGGCCGCAAAACCGCTAATTAAGTCTCGAAAAAAAGCTACCAACAAAATGGTAATAAAATCTCTTTCTAGTTTCTACATTCACAACACGTGTTTTAGTATTTATTTTGATTAATATTATTTACTATTCGTAAATATTAGTGAAAAAAGTTATCCTCTCCTTTTTCAGTCCTTTTATTATTTTATTGTAATTAATTATTTGCATATTAGTTTCACTTATGTGGGTTTCACTGATGTCGTAAAAGACGACTAAGAACTTTATAACGACCTAGGCTAACTCCATCTGATGGGGTACTATCCCAGAAACCTCCACGCGGTGTACCCTGGGTGCGGGCGGCGGTCCCCAGTTCTTCTGTTGTACTGTCGTCCGTAGCGAATATCTGCGCGATTTCGCTCCTTACTCTACTACAGTCGTAGTAGAGGGTATAGGACGCGAAATATTGGGACGGGTTCAGTCACTCATTCATTTGAGGGCTGGGCAGGCACATGCCACCGCCCACACATCGTAAACCTGGTATCTTGCTTCAAGACACGTTGTCTTGAGGCGTAGTATCAGGAGCGAGGGTCTTGGCTTAACCGCCCGGACTGCGAGGAAGACAACCTCTATAAAGAGTTCGAAGTAACATTCGGACTCGGAAATCACCCAGAATCTTAAGTTCTGGCGTGCGGCGAGAAGATGCATGGCAGATGGGTTGTTCTGTCGTTAGCACGCTCCAGCCAGGGCACCGGCTGACCCCCTGGTTGGTAAATGTAGGCTTGCCCGAGTATAGGGATCTCTGCCCGGGTCGACGAAATGTATCTCCCATTCTCGTGGGAATCTAATGGATACTGCAAATTTAAAACAAAATCCGACGGGAATCCTAGCGATTCTCACCCCAAGGCCCAGTCATGCCAACGCAAAACTGACCAAGACGACGCCTCGTCCTCAGGACTTGAGGCGTCCGCCGAGGGTCCGGCACAAATCGTGGAGGCCCAGAAGAAGAAGAGGAGGTCGCCTCGAAAGTCTCGGGGCAACGGCCTGAGCCACAAAAGGCGGCTGGAGGAGCGGCGAGGGCGCAGGGAGGCTGCCGCCGCTGAAGAGAAGAAGGACGGTAGACTCGCAGCAGAGCCGTCGACGGACGAGGGCGACAGCGATGTCGCAGAGCCGTCCGAAGACGAGGGCGGCGGATCTACCGTCAGAATGGACGAGGGCGGTGATATTCCCGCAGGGCCGTCCAGAAAAGACAGTGGGTCGGCTGGTGAAGGCCCCACTAGGTCGTCGGCGCGTCTAGCAGCAAAGACGCCGCCGGCGACCGCGACTAAGAAGGAGGAGGCCCTCCCCTCGCAGGTGCGAAAGCGCCCCCTGAGTAAGGGAGGCAGCTCGAGCGCTGAAACCGAGGAGAGCGCGGCCAACATGCCTCCACCAAAAATCCAGGCCTCCCGAAGAGGGCGAGGGACCTCGGCTATAGAAAGGGCGGCGGCGGTCGCTGTCCGCGCCGGTGACGCCACGGATCTGCAGGCCTGACATCTCGCCTTAGAGGCGAGATGTCAGGCCTGCGGACCCGAAACAGGAACCTGGGCGACATGCTGGCGGAAATGCGTCGGGCAAACCGCCAGTTGCTGATCGACGTGGCCGACCTCAAGGCGCAGGTGGCGCTGTTCGTGTCGCCTGCGCCAGCCGCGCCACCAGCCAAGACTGGCTACTCAGCGGCCGCTGCGGCGCCAAAGCCGCCTCGCGCTGCGGCGCCGACGACGTTCGGTGATGGCGTCACCGTCACACCCGTCCCCGCGGCGAGGAAGACGCCTGCCGCCGCGAAGCGCGCGCCGCCGGCTGACGCTGG
This sequence comes from Lymantria monacha, assembly GCA_905163515.2. Classification (NCBI taxonomy): domain Eukaryota; kingdom Metazoa; phylum Arthropoda; class Insecta; order Lepidoptera; family Erebidae; genus Lymantria; species Lymantria monacha. The sequence goes on from LR991102.1 coordinate 6,247,374, forward strand.
CGCAGTCGCCGCGGCGAAGCTCCCTGTCCCGGTGGTGAGGTTGACGCCTCTCCCCGCGGACCGCTTGCCGCCGGCTAGGGCCCCTGCGGCGCCAAAGCCGCCAGGCGCCGTAGAACGGGCCCCTGAGGAGGCTCAGCCGACCCCGTTTGAGGTGGGAGGCATATCGGACGAGGCCCTCGCCAAAATCATCGGCGCAGTGGGCAAGCTCGTCGATGCGCGCTTCGCCGTTCTGGAGGCGAGGTTGCCTCCAGAACCACGCGTCCGACCACCTCTCGCCGCGGACAAGCGGCCGCATGTGGCACCAGCCCCCGCCCCGCTGCCTTGTCAGGGTGGCCGCGTGGGGAGCTACGCCGCGGCCGCGGCCGGGCCTAAGCCCAAAGGCCCCGGCCCAGCTCCGAAGGGACCCGCCCTGAGGAGGAAGACGGCTTCGGCTCCTGCCGGACCGCTGAAGTCGCCCGCAACAACACCGCCGGCGACGACCAGCGAGGCCGCGACGAGGCCTTCCGCGTCCGGCACAACTGCCGTACCCGAACAGGGTTGGCAGGTGGCCGAACGCGACAGAAGGAGTCGCGGCCAAAGGAGGAGAGCGGAGGCCAAGCGCGCCGCTGAGGTCCCCGCTCCTCAGGCAGGAGCCGGACGGAAGAAGAGACCGCGCAAGGGGCTCAAGTCGCCGAAGACGGCCGCAGTGGTGATCACTGTGCTGCCCGAGGCGGCCGAGAAGGGCCTCAGCTACGAGGCCGTCTTGAGGAAGGCCCGGCGGGAGCTAGACGTCTCCGATATTGGAGGCGTCGAAGCCAGGACCCGCAAGGCCCGGACGGGGGCTCGAATTCTCGAGTTCCCAGGGGCCGAGGGCGCCAAGACGGCCGACAGCGTGGCCGAGAAGCTGAGAGGTTTGTTCGCCGAGAAGGGTGGCATCAAGATCGCCAGGCCCGTCAAGTGCGCCGAAATGCGCATTTCGGGTTTGGACGATTCAGTGACGGTGGAAGACATCCGGGAGGCTATTGCCTCGAATACCGGGTGTCCCATAGACACCGTCCGGGTCGGTGCCATTCGTCCCGGTCCGGGTGGCGTAGGTGCTGCCTGGGCGCAGTGCCCGGTGGAGTCGGTCAGGCAACTGGCCGGCTCAGGCAGGCTCCTCGTGGACTGGAGCTCGGCGCGGGTAACCGTGCTTGAGCACCGGCCTGCGAGGTGCTACAAGTGCATGGCGGTCGGACATACTCGACCGACGTGCACTAATTGCTTCGACTGCGGCGGATTGTGTTTCCGCTGCGGTCAGACCGGGCACGTGGCGGCATCTTGCGCCGCCCCGCCCCACTGCCCCGCGTGTGCGGCGGGCAATAAGCCCGCCAAGCACCGCATGGGCTCTGGGGCGTGCAGACCTCCAGCTTCGGCCCCAAAGGCGCGGAGCGGCCCTACGACCACGGCCGCTCCCGCTCCTAGCGCGGTCCGATCGCCCGCTGGTGAGGAGGTCATGGATACAACCCGATAATGGGTACACCATCCATGCACCTCCTCCTGCAGGCCAACACCAACCACTCCGCCGGAGCGCAGGATCTCCTCCTGCAATCCATGGCGGAGTGGTCGATTGGTGCAGCCGTAGTCGCGGAACCGTACGCCGTGCCTGATCGCCCCAATTGGGTGGTCAGTCGAAACGGTACCGCGGCAATCGTCGTCTCAACGCAGCGGCACTTCCCGTCCTTGTCCCTTTTGGATAGGGGCGAGGAATTTGTCGCGGCGGAGTGGGGAGGGGTCACGCTCTACAGCGTATACCTCTCCCCCACTAGGAGGATGGACGATTTCGGGGCCTCACTCACCACCTTGGAGGCCTCGATACGGCGACTGGCACCGGGCCTCGTCCTGGTTCTGGGGGACTTTAAAGCCAAATCCACGGCGTGGGGGTCCCCTACGACGGACGACCGCGGGCGGGCGGTTAACGAGTGGGTGGCTTCACTGGGCCTCTGTGTTCTGAACAGAGGCTCGGTGAACACGTGTGTGCGGCGGCAGGGCGGGTCGATAGTGGACTTGTCGTTCGCTAGCCCCGCTGTCGCGCCACGGGTGAGGAACTGGAGTGTCCTGGAGGAGGCGGAGACCCTGTCGGACCACCGGTACATCCGGATGGAGGTCTCCCCCCGGGAACCCGGTAGGGGTCACAGGGCGGACGGAGCTCCCGCGTTTCCGCGGTGGGCTGTGGGTCGTCTTGACAGGGATCTACTGGCGGAGGCGGCCATTGTCAGCGCGTGGCTGTCCTCACCACCCCCAGCGGACGGAGTGGACGCTGAGGCTGTCCGCATTCGCAGTGCGTTAACGCAGATCTGCGATGCGGCCATGCCCAGAGTGCGGCGGCGTCCGCCTCCGAGGCAGGGGGTCTACTGGTGGTCCCCAAGACTGGCGGACCTTCGTGCGGCGTGTATCAGTGCCCGAAGGTCCTACACCCGCAGCCGGCGGCGTCACCGCGACGTCGAGCGGGAGGGCCAGCTGTACGAGGCGTACCGCTGTGCGCGGACTGCCTTTCAGCTGGCCATCCGAGCCGCCAAGGGCGCGAGTTGGCAGGAGATGCTGGACGGTCTCGACCGTGACCCCTGGGGTCGCCCATATCGCGCGGCGCTGAAGAAGCTTCGCGCGCGGGCCCCCCCCCCTCACCGAGACCCTCCAGCCCGACTTCCTTCGTAGGGTGGTCGAGGAGCTGTTTCCACGGCAGTCGGAACACACGCCCCCGGTCATGGCTCCGCCAGATCAGGACCGGGAGGCCGACGACGACGAGAGTGTTCCGCCCGTGACGGAGTCGGAAGTGGGGGCGGCCGTGGCGAAGATTCGTTCCGCCACCACGGCCCCCGGCCCGGACGGAATTCCAGTCCGGGTGCTGACATCGCTCCTCGAGCACTTCGAGCCTCGCCTCAGGCAGCTGTTCAACGCCTGTCTGACGTCTGGACGGTTCCCTGAGTGCTGGAAGGAAGGGAGGTTGGTTCTCCTGCCAAAGCCGGGACAGTCCCCGGTTTTGCCGTTGGCCTACAGGCCCATCGTGCTCCTCGACGATGTGGGTAAGCTGCTGGAGCGCGTGCTCGCTGCCCGCATCGTCCGACATCTGGAAGAGGTGGGGCCCGATCTGTCGGACGCTCAGTATGGGTTTCGGAGGGGGCGTTCGACCATCGGGGCCCTACTACGCCTGAGGCAGGCGGCCGCGGAGGCCGTCGCCGGGAAGGGAGTGCTGTTGGCGGTGTCGTTGGACATCGCCAACGCATTCAATAGTCTGCCATTCGGCTGCATCAGGGAGGCGCTCCGGTTCCATGGAGTGCCCCTGTACCTCAGGCGGCTGGTGGCAGACTATTTGGAGGGCCGCAGTATCCTCTGCGCGGGTCCCGCAGGGGACATTGTGCGGACGCCCATGTCGTGCGGCGTTCCACAGGGGTCGGTTCTGGGGCCGACTCTGTGGGACATCGGGTACGACTGGGCGTTGAGAGGGAGTCTCCCCCGGGCTGAGCTTGGTGTGCTACGCTGACGACACGCTCGTCACAGCCCGGGGCAGGACACTCGAAGAGGCGGCGAGCCTGGCCACTCTCGGCACCGAGGAGATGGTCAGGCGGATCGAGGCGCTGGGGCTCAGGGTGGCCCTAAACAAGACGGAGGCCCTACTTTTCCATGGGCCCCGTGTGAGGCTGCCCATCGGCGCCTCGATAGTGGTAAACTCCATCCACATCAGCATCCAGGCCCATATGAGGTACTTGGGTCTGGTGCTCGACGGGCGATGGTGGTTCCGGGAGCATTTCCGACAGATTGCTCCCCGGCTTGTCGGCGCGGCGTCCGCCCTTTCTCGACTCATGCCGAACGTGGGCGGACCCAGTTTCGAGGGCCGACGGCTGTATGCGGGGGTCATCCGCTCGATGGCCATGTACGGCGCACCCGTGTGGGCGAGGGCTCTGAACGCCCAGCTCAGGGCGGTTCTGTGGAGGCCACAGAGAGCCATGGCGGTCAGAGCCATTCGCGGGTACCGCACGGTGTCGACAGAGGCGGCGTGCCTGTTGGCCGGGACACCCCCGTGGGACCTAGAGGCGGAGATGCTCTCCGACCTCTACCGGCGGGTTATCACAGCGCGCGAGGAAGGTGGCTCCCCATCGTTGAGCGAGATAGCCACCTGGCGCGTGGATGCCCGCCGAGACGTCATCGCCCGTTGGGCTACGCGGCTGGAGAGGCCTAGGCACGGTGTGGAGACCGTTGAGGCCCTCCGGCCCGTATTGATAGAGTGGATGGAGCGGCGGCACGGAGTCCTCACCTTTCGGCTGGTGCAGGTATTGACGGGGCACGGGTGTTTCGGGTTGTACCTGCACAGGGTCGTGTATAGGGAGTAGACTCCGGCCTGCCACCACTGCAGGAGTGACGAGGACACGGCGCAACACACGCTGGAGGTGTGTCCGGGATGGAAGCGGCAGCGCCGTGACCTCGTCGCTGTCATCGGTGCCGACCTGACGCTGCCGGCCGTCGCGAGGGCGATGGTCGACAGCATCAGGAACTGGGACGCGGTCGCCGCCTTCTGCGAGGCTGTCATCTCGCAGAAGGAAGCGGCGGAACGGGCAAGGGAGGATTCCCGCGCCCCGGGCCGCCGCCAGCGGCCGGGGCGGCGCAGGCGCGAATACCTGCGCCTGATGCCGCCCTAACCGAGGCTTCGGGTGATCGGACCGGGGAATTGTCCGGTCACCCGACGTGAGGCCACCGCGTGAGGGCGACGCCCCGACGGCGAAATCTGTTGGGGCGTCGACGAGAGGAACCCGCGAGGGTGAACCGCCGGGCGGGTCACCGAAGTTAGAAATCGGGTCCCGGTGACCCGCTCGCACGACGAAGAGAGAGGAGTTTTACGGTGGGTCTATGGGGTCACGCGCCGCCTTCTCCGTCACCCCGGACCGATTTGGCGGGGCGAGACTAACCCATAGTCCACCAAAAAAAAAAAAAAAAAAAAGGCTAACTCCATCTGATGCCGTTTGGTTAACAATTACATTTCCTAAAAGGGTTGGCGTCTGGCAGGCGGCCGGTCATAAAACTATTGCCAATAACTTTTACAATATGTAATATGAAAGAAGAGTACATATTGTATCGACTCCAAGTTATTGGGATAAGAGTAAGAGAATGATGGTTAGTTTCACTTCTATCATTTTATCACAGTCTAAACATGCCTCACTAATATTTTCGAGCTTTTCCCATTATAGAAAAGAAATTGATATATGAGCTTGGTATCTATATATTATAATCTTAAAAAAAATTAACTTCCATAAAGATGGTTCTTTGATCTTAGTTTTATAAATTGGTCAATATAGATAGATAGATCCCTTCTGTTGTAACGATGTTATATGTATATTTCCTAGTTGTCTTTTACACAACACAAAAACATTGTGTCGTAAATTGTATTGTTACGCCGTTACCACACGTAGAAAAAATTAAAACGCTATAAAATTAATTTAAATTAATTCATCCGTGTGGTGACGGAGTAAGAATACAATTCACCACTCCCTATCTTACCCGGGTGGTGCGTAAGGGATATAAAACGCATATAACATCTATGCAAGAGAAGGAAAACTCGAAACAAAACCCTATACCAACATGTCTGACCAGCGTGATATAGTAGGTTAATTTCCCTCCCATTACGGAGGAGATCAGAGCCCAGCAGTGAGACTTATATGGGCTGTGATGATGATGATGATGATAAAATTAAAACCTAATAAAATTTGTAAATAAAAACTTTTCTTCATACGTTTAAAAATAACAGATTATTCTTTTATATAATGGAAATAAGAACTAAGATAAACGAATACGTGCAAGAATGAGACACTCTTTTATTAACTAACAAGGTACACCGGCCTTACATGAATGATTTCCTGATTTCATTTCTTAATACGGAAATCAAATTTCCCATTTCGTGTGCACGCATACATTTATTTTTCTTTCGATAATATGAAGAAGTATTTCTGTGTGATGACGGAATAAGAATAAAACCTATCACCAACCCTTCCTGCCCTGTGATCGTAGCGGAAGACTAAGAGACGCAAGCATATAGTACTTTAAGAGAAATAAAATTCGTTATAAAAACGAACCTGTCCGGCTGACGAGGACTAGTAATTCGATTTGCCTCCTATTGCGGTAAATTCGAGCTCAGAAATGGAACAGATATGTGCTGAGGAGATGACGATGAATGAATGTGGAGTTTGCCGTTATATATCGCTGCTTTTAAACGAAAGTGCCACAAATCAAAATTATTCAAAGTCACTTTTTAATAAAAATATGGCCGAACTCAAATATTTTTGTGCTTGCAATCTTTGCTTTTAAGATAAACGGCTTTCATACAATTCAATATTTCTGTTTAGTAAAGAAATGCATTGCTCCATTATGTTTTAATTATATTTCCCTATATATTTTTTTAATAACTACAAATTAGCGCAAATTTCTGTTAATTTTACAATTTAAGTGAACGAGTTTTGTAACGGTGTGGAATTAAACGCCACTAATCAACTCTTTTCATTATTATTGGAACTAAGTTCAGCTTTTTCTTTTCATTTTATGGCTTGTAAATAGCAGAAAATACCAGGTAAAGTAGGACAATTAATTTTATTATTATACCATGTTAAATAATAATATGGCACTTTTTATTTGTCCCTTCGCTTATACTTGTCTCTTGTCTTTCTCTGTCACACCACAAAAATGTTTGAGAAAAGCCCATGATGCACTGAAACAACTCTTAAGCTTATAACAATAATAAAAAATATTAGACATTTTATATTGCTAAACGAACACTTTCCAAAACTTGATACCTCTGTCTTAAAAATAAATGTGTAATTACTTACTTTTTGTAAGCGAAACGGACTCATCCCGAAATATGGCCCTATTGCCGTTAAAGTTCATTCACAAGACAGGTAACTTTTCGCGATCAGGTTGCAACTAAAAATAAGGCCGTTTTGATCTAAAATTAGCCATCAATAAGTTAAAAAACCAAAAGGGCTTATGAGTTCGACCATATTTTTATTAAAAGTGACTTTGAATAATTTTGATTTGTGGACCTTTCGTTTAAAAGCAGCGATATATTAAAATACAACATTGTATTGTATCACAATACCCTATGGGGTAGCGAAAGATTGTATTCTCATTCCATAACCACTTTTCTATGGGAGTTGCAAAAACCAATTAATATGCGATTTCCGTATTTTTCTTCTCATAAATAAATAAACTGACTTCAAAAGCGTGTAGTCGATGTCCATCTTATACGCATTTTTAAGAATAACTCTAAAATACTGGTCTTATATTGATCAATTTAAATAGGAATACATGAGAAGCACCTCTGAAAACAAAAATCATTAACGAAATCGGTTCACCTAAATAAAAGTTCTGAGATAGCACAAAAAAATACAGTCATCTTAAGAAGCACCACCTTTGTTTAAAGTCGATTAAAATGCAAAAATATTCGACTAAATATGCCTAAAAACATCTCGTTCTCGGTTAATAAATCGTGGACTGCACAAAGCATTGAACTAGCGATATTTGACATAGGGGTCCTGTTTCTTATCACTACGAAATCTGTGCTGTCGTCACTCGTTTCATATATTCTTACTCCGTCACCACCCCGGACAAGTCTTACTCCGTATGATTCTTTTTGACAATATTTTAATTCAATGCAAAATACAGTCATACATATTCAAAGTTGCCTTACATTTAGATGGACTTTCATGTATTATGTTAATTCCTCTCGTTTTTACCCAAAATAATATTGTGAATTCTACCGCCGACTTCATTAAACTTTATTTACACAAGGTAAAAACGGGGAATTGTTTAAATTTAATTAATTTACCTGTCCCATTGTTTCAATGTTGAACGTGAATATATATTGTACCTTATAATTGTGAATTGTATTATTTAAGCGCAGTTCCTTGTTCACGTAGATAAAAAAATATTGTTCAATACATTTTTGTATAATGATCTGATGTATACAGGAGAGTACGTCTGGCAGACGGCTCGTCGTAAAACTATTGCCAATAACTTTTACAATATTTTTTTTTACTCAAATTATATACTTCTCAATAAATTAACTTTTGTTCCTGAATCATCAAAACTTTTATGAACTCGGAAGATGTTGCCGTCAAAGCATAAATGATGCATCATTTGTTTCCTTCACACTTAAAATGATGATGTTTTTGTATTTAAGGAATCGTTTTAATGTTATGCCATCTTTTGTTTAGATTTGTTTTATGTTCCTTTATTTCATCAATACCACCAAAGAGAATATATAAGCGATCGCCATATTAGTATTTATTTCAGGTAAAAAATTAAATTAAATTATTTAATTGAAGGTCAGGAAGAGAAACAAAGTTACAATCTACCGAATTCAATCATGATTCTATCGTATGTTAACTGTAAGCTAGAGTCTCACCAATAATATGTGGTGGGATGTGGTGGGACATAATTTAAAAATTTCTCAGAATTATAATATGGAAATTTTAATAGTTATAAAAAGCTTAACTTTTATAATATGTACTATGAAAAAAGAGTACATATTGTATCGACCCCAAGTAATTTGAATAAGAGTAGGAGAATGATGATGATCTGATGTTTGCAGGAGTATTTGATTTTTTTCTCGACGTTTTGAACAGCGTTCAAGGTCATGAGAGGACTGTCCTCCAATATCCATTAAAAATCACCCATATCCATTAATGATCAAATACAAACGCGATAGAATCCGTAAAAATAGTTTTATTTCAAACATCTTTTCTATTTTTGAAGTGAAACTTCTTTACGCGCATGACGGTAAACTTTTTACAGATGAAACGTAATATTAGTAACACGATAATCTGGGCTTTTTTGTCCAAGAAGAGGGAGAGAGCAATTGAGATTGATTGAGGGAGAGTGAGAAAGGACAAACGTAACATGAAGCACATAGCCATTGAGCGAGAGTAGGGAGCAAGCGAGTGAGAGAGCGAGATAGACCGAACGTCGCATCACGCACAGTGCCATGGCCCTAAAGGTAGAAGTGAGCTAGCGAGAAAGATTGAGAGAGAGGCGCTGAGATGGCGCGAGAGGAGGGAGAGAGCGAGAGAGAAAGGGAGATCGAGAAAAGATACGCGACGTATGTAAACTAGATTTAAAAATTAGTTTGCCAAAGAAATTTCACTTCTAACATGTATAGTTTGTATGCATGCACTTTTATCTTTTTTTTTAATGTGTTTGGCGATGGACGAAAATGCACTCATCATCATTCTCCTACTCTTATCCCAATTACTTGGTGTCGATACAATATGTACTCTTCTTTCATAGTACATATTGTAAAAGTTATTGGCAATAGTTTTATGACCGGCCGCCTGCACGTCAACCCTCCTTGGGAATTTAATTGTTGACGTAAACGGCATCAGATGGAGTTGGCCCAGGCGGTTATAAGGCTCTTAGTCGTCTTTTACGACATCCACGAGCAAAGTAAGGGTTGGTATTCGTAGCCGCTACCACACAGCCACGAACAAAAAGCACTATCGTACATTAATTTAATTATTTGGTCTTTAAGCCATTCATTTAATACTTATACTAAAGGGTTTGAAAAGTAAAAATGTAATCCGCCATTTTGGAACAGCGGCCATATTAAAATTATTGCAATATTGAGTAATACTCATTATATTATCTCTAAATCTTAAAATTATAGTTTCATCGAAATCGTATATCGAGAAATGGATAAAAACTTAACGTGCAAAATTATAGATAGACAAAGTACAAGACAGGTTAAACTAAATAAAAATTCGTAAAATATTCAATATATACTTAATTAATACTCTAAATTAGACGTATAATCTATAATTACATCTGTACTATAAATAACAATATTAAACTTACCCACAGAACTTCAATTTAATACGAAATCAAATACCCAAATCATTCGCACGTGGTACAACCCATTATCTCAACTTGTATAATGGTCTAAGTTAGATATCTTCGAGTACAGATAAACTGGGGTACTACGATGGTATAATTATTATCAATTGTTAACTAAAACAATAGGGAACCGCATTGCCGCACTATATTGCACTACAATAGTGCGTAGAAATTTAAGGTGATAACTTATATTAGAAACTTGAAAAATATTTGATTTTATTGATAATTTATTTAAAATTCAAATTCAAAATCATTTTTATGTATAAATCCTGCTGGATCGTTAATAATAATAAATATTGCACGTCGATCTTTGAAAAGAAGCAATCGGTTAATTTCGTAGAATGTAGTCTCTGTCGCACGCTACCTGTGTGCCATTTGCCAGTCATTGTGCAAGAGTATAATTTCGTCCAGAATAACATAAGTAATAATATAAGTCATACTTCTTTAAAATCATGAGATTAAAATTTTAAGATGCGCACGCATCACTGTAACACAAAAGTAACAGGTTGAAGCTGGCCGCTAAACCGCTCATTAAGTCCCGAAAAAAGGTACCAACGAAATAGAAATAGAACTTCTTTCACAACACGTGCATTAGTTTCATACAAGTGCGAATTATATATGTGCTAATAAATTATATTTAGTAGTGATTTAAATTGAATATTTTGGTTAATATTATTTACTATTCATAAATATTGGTGAAAAAAAATGTGCTTATATACTTTTACAAGTGCTCCAATATAATTGAGGTTAACTATCCGTATATATGTATTATACATACAGATTTATTGATATGTATTAAAATATTATATTATTATTTAATATAATTCGAAATATTATTTAATGATGCCAAAGAAGTATAACTTATCATAAATACACGCGTACATGATACATAAATACACATGATACATAAATACACACACCCTTTTTCTTTTCGAATTTTCGAATGAATGTATTAATAACCGAATTGAAAGATGACTGAAGAAAAGCATAGTGTTGTGAGAAATAAAACGATATTTAAAAAAATGTCTTTTATATTTTTTTATATAAATTGACTCATTTTCGTTCATACTAAATTACTATTTTCCTTAAGTTTCAGGCAATTTAATACAATTTATTATTAAAAAAAAACATTAAATGTCTAATAGATATATAATTAATTATACAGATTCTTACTTTTTATACAACCAGAGCGGAGATAGGGCACTTTATCTTACACAGCAAGTAAGATTAAATTTATTTCAGCGCGAAATTAAAATTGATCGTAAGTGGAGATTCGCCGTGCCAGCAAATTAGTCTCGAAATGTAGATAGCTCAGTATTTCATAGTTAATTGCAAACTAGTCCCATAAATATAACGTTAATCTCTATTGCAACTTTCTTAAAAATATTGTCTCGCTATGATAACGTGAATAAATGATTAATCACATATTAATTATATTATTGCGTGTATGATGTCAAGAGGCTTATGTAGTTTGTGAATATAACTACTTGTATAAGAGAAATATCATTGTATGATGAGAATATTATTCGTGTAGTGCCAGTAACTCACCCCTCTTTATTTGAGGTTGTTGGTAGGGTTTTAAAATTATTTCTTTTTGCATTATTTTTTTATTTTTTTTCTGAATGAACAATATGTCGAGAATATTATGTACAAATTTTAAGTCAATCCGGTGAAGCTAACGGAGTTACAGCATTTCAAATGACCTTCCTTTGTTTTCCCGAATTACTTTCTCCGTCTGTGTGTTTGTCTTCATCTTGTCTTAAAAGATGTAAAATGACCTTGTACATATTGTATATTTTCAGGTATCTTGAATATAAATTAGTTTCCTGGCACACTTTTTGTTGTAAGGTTGTGCACTCTAGAAATATAATATATTTAATATTACTCATGTCGCCGCAAAAAAATCACAAGTATATGCTTTTTTTCGCCTTTCAAACCTCAATTAACCGTGGATGTCTCTGAGCCGACTGTCTGTCATTGAGCTGACTATTGGTACCGGTTCCTTGATATATGTGGCTTTTCGGCGGACCATCCGAAATTCATCCCCGCAACCTCTACTACAGCGGCATCAGGCGCAGATTATTCACGTTTGCACCGCCAGACGCGCTGGCGGCGGAATGTGTCAGCGTGTATAATCTCCTAAGGATGCTTCTACAGGCAGCCTAAGGATCCATCCTTATATCCGTATTGCATTAACGGCTAGGCAAGTATTGGGCGATTCTTGTTGATGTTATTAGTTCTCAAGAGAAGTGCCACTGACGATTCTGCTGGTGATTTCTCGGATAGTTCTTCCGTCTCCTGCGGGTAATGAATAGAATGGTGACATATTTTATATTTAACCTATGGATTATATATAGGTATTGTATTCAATACAAGAAAAATAAATTGTTATAATCAATATCTGGACGACCGAGCTTTTGCTCAGTATTTTCCTTTTATTGTGTTTTGAAAATATATTTAAATATAATATAAATAATTAATTAAATAATGATAAAAAAATTAAAAAGTCAAAAAGTAATAAAAAAAATGAAACAGGATCCGAACCGACCTCGATTAGACTGCTCCGTTATCCAATTGAGGTGTCTTAATGACAGCGTCAAAATTTGCCTTCATATTTTAATAGTTGTCAGCTAACGCAAAATTTTATTTTTTCATTGCCTGAAAACAACAAAACAATATTTTCTACAAATGAAACTTAACTAGATTGTTATTAGCCGTCCCCGGAACCATTTAGCCTGCAGGGCATGCTAAATTTCAAGAAAGTTGTTGGTGCCGGTGCCGAGATTCAGAAAATATATATATATATATATATATATATATATATATATATATATATATATATATATATAATGTACTAGTAGACCCACGTGGTTATGCTAATAAATTGTAGCTTATGTGAAATGTGAAATAGCACCATCTATTAAATACTTACTCAATCCAGTCAACAGATACCGCCATCTGTTAGAATTATTTGGAGATAACAGATCATTGTGACTGTCAAATAATAGACAACTAATTTTCAATAAAATTATATTGCGACTGTAAATTGAGATAAAAGCTATCCTATCTTTTAAGTTGGATCAGACTACACATGCTGTGCAAATTTGATTAAAATCGGTTAAGTACTTTAGGAGTCCATCGCGGACAAACAACGTGATGCGTAATTTATATATATTAAGATATACAAGAATTGCTCGTTTAAAGATATTAGATAGATTAGATTCTCTTCTTGTCTAATTACGATTTAATTAGGGTCGAGGTAAGTACACGTCTTCCATCGTACATATTGTAAAAGTTATTGGCAAAGTTATATGATTGGATGCCTGCCTGACGTCAAACTTTCTTGGAAATGTAATTATTGACCAGACACAATCAGATGGACTTAATTAAATGAGGAAAAAAGTGATTTTTAACACAAAATATAAATTGGTCATAGCTGAAAGTAAAATTTTAGAGGATAAAACCGAAAACAATATGCAAATCAGACAAAAAAGTTAAAAACGTATCCAAAACTTTTAACTGGATATTTCACGGAAATAATACAATATTTTCATATATAAATGTGTGATGCTAATCAAAAATTGACTTTGTGTATTCGTATTAAGATTGATGTTCGATGGATAAGACGTATTTGATTGAAGGATGATTCTTAACTCTTTCGATATATTTTGGTGGCATATGTGTATAATAGTTACTTCTTTCTTCCTTCTCAACTCAGTCACTTCTCATAGATGAGCACAGGACTCTTCTAGATGAGAGAAATCGATCTACTTCGACTCGCCCGAAACGAGTAGGCATAGAGGTTTATTTTTAATATCCTTCACTTGTAGTGATCTGCTTAAATACCCTTGGGAAAATAGAAATCTTCTCATATTAAATACAGAATTTCCAGACAACTTCCAGCCTCCCGAACAAGCTGCTTTCCGAAAATGTTATAAGTACCATAGATCACATCCACACGCTACACCAGATTATAAAGAAGACCGAGGAGTATAATTGGCCTCTGTGTCTATCGTTTGTGGAGTATGAGAAAGTCTTTGATTCTGTCGAAACTTGGACAGTGCTGCGATCTCTTCAGAGGTGCTAAATTGATTGATAAGAGTAAGAATCCGATCCAGTTGCAGGGAGACGTAATCTCACCGAAACTGTCCACCACTGCACTGGAAGATGTCTTCAAGCTCTCGGACTGGACTGGACTCGGGATCAGCATTAATGGCGAATACATCACTCACCTTCGATTCGCAGTTGATATCGTAATCATGGCAGAATCCCTGGAGGACCTCAGAAGAGTCTTCTCTTCTAATATTCCGCAGTGTCTGAAAACAAAGGTTTATAAACAGTGTGTGTTACCAGCCATGACTTACGGCACTGAAACGTTGTCTCTAAATGTCGGACTCGTAAAAAGGCTCAAAGCCGCTCGGCCCGCTATGGAGAGGGCAATGCTCGGTATTTCTCTACGTGACAAAAGCCGGAATACGGAAATCCGTAGAAGAACGGATGTAACCGACATAGCCCGAAGAATTAGTACGTTGATATGGCAATGGGCAGGCCACATCGCTCGACGAAAACCTTGGACGACGCAGCGTAGGACGACCCCCACTAGATAGAATGATGATATTACGAAGGTTGCAAGAAACAGTTGGATGCAGGTGGTACAGGACCTTTTCGAATGGCATTCCCGTGGGGAGGCCCAACAGTGGACGTTTGCGGACTGATGAATGAAATGATAATTTAGAATATCTGTTGCCATTCAGATTAATCTTCAGGATGATGTGATAACATATTTCTTGTAAAGACAAGTTTGAGACGAAATAATGTTTCGTCATCATCATCTCAGCCCATATACAACCCACTATTGGGCTCGAACATCCTCTGGAATAGGAGGGAAATGGATCTATTATTCCATGCTCGTACGTCATGTTGTTATAGAGTTTTATCTCAAGTTTTCCTGCTCTTGCATTGATGCTATACACATATTATATTCCTTGTTTTTATTTTGTGGCAGCGAGCTATGGATCGTCTGCTATAACACCCGCCGGTATAAGGAATTGTCTTACTCCGTCATCACACGGAAGAGATCAGAGATCCCGGCAGGAAATTATTTATACATTTTTTTTAATTTTAATTTTTACATTGTGCATTTTTTTATTTTCCATATTTTTATGCCGGTTTATCTTATTATTTTCCTTCGTGACTATCTTATTATTTTCCTTCCTTGCCGGATTATCTTATTTAATTTCTTTCGTAATTTATATAATTTCATCATTAAATAATTTATAGAAAAACTAAACAAATTTTCTTATTTTTAATGCAACAACATCTCACTAAGAAATAAATCCTTGTATCAAAGGTGATTTTAAAAACTTATAATATTAACTACACCCAGACTCATATGTGAATTGCATAAAGAATTGTCCAGGTTAAGAATCGAACTCATGACGCTCAGCATGAAAGATACTTTAACGACTCTACCAATTGTGTAGTTAAATAAATTGTAAGATTATCCTCATTCAATTGCTCCATATCCATTCCAGCGTCGGATCATCAGACAACGATGGGTTTCTCAACTTACAGAAAGCCCATTTACCCAAATGTTTAAACTTTTTGCATCTACCTTCGTAATACGCACGGCGAGGGAATGATAATAATTTGCCAATGTTGATGTCCTTGATTATAATTTAACTATTTTCAAAGTAAATTCTATTCACAGAATTGTTAAACAGTTTCACGATCCAATCTAATATTGCCAATTATGAGCAGAGATGATGTAGCTAAAACTCGAATTATCATTCTCTTAATCTTATCCCAATTGCTTGGAGTCAATACAATATGCACTCTTCTTTCATAGTACATATTGTAAAAGT
This sequence comes from Lymantria monacha, assembly GCA_905163515.2. NCBI lineage: Eukaryota > Metazoa > Arthropoda > Insecta > Lepidoptera > Erebidae > Lymantria > Lymantria monacha. The sequence goes on from LR991102.1 coordinate 6,263,123, forward strand.
TATATAGTTAGCAATATTTTTATGACCGGCCGCATGCCAGACGTCAACCCTCATTCGGAATGTAATGGTTGACCAAACGGCATCAGATGTAGTTGGCTCAGTTCGTTATAAGGCTCTTAGTCGTCTTTTACGACTTCCACGAGCAAAATAAGGGTTGGTAATATTCGTAGCTACCACACAGCTTAAACTCGAATATATTATATAAAAGAAAATTTCCGTATGGTGACGGTGTAAGAATACAATACACTACCCCCTATTTTGTCCTTGGGTACCGTAAAAGACGATTAAGGAATATAAAAAGTATAATTAATTGAATCAGGCGACACATGGCGGAAATTCACTATTATTTCAAAATGGAGGAAAGGAAGGAATGCCCCCCACTTTCCCACGGTTAATCAATATATCGCACACTTCAAGAAAGGAAGGAATACGGGACCGGTTCAAGGTGGAATAGTACACAAGCAAAACTTACTCCTGTGATGAGCACCTTCAAAACTTCAACATACAAAATAAAAACAACACATAAAATGTATGTAAAATCTAAGCAAGAGAAGGCAAACTCAAAATAGAAACCACTACGTTTGACCATCGGTCACTTTCCTTATCATTGTGGAAGAATTTAAATTACTGAAATTTAGCATTTAATATGCTTAATTATTTATAAAACTCGATTACGAAGTGAAATAATTAAGCATATTAAATGCTAAATTTCAGTAATTTAAATAACAGGGTTGTGTCATCGTTTAATACAATTCTAACTGTAAAGTTTTAAGTATTAAGCCTATAACAATGTGTAAACATTGTCGGGTAGATAGCATACCGTCCACCTTAAGACGTAAATATGATATGAAGTGAAATTTGCATGTTCTACAATTAGTCACGGTGGTGTAGTGGCAGCACGATTGGGCCGGAATCCCAATAGGCGCGGGTTCGAATCCCGCTTGTGACATCATTTTTCACTTCGTAATCGAGGTTTATAAATTGTGGAAGAAGCTTGAGCCCAGCGTGGGAGCCCAGCAGTGGGATGTATATGAGCTGTGATGATGATGATGATGCAGTAAAAGAAAACGTATTTTGACTTACTTGAAAAACCTACCGACAATGTACAGATGTCTATATTGAAAAAAAAAGTGTCTATTCACCATTTACTTGTACGTAACATCCGGTTAATAGAGCACCAGAAAAGTGTGCAGTAACGCTTACCTCGTCGACATTGACGGATGGATGAATGAAAATAAAATATTAAATGATATTCCATTCCTACATTCATCATCAACTTGCTCATATCACAATTACTTGGGCTCGGCGCGATTTGTCATCACCTTCCATACAATCCTATCAGACGTCATCTCTGTAGTTACTCCCTGACTATCTATATCATGTCTCACGCAGTCCATCCATCTTTCCTTTAGTCTTTCTTTACCACTAAAGTCTTCAACATTCATACTTAAAAGCTTGAGGAAAGCCTCACAACATTACTTTCATGCCGTCTCATCATCCATCAGCCATACCATGTCAACCGTTCATACCTTAACTTTTTAACTTTCTATTCCTACATAATAATATAATATTTAACAAACTTTTTAAAAAACAGTACAACAAAATACCCGTTCAAATCATCCCCAAATTTTGCAACCAATTCAATAATAAACTGTACATATTCACTCATCTATATACGTGTCGTAGTGTCCGTCTGTCCATCAGTCGCATTCATGGTGCAGTGCCAAAAATCGATACCTGTCTCCCCATGGAATATCCCAATGTTTGTAGATTGACCATGAATTTTTTGATTAAAGGATAAACGTGTAGAATGTAATAGATAAAAATAATTTGGAAAATCCAAAAGTGCACGCCTCATAATTTTTATATTATTTATCATTTACTATTAGTCAATGCCAGAAATAAAAATAAAATTAAAGAAAAAAGCCTTTTTTTAAAAACAAGTTTTTATTATTTGCTAATAAAATAAAATAAAAAGGTAAAAATAAATTAACTCTAATAAGACATATAACACTTTATAAGTTCACTGTAACCTTTAATGATAATTAAGCTTCTTCGTCTACTACAAAATAATTCCATATCGTACATAATTATATATTTTTAACACGAAAACTTTACAACATAATTATTAAATCTTCCCGTTTCTATCACAGTCTCAATTTTATAAATAAAAGCGTGTTACATTTTGATAGTATGATTAACAACATTTAGCACCTTCTTTTTCCTATGGCCAGCTTCTAGGTCCAACATTAGACCCTGGTTACCATATAGTATCAAAATACTCGTCAAGACGAATCAAACGAGTCCAAACTCGATGGAGTTGCGTCGTTTAATTACGGAGTTCCTATGGCTAGCTTCCAGGTCCATGATCAGACCCTGGTTTCCATATAGTATTAAAGTACTCACGAAGACGAATCAAATAAGCCCAACTTCGATGGGGTTGCGTCGTTTAATTACGGAGTTCCTATGACCAGCTTCTAGGTCCATCATCAAACTCTAGTTACTATATAGTCTCAAAGTACTCGACAAGACAAATTAAACGAGTCTAAACTTGATAAGTTTGCGTCGTTTAATTACGGAGTTCCTATGGCTAAGCTTCCAGGTACATGATCAGACCCTATTTTCCATATAGTATTAAAGTACTCACCAATACGAATCAAATAAGCCCAATTTCGATGGGGTTGCGTCGTTTAATTACGGAGTTCCTATGGCCAGCTTCTAGGTCCATCGTCAGACCCTAGTTACTATACAGTCTCAAAGTACTCGACAAGACAAATCAAACGAGTCTAAACTTGATGAGTTTGCGTGGTTTAATTACGGAGTTCCTATGCCTAAGCTTCCAGGTCCATGATCAGACCCTAGTTTCCATATAGTATTAAAGTACTCACCAAGACGAATCAAATAAGCTCAATTTCGATGGGGTTGCGTCGTTTAATTACGGAGTTCCTATTTCCAGCTTCTAGGTTCATCGTCAGACCCCAGTTACTATATAGTCTCAAAGTACTCGACAAGACAAATTAAACGAGTCTAAACTTGATAAGTTTGCGTCGTTTAATTACGGTATTCCTATGGCTAAGCTTCCAGGTCCATGATCAGACCCTAGTTTCCATATAGTATTAAAGTACTCACCAAGACGAATCAAATTAGCCCAATTTCGATGGGTTTGCGTCGTTTAATCACGGAGTTCCTATGGCCAGCTTCTAGGTCCATCGTCAGATCCTAGTTACTATACAGCCTCAAAGTACTCGACAAGACAAATCAAACGAGTCTAAACTTGATGAGTTTGCGTGGTTTAATTACGGAGTTCCTATGGCTAAGCTTCTAGGTCCATGGACAGACCCTGGTTTCCATATAGTATCAAAGTACTCGCCAAGACGAATCAAAGAAGCCCAATTTCGATGGGGTTGCGTCGTTTAATTACGGAGTTTCTATGGCTAGCTTCCAGGTCCATCGTCAGACCCTGGTTACCATATAGTATTAAAGTAATCATCAAGACAAATCAAATGAGCCCAAACTCGAAAGGGTTGCGTCGTTTAATTACGGAGTAGCTATGGCCAGCTTCCTGGTCTATCATCAGATCAGCTCTATGTCACAATAGTATTGCATTGTCATCCGATTTATGCTGCTAAATTTCAGCTCAATCGGAAACCGGGAAGTCGATCAAATTTACTTGCAAGATTTGATTACAGACAACGGGACAGGTAAAACTAAATATAAGCTTGTAATGAAAGAAAAGAAATACTTTTGAAATTTCGTGCCATTCTCGACGTAGAGCTAAACATAGCTGTATAGGCTGAATGGGATTTATTTCCTTTGCCTGTCCGAATGGACGAACAAAAAAATGTAAACGAACGCAATTTTCATCAAAATTTAAATACATATACTAAAGACTTAAGCAGTTTAGTTTTTTATTAATTGCAATTGAACGACAATGAATTACCAAGCCATTTTCGAAAGGAAACAGCGCGTTGCGATTATGAAGCTTTTAATAAAAGAAAAACTTCGATACATTCATTTTTACGGTCGTGATCCTGCCAGATACAAAATATTTTCTCCGACGTCTTCGAATATTTTTTTTAATCAACTATTTTTTTACTTTAAACAAAATAATTGCTTTTTAAAAATATCAAATACGTTTAAACGAATGTTTTTTCTTGACATATATATTATAATATTATCCTATAAGTGCAATGTGAGAAAATTACAATCATTTTTATGTTTGAAAAGTGCTTGATTTTCATATGTCGAGAGTAGAGCAAGACCTCAACGCTTCGCTTATGAGGCGTGCAATATTGATGATTCGTTATTTATTAGTTGTTTGGATTATCTCTAGATAATAATATTGATTGGTTATTAGTAGCTCCTCGTGCAGCAATTTCCTTATTATATTATATGATATTAGGAGTTAAAGTATGAATGAAGTTTCGTACTGATAAATTAAAACCATTTTTTTTTGTTCATAAAACAGATTTTTTTAATCAAAGTATTTACCCTCGTTATCTATACATTTCTGCCATGTAATTGGAAGATCATTTAAACCTTTGCGATAGAACTCTGTGGTTCTGAACTCCACGAACCGTGTGAAGGTATTTTGTACTACTTCCTCGGCAGAAAATTTTATTCCGTGCTAAAAATTCCAAATCGCGGAAAAAATTGTAGGTAGTCGATTGGGGCGAGGTCTGGCGAGTACAGAGGATGATGTTTGGTTTCTAACTGCAGGTCTTGTAGTGTCAAAACGGTTTCTCGAGCAGTATGAGGTCTTGAGTTATCATGGAGCAATAATGGTTTTTTTTTTTTTTTTGGTAGGCTAAGGCCCGGTCACACGTCGCCCGTACCGTCCGGGGCGACGGAAGGGCAGCGCGTGGCCCCATAACCCACCGTATTCCCTCCCCATCGCCATTGGGCCGGCCATTGGTACCACTTCCTTGCCTTCCGTGGCCAGCCCGGCGGGTTACCCTTTCGGGTACCATCCCCCGTCAATGCCCCAGCTAACTGCCGGGGCGTCGCCCTCACGCGGTCAGCCTCTCTGCGGGTGAAGGACTATTCCCCGGTCCAGTCACCCGCGGCCTCGGCTAGGGCGGCATTAGGCGCAGATACTCGCGCCTCTGCCGCCCCAGGCGCCAGCGACGGAGCGTCTCACCGAAGAGGATTTCCTCTCGGAGTCGCTCCGCCGCCTCCTTCCGTGAGACAACTGTCTCGTAGAAGGCGGCGACCGCGTCCCATGGAGCAATAATGGTGAAGATCGTTTGACAAGTCGAGGCTGTTTTACTGCGAGTTTCGCCATCATTGTTCGGCGTTCTGCACCTTAGACATCTGCGTTTATTGCTTGACCAGATCTGAGGAAGCTGTAGTGAGTTACACCATGAAGTGACCACAAAACAGTTGACTTGGGGTCAGCCATTGCGTTGTTCGCTTGCAATTATCATAAAGAATTCACTTTAAAACACACGTCACAATTCGGTCCAAAATGCCTTCATTTCTATACTAGTTTAACAGGATAAGGCAAGCTTCAACGTGCGCTGCTCTTTGCAGATCAATAAAATCATGAGGCACCCATTTTTTTTTTAGTTTTTATTTTATCGATTTGGTGCAAATGGGTCAATATTGTGGGTATGCTAAGTTTAAACCATGACACTAATTCCTTGGCAATTTCACTTGGATTGGCTTCCACCATCACCTTCAATTCATCGTTATTTACCTTAGTGGCTGGTCTTCCTCGTGGTTTATTCTTCAAGTCCCAGTTTTCACTACGATAGCGGTTAAACCAAAAACGCACGGTGCGTTCGTTAGCCGTATCCTCTCCAAACAGCATTGACATTACGAGCCGTTTTTGATTTTGCCCAGTAGGCAGCGACCTAGCTATACCCTTGAAAAGATCTATAGGTGTCAGTAGAAAATGCTATTAAGTTTCTTTTTTTTTTTTTTTTTTTTTTTTTTTTTTTTTTTTTTTTACACCACCCTGCACTAAGGAAATAAACCTTGTATTGCGGGGGACTTTACAAACATGCAATTAACGCAGACAAATTACACCCAGGCTCAGAACAACACTTTGTGGATCACACAAAGTAATGTCCTGCGTGGGAATCGAACCCACGGCACTGGCACGGAAGGTCGGTATCTTAACCACTACGCCATCTGTGCAGTCAAGTGTGTTCCTTGCTTGTTTGCCACCATAAGTAAATAAAAAAAACATTGCATGTTTGTGTAAAGAATTTGATTTTTATTATTTTGACTTTAATTTGTGTTTGTCTTATATAGTATTTTTCATGTTTGTTGAAAAATCTGCTTACGGTAGTTCACGTAGCTGGTATTTCCTTTTCCTCCAGGATGATTGAAGGAGGTGACGGCTATTCCAATAGCTGACTGATCGGGTGCCGCATGTGATATCTAGTCCAATCATAATCATTTAAATTATATTTGAGAATCATAATATATCGTGATTGGAAAGGCATCGCATTGTCGTTAATACATAATTGATAAACCGTTTGAATTTCCTTGCCGGCTCTTTTTAATGGCAGTTGTGTTTCAATCCGGTTTGAATTTGTATTGCATTACCATCATAAGCGAAATTCGGACCATCAAGACCATTAGGTTATACGGTAACACTATATGGTATTAAAAATTTAAAAAAAGTCCCACGAAATATGATTGCGTAGTCACCCTACATATAAATACTATCGATATAGGGGCTGTTTATATATGTACCTTTACCTGCTCATATTAATAGATAGTTACGCTTGTAATTGTCTTTGATGGTACCCCTCTACAAAGGGTATCGGTATATTGCTAGGGTCCTAATTGTTATTAGAGGCCTTTGAGGGTAGGGGTCTTGGATACCTAATTATACGATCACTTCCATCGTCACGTTGGAATAAAGTTTCTACGTATTTCCAATTTGAAGGTCATAAAAGTGACTCTTCTTGGAGAAATTTAACTGAACAAATATATTTTTTTTAAATCAATTTCCTGTATGTTATGGATGTGTATAATAAGAAGAATAAACAGCGTGTATAAGTTTTTATTTTTAATTTAGAATTTCTGTCCTTGTCTTGCATAGATTTTTTAAGTGGTAGGACCACGCTGTTGACAGTTTTCTGTCTATAGCCGCAAACCAGTCCATCCGGAGTAGTACCACACTCTCGCAGAAGTTCGACGTCTGAGTAAGTAATATACTATTGCACTTTGTTCGGTGAGCAAGTGAGCTGGAAGGCCAACGGGGTGAGTTTGGGTTTGTATTAGCAGGCAGCGGCTTAGATATACCCTTGGTATTACAAAGGTCCATGGGCGGCAGTGACACTTACCATCAGGTGTGCTGCTTGCTCGTTTGCCACCATAAGCAATAAAAAAAATAAAAGAAAATAAAAATATCTCAGTTCACATATGTCCCACTGTTCGAGTTCGGACTTCCTCATAATGTGAGGGAAATTGACCTACTATACCGCGTTGGTTAGACATGTTGGCATTTTTTTCATTTTTCTTTTCTTTCGCTGGACTATGGATATGGTCGCGCCCCGCCAAATCGGTCCGGGCGACGGAAGAGGTGGCACGCAACCCCATAGATCTACCCAGCAAGCACCTCTCTTCGCCGTACGAGCGGGCCACCGGTACCCGTTTGTCTTCGAGTCTGTTCAAGTTTTCCTTCTGTCGCACAGATGATATATGCATATTATATCACTTAATCGACTATTACGATACCCACGGATAAGATAGGGGGTAGTGAACTGTATTCTTACTCCGTCACCACACGGAAAATATATTAACTAGTAAATAATAAATTAATAATTAATATACGTGTGGTGAAGTAGTAAGAATACAATTCACCACCCCCTATCTTACCCGTGGGTGATCGTAAGAGACGACTAAGGAATATAAAATGCATATAACATCTATGTAAGCGAAGAAAATCTCGAAACATAACCCTATACCAACACGTCTGACCAGCGTGGTATAGTAGGTTAATTTCCCTCCCATTACGGAGGAGGCCCGAGCCCAACAGTGAGATATATATGGGCTATTATGATGAAATAATTAATTATGTATTAAGTTACCAACGGGTAAGATAAAAGGAGATGATGAGTTGTATTCTTACTCCGTCACAATACGAAAAAATCTGTCGATTATACTTTTACAAAATCCACCTGGACAGAAGGATTTATTCCTTAATACGTAGTTTTGCTTTTTTTTAATATAAGAACCTAGAAGTCGGCCCTAATTATTAAGTGACCGAATCAACGAGTAAGTTTGTTATTTTATTTATATTTACAGAACAGATAAAGGCGTTGCCAGAGCTTCACCATAAGTGACATCGTCCGAGTATTGCTATGATTTCCCAAGGGAACATTAGAACATGAGTTACTGTCTGGTGTACATGGGGATTAGAACAATGAAAACATTTATTTGCTTTTAATGAAATTAGAGAGGATAGATTCCTCTCTCGATCAATTTGAATGTAGACTCTTATATAAAGATATCCTTTGATAGATAGAAAAACCTTTAATGCTTTATAATAAATATATAGATAAATACAAGTTTGAAAAATGATTTCCATATGACGACAATTAATATCATCTTTTTGTCTATTTCTTTCCCGTGGTTGTTTAAAAGATGTTTAGAGGATTCAAATTACTGAAATTTTTAGCATTTAATATGCTTAATTATTTATAAATACCCGATACGAAACGAAAAATGATGTCACAAGCGGGGTTCGAACCCGCACCTATTGGGAATCCGGCCCAACCGTGCTGCCACTTACACCATTGTGAACTATTTTAGGACATGCAAATTTCGAATCATATTATATCTTACGTCTTCAAGGTGACGTATGCCATCTATCGGACAATGTTTACACATTGTATAGACTTAATACTTCAAACTTTACAGTTAGAATTGTATTAAACGATGACACAACCTTGTTATTCAAATTACTGAAATTTTTAGCATTTAATATGCTTAATTATTTATAAATACCCGATACGAAACGAAAAATGGTGCGGGTTCGAACCCCGCTTGTGACATCATTTTTCGTTTCGTATCGGGTGTTTAGAGGATGTTATTTTCCATATGGTGACTCATCATCTCATCTCAACTCATATATATATGTTCCACTGTTGGACTCGGGCCTCCTCCATAATGGGTGGGTATTTGACCTACCATACTAGTAGTATACTAGCGACTCGCCCTCGCTTCGCTTCAGTTACGTCAGTTCAATTGTGTAGTTTACTTTCACGCCATAGAATTCCTTTCGGAGAAGGAATTTCTTAAAATCTTACTTCATCTGACCTTTATAGGGTAGAAAAAAAATACACACTAAATTCCAGAGAGATCAGAAGCAGTATTTGAAAATGTAGATTTTTGGGTTAGGTGTAGGTGACACCTAATTCTAATTCTATCTCTTTAGAGGTAGAATTTACTACCGAAATTAAAGTCTGTAGGAGCTTTATTAAAAAATTAAGATTTTGTAAGTGAACGCCTCCATATTTACCTTTGAAAACGGATTTTTATAAAATCTGTAATCATCTGACCCTTACAGGGCAGAAAAAATGTTCATACCAAATTTCAAGTCTGTAGGAACTATATTTAAAAACCCTAAAAATGTGATTTTTACACCCCAGCAACTTCCTTTGCAGATGGAATTTCGTAAAATTCCTACCAAATTTAAAATTTGGAGGCCTTATGGTTCCAGAGATATCGTGATAGGTAAAATACAAGTTTGGTATATGATTTCCATGTGATGACAATTAATATCATCTTTTTATCTCTTTCTTTCCCGTGGTTATTTAAAAGATGTTTAAAGGATATGATTTTCCATGTGGTGACTCATCATCTCAGCTCAGCTCATATATGTCCCACTGTTGGGCTCGGGCCTCCTCCATAATGGGTGGGTAATTGACCTACTATACCACGCTGGTCAGACGTGTTGATATAGATATAGTATATCATCATCATCATCATCATCACAGCCCATAAATGTCCCACTATTGGGCTCGAGCCTCCTCCGTAATGGGAGGGAAATTAACCTACTATACCGCGCTGGTCAGACGTGTTGGTATAGGGTTTTGTTTCGAGTTTTCCTTCTCTCGCACAGATGTTATGTGCGTTATATATCCCTTAGTCGTCTTGTACGATCACCCACGGGTATGACATGGGGTGGTGAATTGTATTCTTACTCCATCACCACATGGAATAGAGTTATAATTTAGTATCCTTATAATTATATACAAGTTTCATGTCAAAACATTGTTTACAATAAAATATAAAGTGCACAGTTAGAACCAAACTTTCCCATTAAAAAATTTCCACAGAATACTTTGCTTATGTAATTTACACATTATATAAATGGTTGCCAGTCTAACACAGACGTGCGAAATTACAGTTATTATTGTTATTAGAACAAAAAATTTACTGTGGCGTGTTAAAGTTAATAGTACGTTCACAGACATTTTGCGAGCCTAGAATAACAATTATTATATAATTAATACAATATAAAACTGTATTCAACTAAACCATTTGTTATTTCCAAATTAATATATTTATAGATATTATTTTATTCAATTAAACTTAATTTATAGTACATTACTGCAGCGGCCAGCAAAAGAGGCATTGATGGACGAACGTGTAAATGTGGGCCGAGGCATAGCTGAGACACACATACGTAAGTCCATCAATTCCTAGTTGTAGCCAAAGCTTGCATAGTACTTTTCTCAAATAATGCGCGGCAATTAAAACTAAGTAGTACTAAGTAGAACTATATACATGACGAACAACGAACAATATTTTTCACGTGCTAAAGGGTTTATTTGTTTTTTTTCGTTATCGAACAGGTTTCTTTTTCAAGCCAGTTCGAAATTTAAATAAAACTCTGATAAGTTGCCTATTTGGTTACCAGGTTTTGAAGAAACAAATAGTTTCATTTTTAAAATACACGATAGATATGAATTTACATATATTTATTTTGTCACTAAAACACGACATATATGGATTTTCATACATTTTTTACCGGCCGCTGCTCGCATGTTTTTGATAAGTACAGCAATTTCGATTTATATCAAAGAAGGTTGTCAAAATAATGCTCAAATTTCCAAGAATGTTTGAGAAAAGGAAATATTCCGTTTGGTGACTAAGTAAGAAAATTTCATTACACTTTTTCCAGTCCGTGATTGTCATAAAAGACAACTAAATGGTATATACATATATTTAAAAAAGAGAAATAAGGGGCGTATCTCAGTATAAAATCGTGTACCAACACATCTGACCAGCAGGTCAATTTCCCGTAGCTGGCCATGCTAGATAGTGAGTTTTTTTTTTTTTTTTTTTTTTTTTTTTTTTTTTTTTTTTTTAAGGACACCACCCTGCGCTAAGGCAATAAACCTTGTATTACAAACATGCAATTAACGCAGACAAATTACACCCAGACTCAGAACAACAGTTTGTGGATCGCACAAAGTAATGTCCTGCGTGGGAATCGAACCCTCGGCACTGGCACGGAAGGTAGATATCTTAACCACTACGCCATATGTGCAGTCGATAGATGTATATAGGCTAATAGAGAACATAAATATTACTCACATCAGACTAACATTAGTCTACCGATGTATTCTGTCACACATAAGCATCTCCAAGGGGGATTCCGAAATCGATTTGCGTAGCAGGCGGTTAAGCGAGGTCAGTTGATGCAATAAGTTTTTCAAAACTATTGTTCTGGGGAAAAAATCACTAATAGCCTGTTTTTACGATTACAATGGCACATTTGAATATGATAATCGAATAGCAAATTGGAATATTTCAGCCATAAACTTTAGTCTTTTTAAGGAGGTCCCTTTCTTTCCTCTAATATGATTGAGGGTAGTGGCGATTGCTCTAGTTGATAATTCGTGATCGAGTGACGTTTATAGGATAGACCAGAGTCTAACCATATTACTCTTTCTTTTTGTTTCATAAGATAAAAAGAAAATATTCTGGTTGAGGGTTTTTATTTGATATCGTCTGGTCAACAATTGCATTCCCAAGAAGGTTTGACGTCAGGTAGGCGGCTGATCTTAAAACTATAGCCAAAACTTTTGGAATATATACGATGGAAACAGTTCCATCGACCCCAAGTAATTGAGTTATCTCAATTCTCAGTACTCTTACGAGGAGAATGATTATTTTTATTTAATAATTCGTATTAAATTTTGCGCAACAAATATTAAATAATAAGGTTATGGCTTCAATTATACAAAAGTTTATATAAATTATTTAAAACAAAAACTTCTCCCGCAAACAACGCTACGTAATCATTTTAGTGAAGTACATTATATAAGTTTGTAACAATTCCAAATATACTTCAGTAAATCGCGTTAGCTCTAGCAACATTTTTTATGTAAGAACCTCGAGCGTAACACATGAACGCAACGATTTGAACTGACAGACAGACAACATTAATATATACGGATATACAAACTGTACGAAAAGTTTTAAATAATATATTGTTATTTTTTTTTTATTTCTAAATACTTTTTACTTTGAATATATTCGGATATATACATTAATGTATAGTATAATGGTTCACACCGTCTCTTCAATCCCCATACGAATCACAAAGCCACCTTACTGTCATCAAATAAATGGGGAGTAAGGAAGAGCTCTCGTAAGAAAATCTACCTACCAAATGTGTCAAATATAGATTTTACCCAGTTTTGAATAACTTTATGTTCCATAGTTATACATACATACATAGATATCATCACGCCATATCCCTTGCAGGGTAGGCAGAGAGAACAGAGTGCCAGAGAACTCTATCCTTGCATATTTCACTCGCTTCCTCAACATTCATAATTCTCTTCATACACGCTCGCCGATTTCGGAAATTATTGACTCCACCTTTCTTCAGTACATGACCGATCCGGTCTAGGTAGGTTAGTCTCGGTCTCCCCCGGTACCTATATCCTTCCACTTTCGCATTGTATAACTTTTTAACCAGACGTTCGTTCAGCATTCTTTCCACATGTCCAAACCATCGGAGCATTCGCTTTAGCATCTTTATACCAATACTCTCTTTCATACCTACTCGCTCTCTTACGTCGTCGTTACGAATGCGATCGATCAGCCTAACTCCACAGATTTTCCGTAGAGATAGTTATGACATGTGTAATTTTATAGATGGATATAACAATACAATAGACTTTCCCTAAAATCCTCCACGGTGGGTCACCACTCTTTTGGAATGTAATTTTTGACCAAACGGCATCATATGGATTTGGTTCAGGTCAATGTAAACCTCTTACATCTACAAGTATAGTAATAATGTACAGTACCCGGCAATAAATTTTGCACGTCGATCCCTGGAAAGAATCAATCGGTTAATTTCGGCTTCGTAGAGCGTTGCCACTACCTCTTTCACCTTTGTCAGTTGTAAAATGCGATATCTAAAATGCGATAGAGTTTAGTTTTGTCCGCAAAAAATCAGGAATGAATACCTTGTAGAATAGGTGTATTTTTTTAAAGACACCACCATTTTTTTTTTTTTTTTTTTTTTTTTGGTGGACTATGGATTAGTCTCGCCCCGCCAAATCGGTCCGGGGTGACGGAAAAGGCGGCGCGTGACCCCATAGACCCACCGTAAAATTTCCTCTCTCTTCGCCGTGCGAGCGGGTCACCGGGACCCGATTTTTAACTTCGGTGGCCCGCCCGGCGGTTCACCCTCGCGGGTTCCTCTCGTCGACGCCCCGACAGATTTCGCCGTCGGGGCGTCGCCCTCACGCGGTGGCCTCACGTCGGGTGACCGGACAATTCCCCGGTCCGATCACCCGAAGCCTCGGTTAGGGCGGCATCAGGCGCAGGTATTCGCGCCTGCGCCGCCCCGGCCGCTGGCGGCGGCCCGGGGCGCGGGAATCCTCCCTTGCCCGTTCCGCCGCTTCCTTCTGCGAGATGACAGCCTCGCAGAAGGCGGCGACCGCGTCCCAGTTCCTGATGCTGTCGACCATCGCTCTCGCGACGGCCGGCAGCGTCAGGTCGGCACCGATGACAGCGACGAGGTCACGGCGCTGCCGCTCCCATCCCGGACACACCTCCAGCGTGTGTTGCGCCGTGTCCTCGTCACTCCTGCAGTGGTGGCAGGCCGGAGTCCACTCCCTATACACGACCCTGTGCAGGTACAACCCGAAACACCCGTGCCCCGTCAATACCTGCACCAGCCGAAAGGTGAGGACTCCGTGCCGCCGCTCCATCCACTCTATCAATACGGGCCGGAGGGCCTCAACGGTCTCCACACCGTGCCTAGGCCTCTCCAGCCGCGTAGCCCAACGGGCGATGACGTCTCGGCGGGCATCCACGCGCCAGGTGGCTATCTCGTTCAACGATGGGGAGCCACCTTCCTCGCGCGCTGTGATAACCCGCCGGTAGAGGTCGGAGAGCATCTCCGCCTCTAGGTCCCACGGGGGTGTCCCGGCCAACAGGCACGCCGCCTCTGTCGACACCGTGCGGTACCCGCGAATGGCTCTGACCGCCATGGCTCTCTGTGGCCTCCACAGAACCGCCCTGAGCTGGGCGTTCAGAGCCCTCGCCCACACGGGTGCGCCGTACATGGCCATCGAGCGGATGACCCCCGCATACAGCCGTCGGGCCTCAAAACTGGGTCCGCCCACATTCGGCATGAGTCGAGAAAGGGCGGACGCCGCGCCGACAAGCCGGGGAGCAATCTGTCGGAAATGCTCCCGGAACCACCATCGCCCGTCGAGCACCAGACCCAAGTACCTCATATGGGCCTGGATGCTGATGTGGATGGAGTTTACCACTATCGAGGCGCCGATGGGCAGCCTCACACGGGGCCCATGGAAAAGTAGGGCCTCCGTCTTGTTTAGGGCCACCCTGAGCCCCAGCGCCTCGATCCGCCTGACCATCTCCTCGGTGCCGAGAGTGGCCAGGCTCGCCGCCTCTTCGAGTGTCCTGCCCCGGGCTGTGACGAGCGTGTCGTCAGCGTAGCACACCAAGCTCAGCCCGGGGGGGAGACTCCCTCTCAACGCCCAGTCGTACCCGATGTCCCACAGAGTCGGCCCCAGAACCGACCCCTGTGGAACGCCGCACGACATGGGCGTCCGCACAATGTCCCCTGCGGGACCCGCGCAGAGGATACTGCGGCCCTCCAAATAGTCTGCCACCAGCCGCCTGAGGTACAGGGGCACTCCATGGAACCGGAGCGCCTCCCTGATGCAGCCGAATGGCAGACTATTGAATGCGTTGGCGATGTCCAACGACACCGCCAACAGCACTCCCTTCCCGGCGACGGCCTCCGCGGCCGCCTGCCTCAGGCGTAATAGGGCCCCGATGGTCGAACGCCCCCTCCGAAACCCATACTGAGCGTCCGACAGATCGGGCCCCACCTCCTCCAGGTGTCGGACGATGCGGGCAGCGAGCACACGCTCCAGCAGCTTACCCACATCGTCGAGGAGCACGATGGGCCTGTAGGCCGACGGCAAATCCGGGGACCGTCCCGGCTTTGGCAGGAGAACCAACCTCCCTTCCTTCCAGCACTCAGGGAACCGTCCAGACGTCAGACAGGCGTTGAACAGCTGCCTGAGGCGAGGCTCGAAGTGCTCGAGGAGCGACGTCAGCACCCGGACTGGAATTCCGTCCGGGCCGGGGGCCGTGGTGGCGGAACGAATCTTCGCCACGGCCGCCCCCATTTCCGACTCCGTCACGGGCGGAACACTCTCGTCGTCGTCGGCCTCCCGGTCCTGATCTGGCGGAGCCATGACCGGGGGCGTGTGTTCCGACTGCCGTGGAAACAGCTCCTCGACCACCCTACGAAGGAAGTCGGGCTGGAGGGTCTCGGTGAGGGGGGGGGCCCGCGCGCGAAGCTTGTTCAGCGCCGCGCGATATGGGCGACCCCAGGGGTCACGGTCGAGACCGTCCAGCATCTCCTGCCAACTCGCGCCCTTGGCGGCACGGATGGCCAGCCGAAAGGCAGTCCGCGCACTGCGGTACGCCTCGTACAGCTGGCCCTCCCGCTCGACGTCGCGGTGACGCCGCCGGCTGCGGGTGTAGGACCTTCGGGCACTGATACATGCCGCACGAAGGTCCGCCAGTCTTGGGGACCACCAGTAGACCCCCTGCCTCGGAGGCGGACGCCGCCGCACTCTGGGCATGGCCGCATCGCAGATCTGCGTTAACGCACTGCGAATGCGGACAGCCTCAGCGTCCACTCCGTCCGCTGGGGGTGGTGAGGACAGCCACGTGCTGACAATGGCCGCCTCCGCCAGTAGATCCCTGTCAAGACGACCCACAGCCCACCGCGGAAACGCGGGAGCTCCGTCCGCCCTGTGACCCCTACCGGGTTCCCGGGGGGAGACCTCCATCCGGATGTACCGGTGGTCCGACAGGGTCTCCGCCTCCTCCAGGACACTCCAGTTCCTCACCCGTGGCGCGACAGCGGGGCTAGCGAACGACAAGTCCACTATCGACCCGCCCTGCCGCCGCACACACGTGTTCACCGAGCCTCTGTTCAGAACACAGAGGCCCAGTGAAGCCGCCCACTCGTTGACCGCCCGCCCGCGGTCGTCCGTCATAGGGGACCCCCACGCCGTGGATTTGGCGTTAAAGTCCCCCAGAACCAGGACGAGGCCCGGTGCCAGTCGCCGTATCGAGGCCTCCAAGGTGGTGAGTGAGGCCCCGAAATCGTCCATCCTCCTAGTGGGGGAGAGGTATACGCTGTAAAGCGTGACCCCTCCCCACTCCGCCGCGACAAATTCCTCGCCCCTATCCAAAAGGGACAAGGACGGGAAGTGCCGCTGCGTTGAGACGACGATTGCCGCGGTACCGTTTCGACTGACCACCCAATTGGGGCGATCAGGCACGGCGTACGGTTCCGCGACTACGGCTGCACCAATCGACCACTCCGCCATGGATTGCAGGAGGAGATCCTGCGCTCCAGCGGAGTGGTTGGTGTTGGCCTGCAGGAGGAGGTGCATGGCTGGTGTACCCATTATCGGGTTGTGTCCATGACCTCCTCGCCAGCGGGCGATCGGACCGCGCTAGGAGCGGGAGCGGCCGTGGTCGTAGGGCCGCCCCGCGCCTTTGGGGCCGAAGCTGGAGGCTTGCACGCCCCAGAGCCCATGCGGTGCTTGGCGGGCTTATTGCCCGCCGCACACGCGGGGCAGTGGGGCGGGGCGGCGCAAGATGCCGCCACGTGACCGGTCTGACCGCAGCGGAAACACAATCCGCCGCAGTCGAAGCAATTAGTGCACGTCGGTCGAGTGTGTCCGACCGCCATGCACTTGTAGCACCTCGCAGGCCGGTGCTCAAGCACGGTTACCCGCGCCGAGCTCCAGCCCACGAGGAGCCTGCCTGAGCCGGCCAGTTGCCTGACCGACTCCACCGGGCACTGCGCCCAGGCAGCACCTACGCCACCCGGACCGGGACGAATGGCACCGACCCGGACGGTGTCTATGGGACACCCGGTTTTCGAGGCAATAGCCTCCCGGATGTCTTCCACCGTCACTGAATCGTCCAAACCCGAAATGCGCATTTCGGCGCACTTGACGGGCCTGGCGATCTTGATGCCACCCTCCTCGGCGAACAAACCTCTCAGCTTCTCGGCCACGCTGTCGGCCGTCTTGGCGCCCTCGGCCCCTGGGAACTCGAGAATTCGAGCCCCCGTCCGGGCCTTGCGGGTCCTGGCTTCGACGCCTCCGATATCGGAGACGTCTAGCTCCCGCCGGGCCTTCCTCAAGACGGCCTCGTAGCTGAGGCCCTTCTCGGCCGCCTCGGGCAGCACAGTGATCACCACTGCGGCCGTCTTCGGCGACTTGAGCCCCTTGCGCGGTCTCTTCTTCTGTCCGGCTCCTGCCTGAGGAGCGGGGACCTCAGCGGCGCGCTTGGCCTCCGCTCTCCTCCTTTGGCCGCGACTCCTTCTGTCGCGTTCGGCTACCTGCCAACCCTGTTCGGGTACGGCAGTCGTGCCAGACGCGGAAGGCCTCGTCGCGGCCTCGCTGGTCGTCGCCGGCGGTGTTGTTGCGGGCGACTTCAGCGGTCCGGCAGGAGCCGGAACCGTCTTCCTCCTCAGGGCGGGTCCCTTCGGAGCTGGGCCGGGGCCTTTGGGCTTAGGCCCGGCCGCGGCCGCGGCGTAGCTCCCCACGCGGCCACCCTGACAAGGCAGCGGGGCGGGGGCTGGTGCCACATGCGGCCGCTTGTCCGCGGCGAGAGGTGGTCGGACACGTGGTTCTGGAGGCAACCTCGCCTCCAGAACGGCGAAGCGCGCATCGACGAGCTTGCCCACTGCGCCGATGATTTTGGCGAGGGCCTCGTCCGATATGCCTCCCACCTCAAACGGGGTCGGCTGAGCCTCCTTAGGGGCCCGTTCTACGTCGCCTGGCGGCTTTGGCGCCGCAGGGGCGCTAGCCGGCGGCAAGCGGTCCGCGGGGAGAGGCGTCAACCTCACCACGGGAACAGGGAGTTTCACCGCGGTGACCGCGCCAGCGTCAGCCGGCGGCGCGCGCTTCGCGGCGGCAGGCGTCTTCCTCGCCGCGGGGACGGGTGTGACGCTGACGCCATCACCCAACGTCGTCGGCGCCGCAGCGCGAGGCGGCTTTGGCGCCGCAGCGGCCGCCGAGTATCCGGCCCTGGCTGATAGCGCGGCTGGCGCGGGTGACACGAACAGCGCCACCTGCGCCTTGAGATCGGCCACGTCTATCAACAGCTGGCGGTTTGCGCGACGCATTTCCGCCAGCATGTCGCCCAGGTTCCGGTTTCGGGTCCGCAGGCCTGACATCTCGCCTCTAAGGCGGACATTTTCGGCCTGCAGATCCGTGGCCTCGCCGGCGCGGACAGCGACCGCCGCCGCCCTTTCCATTACCGAGGTCCCTCGCCCTCTTCGGGAGGCCTGGATCTTGGGTGGAGGCATGTTGGCCACGCTCCCCTCGGTTTCGGCGCTCGAGCTGCCTCCCTTACTCAGGGGGCGCTTTCGCACCTGCGAGGGGAGGGCCTCCTCCTTCTTAGTCGCGGTCGCCGGCGGCGTCTTTGCTGCTAGACGCGCCGACGACCTAGTGGGGCCTTCACCAGCCGACCCACTGTCCTTTTTGGACGGCCCTGCGGGAATATCACCGCCCACGTCCATTCTGACGGTAGATCCGCCGCCCTCGTCTTCGGACGGCTCTGCGACATCGCTGTCGCCCTCGTCCGTCGACGGCTCTGCTGCGAGTCTACCGTCCTTCTTCTCTTCAGCGGCGGCAGCCTCCCTGCGCGCTCGCCGCTCCTCCAGCCGCCTTTTGTGGCTCAGGCCGTTGCCCCGAGACTTTCGAGGCGACCTCCTCTTCTTCTTCTGGGCCTCCACGGTTTGTGCCGGGCCCTCGGCGGACGCCTCAAGTCCTGAGGACGAGGCGTCGTCTTGGTCAGTTTTTGATCGGCTTGACCGGGCCTTGGGGTGAGGATCGCTACAATCCCCGTCGGTTTTATTTAAATTTTGAGTATCCATTTGATTCCCACGAGAATGGGAGATACATTGCGTCGACCCGGGCAGAGATCCCTTTACCCGGGCAAGCCTACATTTACCAACCAGGGGGTCAGCCGGTACCCTGGCTGGAGCGTGCTAACGACAGAACAACCCATCTGCCATGCATCTTCTCGCCGCACGCCAGAACTTAAGATTCTGGGTGATTTCCGAGTCCGAATGTTACTTCGAACTCTTTATAGAGGTTGTCTTCCTCGCGGTCCGGGCGGTTAAGCCAAGACCCTCGCTCCTGAAACTAAGACAAGCAAAGAATCAGGTTTACGATGTGTGGGCGGTGGCATGTGCCTGCCCAGCCCTCAAATGAATGAGTGACTGAGCCCGTCCCAATATTTCGCGTCCTATACCCTCTACTACGACTGTAGTAGAGTAAGGAGCGAAATCGCGCAGATATTTGCTACGGACGACAGTACAACAGAAGAACTGGGGACCGCCGTCCGCACCCAGGGTACACCGCGTGGAGGTTTCTGGGATAGTACCCCAAAGACACCACCATGCACTAAGGAATTAATCCTTGTATTGCGGAAAACTTTACAAAGATATAATTAACAGAGATCAATTACACCTAGACTCAAGACAACAATTTGTAGGTTGTACAAAGTATTGTCATGAGTAAGAATGGAATCCACAGCACTGGCATGGATAATCGGTACCTTAATCATTACCCCATCTGTGCAGCCTAGATTTTTTTTTATATCAAAGTCATAATTTTTTTAGCAGCTCTAATAGATACCATATTGACAGTGCTTGGTGTGACGTCACATAACTAGTGTGCGACAGAGACAGTGCTCTACAAGGGTGAAATTTCTTGATTAGCTCTTTCTAAATGTGCAATATTTATTATCAAGTTCTACAACGGTTATTTATTTGTAGCCGCCAACATACAGTTAAATTTTAATTACGCAGAAATTGGTTTAAATATATTCCATTTGATTTTTAAACTTAAAACATTAATGACCAATTTATTTAAGTTTCTAAAATATTCAACATACATTTAGGTAGGGCTTTTATCTCCCGCCCAACCAATTATTAAGCTGCTTATTATTCACGTTCACGCTAACGGTACGTGTTTATTGATTTAACGAATTATAAATTACTATTACATCATAACTTGTTTCAACTTTGTTGATTTACATATCTTTGTATAACTTAAATTGAGAATTTTGTTTCTAAATAAAAATAATTCATTATGATCGTCTCAGCTCATATAGTCCGACTATGGGGCTCGAGCCTCCTCCCTAATAGAAGGGCAAATTGATCTACTATACCACGCTGGTCAGACATGTTGGTATAGGGTTTTTACGTAATGTACACCATCTATAAATTATATTCTCACATCTTTATCTATATAGGAATAAGCAGAGTTGTAACACAGATCATCATCATTACAGCCCATATATGTCCCACTGTTGGGCTCGGGCCTCCTCCGTAATGGGAGGGAAATTAACCTACTATACCGCGCTGGTCAGACGTGTTGGTATAGGGTTTTGTTTCGAGTTTTGCTTCTGTTGCATTGATATTATATGCGTTTTATATCCCTTAATCGGTTCTTACGATCACCCAAGGCTAAGATAGGGCGTGAATTTCATTCTTATTTCGTCACTACATGGACTGATGACATTATTAAGGTCGCGGGAAACCGTTGGATGCAGGTGGCACAGGACCGTTGCAAATGGCATTCTCGTGGGGAGGCCTATGTCCAACAGTGGACGTTTACGGGCTGATGGATGGATGGATGGACATGGAATTATTATAATATAAAAATTAAGAATTCGTAATTACTGCTTATATACATTTATAGTTTGTCAAAAAAAATTAACATATAAGACTAACTATTTAAACTCTATTTAATATAATTATGTCAAAATCAATTTTATTCAATTAATTTCATTATGAAATTTTTACAATTAGATTTATTTTTAAGCTATTTATGATAAAATATTAATATTAAGTGGATACACTTTACGGTAGCAAGTATTAGTATACTATATTAACTAATAAATAGATTATTTTTATTCCCTCGCCGTAGCTGCTACTTGCAGCTGAACCGGTGAATAGTTTGCCTTCAACAGTAAGATTCATTGCATGAGGGTGACGCCCTTTTTTTTTTTTTTTTTTTTTTTGGGGGGTGGGCTACGGTCGGCGCACTCCTCGCACCACTCCGTCCGGGGTGACAGAGGGGCGTAAGCGCGCACACCCGTAACCCACCCGTGACGTCGCCTTCGTCGTTGGGCCGACCACCGGAGCAGAGTGACTTGACGTCAGTGGTCGGCCCGACGGAATACCCCTGAGGAGTACCCTCTCCTCGACCGACATCCCCCCCTCGGGTAGGGAAATATTTGAAAATGTTGCTGAGGTTCACAAAACGTAACCCGCCAGACAGACCTTTAAAGACAAAATCTAGGTAACTCGCATGTTAATAGAGAGGTCGTGTACCACAGATTATGCAATTGAACATCATCTTGTCCGCCGCCCCGGGTTAATAGTAATGTGTACCCTACCTCTCCCAAAACAATATATATATATATATATATATATATATATATATATATATATATATATATATATATATATATATATATTGATTGCTAACTGTACAGATAGAAAATATATTTTACTGTCTGTACGGTTTACTAGATATGATAAAAATTACGATGATTTTGAAAGAAAAGTAAGTAAAGCGATGGATATATCGCCAGGATCGCAGCTTGTGGTAATCTGAGGCCTGTGCCTAACCTCTGGGATAGAGCGAATAGCTATGTATGTATCGGGGCACTAATGATAAGAAAGAGGTACCGATGGCCCGCCCACATGACATAGAAAGATAAATGTACAGTAGACTATGGATTTGCATGCCGTTAATTCTATCGCCCCGTAGGGATCGGAAGAGATATGACCATACCATAGCTTGCTCCGAAAAAAGCTATGTATGTATGTTAAAATGTTTGTTAGAATTGGTATACAGAATGGGTGATATTGTATTTAAAAATATTCGTCATAAAGGAATAGAAGTGAATTTATTACAAAAGCAAAAAAAACCATGTACTTTATTCTGAAACATGAATTTCACCACACCTTAAATACCCTTAACCTTGATTTAAAACCATATTTGAAGGGACCGTAAAAAGCACGCTTTGGTATTGATCGTAGGGAACTCTGTTCCCGCGGGTAAAACTATCGATCGCCAAGTCCCCTCCGCATTGCTCGTGGGCGGTAGTTAAGTGTTGATTGAATGTAGGTTCTGTATATAATCTAAAGCTGAAGAATTTATTTGTTAGTTTGAATGCATTACTCTTAGAAAATATTAGATGGTTTTGATAAAATCTTTAATATCTGATAGCCTGTTTTTCTGGACAGCTTGTAGATTATGATATATTGCAATGAATAGGATCTGAGCAGTGACCATAAGTATTTATAAATCGGGAAAAATAATAAAAGGACATTTAGCATCGCCTGCAATCGCTGTTGTCATAACGACTGCAAAGATGACAAATTTGTATGAAATTCTTGTTTATATATATATACAGTAGGCTTATTAATCTTATTGCTATATGGTGTTTGGTTTTATAAATAAGTTCGCGAGACAACGTGTGACCAAACAAATCAATGGCAGATTTTTTTGGTAATAAGATTACACAAGGAAATAATCTTTACAATAATACAAAAAGAACTATTTGACACCGTACATATGTACATTGAATTGAGAAAAAGTTTCGTCAATAGCGACCACGAATCGGACAACACAGTTTGGCCTATGTGGACTGCTCTCTGCTTCTCCACGGATCGAACTGATGATATCATAAAAGCTATAGAAAACTATCGAATGCAAGTGTCACAGGATGGTTTTAAATAATATTCTAGTAGGCTTATGATCAAATGCCAATCCCTGCATGAGAATGTATCGAAAATAATCATCATCATTCTCCTACTCTTATCCCAACTACGTGGGATCGATACAAATAAAGAGTGAAAATCATTGGCAATAGTTTTATGACCAGCCGTCTGCCAGACGTCAACCCTCCTTGGGAATGTAATTGTTGACCAAACGGCATCAGATGGAGTTGGCCCACGTCGTTATAAGGTTCTTAGTCGTCTTTTACGACATCCACGAACAAAGTAAGGGTTGGTAGTATTCGTAGCCGCTACCTCACAGCTAAGAATGTATCGAAAATATCAAATAAAATTGTATTTTCATTTTTATATATTTTTTCACCCTGCATTAAGGAATTAATCTTGGGAAGGAAATAGTTTGTGAAAGCCGATACACTTCCGCCAACATCTCACCCACAAGCGGCTGAGGTGGGTCACCTGCCAGTAGCATCGCTGCAGTACAGAACTCCGACGGTAGCCCCTATATAGATAGCCCTCACCGCCATGACCCTCTGCGGTCGTCGTAGGAGAGCCCTGTTATAAGTGATGATGGAATCTGACCAGACGGGTGATATAGCCTGCCCATTACCACTTCAGCGTGCTTATTCTAGGTGCTATGTTGGCTACACCGTTTCTTCTGAATGTTGCCGTATTCCAGATACAATGCCGTAAAAAAATGCCGAGCATGGCACGCTCTGCACACAGAGCGGCTATAAGGTAGAATTTAGGTTCTATATATCATAGAGAACCCTAATTCTAACTCATACCATCTATTTTAATGTACGTACAATAATAAATGTTATATGTAGGTCTTAAAGGTGGTAATAGCGTGCACTTTGGTATATAGTCGCTCATTATTTGTCATTTCGGGAATCCCCATAGTTCCCCTATAATTTGTTTCTATGTGTGGGTACTACATTGATTTTTTTATCACCCCTCATATTTTATTGTATGGTGAAAATTATTTGTATATTCCCCACTTATCAGTTGAGAGATATGATATCAACATGAATCTATACTCATATATATAGTAACGATGAATCTAAAATATAATGTGTTATTATAGCAACATTTCGTTCATGTTTTTAAAGAGATTGATGGAGGTGATACAAAGGTATCTGTTACCTTTCTATTCCCACGTAAGGCTTCTTCGTGGCAATTAATTCATAAATATTTTATTTGATTTATAAAACCCTATTACGAAGTGAAAAATGTTGTCCTGCAATAAGTCACGGTGGTGTAGTGGCAGCACGATTGGGCCGGAATCCCGATAGGCGCTGGTTCGAATCCCGATTGTGACATCATTTTTCACTTTGCAATCGAGTTTTATAAATAATTAAGCATATTAAATGCTAAATTTCAGTATAAATAATAAACCAATAAACCATAAAAAAGAAATGAAACAGACAGCTTGAGTCATGACCCCCATCTATTTCAAGTAGAGATATATATATATTTATACATACACATACACACACACAAATATATATATATATATATATATATATATATATATATTATTTTTATTTCATCGTACTCTACTTCTGTTTTTCAACTGTATAATGAATACTCATAAACAGCTCCCCACAATACTGAGCTGTTCGTCATTTTGATATAGATTGATATTTTTTATTCTTTCATAATTTAGCTTACATGTAATAATAATCTGTTCTTCAATAAAATATTTTTTTACTTTCTACTCTTTTCTTCTCTGTAGAAATACAAAATATACATACAAGTTATGACATAATGTCATCAACAGAAATATCATTTCTATGCATGATAAAATGTCTCCCGGAGGTCAGCGAAATACGGTAAACGTATTTATACATAAATGTATATAGTAAAAGGAGACTGTCCCCTCAGGGCGTGGGATACAAATGATCAGGACGGATGGGCTTCGCTATAACCAGACTACTTAATATTGAACACACCTTACTCACAATCGCGCGATCAATACCAAACATTTTTTTAGTTTACAGACAAGAACCAGATTATTTTTAAAGTGAAAACTTCTTTAGCGGAGATGTGCACTTTTTTGGGATGGGTAAAAATGTTAAACTCGCGTCAGGACACATGATCTGATCGAAAATTCGTAATACGGAGAAAGAGTATACCGTAGCAGAGGAAATAATAATATAATATGTGTAAAAAATATATATAAATACACAATTTATTGTATGGTCACACCCATAAATAAACCCTTGGGTAAGTTTTTTATTTTTTTTGTATTTGTTTTTTTTTTCATAGGTTTAGATTTTTATAGGATTTTATTTTTAGTTTACCTTATAATGCAGTGACATTATATATCTTAATTGGACATAATTAAACAGAAAGCATCCAAACCATACGATTACCGAAGATAAGTTATATATATAGTCATTATAGTTGAAAACTTGAATATCACAAAAACAATGCGAGTAATATATCAACTCATTATTCATAATGACCATAAGTTACCAACCGAAATGTATGGCAGGCAAATTTCATTATTATCATCACTTCAACGTTACATTGAAAAAATAAAATTTACTTCAATATACCAAAACATATATTACTAAAATGACGTAAACTACTTGACTATTGTTATTCTAAAGATATCCTTTAATTTAAAACTAACCCCAGAAAGTTAAAGTAAAAAATCCACATGAAACACTATCTCAAAGCTTGAATATCAAAACTAACTCTCTGTAGGTTAGATCCTCTCTGTTTAGCTACGTCCAAATTATCTAACAATAAATATTGCACACAATCGTTCGAGAGAAGCAAACGGTTAATTTCGTCTTCGCAGGGCGCTGTGTCTGTCTCACTCTACCTCTGTAACATTTGGCAGTTATTGTACAAATATAACATGTAGTTGCGTTCACTCAAAAAAATATTATAGACTTGAAAACCGCAAAAAAAAAAGATTCTAAAATAGACGTATGTTAAGTAACAAAAATTCGTAATTATTTTAAACGCTCCTAATAGATGTCATGTGTTTTATGTGACTTCACAAAGATGTTTGAGAAAGAGACAACGCTCTATGAATACGAAATTAGTCGATTATCTTTTTTAATGAGTCGACGTGCTATACTTATTGCGATAACTGTAGCATATCGTTTACTTCATTAAAATAATTGGTATTATTTGCAAATCATAACACTTATTTGTTTTTTACGACTACTATCAGTAAGAAAGGGAATGATGAATAGTGTTCTTTACTTCATCACCACACATCTGAGTAGTTTATATAAATAATAGCTGGTGAATATCTCAAAAAACATTTGAGGTAAACTGACGAGTGTTCCGAACAAAGTAGTCGCATTATCCTCACAGACAAGTTAAAGCCTACACCTGACAAACGCAGGCCACCTCTCAAATAAGAATTAGGATCTCCCGAGAGGCTTTCACAGATTTTTACCTGACTACGAGACGAAGTTGAATTATGACTTACATTTTACAAAATCCTTACTTTTAAGTCAACGTATTAATTTATATACGTAGTTAAATAAATAATACTATGTTTATATAGATTGTAGAGTAAAAGAAAATAATATTTATATGGTCAAAGTATAGAGATAGATGGAATGTTAATGAGGATATGGGTATCAAAGCATTGAGTGCAGATATGACGGCTGAAAGAAATCTATGGAAGGTTAGAACATGTTCTGCCGACCCCTTCTAGAGATAGAGGGCAGACTAATGATGATGATGTATATGTCCATATATTTACTGCCGATATGGTATATTATTTCCGTGTGGTGACGGAGTAAGAATACAAATCACCGCCCCCTATCTTACCCGTGGGTGATCGTACGAGACGACTAAGGGATATAAAACGCATATAACATCTATGCGAGAGAAGGAAAACTCAAAACAAAACCCTATACCAACATGTCTGACCAGCGTGGTATAGTAGGTCAATTACCCTTCCATTATGGAAGAGGCCCGAGCCCAGCATTGGGACATATATGGGCTGAGATGATCATGATGGTATATTATGGCGGCTAGGAGTACTACTAGCTCATACTACTCGTGGGTGTTGGTAAAAGATGACTAAGAGCTGTATATTGACTCATTTGATGCTGTGTAGACCAAAATTACATTCCCAAGGGTTGGCGTCAGGCAGGCGGTGGGTCATAAAACTTTTGCAACATGTACAATGGAAAAAAAAGTATATGTCGTGTCACTTCTAAGCAATTGGCATCCACATTACTTGACTTCCATCCAGCCATCCATCCATAAGCCCGTAAACGTCCGCTGTTGGACATAGGCCTCCCCACGAGAATGCCATCTGCAACTGTCCTATGCCACCTGCATCCAACGGTTTCCTGCGACCTTGATAAGGTCATCAGCCTACTTGCCTTATCTGAGTAGGATGATGATGATGGTAGTACAGTTGATTTGAGTAGCGAACTCCCATGCTGAGTGATTTGAGATCGAATATGCTGTTTTATGTAGAAATTTGATAAGGGAAAATGATAAGGAGTTAAAAATAATAGTGGTAGGGCAATATTGAGTTAGTGGTGGGCCTAAGCTCTACATTGTTGACAGTTTCCTGTCTACAGATGCGGACCGATCCGTTTTGGGTAGTACCACACTCTGGCAGAAAATGACGTCTGAGCATTAGCAATGTGCTGTGCGCTTTGTTCGGTGAGCGAGAGAGTGGGAGGCCCCAATCATTTGAGTGAGTTTGGGTTGGTAAGCAACCTAGCTGTACCGTTGGTATTGCAAAGGACCACAAAAGTAATACTTACCATGAGGTGCACTGCTTGCTTATTTACCATCGTATGCAATAAAAAAATCTACGGGTAGTAACAAAATATCGTTCATTCGTTCACGTCCATTGTTAGATATAGGCCATCTCCAGGGAAATGATACTACAATCTGGAGTTTTTTTTTTTAATTCAAATATAAACTACGATGTACACTAGGAAATAAATCTTTATGTTTCGGGGGATGTTATAACGGACTCAAATCACATACAGACTTAACGCAAAATGATTTGATAAATTTGTGGACCGAATAAAGGATTAGTACCTCTCTCTCTATCATTGACTCATTCATATGGATTGGCAACTAAAAATCATTATTTTATTATGTGTCTTTTTCAGAGAATTAAAATATTTTTCTTCTTTCTAATACTTTCTAGTTACATATGCTGTTTATGGAAATTTAAATTTAAAACTACTGCATACTACATCACTTTGAAGCCAACACCATATTCCCTTTAGTGTAGTTTTAAAGTTAACATTTCAAAAGGATACTCATGAATTTTGGAAGGTGTAGTAATGCTACGAGCGCTACGCCGTAGACGCAGCGTAGCAACGTATAGCTTATAGTTTGTTATTTTATTTATATTTCTTTTTCTATAGATGTGTAGTAGTCTTTTTAAATGCGGGGACAAAATAAGAATACAATTTATAATCACTTTCTCTCACAAGAGCCTATGTAGTAAGCCTTTAGAATCCCTTATATATATATATATATATATATATATATATATATATATATATATATATATATATATATATATATATATATATACATATATACATATATATATATATATATATATATATATATATATATATATATATATATATATATATGTATATATACCTAATCTAATCTAATATCTTTAAACGAACCATTCTTGTATATATATAATACATATAATCTGAATCTCGGCAACGGCGATTAACCGCTCTAGCTAAGTTTCATTTATAGAAAATATTATTTCATCAGTATTTTCAGGCAACGAAAAAATATATTTTTTGTTGGCTGAAAACTATTAAAATACATACATACATACACATACATATCATCACGCCATATCCCTTGCAGGGTAGGCAGAGAGAACAGAATGCCAGATAACTTCTCTATTAAAATATGAAGATAAATTTTGACGCTGTCAATAAGAATAGACATAGCTCAATTGGAATATAGATATGATAAGAATAGTGATGATGAATATAATCTAGACAAACCGGAGCTCGGTTCGGATCCTTAGTTTCTCTTTTTATTACCTTTTTATTATTTTATTTATTATTTTTAATATATTTAAATATATCATTACAAACACACTAAAAAGAAAATACAGAGCAAGGCTCGATCATCCAGATATTACATCTTTATATATACTTCTTCGTAAATATGGCTTCAAGGTTCTTTTTATTTTAAAAAAAGAAAATTAGATTGTGAAAAAAGTTTGTGGTCAAGGTTTTATAATTTATATACATGGGTTTTTTTATAATTTATATAATTTGATATACATGGGTTAAAGTTATATCTTCCTCAGAATAATAGTGGTAGCTTAATCTGAAAACCAATAGTCTATTATCTTGGGCAATGGCTATCTTGGGGCTGAATTTTAATTCTTTAATGGTGTTAATGGCGAAAAACTATGTGGTAGCGTGGCTACGACCACTACCAACCCTTATTTTGCTCAGTACTGTCGTAAAAGACGACTGAGAGCCTAACGACCTGGGCCAATTCCATCTGATGCCGTTTGGTCCACAATTATATTCCCAAGGAGAGTTGACATCTGGCAGGCGGCCAGTCATAAAACTATTGCCAATATTTTTTACGATATGTACTATGATAGAAGAGTAGATATTGTATCGACTCCAAGTAATTGGTATAAGAGTAAGAGAATGATGAATAATGGTGTTAATGGCGGAGTGATCAAGTCTCGACCTTCCGTACCAAGTATCGTGGGTTCAATATTCATGCGGGACAATTATATACGCGATTCACATGTAATTGTTGTGAGTCTGAGTATTATTTAATAATTCAATTATGTTTGATAAATCACTAGTGATACAAGGATTTATTCCTCAAGCAGAATCTTGTGTGTGTGTAGAGTCGACCTTGTTTTGTAATATTTCGGTAAATTAGAGATTAGATTGCAATTGTAATCAGCACATAATCACCTTACTATTATTATAAAATGGAGGAGAGGAAGGAAGACCCACCACTTTCCCACGGCTAATCAATATACCGTACACCTCAGGAAAGGAAGGAATACGGGATCAAAGTGGAATAGGATATAAGGAAATCTTACTCCTGTGATGAGCACCACCTCCAAAACTTGAACTTGCAATTTTCCGCAGAACATCATCATCATCATTTCGCAGGCATCATTAGGACCGAACCGTACTGAGGATGCCTCGTTTAGAGGCGAAACAAGTGTCGAATCTTTGTTCGAAGTTCTGCGGAAAATAGCGTATATACTCGTTCAGTCCTGTCGTATAATAAAATAAAACGATAATAATAATACTTTATTGCATTTTCAAAACTAAAACTAAAAACAAATAATTAAAAAAAAATTAAATCAATCAAAACGAATTGGCTCAGCTTTTGTTGGCACTAAAAACAGCGCTGATTTTCAGTCATCCCTGTGTATTTATTGTATTGTATGTACTCACACGCGTGTGATTGTGCGTGTGCGACAAGATGGCGACTTTCAAAATGGCCGCTTAAAAAGCTTAAATTTTAAAAATAAATATCTTCATCATACTCCTCGTTTCCGTGTGGTGATGGAGTAAGAATACTATTCACCACCTTATTTCTTTCCCGTAGGTGTCGTACGAGACGACTAAGGGATTAGATTATATCCGATATGGTATATTATTTCCGTGTGGTGACGGAGTAAGAATACAATTCACCGCCCCCTATCTTACCCGTGGGTGATCGTACGAGACGACTAAGGGATATAAAACGCATATAACATCTATGCGAGAGAAGGAAAACTCAAAACAAAACCCTATATCAACACGTCTGACCAGCGCGGTATAGTAGGTTAATTCCCCTCCCATTACGGAGAAAGCCCGAGCCCAACATTGGGACATTTATGGGCTGTGATGATGATGTCATAATGACTTCTCGTCATCATATCATAATCTGAATCACTTAAGATCAACACAATATGTACTCTTTTTCTATATGGCAAAAGTTTTAGCAATAGCTTTATGATCGAAAGCCAGTTTAATGTTCCTTCTTGGCAGTATAATTTTTGACCATTTGGCATCAGATTAAATTGGCCCAAATTGATATAGAGCTCCTAGTCTTGACTGGGGCGGCGGAGGCGTGAATACCTCCGCCTCATGCCGCCCTAGCCGAGGCAGCGGGTGACCGCACCGGGGATTAGTCTGGTTGCCCTTGGAGCGAGGCCACCGCGAGAGGAAGACGCCCCGACATCGAGATTCATTTTATGGGTCGAGATGACGGGGCGTCGACATGAGAGGATACCCGTGAGGGTAGACCGCCGGGTGCGCCACTGAATGAATAGACCGCGTACCAGTGACCCACTCGCACGGCGTCAAGATATCTATGTAGGGCGGGTCTACGAGGTCTTGCGTCGCTTTTCCTGTTGCCCCGGACGGATTAGCGGGGGTTTGACGTACCGTAGCCCGCCGCGAAGACAAAAAAAAAGTCTTATGCAACAACTACAAGCAATAAAATCCTTTTTAATATTCGTACAAAACACACAAATTATTTAGTAACTTAAAAAAAAGATTTTAGTATTAATTTGTAAGCGATCATATCGTAGTTACATAGCCCACATACTGTTAGTGAGTATAAACATGTATTCTCTGGTCACGCAGTACACCCCGCTATGTTAGACCCGACGTACTGTCACGGGTAATAATCAGATAAATAGTATATGACATTGCTATGTGCTGTACAGAAAGAAAATTATAATGTTGTTTCTCAACGAATTATGTCGTGTAGTAGTGCCCGAATGTATTTTCATTCCATCTTAACACACTGACTGCACAGATGGCGTAGAGATTAAGATACCGACGTTCCGTGCCAGTGTCATGGGTTCGATTCCCATGCAGGACAATATCTTGTGCGATTCACAAAGTTTTGGTCTGGGTATAATTTGTTTGTTGTTGACATTAATTGAATGTTTATAAAGTCCCCCGCAATACAAGGATTTTTTCCTTGGTGCAAATGATGTATTAAAAAGAAGTAACATCATCACAGCCTATGTACTTCCCAAAACAATGCACAAACTTCTACCGTTATAGGAATTATCATCATAATCATCATCACAGCCCATATATGTCCCACTGTTTGGGCTCGAGCCTCCTCCGTTATGGGAGAGAAATTAACCTACTATACCGCGCTGGTCAGACGTGTTGGTATAGGGTTTTGTTTCGAGTTTTCCTTCTCTCACATAGATGTTATACATACATACATATCATCACGCCATATCAAGGGTAGGCAGAGAGAATAGAGTGCCAGAGAACTCTATCCTTGCATACTTCACTCGCTTCTTCAACATTCATAATTCTCTTCAAACACGCTCGCCGGTTTCGGAGACTCTTGACTCCACCTTCTTTCAGTACGTGGCCAATCTGGTCTAGGTAGGTGAGTATCGGGCTCCCCCGGTACCTACATCCTTCCACTTTCGCATTGTATATCTTCTTAACCAGACGTTCGTTCGGCATTCTTTCCACATGTCCGAACCATCGGAGCATTGCCTTTCGCATCTTTACACCAATACTCTCTTTCATACCTACTCGCTCTCTTACGTCGTCGTTGCGAATACGGTCGGTCAGCCTAACTCCACAGATTTTCCGTAGAGATCGCATTTCGACCGCATTAATTTTGCTTTCATGCTCTTTTCCGCATAGGCAACTCTCGCTTCCATATAGTAATGTTGGGACAAGCACTGCGTTATGTATTGCTACACGTGCTGTTAGATATTATATGCGTTTTATATCCCTTAGTCGTCTCTTACGATCACCCACGGGTAAGATAGGGGGTGGTGAATAGTATTCTTACTCCGTCACCACACGGAAAACATATTATTATGTAATATTAATTAATGGTGTTTGCAATAAATAAAATATAGGAATTAAGTGATGTAACATGCCACGATCGTCAGGCTGACGATTCTAAAACTTAGATATCCTATATACAGTATATTTTGCATTTCTTTCAACTGTGTTAGCGGATGAATACATTTTGGATATTATCTCGGATAACTAATGTTTTAACGCGTGTTAAATCATTTTATTTTTATGAAAAACGTGGTGTCTTTCCTTGTGGTGTCGAAGTAAAAATAGAATTCACCAAACCTTATCTTTTTTTTTTTTCAGCAACTTGGACCATGGATGTGGTCGCGCCCCGACAAATCGTCCGGGGCGACAGAAGAGGCGGCACGCAACCCCATGGACCCACCCTACAAAAACACCTCTCTTCGTCGTGCGAGCGGGCCACCGGTACCCGATCTTTGACTTTGGGACCACCCCCTATCTGACCCGTGGGTGATCGTAAGAGACGACTAAGGGATATAAAACGCATATAACATCTATGCAAGAGAAGATAAACTCGAAACAAAACCCTATACCAACACGTCTGACCAGTTTGGTATAGTAGGTCAATTTTCACTCCCTTTTTTTTTATTTTTTTTAATGTTGTGGTGGCAATCAAGCAAGCAGCACACCTAGTAAGTGACACTAGCGCTCATGGACCTTTGCAATACCAGGGCACAGCTAGGCCGCTGCCAACCGTGAAGAAAGAGCTCTTCTTAAACCTCGTTTAAAAAAGGACATGTCATAGCGCTCGGGAAAGGTAGTTCATTCCAGATCTTGCACGTACCTACGTGGTAGAAATGATCGCTGAAAACGTACAGTAGACGTCCGTATCGTTTCCAGGTGAAATGGATGAACCCTGCTGCGGTGTCGAGTGGTACGGTGATAAAATGGTGACGGTGGTACCAAGTCAAATAGTTCCTCAGAGCACTCCCCGTGAAAGTGCCTGTAGAGTACACAGAGAGAACCAAAGTCTCTTCGGCTCCCCAATGACTCCAGTCTTTCCGTGAGATTGGGATCACCGAGGATTCGAACAGCACGTCTTTGCAGGGAGTCAAGTGGGTCTAGCTGATATTTGGGCGCGCCTGCCCAGAGATGTGAGCAGTACTCCACATGAGAGCGGACTTGTGCCTTATATAGCACAAGACGTTGTCTCGATGTGAAGTACCGCCTGGCTCTGTTCAGCACGCCCAGCTTTCTACTTGCCAATTTGGCTTTGTCCTCCAAATGACTCTCAAACTGGACTTTGCTTGATAGTTCGACGCCGAGGATCCCAATACTCTCGGCAATTTGGAGAGTTACTCCTTGGAACTGAGGCGCCATGACAAACGGGTCCTTCTTTGCAGTGAACGCGCAAACTTGTGTCTTAGTGGGATTGAACTGGAATAAGTTCCGTTCACCCCATTTCGAGGCTTGCCCCAGAGAGCTCGACTTCAGACACAAGTCGAGTCCTTCTTTCCTGTAATATACTCCGAGGGATATTCTGATGCTCGGTATACCGCTCGTCACCCGTGCTGTCATCCGCATAGCAATGCATATTCTCTATAGAGAGCATGTCATTGATATGCAGGATAAACAGCGTCGGGGAGAGCACCGAGCCCTGTGGTACACCAGCGTTAATGGTCATGGTATCGGAGCAAGAGCCATCGACGACGACTTTTATACTCCGACCATCCAGGAAGCTGGCGATCCATTTACAGAGTCCCTCGGGGATTCCATAAGAAGGTATCTTCGACAGAAGGGCCCCGTGCTAGACCCTATCGAATGATGCCTTTGCGATATCTAGGCTGAATGCTAGCGCCTCACCCTTGCCCTCCAAAGCCTCTGCCCAATGGTGTGTAAGGTACACAAGAAGATCACCAGCCGATCGACCATGTCGAAAGCTGTATTGGCGATCACTGATCAACTGGTGATCCTCAAGGTACTGCAGAAGCTGGCGGTTTATAATTTTCTCCATTACTTTGGAGAGCAAGGATGTTATCGCAATCGATCTGTAATTCGATGGGTCCGCCGGGTCTCCTTTTTTAGGGATCGGGTGGACTTGGGCTACCTTCCACGAAGATATTATATATTATATATATATATATTACCCCTCTTATAGAGGAGGCTCGAGCTCAACAGTGGGATTTATATGAGCTGAGATGATGTGGTGTCTTTAATAAAAATAATAGTAAGACAGTAAGGTATTCCTTACTAAATTATTCTTGTATTTGATTGATAATAATACAAATATACAATTAACGAATTTTATCGTGGTAGGACGAACATGTTGATCGTTCTGCAGCCGCGAGCTGGTCCGTCCGGTATAGTACCACACTCTCGCAGAAAATCGACGCCTGAGCAGTGGCAATATGCTACTGTGCTTCGTTCGGTAAGCAAGAGAGCCGAAAATCAATCTTACTGGGTAGAATTAGGATTATCGGTAGGCAGCGGCCTAGCTGTTGTACCCCTGGTATTGCAAAGGTCTATGGGAGGCAGTAACACTTACCATCAGGTGAGCTGCTTGCACGTTTGCCATCAAGAGCAATAAAGAAAAACATATTAATATAGACTCATGGTGGACTGACGATATCATCAAAGTCGCAGGAAACCGCTGGATGTAGGTGGTACAGGACCGTTTTAAATGGCATTCTCGTGGGGAGGCCTATGTCCAACAGTGGACGTATACGGGCTAATGGATGGATGGATCGATGAACGGATAGACTCAAAACAGTAATTTGGAACCCAGGACATTTGGCACCGTATCTTAGTGTCGTCACCTATTTGTCAAGGTGTTGATTTTTTGGATTCTATATGTAAATAAATAAAACGCATTTATTTCAAACCAGTTTCTTTATTTCGTGTTCATCATTGTAATACAACATACAAGTAAATTTATCATCAGATATTATTTTATCGTTTCTTAATTTCTACCTTAACTAAGACTTGAATAACAAGTAGGTATGTATGAGTATTTAATATCGATATATCGATACTCATTAACAGTATCGATATTCGTACAGGATTTAAATTCTCAACCCACACATAGTTAATCCACAGATAAATAAACAAATTAACAAACTTCTTTTTTTATTTCTTAAATGGAATGTTCATTGTATTAAAAAGTATCAATTCCAATAAAGCCTTTATAAAATGCATGGCTGGTACAAAAGAAAACACAAAAACGCACAAATTCACACAATAACTAAAAACGTGGAAGATGAATCTCTTAACTTTTTATGTCCCGCCATTTTTGTGACGTCATTTGACGGTTATTGTTGTGGCAGTATAGTTCAAAGATGGCGTATACATTATGAGCGTGTTTTATTAAATATTCAAAAGTTATGACGGCTTCGGTGATTATGCTTAAGTCTCACGTAGACCATTTTAATAAAACATAATGTATATATAATAATATTTTTAGTTTAAAGATAAGCGTACTTTTTACTATAGCAGACCTGAAAGCGAGTCATGCGTCAAATGACGTCACAAAATGGTGCTTTAAAAACAAAACCCAAGCTCCTTTATCTCAAAGACTGTTAACATTAATTCCAACTGCAAAATATGTGCTATACCATAGACTTTTTACTTAAAAAAAAAACAGTTATACAGCCAGTATTATTTTGACAACGATTAACTAACAGAGAATCTAAATTTCCATATGTTATTATATATTTTTAAAAGTCAGCGACATATTATTACGTTATAGCGAGGAAATATACAAGCTAGGGGGAAATAAGACTTGTTTAATTATGAACATGCAAGTAACATAATTGAAATGTTTTTTATTGCTTGTTAACTTTATAACCGATTTCAGGCTGCTCCGTTGTAAATGTACCTTCATGTTCAAAATTAAAAACACCCAATGAAATGTCAAGCAGTGTGACTAGAAATAGAAACATTTTATTAAACTTTAAAGCGAAGAAATCAAAGCATACACTACTTAGTTCAGAGGGTAGGTATAAAAACTTACATAACACACGATTATAGCAAAAAAAAAACTTAGGAACTACCTAAATCGAAAGATTTGACTAGCGTCGACGACACACAATAATAAATTACGAATAAATTATAATTTTTAACAGTGAAAATCAAAGAATAATTAAGAGAAACTTATGATCAGTGAACCGATCGAAGGCTATATTTGAAAATAAAACAATTGTTTAAGGCAAGTGTACCAAATTTCAGAGATTTCTATCTTATCAAAGTGTCATTGTAACAGTAAATATTTGGAGATCGCTCAAAATTGCCTCAAATGTTCGAACGATTAATTATTTCATTAACTTTAGATCTAAAATCGCGTTTTAATCCCCAATACAAAGTTATACAGGAGTCTATTGTTTATCTATTATGTCACAAGAATTCACGGATCAAGTTGCTTTTAAACTTTGATTGGGTAAGTTCGTATCCCGAGTTATAATCATATGCCTTTGATAAGTTCAATGTCTGTTTTGACATGGGGTACAGAAGACAAGAAAAAAATTTGATTGCGGCAAATGCTTTTCAAAACATATTAGTGTATGAATTATTATTAAACATTTTCTTTTCTGTTGTAGCTATTTTGTACATATTTTAATAACACAAACGTCTATATCGATTAACTTAATTTCATACATCTGATGTCTTCTGACTTCTATAGTGTCAGCGTCAACTACTGCTGCAGATGAAGCTGATAGTAATAATATTCTATGCAGAAGTTTCTCTATTAAAATGTTTATGATTTGAATGTCATTCTTGTTCACTATAAGGCATAAATTCTCATCGTAGTTTAAGGGAAAATTAATACATCTCTGTCTTTTGTACTCATATCTACAGTATTAAAATATCGTTGTTATAGTCAGAGCCAATATACCTTTTATCTCCTGACACAGTGATGACCCCTGTGTAGGTACATTGATTTACTATTTAAAGAAAAATCAAAATATATATTGGTCGCTCATAAACAACATTATAAGTGCATAAAATCACTAGTGCAGGGAAAATAATCGGGAGGGTTTATTTATCGATAAAATTGAGTGTGCTAAAGAGGCGGAAACAGGTGTACCGATTTTAGAGATCAGAACTGACAATACAATCTAATGTAACATGAACACTAAACAACTAAGTTATTTACCATGATTTCACTATGCGTTGAGAAATTATTGCTTTGTTATTTCCTTAGTGGAATCTAATATATATATTTTTAATATTGATCCTAGAAGGTTAATCTAAAGTAGGCGTGATTGTTGATTGAAAAATTTTATTCGGTAAATTCTAGAAGAAAAAAACATAGTGAAATTTTGGTAAATATACAATTTATTACCACACGTTAATTTTAAATTCCTACACAGATATAAACCTTAAGTACCGATTACCAATCAAGTTCATTATGAAAAAATATATCATTAGAAATATTTTTCAACTTCTCTCCTTAATTTCAAACCACGCAAAAACAACTTAATTATGCATGTGACAACCGATTTTATAACTACGTGTTTTATTCCTAATAACACTTTGGCAACAAATATTTATTTTCATTTTTTTTTTTCAATCTTTTTTTTTTATCCATCAATTTTAATTGTAACGTCAACATTAAGAAGTTAACATTACTTCGGTTTACATCGAACCCGATCGTTTATCGATTTTTTTTAGCATCGTCTTTTAAGAATAGAAGACAGAAAATCTATCGATAGCAGATAAATTTCGATCGATAACGTGACATCACTCGTGTCAGCTGACAGAACGTGTTAAATCCTTTCATACTAAAATTTGGCTATCAATATAATCCTATACTTTTCCCTACAGTTCCGTCAACTAACACCGGTATCGAAGCAGAACTTAGAAGATCCAATGAAAAAAGAAACAGTTATTCAGGATATTTTAATTATTATTTTTTTTATTCTTTTACTGTCATCAGTCTTAAAATTGAGTCATACCATCTTATTAAGAATGATGAACTCTTAAGTTCCTAGGCCAGATCTAACATCGGAGTTTAATAGGTTTGTAACTGTTTAACTGTATTTGAATGGAAGAAAAAATTGCGAACACACACAACGAACAGCATACGAGTCACAATATAGAGATATTAACAAGTGCATCTCGCATTAAATTTTACCAACAGTTTGGTACATATTATATCGGCATCAAGGTCTAAGGAAAAGGTTTCAACCGTAAGGCTCTCGGGGAAACTAATTCACATAATACTTAAAATATACGTTATGTATTTTAGAGTAATCAACATTGAATAGTTTATTTTTAATATTAATTCTTAACACTAAAGAGTACAAAAAATAAAGGAAATATTATTGAATATATGAAAAACAACAAGTTATCAGCGACATCTATCGCTTTTTTTTTCATATAAGAACAACATTGTATTTTTTTTTATTCGTTTACAGTAACGTTTAATAATCGCTCACGAAGACAAACGAGTCTGATCTTCGTAGCTCTAAATTCAAGAGGCTCTACAGCGGACCTCTAACATTCAGCGACGGTATAACCTCACCGTCAAACATCTTATTCTACCATCGTTTCCCTTCGATTATCCTCAGTATCAAAAATATCTGCTAGAACATCCCTTTCCCTTAGTGAAAAAGTACTATTTGACAGTCTCAAAAGTAACTAATGCGTAGGTAACAATCACAAATATTCATTAGATGGGGGATATGCAAGAATGGAAATATATGGTATCAACAATCGTTTTCCCATTAGAACGATGTGAAGCGATCCTACATAAATAACACTACTGAATAATATCTAACCTATAGGGTTTAAATTTACACCTCAGTTACTTTTACTTATAGCACTTACATTAGAAAAAAAAGGTTTTTTTTAATTATTAATGACAGAACATGTGATACAAAGATAATTATTAATGTCTGTACAAAATGTCACAAATGAACGTTTATTATTTTATTATTATTTTTCATTAATTTTATCCAAAGGTATTATTTTAACACATTCCTTCAAATTTAAGGCCACGGCGCAATATGGTGTTTCAGTAGATTACATAGTTAGAATACTGAATTATATTTATGTTTATAAAGATGACGTTTTTTACAATTTGTAAGATGGCCTTATTTACACGCTAGAATATTAATAATACGACAATATTAAGCATTAAGTGCGTTATGAACGTGCATATGTGCGTAGCAGCAAGCCGTGAAATATTAGCGTGCTCTAACCACATTCGCTTCTGATCCAGATACTTATAAGCTAATTCTGTATACTAACCGATCGAAGCACGGCCTTGAAACATTACAATTATTAAGTAACATCACTACATTCGTATCGTAAAAAATATCGGTGACAGACTTACACTGGTTCAAAGCTCACGGTGCCTTACCCACTAAACTAACATAGACAATGCAATATCTAAAAATACACGACTACCATACGCTATATAGAATTTAATTTTAATGTTAATTCATCATAAGCATTGTGTATTCCTTACAATTGGCAGGATTGCATTATGTATGTAAAATCGATATTGTGAGTGGACAAATTTAAGCTTCGTATATAACTAATATAATTATAAAGTTTTTATTAATAATTACGAGCATACACATATTATGATAACATTTATCTAAAAGCAATTTAATCGGCGACTAGCATCGTTGAGAAAGATTCCAAATAACACTTGACTTCGTTCCGACAACGCCCTAACGATCAGCGACAATGCGATATCTGTATGATTGTTCTATTAATTTGTTCTACGTCATCACTACGTGGACGATATGTCGCGTTTTTTAAACAATTCACTATTAAATATATCCATTTGTTCAACATTTAGCATAAGTCCGTTAATATTGTCAATTTAGAAACAGTGATCAATAATATTAATATCGGCAACATTCACTAACCCCCAATAAACACATTCTCACCTATAATTAAAAACATTACATGATATGTCATTTACTACCAACTTTTTACCTATCCATTTGGAATCTTTCGACTATGTAAAAAATATTTATAACTAAAAATCACACACCTTAGATAATTATTAACTACACGATGAAATAAATGAAATTGGTACTGTATTTATATCATCTCTTGTTTGGGACCACTACAAACGCCTACTACGCAGTAGAGATGAGGGTAGTAAGAAAATACAGTACGCTTTCTATATATTAAAAGTAGCTACAACCACAGTTATAGTATACACAAAGGAGCAAAGAAATTTTATATATTAAGTACACAATCACATTAAATCTATTCATCAATATTTAATCAATATTATATAAAATATTTTAAGATGTCCAAAAAACTCACACTAAAATGTCGTCACAATTGTGAAAAATAAACACTATTATATGTCAAACGTTTCAACTAACTTAAGCCATAGTTAAAAATATTTTTTGCATTTAATTCTCTTACAATAAAATGTATTATATCATAAATTTAAACAGTGTGTTAATTTTTTTTAAAAACATTCAGCGTAGTAATTATATCTTCAAGGATGGATGGTTTGTGCATACAATGTGCTTTGTTAAATCACCTTAAACTTACAATCACATTTTTAGAGATTGTTTCAACGGAACAGATTTACGAGCCAGTTCGCGCGACAAATAAATAATCTGTTCCGTCAATAACATATCAATGAATTTTACATTCAACATTCAAAATCAACGTCAGTCACGATACAGTAAAAAATCATTAAATACACATCTCTTTCAAGAAAAATACATCAAAAATTAAGTGAAACACCAACGTTCTGTGCAATTCACTAAAATTATTCACTTTCATTAAAACAGCGTATTCTCAACAATGATTAACATCGCTTGACACAATAAAAGCGACGATATAAAATAACTTATCGTATGTATCAATGGAAATGAATACAATTCCTGAGCAAATTGATCGCGTATGACGTTGTGTCAGCTTGAGAACAGAACGCAGAAGCGGTCGTTATATACAATTGCGCGGGCGCATTTGCTCAACCAACTTATAAAATTTAACGATGCACTACTAATTAATTATGTAAATGTCCAAATAGTTAACCATATACAATATGATAAGCTAACATCGATATAATAGAAAACTACGTTGATGAATACATTAACAGGTGAAATCTTAACTGCGTCAAAATTATTTAATTTCAAACAATTCTTATTTATACACTAAAGATATGGTTAATGTAAAATTCTTATGTCCG
Organism: Lymantria monacha; assembly: GCA_905163515.2. NCBI lineage: Eukaryota > Metazoa > Arthropoda > Insecta > Lepidoptera > Erebidae > Lymantria > Lymantria monacha. The sequence continues at coordinate 6,305,394 of LR991102.1, forward strand.
TATAATCTGTCAACATTATGTGGCAACAGTTTCCGTCCGTTCTCACCTAACAACACGTCCCACCAAATAACTCTCGATACAAATATCATGAATCTTAATTTTTTTTTTTCATTTATAAAAATATTCTTTCACGCCATCTCCTAAACCTCACACATCCTCAACATTTACAGATCGCAGCTCCTCTTATATCTAATTAGTAATACTACCAACGTCATTTATCTAAAACTATATATTTACATTTTTTTGATTTACACACTTCCTGGCGATTTATGGTGTCTAAACGGTAACATAAACTAATAAGGGAATGAACATTGGAAGCTTGAAATTTCATCAATGAGCAAGTCCATCCTTCATTTTAAGCGCACTAACAATGACATGAATAAAGTAGCAGCTAACGATCTAGTTGAGTGAATAAATCTAACTTTAGCATGTTTTTTTTATTGCGTACTATTTAAAGAGAGGCTGCGGTAAAGAGAATCGATCTAACATTTATAATATATTGGCTAATAGAGTGGACCACGATGTCGATGGGGAATGGAATGACTTAATTTATTTATATAAAAATGTTGATGAAAAAAACAGGGATATGAAATTTTTTTATCTTAATTTTAGGCTTAGGAAAAGTTGTGAGTACAAAATTATAAACAATCTCGTAAGCCTAGCTTGCGCTTACACTAGTAGGTGCTAAGTTAGTAGTAAAATGTTCCCTAGAGTAATTGACTTGAAAATATTGGTTTTTAGGGAGCGCTCTTGAGAAGCTGTATGCTGTTGTGGCAGGGGAACTGTTGGTATCCAAGGAGCCCTAATACGGATTATTAATAGCTAAATTTTCGTAGAAAAGTAAAGCTTAGTTCGGATATAAGGTTCTTATATTATAGTGCTAGTATTAACTACAGTACTTATACACGAAAATTAAGCCTACGTTCATAAGAATTAGTTATTTTCATATCGATATTTTTGTTTTAAAGAACCGCCTAATTCACTGAGAATCACAACTGTTTAGTAAAAAGTGTATTACCAAATATAAAAAAAAAATATTATAAATTTTAATATTTACAATGGGAATTTTGGGAGTGATTGCAATTCGCTGTGCAAGTAAGCTAAATGTAGATGAAATGTGTTTGTTTTATTATTTTGATTACGGTATTTAATTAATAAGTATTAGGAGCAACTTTGATATATAAAAAATATAATTATTAAAATGTTAAAGATATATTTAATCTTACTGATTATGATAAGGCTATGGTAAAATTTGGTCATTGTATAAAATTGATTTTAAAAAATAATTAACAATTGATTCAATTACGATTTTAAGGTAAAAATAAATAAGCACTTTTTTTTTAAATTTGTATTTCTATTTTTATTATTTAAATAATCCAGACGAAAAGTATGTTATTTTCATATTGTACTTACTTTTTATCCCTACGGTGGTATGATATTGCGCAATTGCCGTGAAACTCGTCCAAAATCAGCCTAACAATCTCCTACAGTTTTTATACTAGCATACGTGCAGAATATTGAGGTAAGAGCAAAAAAATATGCCACATTCATTTTTTTAATTGAAAATTATCTATGAAAAGGATATAGGCAGAACTATATTTTTTTTTTTAACCTTAAATCAGCTCGTAAGTAATTCGTAGGTGATTGATTTTAATTGTTTAACTATGGTTAATTGTACGATAATTCAATTTTGTAGGCAATTTACATTGCAAATCCTTTCAGTATACTTATAAGTAAAGCGAATACTTACGACATGCCAATTGTTCCCAGCACCAACTGTATAGCCTAACACACGCACACGCACACACATAACACAAGGACCTAACACCATAAAGTTTGTGCTAAAGAATCTTATCCTACTAATACTATTGTTATTATACGAGAGCCTAAAAACATAAGTTTTATTTTTTTGTTTTGTTTTTATTGCGAATAGATTTTGTTTTTATTGCGAATTGATTTGTTTTAATTGTGAATAGATTTGTTTTTATTGCGAATAGATTTGTTTTTTTTTTTTGTAAATTTAACTTTTTGAAGTCTTATGTTTCAAAATGCACTTAAGTAATAAAGTTTTCAGTTAAATATTACGCTGGAATATAAGTTACAACCATTTTTTGCACCATGATATTACTTTGAGAATGATAATTGTGGCCAAAGTAAGTGTGATGGAGATGAACGCACGTTGTTTAAGATCTTGTACGACACCTTACGAATAATATTAAAAACGGGTTAATAACTCTGAGAAGACTGATGTCCTTATAAGTTTATTTTCTTAAACTGAATCTGTTGTTATTTGTTAATTAAACTACAATTTGGACAGTTTCAAAGATTATGAAGGAAAATCTTTTGAAGTGTAATCGTTTTAATTTTTTTTATTAATTATAGATCTATTCTATATATATCTATTGCTGCGTGGTAGCGGCTACGAATACTACTAACCCTTACTTTGCTCGTGGATGTCGTAAAAGACGACTAAGAGCCTTATAACGACTCGGGCTAACTCCATCTTATGCCGTAGGGTCAACAATTACATTCCCAAGTAGGGTTGACGTCTGGCAGGCGGCCAGTCATAAAACTATTGTCAACAACTTTTACAATATGTACTATGAAAGAAGAGTGCATATTGTATCGACCCCAAGTAATTGGGATAAGAGTAGGAGAATGATGATGATGAGAATCTAATGTTCAAATATGGCGGCCTGTAAATGTTTAATTTGTTTTCATTTATTATTTCAGTCAAATTCGAATAGTTTTGTATGAAATATTGATCTTTACTGATGGTGGAATGTCGAATTAGTTTATTTTTTTTTACTATTGCATGTACATATAATTATCTACACCTAATAAGAAGTATGTGGAGTGTATTCCAAAGCAGATTCCTTAGCACAAACATGCTTTCAGTTGAAATAAATTTCATTTAATTAAATCCATTTCAACTGCGGCTAATAATACTAAGCTCTACATTGAAAATAATAAAAAAAAAAAATTAAAAAGAAATAAAATAAAACACACATCAAAACTGCAATGAACTGGTATTATTATAAAAAGCAATTACAACAAAAATAATTCAAAACAAAACGATGTACATTAATTTAAAGAACAATTGTTTATACAAATAATTAAAAAAATATAATAATTATAACAACAAACATCGACAAAATATATTTAAAGACAAAACATGTATCAAATTCAGTCCTCGAGCTTTAGAAATGCAATTTTAAGAATGAAAATATTTCCTCGTACAGAAAAATCATTTCTTTTTTTTCCGTTAAAAATATTATGCAAAAAACACAAATCAATAAACGGAAATTAAGTTTGTAATAATAATCATAACTGAAACTTAAAAAAAAATCACCATTATGTAGTTAAAATAAAAAAAATAACTACCGGTTCACAAAAAAAAGACTAAATAAAAATAAAATCGGATTATACTACTTTACTAGGCGTAAAAGAGGAGTTGTCATAATTTGCAAATCTTATTAAAAAAAAAAATTCAATACATTAAACTATACTAAACATAATGTAATACGATGAAATGATTTCAATTAAGTAGAAGCGTATATTGTTACCAAAATATGTTATTTCTTTAATGAAAATTACAATAAATCAATTTCAAGTAATTTTCACAAAGAAATATCGATAAATCTAACAGTTACCAAACCAATTCTAACATAACCTCAGTTCAATATGACGAATCTTGGTATAATTGAAAATAAAATAACATGCGACATAAATTCGCCTTAACAAACTGAAGTGAGGCCGAGTCAGTTTCTTAAAATCAATTGTTGCCAGTGGATTAAATAAAAAAACTATCACGCATCGCTTTAGGATATAGGAACAGGGCAGTCTATAATAGAATCATTGGTGAAAAATCACTGAAATTTGGACACTAACAGCAACGCGTGGTTATTTATCTAATCCAGTGTTTTTATTAGCTAGTTCATCGAAGATGCGTCAAGGTAACTATGGTTATAGCATGGTGGTAGGCAATACGAAAAAAAAACAATAATGCGAAGATATTAGTTCATCTAAACATCCCACTTCTAGTGCAAGTGTGAGAAAAACATTTTATTTATTACGATACTGAAGCCATACTTGGTAATTCTGTTTTAATAATAGACAATTCTGATTATATTTCTATTTTTTAATATCATTGATATATATATATACACATATATATTATGTATACTTATTATGTATGCTCATTGCCACAACTTATTAATATTCGGTGGTTAATAAATATAAAAAAAAAAAATTCAGTACAATGTACTCGCACTAAAAGTTTAAAAGTGTAAAATCATATGTAAATCGATCAGACCTTACGTTTATATTTCTATGAAAAGTATGGTACATATTTACAAAAAAAAAAAAACAAATACTTAAATATCACTTATTAAATCACAACATGATCTTATGGCACACGATAAACAGGTCGCCACAATACAACACAAGTTTGCCGACGCATCTTCAAACATTTTAAATTTTAATTTAAGAAATATCACCAAAATGGAAACTCATAACCTAAAACTAACAGATCATTTAGATACCGACCGGTTGGGTCGCATCAGATCTCTCTATTGTCATAGATCCAGCGAGAAAAAAAAATACTAAAAAAAAAACCATTATTTACTAAAAAAAAAAGAAAACCAAAAATTCTATTGGAAAAATCAAACTAAAATAATTCTGCTAACACACTCAAACACACAATAATTGTAGTAAAAAATAATAATAATAATAATAATAGCGCAATATTCATAATATACGAATGAAAAGTATACGTTTACACATGCACCGTAATACTAAAAAACTACAAAAATAAAATTGGTTCCGTATAAAAAATATCTTACCAGAATAACAAAGTATATATTGTGTATAAACCGAGCTATTAATAATACTCCCAGTAAGTAGTAATGCGTACGCGTTGTCTATTTAAATCTGCTAAAAATCTCAAAAATAATATAAAAAAAGATGCTAGCGAAACGACCATTTTCCTAAGTGCTCTAATAGTTACTACCGTGTCCAATATTTATAAAAAAATAATAATAATCAATGCATAAAAAAACGAACAATATAATCAACCAAATGTTACTAAGACACAACATCAGAAGACTAAGGTCCGTGGGCTCTCAGTGACTAGGCGGTATCGACGATAAATATTAATTTTAATTCTCCGTACTGCTGTTCGACATAAAATAAAGAAAAAATCCTTATAAATCTCTTAGTAATCAATAAATGCTTTATAATTCTCAAATTGGGGACGATAATTGCATAGAAGAATTCGAACTAATTGAGTCCTATAAAACATTCCCGATAGCCATTTTGTGATGTTACTATTACTTGATTACCGAAATACAATATTCAATAGAGGTTCATAGTCATTGTTTACTTATGTCCAAACGCCGCAGTTAACTTTGTCATTGATAAAACCCCTAACATCATTTATTTCCCTAGAATTTAGTTATTACGTTAAGTGGGGGTAGTAACTAAAGATTGTCCATATCAGCTCAATCAATTTAACACTTACCTAATTAATAATGTAACAACTCCTTACTTAGTTTTTTTTTATATTCAATTTTCTTTCGACACAAAATAAGTGCTAATTAAAAACAGGAAGTGCTATTGTGCCGTAGAAATATTCTTAAAACTAACAACAATACCACTCGATGATCTCTTATTTACGATAAAATCACACGCTTAACGCCTAACAATTTGTTAAGTAATAATAGTTAAAATATTGGTCCAACAAATGGGCTAAATAATACAAATGCCCTTAATATTCATCCCTAATTTAACGATGTGGGATATGAAAAAATATTATTCAATAGATCAAAAAATGATAAGGGTTCGAGAACACCGTTCGCGCGAATATACGGATTGATCCAACGGAATTAATCTCTAACCATCAATCACTAGGTAGGTACTCGAATAACAATGTCAATACTATAACTAATCTCATTAGAGTTTCGTTTACAAATAATTCATAAAGAGATCTCATGCCGAATAATTTAGAGAATACCCATCGTTAGCCGTTATGATCACGTCGAGATAGCAACAACGGTTGCACCACTGCATACGTTTCGCAAATGTTCATTTCACATTATCTCTTGAACTACAAAAAATTGACACACATCGCCAGAACGGTGAGTCCATCATCGAGTTATTCACGCATTGGAGTGTCGATTTTTCGCCTATAGTTTGTCGGTCATTCAGATCTCCTATGATCAGAGCATGCGGCTCACATGCCTATTGGTGGCACTTGCACGTAGCGGTAGATGTACAACCTGTAGTCCTTACTCGCAAGCACCACTGATCCATCATCCATTAGCGCCACGTCGAAACATTGAGCGTGCTTTACTTTGCTCTCAAGTGCAGAAACTAGCTGTCCCTCTTGCGTGAATATTGTCAAGTTGAAATTATTATGGTTATCAGCGATCAAAATCTCACCAGCCGCGTTGATACCAACGCCAATAGGATAATTAGTGACACCCTCGCCACCGATTTGACGCAGGTAAATGCCTTCGTAATTGAAAACCTTTACGCAATGCGCGCGATTGTCGCTTATGAAAATTTCTTGTTTGTCATTAACCACAACTCCATTGGGGAATTCTAAGTGTTTAGAGCAGCCGAATTTTTGTAGCACGTTTCCGATCTGATCAAATATAATGACGCGCATTACTTTGCATTCTACGACAACAATACGACCCTTGTTGTCTACAGTGACACCTCGTGGATGCTGGAGGATATTGGCACCAAATTTACGCACAAATTGGCCGTATTGATTGTAAATTTGAATTTGATGTGTAGGTGATCGCTCGGTTACAATGATATCACCTGAAGTACGTACAACTGCAACTCTGTTGGGGTACAGAAGTTGGCCGTCACGTTTGCCACATTCGCCAAATTGGAATTTAAAACGTCCTTCTTTATCAAATATTTGTATACGGTGGTTGTTGGTATCAGCAACAATAATGTCATTTTGAGCGTTCACTGCCACTCCACTTGGCTCAGTGAACTGGCCTTCCATTACACCGAATTCGCCAAATTTGCAATGATAGATCATTTTTTGTCTTTTGATTTGCGATTTCGGTGGAAAAATAGCAGTGGAGATGAGTTTGTTTGTCAAATCTAATATAGGATCAGAGTGAGCCGAACTTGTAAGTGAATAAGGATCAGTCGTTGTTGGTGGAAACAGTGCATCACAACCACCATTGGACCATTTCTCGTATGGATTGATTCCATTCAAATTAATATCTCCTAAAGCGGTTGAGAATGGGCCAAGACTATTGGGACTATTGAATCGTTTCGAGATAATATTAGACTCGAAAGGTGAAGTGGATTGGCTAGTGGGACCAAGGAGACCGTTTGTATAAGGTCTATCGAGTACTCCGTTTAATCCTGAAGGAAGATGGATTCCACCGTTTAGGCTACCTGAGCTTCCATTTACGCTGCTGCTACTGGAGGATGAACCACCATTCAAAAGTGAGCCGTTGGTTGGACGAGCGATGGGTGGTTGTTTAGTGGGGCCAATATTTGCTTCCGAGCTTGAACGCACATATCCAAAAGTGTTTCTCACTCCAACTTGTATGGCTTGGTAGTTAGATACAAATTCAAGCTCACATGCAGTTTGCACGCTTTGTTCGGGGTTAGAACTCATTAAAGACTGCAATTTGGTGTCTAATAGTTTCCTAAACATGAGTATTTCAGCTATGTTCGGACATTTTATAAGTCGTTCAACAAAGTCGCAGGTCTGGTAAATCTTATCAACGGTCTCTTGAGCTTTTTGCCCGACGACTGTAAGGGCAATCTGTTTCGTGGAAAATACGCTTTCGAGTTCTTTTAATAATTCTTGCTTACGCTCTTCGAGCATCGAGCGGTAGAACTGGAAGGTGTCGTTAATTTCATTTTGAGCTTTATGGTACTGGACTTGTAGTTTACCAGCAGCGTGTTCTACAGTTTTGACGACGTGCCTTATTTCAGTAGCACGAGTCTTGGCTTCTGTTACGGCTTGTTGCATTAACTCCAACTGTTTAGGTCCTGCATCTGATAAATGCTCACAGTCGTGTAGGGCAGCAGGGTGTTCAATTATCGTACATTCTTTACAAACTGGCACAGAACAAGTGCGGCAGAAATATTTGAGTATGTCGTTCTTATGTCTCGGGCAAAATGCTGTTTTGTCACCATTTGTTGTAAGGGTAGTAGATCCGAGCATACCCTTATCATCTTTCAGGTCAGTAAAAGCCAGCACACGGTGGCCTTCAAAACAATGCATAAATTGGTGCGCCATTACGCAATTTGGGCAAAGGAAGTTTGCACAATCGACACAACGCGCAACAGCGTCAGATTCCTTAGATTTGCAACCAGTACAACGGGCCGAAGGTGAACTGGTCTGACGAGCAGTAGGCAGGAGATCTGCGTCCTGCTCAACTGCTGCAGCTATAACAAGGTTTGTAAGTAGAGCGTTAATACCAGCCGGGGGCAGTTGACTATCTACGCGGCAGGTTACGCAGGTGACTTTGTCAGGGTGTGTCTGTTCTCTCTCCAGACAAGCCCGGCAAAAAGTGTGGAAGCAGTTCAGTACTTTTGGGTCGACGAATGTTTCTCGGCAGATAGCGCAGGTGGTGTCGAGGCAGTCGTATTCACGGAGGTCACATACGGCGGAGTCGCTCGCAGGAGGCGACGATCCACTGAGAGTCAGGGGCGATAAGGAGCCACGCTCTAGCGAACCTATTGAGTTGGCACCGGGCAGCGACTCAAGGGACGGGGTGCGTGAGGCCATCTTCAGGAAACCGGCATCCCTGAAACAAGAAAAATGAATTATTAGCATAAAATTTCAATAAAAATTATAAAGAGCACGCAAATTTTATGCAAATGCTTTTAATTACAGGTATTTTTTTTTCCTAAAATATAATGTGGATTAAAGTATTTACCCGTGTGATGACGGAGTGAGAATGCAGTTCACCACCCCATTCTATCATAAGCAGATAACATCTGTATGATGTAAGATAGGAAAAGCTTTAAATAAAACCCTATACCAACCCGTCCAACCAGCGTTGTATAATAGTTGGAACTTTTTTCTGTGGGTGAGGCTCAAGCCCAGCAGTAGAATACATTAGCATGAGCTGAGGTGAATGTAAAAGATTATGACTGGAACAGATCTTACGTAGGAGCTCCCGATCACAAGTTTAACTATATCCATGACTCCTTTTAGCCACATTACAGAGACCCGCTTAGAGCTATCGTAAGTTATTCAGATCCTTTTTAGTAATTTTTTATAGTCTTATGCGTCTTATCCTAATAATGGGAAACGAGTTATTAACAGTAACCGAGTAAAATTCCGCACTTGACAAATTGTCGAGCAATCCATAAATAACAAAAATATCTACAGAAAACACGCTCTCTTTTTACCCAATTCAAAATTTTACTCATAGACCAACAAACGAATCCTTTAAAGTAACTACTAAAGTACTATGAAACATCGCCCAGATAAACATCGTCATTTTGAGGCATCCGTTTACAAGCAAAGTTTAGAAATTTCTGAAGTATAAATTACGTAAATGCATTTTCTCCGGGTACCGTAACCTTAGATACTAAGGGAAAACGTGCAAGCAACTTGATAAATAGAGAAGCTATACTCAATATTTTTAGTAAATTTACGAGTAACCAAGACCGACAGCGGAAGGAGCGGAGCGGAGTAACGAAAACATCAATAACGGTGCCGAAAATGCAGGGAGCCGGGAATGTTTACATCAGATGCACTTCCCAAGGGCGGGGTTGCCATGGTAACGCTTGGGGTGACTCGTAAGGGGATCCGAACTCAAATTGGTGGGGGAGTAACCAACGCCCTCTTTTTACCTTAGGGGAGATATATTTGAGGTGAATGGCCTTTGTAGGTACTTTAACGGATCAAATAGCTGTTTTTAGAGATGAAATTCGGGTGCAAATTTTAAAATGTAATAACGCTAATCCCGTATTCTGTGATTAGCATCATGAAATATATTTCAGTTGGATAATATTTAAAAAGTTGGATTTTAATTAAAAACATCCAGCATTGAGTTTGGTATAAAATATGAAAAAGTTAAAAGATATTAGAATTAACTATAAGCAGACACGGTTTGCTCTATAAAACGTTTTTACATATGAAGAATATTTTAAAAACGTATAAAGAATTTTCAATTTTGAATGATAATTTCAGAGATTAAAGCGATAGAACTAACTTCAATTTTATAATATGTAGGTACATATTTACTAATTTTTATATATTTTACATTTTTTTTTAATTATCACTTTTTATATATAATTTTTATATATATTTATTACTTTTTATATATAATTACTACTTTTTTATTGAGACTATGCCCACCTTATATTTAAATAATGGTTAAAGAAAAATCTTCTTCTGATTTATTAATTACAATCACATACTGTGGCCCACGTTTCTTTAGTAACTCTGAAGGAGAAGCTAACGAAATACAACATATTTTGGCATTAACTATTAACTACAAATCTATATTTATTTCAACTTATTTTTTTTGCATATGTTATAAAGGAGACTTTACATACCAACTTAGTATTTCCTTTATAATAGGATAGGATGAGAATGAAAAATTACACAAAGGTTCAGCCAGCGTTGTGTAGTGGTTTCCTTATATGAAGTTCTGCTCAACACTAAAATCTAGGTAGGCTTAAAAGTGAAAGCAGGCTTAAGAGTGAAGCATACACAATAAAAAACGGGGATTTAGTTTAATTGTTTATCAATAACTTTTGAATTGTGATATAATAAGTGAAGCAGTCGATTAGGCTCATTTTCTAGCCGAATTTTTCATTATTCAATATATGTGACTAATACGCGTAAGTATGAGACATATTAAACGCCTAAGATCGTTTTGTCCCAACCTTTTCGTGTGACGAAATCTTAAAAGCTAAGCTGTGTGCTAACGGCTACGAATACTACCAACCCTTACTTTGCTCGTGGATGTCATAAAAGACGACTAAGAGCCTTATAACGACCTGGGCCAACTCCAGCTGATGCCGTTTGGTCAACAATTACATTCCCAAGGAGGGTTGACGTCAGGCAAGCGGCCGGTCATAAAATGATTGCCAGTAACTTTTACAATATTTACTATGAAAAAAGAGTACATATCGTATCGACGCCAAGTAATTGGGATATGAGTAGGAGAATGATGATGATGATGTGACGAGATCTTAAAACAATAACATATATATAGTTTCATTTCAAAAATAATGATATGAAAATACAAAATCCATATCAAAATTTCATACAAATTGATAGATTGTCATCCGGATATCAACGACAATAGATCGAGCTGCGTCGCACTATCCTAAGCTTTGCGTGTTTGTGTATCGATTGAAACGTCCGCAATACATTACAGGTCCGCAGTTTGCTCCCAAAGCTCGATTGCCTATCCGATGCGTTGTGCCCAATGATCGTTATGCACTAATGAAGACATCACGTTTTAGTTAACAGATTGCATTGCAGATAGTTCAATGTAAACGCTCTGGGAGACATTAAGCGTTTTGTCGTAATAAAACATTTTCAACATTTAAATTTACTAGGATAGGAGAGACTATATATAGTAAACGATATAATAAGGCTAGGCTAGATATAATTGGGGTAATTACTACATTTTTTTTATTTTTATTTCCGTCTGGTGACGGAGTAAGAATACAATTCACCCCTCCATATCTTAACCGTGGGTGATCGTACGAGATGACTAAGGGATATAAAAACGCATATAACATCTATGCGAGAGAAGGAAAACTCGAAACAAAACCCTATACCAACGTCTGACCAGCGTGGTTTAGCAGGTCAATTACCCTCCCATTATGGAGGAGGCGCGAGCCCAACAGTGGGACATATATGGGCTGAGATGATGATTTATTTTTTAAAGACCCTGCACCCTAAGGAAATAATCCTTGTAATCACGGAGGACTCACAAACATATAATTAAAATGTTTTTTTTTGTAAATGAAACTTAACTAGATGGATTTATTAACTTGAAAACCTTTAGCACATTACATTTAATGGAAATTACTCTTGCCGTTGCCGAGATTCTAAATATTTAGAAATTTTACAGAGATTTGTTCATTTAAATATATTAGACAGATTCACGTATTATATTTTTTTACTTTATCAGTATATTATAACGTATATCACAAGTCTAAAACCTCCCCACCCAATCTTGCCCCTCTGTAGGAAGCTTTCCTTGCATCAATAACCAATATTGCCAATAACGTCATAAACGTATTAGGGGAACAAAAAATATATCCCTTATTCAATTTTTAAGTGCTTTACAATTTCTATCAGGTATTAACGTAGGTCAGGTCAATATAAATGGATATTTGACTGCTGATAATGCATTTTTGATGTTTTTATGATGCCTATGTGAAAGTTTGAGATATATCGTGTTTTCCTCACACGCAGTTATTGAGAAAATTGTTGATATAGAGTTTTATTTCGTTTTTTTCTGGAACGTTCGATTCATTATCTACGTAAGTCCATTAACCATCTCTAAATCCGTATGGTGATGATTGAAAAATACAATTCACCATTCCCTATTTTGGTAGGATGAACAGACCTTAACGGACTCCAAAAAAAAATGTATGTATATAATAAGACAAATCATCATCATCATCACAGTCCATATATGTCCCACTATTGGGCTCGGGCCTCCTCCGTAATGGGAGGGAAATTAACCTACTATAACACGCTGGTCAGACGTGTTGATATAGGGTTTAGTTTCGATTTTTCCTTCTTTTGCAGAGATGTTATATGCGTTTTATATCCCTTAGTCATCTCCTACGATCACCCACGGGTAAGACAGGGGTGGTGAATATTCGTACTCTGTCACTACACGGATAAAAGACAAATAATTAAAACATTTTTCAACTATTGTATCAAAAAATAGGGAATTTGATACAAATCTTAACATCAAACGGAGTCTGGTTTACAAATTCACTATTTATCTACTCCGCTTTACAGCTTGGAATACAAAATACATTGCTTATATTTTCCAGAATATCGTAAAATATTTTACCATTATATATATATACAATACAATTTATCAATCACCCTTTGATTTCCCGGTGGGTACGTAAGAAATAGTTTTAACAATTTCGTCAAAAGCTTATTTATATACGTCCTACTGTTCCACGCTAGCCTTCTCCACAATAGGAGGGAAATTGATGCACTAGGTATATCATGCTGGTCGGACGGGTTGGCATAGGATTTCATTGAGATATCCTTCAATTGCATTGATATTATATCACTTAATATTCTTTTACGACACACATTGGTGAGATAGGTGATGGCGAATTCTTATTCCTTCATCACCACACGGATTTACAAACATTCAATTTACTAGAAGTAGTTACAAATTTAGAATTAACGGCTACAAATTACACTCAATATTAATTTCTGAAGGAAATGTTCCGTAATGAATCGTATCCACTACGCAAGTATAGCAGATCGGTACTTGCAAACCTTTAATAGTTATTGCGAATAAGAATATTTACTTGTATATTTTTAATAACAAAAACTATACTAGGTCTAAATATAGCTATTAATTAAGGAAAGCAATAACGCATATCCAGTTAAACACTATTCCGGCTTGGACTATCCGGAGCTTCACTAATTGCGAATCGGGACGAAGAATACTATTAAACCTCCTAGACCTAAACATTGTCAAAGTGACGGAAATAACAAATATATCCAGATAAATATAACTCTAAATAAACTGCGTTAGAGGTGGTTTTCGTGTGTACATAATGACAATTGAAGTTTCAGGGCGGGTATTGCGAGCCTGAATAGTGGTAGGCATACGTAGAATAAAATAATAGTTTTAGGGTGGCATGTACTAATTTGGAACTAATATTAAGATACAAGAGTTCTGAAGCCTTTTGGATGATATGTTTGGTAGATCTGTCAAACAGGAATTGATAAAAGATAGTTATTAGGTAATTTTTTTTTTGTGTGTGTCTTAGTTATTAGCCTCAGATGGCTATGACAACTTTACCTGGACTGTGGGTGAGCGCTGAGGGCTCTCAACCCGTTAAAGTTAAGCGACCGATCCCGAGGGCACCCCCTGTGGGGTACGGACCTCGGCTCGGGGAGTCGCTGGCAAAGTGGGTTCACCCACGTTTATGATTTGAACGCGACACGATTTCCGACCCCGACGGCGGGGACGGAATCGTGGATATTTATTTGTCAGGGCCGCGCGGGCTGTGTATGCCTCCGTCTGGGCGAGCGAGATAGCGTCGTCGGGTTCGTCGAGGATTAGTCGCGGTTGTCGGATCGCGGATATTTTTTTGAAGGGGTATAGCTAGACGCCCTAACCACTATGGGGTTAGGGTGAGTGGTGGCAGAGTCGAAGTAGCGGCGAGAGCACTGCTTCATGTACTGCCTGATGGTCGGCAGCAGCATTTTTTTATCGACGTATGGGAGAAATTTTATATTATTATAATTTATTTTGAAGCGAAACTTCTTTGCGCGTATGAGGGTAAAATTTTTACAGATGAAACGACACGAGAAACTTGGCGCGAGAGAGAGAGAGTGATATGTGTACTCTGTATGGCTCAGGCATGTTTTTTTTTATATCCATCCATCTAAGAGCCTATTGTCGTCCACTGGCCTCGCCAAGAAAGGGATAATGCCATAATGGCCATTTTTAACAGATGGATTGGCGATAACAGTTGGTATTAAAGTTTCCGAGGCGTCTACTGTCCATTCTTCTGATCTCAGTCGGTTTTTAAGTCTCCCACGGGAAATTAAGGAATGGTGACACATTGTATTCTTAGCCCGTCCCCACATGGGACATGATTCCGTGTGGTAATATAAAAAAACTACCTTTGCTTATTCGTTTTTTCATTGCAAGGGAAGGTAGAAGGAAGCTCTAAATCAGTCATGTCAAAGATACGGCCCGCGGGCCGCATCCGGCCCCTGGGCCGTATCAATAAGGCGCGCGATCTCGATGATTTTTTAACAACCATATATTATATACTATATAATTTAATAAATAAAATGTTATAATAATTCAGTTTTATTTTTATTTTCAATCTGGCCCACCTACGACTTCAAAATTTAATATATGGCCCTCTGCAAAATTAAGCTTAACACCTCTGCTCTAAATGAAACTGAAGATTTTCTTTTATTTGATTTATATCTATTTATCTTTTTAATTAGTTTTTTTTTATTACATTCTGAATGAAACTAAATGATACACGTTATTTTTCCATTCGTCTACATTACAATATGTTCAGTTAGGCAAAAGAGTTACATTAGAGTAACTTAATATACTAACAAATTTTACGTATTATTACGAAATTATATGAGTTTTTAACAGAAAAAAAAAGAAGTACAACACAATAAATCATGTAAAATTACTTTATTTTTTTCATAAATATTAGAAAACTTATTTACTTTCAAAACTAAAACAATAACAAAATAATATAGAACATAATGTTAAAGTTTCATTTAATTATAAACAAAACACGCATTGCTAAACTTTTATTACTTTTAGCTTGGTTTTGTAGAAAACTAAAGTTATTTTGATAATCAAAATAAGTTTTCGTACTACATAGAAACATTCTATATATACAGGGTGGAAGGGGACTGCTCCCGAAAATAAAGACAGGTAACTCTACTAGTCCTACTTGTAATGGATAGGCTAGAAAAAAATCGACCCAGGTGAAATATTTTATTTTTTCACCACGCGATGTCGTGGAACTCTTGATCGTGAGTTTTGAATAGATTGCATCTTTTCTCATCTGAGTAAAGTTACGTATTTTTTATGGAATTATCGTTACACGGCACTGTCCTAATACGATGGAAAGTAAAAAAAAATACTAGTTTTATTTCGAGTTTTTCTTCTCAAGCATAGATGTATATATAGGCCTATGTATATTTTATCCCAACGACGTTCACAGGTAAGACAAAAGATGTTGAATTCTTATTCACTCATTATAGGAATATTATTACTAAATACAGCAACATTAAAAAAAAGTAAAAAAAATGTGTAAACATTTTTTGTAATCAGTTTGTGTCATGAATTTAAAATGAAAAAGCGATTATCATACACTCGATATGATCAAAAGCGCGGTAAAAATAGTCTGTAAGTTCACACAGGGTTGCGACACTCATTATTCAAAACTAACACACCTGTAAAAGTTAAAATTCATGAAGACCGTGGTAGGGAGAAGAGAGCGAATATTTCAGTGACATCCCTAGTTTTATGACGTCACGTAGTACATTAATGTAGGACCAAGTTTTTATGAAAATAGTGTGGATTTTTGGCAGAAAATTGGATTTTTTTTGGAACGTTATGTAATGTGTCTTGTCGGACGAAGTTATTAACATGTTACTGGAGCTTTCAAATCGAGGATTTTGTGCTAACTTGTGTGAATATATTCTGTGAAGTATCTTAGGTGTTTTGAATTTGTAATTGCGCGCGTTTATTTCCAAAGTGGTGTAACAGAGACGTAAAACGCACAACTTTCGACACATAAGCTTCGTCCGTGTTCCCATAGATAGACACAACTCCTAATTTCGATTCTGATATTGGGCGCCTCAAAAAATCCTAAAGGACACCTTTTTACGCGACTCATTAATGCAACAAGACAGTCCTATTTTTGATAAATATTTATATTTAATGTTATCATTACATTTTTCGTGTACTGATAATATAAGAATACAATTTATCACTCTCTATCTTGCCTTTAGGTGTCGAAAAAGACGACTAAGGAATATAATATACATATTACATCTATGCAATAGAAGGAAAACTCGAAATAAAACCCTATAACCACCAGTCTGATCAGCATGGATATAGTAGATCAATTTCCCTCCTATTGTGGAGACCCGAGCCCAGCAAGGGGACGTACATAAGCTGATTTTTTTTTTGTGTGTGTCTTAGTTGTTAGCCTCAGATGGCTATGACAACTTTACCCGGACTGTGGGTGAACGCTGAGGGCTCCCAACCCGATCATAAGCTGAAATGACGATGATTTTATGTTATTGCATTTATTGAGGAGAAGAATTTAATGAAAAGAGAGACTTTGGTTTGGGTTCCACTCATCTTTTGAGTTTTCGGATTTATATAAGTGTCCACTAGCTATGCCCGCGGCATGGATCACTTGTTAAGTGGCATGGTACTTAATTTTCTATCCCTCGAAAACAATTTCTCATCACTGCGATTACGAGAGTAATAGGTATATTTAAGTGCTCTCCCGTAACCATTCTGTTGTGAATCCGAAACTTTGGTATAAAAATGCAATAATATTCAGTGAAATTAATTTCGCAAATCCAATATTTGTTTATACATCACAAATATAGATTATAAAGTTCGGCTGTGACAATATTAAAATAGGGGGACGAGCGTTGGATAAAATCATTAAATAAGTGACAGCCCTATTTTAATTTAAAAAGTTGTGCCACCACCGCTAGTTATGCAAATACTAGCTCCCGCTTTACCTTATAACATTGAGATTCTCATAAGACCGTAGCTACTGTTTGACGAAAACTTTCATTACATTCCCGCCCAAGCTGGCTTAATTTTTAAATATTAAAACCGTGATACATTTTAATCTTTAATATTGAACGAGATAACATAAACTTGTTCAATATATCCAAGTAATATGCAAATCTTTAGTTCTTTGGCAAATAAATTATGCATGGAAACCTTTGTGATAGAAGTGGCAACCCTACGTTTGTATGTACCTATCAAATATTTTACAGGTATTATGTACGAACTCAAGGTCACACAGTTAACCTCGAAATGGTAAAACATTTTTAAATGGCTAACTTAACAATATTATCATTTATTTTTCGTATTAATAAGCACTTAAGATTTGTTTTCTTAAAAGGTGTGATTAAAATCAAATTTAAAATTTCTTATGTTTACGCGAGTTTTACAAATTTGAAATGAAACTATTTTTACGGATTCTATCTATATACGATATATCTATTGAGTAAAAGCATCCAGATTTTTTATATTTATTTAAAACTAGCTTCTGCTCTTGGCTTCGCCCGCGTAAAAGGTTACTTTCCTAAAGTTTTTCATACCCTATTTTTATTTTACCCCTTAAGGGTAAATTTTTACAACATGTTAATATCATATTTATTTATATCTAATAAATAGCGAATAAAAGCGAGTGAATTATGCAAGGATAGAGTTCTCTGGCACTCTGTTCTCTCTGCCTACTCTGCAAGGGATATGGCGTGAGGATATGTATGTATGTATGTAATCAATAGCCTAAAAATAAGTTTCAAGCTTCTGGCTTTAAAAATGGCGATACTTCCTTACAGCTTTTCATCCCCCTTTACAACCCTTTTTTGCATTAAAAAGTAGCCTATGTTCTTTATCAGGTTCTAGATTATCTGTGTACCAAATTTCATTTAGAACGGGTCCAGTAGTTTTGGCGTGAAAGAGCGACAGCCAGACAGAGTTACTTTCGCATTTATAATATTAGTAAGGATATAGATAGATCGGTCTTAAAGTCCCGGGTACACAGGTATAAATGTCAGCGGGCAATGATCCTATATGAATATTGCGAGATTAAGCGGTGAGCCAGTCAACCCCGGACCGGGCGTTCATCAATCATCAGTCACGTCACAAAACCACTAATGTTAACACAAACTCATTCACACAAATAATGTTTACCATTCGCTGTCATAAGTATAATTATTGTTGATATCTTATTATACAGTAACTAACTTTTGCCTATCTATATTTATCAGTGTGGTGACGGAGAAAGAATTCAATTCGCCACACCATATCTTACCCGTGGGTGATCGTAAGAGACGACTAAGGGATATAAAACGCATATAACATCTATACAAGAGAAGACAACTCAAAACAAAACCCTATACCAACACGTCTGACCAACGTGGTATAGTAGATTAATTTCCCTCCCATTGCGGAGGAGGCTCGAGCCCAACAGTGGGATATATAGGATGTGATGATGATGATGAACTTTTGCCAGCGAATTAGTCTGAATAGAAAGCATGTAATCTGTGTCTCTTTATTTCGTGTTGTGTTTTAGCTTAATTTTCTGGTGTAGGTCTTGGTTGGTCAATAACGGCCTAGCTGTACCCCAGTATTGCGAAGAATGGCAGCATTTATCATTACGTGTACTGCTTCCTCGTTTGCCACCACAACCAATAAAAAAGGTGAAATATATTAAAGCGATATTCACCTACTATTTTAAAAACTTTTTTTATAGCTGGACACAGCTCGGGCAATTCGTCCGGGGCGATGGAATTGCGGATTGCCCTTGGACTGGACCACTGATACAGATTCCTCGACCTCAGTGATTAGTCCGGCACTAATTTACAACCTTAAGGAGGAATATAAGCTCTGAGGGGCTGATTTTGAGAATATTTCTTTTTAGTGAATGAGCTATATTCACCCAAGGTATACTTATGTGAAATAACATAATAACGTTTAGAAGGGAATGTAAATCATATTTAAAGATACCAAGTTAATATAAGCATTTAAAAATTTTAAAACAATGCTGTTTATGTTATAATCTAATTGATTAGCTGCAATATCGCGTTATAATTCTATATAGTCTTTCTGTAAAGTAATTTGAAATTTGGCAAATGAACGCCGAATCGAATTTACCTTAGAAAAAAAGAACACGAAAGCCATTTACATTAATTAAATTCCTACCGTAATGACAATTAACTTATTCATTTGGAAGATGTACTGAAAACAATTTACAAGTACTTATACCTACTTTTACAAGTAAGTTCTCAATTTACAAGTACTTAATACTTATTCTAGAAAAAAAAATATACCTCGTCTAAAATTAAATTAATGGCCATTAACCATTACATTAATTTCTTAATTTAAATTTCAATTAATTACCGAGTAATTTTCAGTCTGGAAAAAAAACTCCGTCAATAATTCTTCAAATAACGGTAATTATTGGCGAAAATATGGAAATATCATGTCACGCTCTTGTATTATATTAATTTATTTAGTGTTTTGTAGTATTATATTGAATAATTTTGCTGGTATTTTATGGAATATGATACAGTTAAAGTGCTGAAGCGTAGTGAATATGGTATAATAGTGGTTTACGTGTATTTTCGTGTTTCCCCAAAATTTGGTTATCAGCATCGAATTGAATTGTAACGACTTGACTTTCTGACGGACAGTGACTAATAAGGCTACGTAATATGAAAAAGTGACAAATAATATATGAAGAAAATTAATACGTAAGACAAAGCAGTATGGTCAACAGCCTACCCATAAGGGCGAATAAATAAAAAAATGGCAATTATTATTTATTAATTTTTTTAAGTATAAAATTACTCCTTAATTCATATTTCAATCTTTTGTCGTTGATTTTGAGTTCAGCACTAAATAACATCAAATTATTCCATGTCACTATGTAAAATCTGTCATAGACAAGTATGGAATACAAAATGATTTTGTAATATAATACTCAAATCCCACATTCTAACCACTCGACGAGTGTATACATCAAAGCACATCCCTATGTTAGCTATTGCGAATAAATTTTCGATTAGATTCCATATTTGAATAATTTCGGCGCGAATTATGCCGAGTTTATTGAAGGCTTTTTACGTCATCAACACCATATTTTATACGAAAGCCGGGTAGCAATTTTTTTGCATTTGAATATTGTAAAAATGTTTATTTTATTTTGTTGAATAAAAATTGCTTAAATAATGTTGAAAGTGATTTTTTTTATGTGGGAAATTGCCTTGATCATACGTCTTAATATATCTCATAGCAAGTATATTGAATTCTATTCTTTCTGTTAAGGTGATTGCTTAGAAGGTTTTGGGCAACATACGGCAAGCAAGGAGTTACACATTGCAACTACTCTCACCACGTCTCAGCCGTTTTATTTTTCTTCAATTGGTTGTCATAACAAATTTCAAGAAGTCAGGCCCAGCGGTTCTTACTATTTACCTAATAAACTAATAGGGAGACAAAATGCCAAAAATATATTATGTTTAATTCCATGATTAAAACCTCCATTATTACCATATTTTTAACCAAGTTAAAAAAAGAAGATACATACCTAGTTCTAAATTCGTCGGATTTATAAAATCCGATTACGAAATGAAAAATGATGTCGCAAGGGGGATTCGAACCCGCGCCTATTGGGATTCCGGCCCAATCGTGCTGCCACTACACTACCGCGACTAATTGTAGGACATGCAAATTTCATTTCGTATTGTATTTACGTCTTAAGGTGACGGTATGCTATCTACCCGACAATGTTTACACATTGTTATAGGCTTAATACTTCAAACTTTACAGTTAGAATTGTATTAAACGATGACACAACCTTGTTATTTAAATTACTGAAATTTAGCATTTAATATGCTTAATTATTTATAAAATCCGATTACGAAATGAAAAATGATGTCGCAAGCGGGATTCGAACCCGCGCCTATTGGGATTCCGGCCCAATCGTGCTGCCACTACTAGGTATGCGTCCGATATATCAAAACGAATCTGAAATCGGATTTCAGTCAGAAATCGTATCGTATCGATATTCAACACTATACAAACTGATTTTAGAAAACGTATTTCGGCAGAAACTAAATCAACACATATCAAAACAAAACGACGAAAACGCAAACTAATAATAAATCTAATCATCGCGCAATCGTTTTCTATTGCTAGTTTTGCAAACCAAACCAATATTTGAAAACTTACTAACTATCTCTTTCACTCCACTAAGCGATCGCTTAGTCAGAATGAGAGAAAGCGAATTTCATTAAAATTCGCCTCCTTTCATTCTAACTAAGCGATCGTTTAGTGCAGTGAAAGAGATGGAGAGAATTGCGGTTTCTAAGAAACTAAGAATGGCAGATTGATACGAAACAGAATTATACGGGACAGGGAATAAGATCTATATCAGAATGCAACTACTTCCATGATAATATTACGCGATACGTTTAAGTTTTGCGTTTGTTAAATAGATTTTTTGAATTATTGGAGAGTTTTGATCCACACTTGACCTTGGTGATACGTGCAGTGTGCGCGTAATGTTATTTTTGTGTTCTCGTGAACTATATAATTATATAGGTATTTTATGATTCAATACTATACTAACGTATGTTAGTATCGTACATACGATTTGATGATAAATAAGAAATAACTATTAAATGTAAAATGGTAAGAAAAAAATCATACTAAAAATGTACATTATATAATATAATCATGAAATCATTGTAAATATGACGATTTTTAAATACGCCAGAAAGTTTTGTATCACACTCAAAACAAAACATTTTTGCTAGTCTAGTACTCTAGTTAAGCCTAGATAAAGCATGAAGAAAAATCGTACACCTAAATCCAATCAACAAAGAAACTAAAGAAAAATATTTTGAATGCGTTTGTTCGTTTGCGTTTTTCGTTTGCTACGCTAAAATAACTAAAACCATCGAATATCGATCGAGACTAAGGTAAATCCGCTCCGACAATCGCTCTGGAAATCGATTTCTGAAATCGGTTTTTTAAATCGATTTCAATATCAGAAATCGAATTTGTATCGGTTTGCGTAAAAATCTGAAAACGCCCATCTCTAGCCACTACACTACCGCGACTAATTGTAGGACATGCAAATTTCATTTCGTATTGTATTTACGTCTTAAGGTGACGGTATGCTATCTGTTATTCTGCTATTCGTCGGATTGTTTTTTCTTTTTTTTTATGTATGTTTGCCGATCACTAGAAATAGAATTGACCGCTTTAAAATTAATTATTTTAATTTAATTCTAATTTGTTCTATAGAGTAGGTATATTTTCCAGGTCGTCCCATACTTTCCAGTCATAGATCTCATCAGACCTCAGTTCAGAATCTAATGGTGATAGATTTCGATAGTAAATCCTGTTATTATGCTTTGTTAAAAATAATTTTGTTATATACTTTCAATGAATAGATTTTATCTCTACTACTATATTTTACGCGTAGATTGTTTTTGAACGTAATTTCAAATATCTAAAAATAGTGACATTAATCCCAATGAACGAAATTAAAAATCTTAGACTTCAGACTGTCTGCCAATGTTAAATTATATGAGTAATTGAAATTAAATTTTCTTTAGGTTGGTACCTATACGATATTCAAATTCACATGTCAAGCACATACCAACTTCTAAATGAATGTTGATATAATAACGCATTAACACAGTATACATGTAATTTTAATTAAACAATACCTATTGCCACTTCATCTAACATTAATAACGACTTTTAGTCACAAGACAATCATTTCACCAAGCCATGATTATGTAACATAGATAGCGTCACACGCCATACCAAATTGCCGCCATTATAATTCAACGTAGATCTAAAATACGAAATTGTAGGTAATGAATCTAAACGCTCCCTGCAAATTGAATTTGGAATACATTGTAATGACGTATCGTTGTCTCACTCGCACTTGCTAATAAATACGCCGTTAATTCCCGCTCCCAAGCTGGCGATCAAAATTATCTGATTTATTTGCGTATGAGTTTTAATAGGCTGTTGTAAATTGAGTTGTAATATAGTCAAGTAGCGATAATATGACAAGATTTGAATTTAATGTATTTGAATATATAATGTTAAGGGATGGATTTATTTTCTAATCTATCACAAATTAATTATAACACATTTTTTTTTTCATTGACCTGTCCAACAGCTCCTTCAATGTTCTCCGTTGGGCATGTGTAATAGGAATGTTCCGGATATTTTAGTTCCGGATACGGATTTTAGAATTGATTACCGGTTTCTCATACTATTACAAATACTGGATTTTTAGGTAATCGTAAAACGGAAATGCTAAGTGCGATGATTACCGTATCATTTCCCCTTTGTAGAGGCTTACGTTTAGGTTGTCAGTTCGGTTGATTGAACGAAAAGCTTTTGTAAACTGTTTCCTAGAGACATCAACCGTATCCGAAATTATTCCAAAATTGTATACCTATTGGTTTAATAAATATTTTCATTTCGGATATCCGATAGTTTTGATTATGCTTATGAAGCCCCATAACATTCCTTATATGTACCTAAGCGTTTCCCACGAAGGTACATAATCGCCACGAATAACATACGGCGATCGCAATTTTTATGGTAAGAATTTAATTCAAGACACTATCTTGTCCGAGGAAATAGGAAAAGATGACTATAAGACATATATTCATATATAACATAAAACTTAAAATAAAAACCTGTAAACCTGTCTGAGCAGACTTTTTTTATTGCTTATGGTAGCAAACGAGCAAGTAGCACACCTGATAGTAAGTGTCACTACCGCCCATGGACCTTTGCAATACTAAGGGTATAGCTTAGGCCGCTGCTTAGCAATAAAATACCCAAACCCACCCAGTGCCTTCGGCTATCTCGCTCACCGAACGAAGCGCAATAGCACATTGTCATTACTCAGACGTCGGTCTTCTGCGAGAGTGTGGTACTACCCCGGACGGACCGGCCCGCGGCTGTAGACAGAAAATTCACAAAAGCGTGGTCCTAACACTATTATGTAGGTCAATTTCTCTTCCATTGTTCAGTAGGCTCGAGCCCAGTATTGGATGGCATGTGGGTTGAGCTATATACAATTTCAACACATAAGTTAAATAATATCGCTTATTAATCACATTAAACCATTGAAGATGAATAACCAATATGACTATCTTGTAAATTAAAGCTATACGTTAGCGCCCATTGTATTCAATCAAAAACTTTCCATCTCGCTCCTTGTGAATTTGTTTACACTGTGTAAACAATACTTAATTGGATCATTTGTAAACATTTTGCATTTAATTTCGGGTTTGTGATTAAACTACTTGTAATGTATTTTGTTTTAGATGATGAAAGTCAAGGTAGTAAAGAGTTCGAGATTACAGAGAAGACTTAATGGACTTAATGATCTTTGCTTTGATTTGACAGTTATTTATCTGACGCGATAGTTTGGTGCCTATTCACGTCCATAGTTAGACGTAGGCTTAACCATGGTTATTTAAAAGTAATCTCATCATCATCATCACAGCCCATATATGTCCCACAGCTGGGCTCGAGTCTCCTCCATAATAGAAAGAAAATTGACCTATTATACCAGACAAGTTAATTTATGGTTTGGTTTCCAGTTTTTTTTTTCTCTTGCATAGATGTTATATGCTTATTATTTCTCTTATTATTATTATTATTATAGCCCATCACCAGACAGAAGTTTTATTCATTTTCTTTATATTTTATCATTATTTTCTTTATATTATCATTTCTGTATTCTCGATTAGGGCAGAGTTGTAACAGTTAAATTTTCATTTATTGGTCCTACGTATAGGGGTAATAACCTACTGTCACCTAACAGTACTAATAGGTACCTCATTTCATTAGACAACTATGCAGAAAAACTCAACAAGACTCCATCTGACAATTAAAAATATTTTGTGGACATCGCAAGCCAGAAAGGAATAAATCCCAAGGCCACGTAGGACTCGCCACCGAAGACAAAGATCGGGTACCGGTGGCCCGCTCGCAAGCCGAAGAGAGTTGCACGGTGGGTCTATGGGGTCACGCGCCGCCTCTTCCGTTACCCCGGATCGATTTGGTAGAGCAAATCGCATCCATAGCCCAACCCAAAAAAAGGCCACGTAGGACTTCGAAAACATACACATGATGGACTTAATTTACATCTAAGTTCAATTGTATATGATCACAAAAAATGGTCTGCGTGGTGATGGAACCAACACTTGGCACGAGATGTCAGTAAATCACTTAGATCAATTCGATGCCTGTATAGTCGAATCTCGTCGAAATTCATCTAAATAAAAGTGCTGTTCTAGTATAAAAGTTATAATATTGTTTTAATATTACCTTTCTTTTGCTATCAAAAGAAGTATTAGTACATTCGTAGTACTTCGGTCTCATTTGACTAATCCAGATACCCCAGATACTTACCTGAAAATAAAAAAAATAAACATGAGTCAAAAGAATATTTTACAAAGAAACTAAAAGGTTTTATTATAGCTGATATTTATTTATTATACCTACATATCTACTTTTTGTTTTTAATAAAGAAATGTTATATGAAGAATATTCGTTACAAAGAATTACTTAAACGTTTATTATTAAAAAAAAAATAGAAATAATCGTTATATGTATGACTTGAGATCCACCTATGTCTAAAGCAGCTGGATATGTTAAGCTGACTCCAATATAGACTTGGGTAAAATTAGAAAAATTACGACAATGGTGAATACTTATTTCTAACAAAAGATATGTCATGTTATATGTTTCCAATACAACGAACAACGTTCCGTTCCAACTGTGACTATACTTCTTAATGTGTGTTACCAGTTTCCGAACGTGTCAGCCCGCGGGAATTCGATGAGACAGCAAACTTTGTTATGTGACAGCGCAACAATGCATTTTAAAAGCGACCTTACAATAACGTAATAAGATACAATGTTATTTGTAAAATATAGTGCTTGTTTACCGCCTGTTTGAGTTGCAATACAATTACTTTAACACCTTTAGTTGGTTGACAAAGATGTGAGGTAAAATAAAGAAAGTGTTCGTTTTGCAAATTGTTGAATGTAGGTATTATTTAATGTTATTTTAAGATTAGAGAACAGAGTGTACGTTTTTATTCCATCATTAACGAAGCTGCGTTAAAATACTAGGCATAGGTTACAGCCCTTCATGATTACGTACGTAACATACATACCTACATATGTATTAGTTTTTTTCTTACTGCTACATATACATTGCAGATGGACGTCGCAGGATGATGGCGAATGACCGCGTTGCACTTTCGATAGTAAATACCATAACAGTACCTATGCTGAGCAGCAGTGATTTCCTCTTTTTTTTTAATTTGTTATGGTGGCAAACGAGTAAGCAACATACCTGACGCTAACTGACACTGCCGCCCATGGACCTTTGCAATACCAATGGTATAGCTAAGCCGCTGCCTAGCAATACATTCCCCAAACCCAACCAGTTGGACTTCCAGCTCTCTCGCTCACCGAACGAAGCGCAATAACACATTGCCATTACTCAAACGTCGATCTTCTGCGAGAGTGTGGTACTACCCCGGACGGACCGGTCCGCGGCTGTAGACAGAGAATTGTCAACAGCGTGTTCATACCACTCATTTTTGGAGGAGGCGCCACAGCCCTTATTTATAACTACTTATCTGTGTGTTCCACTTTTTATTATGTTTAAATGTAGTTATTAGCGCTTTTATATATATTTTTAAGAACTTCTTAATATTTATAAATCATTCCATGAATGGAGTAATAAATTATTTTCATTATCCTTTCTTTGTTGGTCGTGGTTTTCTTCGTTGGTCGCATCGTGTGTACTCATAAAACTTATGCATTTATAGTACGAAAGCGTTAATATATCGCACGTTATTGCTGTGAAATCTCCCATTCCATAATGATGAAGGACCCAAGTTAAGAAGTCACGTAAATTAGATAGTCAAAATAATCAGAATAAGATAGTCATGCGGTAAGACTTGTAACTAATAAGCTAATTTACATTTTATATTTTTTAAGTATGCATAAGTTGGGTATAAACTTTATTATGATTGCGTTACGTAAGCACTTTGAGCTATCGTTGAGTATTAATAATATAGAACATTAATTATATACATAACTGGTACAAGTACGAGTAAATATAACGACAATATGAGTAAGCAACAATCTACATAGGCTAGATTGTTTTTACTCATAATATAAACGAAATAATCTGCACTGTTCCCATCTGATAAAACATTTAGTTTAAAATTAATTTCAAAGTATTGTACGTTAAATTACAACTAAGGTAATTTGGATTGTTAGAAATTATCCTTACATTCCAGCTGAACGTCTAAATGAAAAATATTAACGAAATGTTAATTTTTGGTAATTACATTGCTACAAATTAGTCCAGTAATATCTACTAATTGATTAAATCAAATTACAATCGCACAATAACAAAAAGTCGCTAAGTAATTGTTTTCTTTATATTTAAAAGTGTCAGAGGAGCGTGTCTGTTCACTGACATTCACTCTATTCAATAGTCTTGCTACTGCACAGTTTTCCCGTATAAAAACAGCCACTATCCTGCCCCTTAGACGGAAATAAATTACCGTTTTATTTCGGAATATCTATTTTAGAAGGCACGATGCATGTCTAAATGCATTGAAATAAGCTTTTGGATTTCACAAAAATTATGCTACCATATTTTCGAACGTTCCTATCGTTTGAATTTCGAACTGTCAATGTTATATCGTTGAAATGCGCGGACGATGAACATAGGCAGAATGCGTCATTTGTAATGCGACGTTTTAGGCGTGGCAGTGTATAACGAGCGTCCGCACGATTACTTTTGTTTCAAAACAGCAGATGTCCGGGATAGACGCCGATAGCAGTGGAGACGGATCGAGTCCAACTTAGTTTTAAATAATTATAAATATTTAATTATTATTTCAATATCAGTTTACGCACATTTTCATCGTTTTGATGCAACAATTTTTAAAGTAAAATTTATTTCGATTAAATTAAAAAAAAATGTTTTTAATAGAATTACCAGACGGTCAAGCATTCGTTTCGAAACTTTTTGAATATTCATATATTATTTATGTTCATGAAAATAATGATGCTATTTATATTGTTTATTTATTTATATAAAGTATATAAATATATAATATTTATGATTTTACATCAATTTGTTTGAAATTTGACAAATTAGCGATCAGAACTATCAGACTTGGAGAAGTCATGTAGCCCATGTAGGTAATTGTTCTTTCAATCTACTTAGTGAAATATAAATATTGTAGTATCACCTATATACCTCTATTTGGACCTTTAACATAAATAAGCTTTTCTTCACAGAATTTATCCTCAAAAAATTACTCAGAGTTAATCACTCATATTTCTATGTGTAACTCTTTAGATCCTGTATAATATGAGGCAATATTATATATCGTTGTTGCTATATAAAGTCCTTCTTTATGAAAAAAAAAATCTTGCCCGTAATCCAGGTTCCAACTCTCGACTTAAGTATTTAGATTTCATTGTGTCAAACACACATATTGCATAGATATAGATAGAGTGGACTAAATAACGAGCTCTCGAGCTCAATGTCTTGGGTTCCATACCTGTGCAGGACAATATTTCGCTCAATCCCCAGATTATTGTTCCGAGTTTTGTAATGTTGATATTTTCCGTGTGGTGACGGAGTAAGAATACAATTCACCACCCCCTATCTTACCTGTGGGTAATCGTAAAGACGACTAAAGGATATAGAACGCAGATAACATCTATGCGAGAGAAGGAAATCTCGCAATAAAACCCTATACCAACAAGTCTGACCAGCGTGGTATAGTAGGTCAATTTTCCTTCTATTACGGAGGAGGCTCGAGCCCAACAGTGGGACATATTTGAGCTGGGATGACGATTATGATGAATGTTGATGTTGGTAAGGGGTGGTGATGTATTCTATTCTTAACTTATCAACATACTCGGAGAATAACATAATCCATAGAGAATATAATAATCAGTATCAGAAAGCTGCCACGTCACAGCGTCTTGTGTATGCGTAACGAAACTAAGAGACTGCATTAAGACAGTATGACGTACAAAATTAACATATTAATCAGACGTTGGTTGAAACTACGAAATACACCATATTACGAAGCCGGGAAAACGTAGTTTGCAAACTTTGAATCACAACTTGTAATATTACAAAACTCAACTGTACGACACAAGAAATAAGATTCAGTTTGTATATACGTTATATTTTAATAATGAATAGCGACATTCGTTTCGATGTCGCTTTGTTGCATCGTTTGGAGCGAAATATTTATAAGGGGTCGAAGGTAAGGGAATTCAGTAAGCGCCAAATGTTTGTCTTAACGTGCTCATTATATAGGTTATTAAATAAACTTACGTTAAACTTACGTTACGTAAATGTATGTTGTA
The DNA here is from genome assembly GCA_905163515.2 of Lymantria monacha. Lineage (NCBI taxonomy): Eukaryota > Metazoa > Arthropoda > Insecta > Lepidoptera > Erebidae > Lymantria > Lymantria monacha. Next base: position 6,335,350 of record LR991102.1, read on the forward strand.
TGTTACAACATACATTTACAATTTGAACGATATTATAGTATTAAATAAAAAAAAACAGTAATATGCATAAACTTAGAAGAATTAAAATGATGGGCACAAGCTTTGGTTTGTGACTACAACCGTCAAAAAAAATGGGTGTTGACATATTGTATTTAAAAAAAAAACAGTATTGTATTTTTGTTAAAACTAATAAAACAATAGCGTTGACTTGATTTTTAAGTTCGGATAACCAGAATGTGTAAATTATGAGACGAGACAAAATAAAAATATGGCGGCGATAAAATAATCAGATTTCTGATAAGCAACTCAGAGTCAACTATCGAACTAATCCATCAACTACCAGGTGAAAATAGCCCAATAACAGAGTGTCACGGCAACAAATCGAAATACATCTACGTAATGGCAACACTATCAGTTCACAACTTTTTTTTTCGCACTCACACGTACAAAAACGTTCGGCCAAATTCGTTACTCACGGTAAATCGTTAGTCATTCGAAAAAAAAATCGTTGAGAATGAATGACTCTCTAGCTCACTCAAGTTGCCAGCTGTTTCCGTAGCACAGCTGATCGACCGGATATTGGCTGTTAAAGACTATCTGCCTCTCTTTCCCACTTATACAATTGTGGCTTTTAATTTTCATTCTCCATTAATAATGAGTCTTGGAACACGAGATGGATTTTCGTTTAAAATTCGAAAGTGTAACGTTGGATTACATTTTTTTTTTATTGTAAAATTACGCACTAGTAAAGATGCTGGTATAGGTATATAGGTACTAAGTACACAGAATATACTCCATGATTTATGACAATATGCCACAATAAATCCTAGTAGGATACGTAATCTTTAGAGCCGCTGTATGAATAATACTTTCAGTAATTTTATAACATATGGTAAATAATTTTTATAAGTATATGAGGTTATAACTTCATAACTATGTCACGTAATAACTGAAGGTATAATGAAGTAATTTGCCAACTAATAGCGTATTCAATATTAAAAAGTTGCAAAGTGAACTAAATTATAGCATTGGGCGCACGTAAAACGAAACGATTTCGCCGTCTTTGCGTGATGAAGTCAAAACAAAAGTATTGCAATGTGCCTTTACACGCGATTTGAATGCGGTGTTCGAATTTTAAAATAAATAAGAAAAATTGAGTTTAAAAACAATAGCATGTTATAAGTCTTGGTATGTTTAAATTAAGAATAATGACGACGCTGTCTTGAGTTTTAATTCAAACGCATTCTTTTTTTTAAACCGGTCCTTATCTAGCTCATGGTAATCCAAGGCGTAGCGTATATGGTTTTTGTTATGTATTATTAATTGCACTTACAACGAGGCTGGTTTATAAGTTAGGCTAGGAAAAACAGTTTCTTTTACCAGGTTCTTTTACCAGGTCCTTTTACAATTCTTAACTTAGTCCTTGCGAAATTTATTCCGAAAATCCGATAAGAATTTGGTTCGATTAAAGATTCTTATTGCGGGCCTAAATTAAAAAAAGCGACATATTCATGTTAAATAAAACTTTTGAATAACTTTATCATATATTAACAAGAAACTATTAGAAGAATATATATTTTTTTTAATTCTCAAGCGGTCAGTCATAAAACTAGTTACCGATTTTTTTTTTATTAATATGTACAATGGTAAAAGAGTATTTATAGCATCGGTCTGATGTAATTAATACAAGGACAGGGTGATAATTAAATTGTACGTTAAATAAAACACAAAAATTCAAATAATAAATTAAATTATAACACTAAATATAATAACAAACAACGAGATCAAATAATAACAAATAAAGTTTTAGATTAATTCAGCATTCCCAACTGAGAAAGGTTTTGAGTGAAAAGTTTGGACAGGTATATTTGAATACATGTTTAAGCAAATCATTCCGAAACGAATTAAATTCAGTTAAACAATTAACTCTGTTTCGGAGATTTATGGTAGTATGATATGGCTTCCGGAGTATGACCGGTGTTTTATGTCTATGGATAATAATTACCGGTTATGGGAGTTTAAGCGGGAAATTGAAAATATCTTGTTGAAGTTATGTACATAATTTTTATTTTATAATATAATGTCGAAAAAGTGTAATGAATATTAAATAAGATACTTTCCGTGTACTTTCATTTTGTGCCGAAATGCACAAAGCTTTTGAGTAGGCCAGTCTTCACTCTACTGAAAGTAATTGACTTAAACTGATTTCGCAGTATGATGACAATAAAATACTATTTTATGAATTGTGAACAAGATATACTTGGCTGTATGGTCTCGGTTCCATTTGCCTGGTCAGATCGATCCAAAATCCGCATCTATAGTATAACTCCTTGACTCGACAAGTGGCTACGACTACAAGTATCTATTTCAAGGGACGCCAACATCACGTAGTTATGGCATGTCTTGTTGGATTTACTGACAATTTCAAATGTAACTGTAATCCCGTATATTTCAACGTTAGTTTATGTTGATAAACAAGCAGTTAAATTAGTTGGAATATTTAAAATTCGTCAAGAAAATTTTAATAAGCTCTTAAATTTTTAGAAAAGTTACCGTCTATTTTATACAGTGCATTCGGCTTTCAATTGTAATAGGAAAAGTGATTTAGCGAGTTAACAAGTATTTCGAGATACAAAGAACTTAAATTAGCAGTTTTCAGGTATGAAACTTCCAAAATGCCTGAACCTGGGGGGGCCACAGTTAAAACATTACTTATTTTTACTGATCGTCGCGCCGCCTACAGATTGTTTGTACAAACATAGCTGCCATTTTGTTGTAATTGTCAAAAGTTTGACAACTGAGAATTGTTATTTTTTTGTTCCTAGCCTATGTACTTATTGTCAATAATCTATTTTCGGTTATTAATGTTCGTTCTGGAAATTATCTCAATTTTCATTATTAAGTTTATACTATTGCCGTTTCGTTAACGGCTGATATGTTATTTTTATATTTCAGGGTAGGTTTCATAGTAAAGAAAAATCCTATATAATTACATACACACACACACACGCAATATGTAGATACGTAGGTATATATGTATATTACTTCAACTTTAGTTCACCGCCTTAGCTCTAGGTAGCAGCACTTTCCATACATGCATATTTTACCATCGAGTTGCCACTCTTTTTCAGTTAATATAATTTTACTCTTTGGCCTGAACATTTCTAGGCCCAACGATAACCAGCATCAAAACCGAGATATCTCAGAAGTCGTATGATACAATGAAAAAGCAAATAAAAGCGTAATTAACTAGGCAGATATATAAAAATGGCCTATAATCACACAAATACGTTATTGAAGTCAAATTTGGTTGCAATTTTTTATATCTGGCAAACACGAAATGGAATGAAAATTGCGTTTTAAATTATGTGTCCAAGGGACTGGCTAAATGTTTCGTGGGCATGCCATCACTAATATGTATACATAGTTAATTTGTATAACTGGTTTTGCTAAAATCGACTTTATTACTTATAGAAAAAAAGTGGTATATGATGCAAATATAATTTTGCATATTCATAACGTGTAATGCTTAATTGTAGTTTAACTTAAAGAGTACAAAGTACCATCACCCTTTATTAGACCAAGGTCTTCGTAAGTGTGTAAGAAATATTAGCATAATATCAATTTAAAATAATCAACCCTTCTGGCAACTTGGTATCGTAAGCCAGCTTTACCATGAATAAGAATCATAGAGTAAGAATACCATTTGATTATGGATCTTAGGCAGAGATTATAATATATAGATTCGACTACACAGATGGCGTAGTGGCTAAGATACCGACCTTCCGTGCCAGTTTTGATTTCCACGTAGGACAATACTTTGTGCGATCCACAGTATAGTTCTGAGTCTGTGTGTAATTTGTCTGCGTTAATTGCATGTTTGTAAAGTCCCCCGCAATACAAAGATTATTTCCTTACTGCAGGGTGGTGTCTCTAAAAAAAATACTGCTCGAATTTCGTATAATAAATACACTACTACTTGAACTGTATTATTATACAAAATTCGAGCAGTATTTTTTTATCGCTAGATAATTGATATTAGTGATATTTTAGACGTACTTTTTTTGTCATGTCTTTTGGATGTTAGCCGTAGATGGCTTTCACTGCTTAGCCCGGTCTATGGGTGACCGCTGAAGACTCTCAACCTGAAAATTTTCGACGTAGAGTGATGAATCATATTTATTAAATTTATATCACGTTAGTCAAACGCAACTTTACTTCTCTTTTTATGCGTATATATCGTCATACTATTAATTTTGTCTTGTTGTATGACGACACAGTAAGAACACAATTCACCACCCGTTTTCCTAGATGTGGGTATCCGTAAAAGTTGACTAAGGGATATAATATGCAAGTAAAATTTATTTATGAGAAGGAAAATTCGTAATAAAACCTTGTATCAACCCAACTGATCAGCGTGATATAGTAGATCAATTTTCCTCTTATTGTAAAGAAGGCTAAAACCCAGAAGGTTTTTTTTTTATTGCTCATGGTGGCAAACGAGCAAGCAGCACACCTGATGGTAAATGTCACTGCCGCCCATGGACCTTTGCTATAACCAAGGCTATAGCTAGGCCGCTGCCTACATTTACAATCCCCAAACCCACCCAGTTGGGCTTCCGGCTCTCTCGTAGGACTTATATGAGTAGAGATGATGACGATGGTTTGTTTTTATTTAAAGTATATTATAGGAAACTAATACCTATATTTTCTTTCTTCTTCTTTGTACATAAGTTGAAAGTAAATAATAAAAGAATTATATTTTGAAGTCAAACATTACTTACATATTGTCGTAGCTTAAACTTAAATAGAAAATTGTTATAGTAACTGTGTTACTTTGTATGAAAACACACGAGTATTTCAACCGCGCTTATGAAAATTCGTGCTGCAATAGTTGGTTTGAAAGGATTTCTCGCTTTTGGGGTGAATGTGAATATCAAAATGTCACGTTGTGAATTTATAGTCTAGAAAATTTTAGTTTTCAATTGAAATAAAATTTGTCGAATTGAAAATAAATGTAAAATATAACTCGCTAAATAGTTGAATAATTCATATTTCAAGACGATAAGAGAACATTTATGACAAGAGCAAAAAATAAAAACACGATTATGAGCGAAAAATGATTGTCACAAGTGGGATTCGAACCCACGCCTATTGGAAATCCGTTCCAATCGTGCTGCCCTTACACTTGTGATAATCATTTTTCGCTCATAATCGGGGTTTTATAAATAATCAAGCATATTAAATGCTAAATTTCAGTAATTTGAAGAGCAAAAAATCTCAAAATAAAATCCTATACCAGCAGATCTGACCAGCGTGGTATAGTAGGTTAATTTTCGTCCTACTGCGGATAAGGCTCGGGCCTAACTTTGTGACATATATGAGCTAAAATGAATGAGTGAGTGAAATAATTTATGATGTTTACGCGAGTATTTTTGAAATAAAACAATTTTTACGGATTATATCGCGTTTGAATTTGATTTATAATTGCCCGACGTTTCGAACACTTTTTAGTTTTCATGGTCACGGGGGGACTAAGGTGTCCAATAATCGTATTAACGATCTAACGCGATTCATCAAATACTAACGCGATAGAATCCGTAAAAAAATTATTTATTTCAAATGAGTGAATGAATTTAATTCAAATCCTAGTGATTATAATTACGTACATCAATAAGCAACAAAACATTCTCGTTAATTAAATTTAACTAACCAAGTTAAGTAAAGTTAAAGTTTAAACAGTTTAATAATGAACGCGATTAGTTTAGTAGTGGTCGTTATTACCCGCCATGTCCCAATGGGTACGTACTGGTTAGGTAGATAGCTGCATTGCGGTGTTAAACACGACACAAGTTTGTTCTATATTACATTAATAATTTATTTTTTAATTATTTTTTTTTATAATTTGATTTGTGTGATATTTACTTTTAAAGAATTAGAAATTTATTACACATTTGAAAAACTATTTTTACGGATTCTATTGAGTTGGTTTTCCGTGTGGTGACGGAGTAAGAATTCACCACCCCATATCTTACCCGTGGGTGATCATACGAGACGATTAAGAGATATAAAACGCATATAACATCTATGTGAGAGAAGGAAAACTCGAAACAAAACTCTATAATATCAACACGTCTGACCAGCGCGGTATAGTAGGTTAATTTCCCTACCATTTAGGAGGAGGATCGAGCCCAACAGTGGGACATTTATGGGCTGTGATGATGATGATGATGATTGAGTTTGTATTTGATTTTTAAATTCCCGTGATCATGAACACTTAACAGTGTTTATGGTCACGGGAACACCTTCACCATGAACGCTGTAGTGTTCGAAACGTCGGGAAATTAAAAATCAAATACAAGCGCGATAAAATCCGTAAAAATAATTTTATTTCAAATGTGTAATACTCGCGTAAATAATATCAAATATCACTGAATTTATTAGAGTTAAAATTCAATAGCTTGGTTTATTAATAAGTTTGAACAAGGAGATTCTGTGTTCTAAAGAAGAGACGAAGATCTTTAGACACTGGCACTCTTTAAGATGGTGTTATAAAATGCGAGACCAGCTGATAGATTCTACAATTTAGTAGTTATAAAAAGCACTACATACTTTTGGGAATGCACTAACCATATTCATAAAAATAAAACCGATTTATTATTGTTATTATAAAGTTACATATGTACATATCATCACGCCATATCCCTTGGAGGGTAGACAGAGAGAACAGAGTGCCAGAGAACTCTATCCTTGCATACTTCACTCGCTTCCTCAACATTCACAATTCTCTTCATACACGCTCGCTGGTTTCGGAGACTCTTTTATAAAATTCTATAAAGGTCCTATATTATAAAGTTCCTACGCACTATTACGATTTTAGCTTACATTCGTGACTGATACTTTAGTGAAGACTAGAAATGATTCGGAGATTATAGTTTTTAATAATGATATTTTTTTAATAATCACAACAACACCCGGCACTAAGGAAATAATCCTTGTATTGCGGAGGACTTTACAAACATTCAATTTAACGAACACAAATTACACCCAGACTTAGAATAACAACTTGTAGATGGTCCGTTGCTGGCAACAGTTAGCTAAAAAATTACTTACTCCTTTGGTAGCCTTTTTCATGACTCTCACAGACAAGTAAAAAACCGAATAGATATAAGGAAGGGAAGGCCGGAAGCCCAACTGGTCGGGTTTTGGGATTTTATTGATAGGAAGCGGCCTAAGCTACACCCTTAGTATTGCAAAGGTCCATGGGCGGCAGTGACACATACCATCAGATGTGCTACTTACTCGTTTGCCTCTATAAGCAATAAAAAAAAAGGGAATCGCCAACAGAAAAAGGCGAGAAAATTTGCGACGAAAGACTCAACGAGTACTCATTTCGTTTATTCATTCAACTCAAGTATTTCCTTCACAAATATGTATAAAATAACATTAGTGAACATCTGGTGTCGCCCCAAGGGATACATTACGCGGACTAAATATGAGTCTAAATCGATGATATGAGCCATACAACACTGATTTATAGTCCCCCCAAGTCGATGTTATTATTTATAGTTTGCACGTGATTAGGTCTTATACACATAAGTATCTTTGAAAATAACAATTCTGTAGAAGGATATATATTACTAATATAGATAAAAGTTTTTTGTTTGTTTGTAATTAATAGGCTCCGAAACTATTGGACCGATTTTAATTATTTTTATACAAATAGATAGCTGAATTATCAGGAAGTAAATAGGCTACAATTTCTTTTAAGATATTATTTATGTATGCAAAGATATGAGTGAGTTTAAATTGCATCGATTTAACTCGCTTTCTTGTATTAAAAATAACTTGCCAATCAGCTGTATGTATACTTGAAATTCGGCCTATGGTTTAGAAGTGTATGACGATACATAAAAACGTGAAAAAATAAATAAAATAATTAAATAAATAATAATAATAGAGAAATAAAGTAAAGTATTTAAAAAAATCAATTCCACAATTTCATTCTCATGACCGTAAAAAGCAGAAAATATTAAATAAATTTAAAAAAAATATGACCTATTTTTTTTTACTTTGTTAATGAAATGTATTGCTTGATGAAAGTACTTTATAACGCCTGATCCAGAAAAGACAGACACAAAAAAAAAAAAAAAAAGGCCTGTAATGAAATTCGAATGTAAACGGACTCGATGACGAATCGTTCATTTTACAACTATACGGATAAATAGTCTTTCGGATTCCATGATCGATCCGGCACTTGTAATTTTACGTAAGAAGAAATTATAGAATTTATTGTTAGGTAGCACAAGTTGTGATAGTTGTAGAGAGTTTTAAGCTGTTAGCTTTTGTTGTAATTGGAAACGGCAACGCTCGGAAGACGACGTGAATTCTCTATAATGTGAAGGAAATTGCCTTACTATCTTACGCTGGTCAGACAGAATTTGAAATTGAGAAGGAATGTTTAAAAGTGAACCTGGCGAATAGTTTAATTTTAAGATAATATATATTAACGATTGAGAGAGTATTCTGTAGCTTTTACCATAAATCTATCAGCTTATCGAAATCATCACCTGGAAATCGCTCTCGCCAATCCATGGTTTTTATATTATGAATTACTCTGGTTGATAATGTGATACACTATGATTAACTTCTCTCATTCTGGGATCAAGTCACAGAAAATAAAAATGAATTAAGACTTTACATACTTCATACTGATTGTGAGTATGGAGTATGTATAACCTAAATCATCTAACCAAAATGTCACCATTTTGGTAAATACAAAAGGTATAACAAAATGCCAATCAACGCAACCAAGGGGTAGTAACTTGTGACAAACCGTTGGGGTGCCGTAGAACCGTGCTGAAACAAATGTTATGGCTTACCCTTGTTTTAGAAAGGAAGAAAAACACAGGTTATTTTGTTTGTGTATCTAAGTTTTTGGCATTTTTGGAATTACATCATCATCACATCATCTTATATTTAATATTCCTATATTTAGTATTATAGATATTTAATTAAGACTGAAAAGTTCGTGTGAAAAAATTGATACAAAAATATGATGAAATTAGAAAGAAATTGCGGGGAATACCAGTAGATATGAATTTTATTCAATCTGAATATCGATGTTATTTCATTTGGTGAGGGCATATAATATCAACTGCTAACAATCCTTCGTGTACTATAGATATCGTAAAAAAATAATAAGGAGTATAAGCAGATAACATCGCTTCTAGTAAGAAATAATATTATTTTACGGATTTCATCATTTGTATTTGTTTTACTTTAATTTCGATCACTTTATATAGATAGTTTGACTGCACAAATGGCGTGTTCCTTAAAATGCCGATCTATGATGCTAAATCTCGCGTGTAATATTCCCCCCTCCCAGAAAAATGTTTGTGCGATTCACAAGCTTTAACTTTTTTTTTAAAGACATCAGTTAGTGCAGGGCTAAGGAAATAAATCTTTGTATGGCTGGGGACTTACTAATTGTTATTCTAAACCTGAGTGTAATCTGTGTATGATAATTAGATATTTAGTATTAATTCGTTAGTGTTGGGGTTGTCTTAAAAAAAAATATAATTAGATCAGGCCTCATAAGCAGAATTTCTTAACGAAAATCATTTCGTGCAATAATGCTATTTATTATATGTTATATTATGTTAATGATGCTATCATTCCGTATTTCAATACCATCATTAGAAAATGTATTTTAGCAATATTTTTTGCCGCCATACATAAAACTAGTAGTGGTAGTACTACGCTGTTGATAGTTCTCTGTCAAAAGCTGCGGGCCGGTCTGTCCGGGGTAGTACCACATTCTCGCAGAAAATCGACGTCTCAGTAATAACAATAGGCTATTACGCTTCGTTCGGTAAGCGAGAGAGCTGGGAACCCAACTGGGTAGGTTTGTATTTGTAGGCAACAGTCTAGCTATATATATATACCCTTGGTATTGCAAGGGTCCATGGGCGGCAGTAACACTTACCATTAAGGTGTGCTGCTTGCTCGTTTGCCACTATAAGCAATAAAAAAAAATATATAAAACACTAAAATCTCATAACTACAGCCGTAATACCGATGTAATTAACTAAGTGAATATCGGTATCAAATCTACAGCGAGATGTTCCTAGTTCACGTATATACATATAAAATACTTCATATTAATATGAAGCGAAATGGTTCTTCGGTCCATAATCTTTATTGCATCTTGACTATTTCAAATGCAGCTGTTGTAAGTAAGCTTTGGATGCGGGTCACGAATGGACGAAATGGTTTTCTACGTGAGGTAATGCTTTACGAAGCAAACAGATTTAGTTACACTTTATTTGGTACATCTACTATGTTATATTGATCATGACAGAGTCTAGGTAACATTATTTTGATCCATATAAGTTCTAACAACTTCTCTCCGTGTGGCGACGGAGTAAGAATACTATTTACCAACCCATATCTTACACGGGTAAGAGGGTAGGGGAGATAGAGGGGACCCACGGGGGTGATCGTACGAGACGACTAAGGGATATAAAACGCATATAACATCTATGCGAGAGAAGACAATCTCGGAACAAAATCCTATACCAACACGTCTGACCAGCGCGGTATAGTAGGATATTTTCCCTCCCATTACGGAGGAGGCCCGAGCCCAACATTGGGACAATTATGGGCTGTGATGATGATGAAGAACTAAGACTGATTCCTCTATAGTGGGAAAGAAAATGACCAGCTACACTACTCATAGAGGTTTATTAAGTATTTTATTTCGATAATTCCTTCATCAGCAGTGATGTACCTGCTTATAGTTTCAAATTGATCTATACAGCCATCATTGTCCACTTTTAGGTATAAACTCTCACAAGGGGTGGGCTAATGCAATCATTGTCACACTTTGCAGGCGTGTAATAAGTTTTAGGCAAAACTACTGCCTAGTTTATCAGTAAAATTTTAGGATATCCTTAGCAAAGATGATGAGATATTATGTTCTTAATCATAATCATCATCAACCTGTTTTTAATTACGGTCGACGCATGTGTAGTGTACAAGGTGTAAGTGGACCGCTCCCGAAAACGAAGACAGGTGACCCTACTGGTCCTACTCGTAATGATAGGCTAGAAAAAAAAATCGATTCGGAAGAAAAAAAAATGTTTTTTTCACATTCCATCATATTAGGACAGTGCCATGTAACGACAATAACATAAAAAATATGTAATTTTACTCAGATGAGAAAAGACGCAATCTATTCAAAACTCACGATCATATGTTATTATGGTATCAATATTTTTTTTCATCCGATTCGATTTTTTTTCTAGCCTATCATTACAAGTAGGACTAGTAGGGTTACCTGTCTTTGTTTTCGGGAGTGGTCGCCTTCCACCCTGTATATTGCAAAAGTTTTGGCCATAGATAGGCCAGTTGTAAAAGGTTTTAAAACTGGCTTATCTAACGTTAACCTTCCTAGGGAATAGAATTATGTCTATATGAAGCTCTTAGTCGTCTTTTACGACAACTACGAGCATTCGTAGATATCACATACTCGAATTGCATACTAATCGTTTTTGAAAATGAATCAATAATGTAATTTACTCAGTTGCAATTATGGGTCAAGTGCCTCTTCATAACTCTCTAGTCTACGAGTATTACAGGGTTCTAGAGACTGCTAACTATATTAGTGAAGTACATATACATATGTATAAACGCAATAATTGTTATCAGCGTCTTTTATTTAGGCAAACGCTTTTATTAAATCAATCGAGCACTAATAATGTTAAGTTTCCAATTATTAGTCTTAAAGTTATAAAATTATATGAAAATAACATAAATAATAATCAAATAAACCTAAATACAATACATAAAGATTCCTAGTACTAAGTTTTAAGATAAATAAACGAACAAAAAGGCACCACCACAATAAAAATAACACAAAGAATTACACTGTACAATATCGTATCAAGAAATTCGAGGGAGCCCAGCTTTAGGGATTGTTAGGAGGAATTCCTTTGGTCCAAAGTTTTATAGCACAGAAAGCCAATAAAATTGTATAAAGGCCCCGGATGCTACGGACAATGGCACTCAGTGAATTGCCTCCTCCTATCTGAGTGACATTTGATACATACAACTTGTTTAGACATACATTTTTTCGCCCAAACTTTGACCGAATCAACCCCAAGTGTCCGGTCACTCCCCAATTAATTCGAGATTCAATTCTTGGATTTCTTTTCTTACTTATTTTGTTTCTGTATATTATGGTATGAAATTACTTTTTGTTGTAACGCGTTTTGTGTTACGTTTCATTACTAACCTTCAAATTTCTTAACGAAGAAAAAAGAAGTTAAAAATATTTTTTTTTTCGGATCAAGACACTGGTATCACAATATCACAACCTCAGAAAACAATAGTTATATGCATTGCACAGATTTTTTGGATAGAAAAGCAGACGATAATTATATTGAATAAATTTTGCTGTTTCTTTAACATAAGTATGTTACGCAATGCCTAACAATAAAATCTAATATTATACAGGGATTTTACTTTTCAACAGGATTTCAAGACAATTTGATATCTAACTCATGCATGTGTAAAATATAATTTGCCGACAAATGCCCTAAACCGGCTTCATATCTTCCCATTCTAGGCCTTTGAAGAAATAATTTGCTGCGTATCGTATAAGATCATATTAAAAAACTTGACATCTGTTCTCACAATATTACGACTAAATCCAAAATTTGGTTGATAACCTACTTTGTAAATATTATTATTGTGGTCTATAAAATTGAAAGCCTGGAAGCAAATACATTAACTGATTAAATTGCAGCAGGGTTTGTCCTCGATGATTTATGTAAATTGTCCTCGGGAAACGGGGTATGGATTTGTGTTGTCTACACAAGTCCCCAAAGGGATTTGGGAATGGAACACATTTAACCCATGATTGTAGCCCGATAAAAGCAACGCGGCCACGGTGTTGGATACCAATATAATTTTAAAAAATCCTTCTTGTGAAAGCAATAACGAAAGGGGCTAAGCTATAAATAAAATGAATGAATCTTTATATTTCAAATGCTCACTAACAAAAATCCTGTATAAAGGCAAGGCAAAACCCATCACATTTATAAAATCTATTACAATTGAACGCGACTCCAAAGACTCAATCAATCATAGCCCATCATCCATCAAACATTCAACAAGTAAAAACAAAATGTTATCGGGTGGGCCCTGAAAGCAGTGTCGCACAATAAAGTAACACCCCTGCCGGTGCGCGGTAAAGTGCATAAGCGTGTGTGCGTGCTATCAAACAAATTTTTATATTAGTGTGCGCGACAGACCATGTCCTTATTACACGTGTGTGTGTATCATCACGTTAGGGCTGGCAGATGTGCTGTTCACACGCAGCTGTCGACATTTCCCCCCTCAGTACTTTACGTATTGTAATACGGCACGCTTTCACGTAATTATGCATTATTATTACAGTTACTTTTTTAAACTTATTATTAAGCGATTGTATTTTTGTTGTTTCTGATGTAGTTGCTACCTCGTCATTGTGGAACTTACAATACATCTGCAAAAGGGGAAATTTAACCTTTGTGTCCAATAAAACACCACTGATCAACTATCCACATACACATATGTATAAGTAGAATCTAATTGTATGATGTATATATTTACAATACTAGTTATGATCACAGCTCCGCTCACGTGCAGTACCTACCCACATGTTTAATACTATCTCAGAGAAGTGACAAATGCTTCGGAGTAAAAGGTAGCAATCTAGCGTTGCCCACAAGAAAGATCAGCCAATTTTAACAAATGTGCTTCAATATTAGTTAGCAATTAATTTAGATATATGTAATCGTATTCTTCGTATTTTTTTTTCTTTTCTACTTTTGGACAGGTGTTTTTGTAAATGACAATGGGACGATAATTGCCATATTATCCTATGTTGACTAACGGGATGACGTATATTTTTATCCCATTTTTTTTCTCCTACAGTGACATGACCAACCTGTAAATTTTTTGCAACACTAACGCGAAAGAAGTAATAAGTGACGTATATTCTTAGTCGGTCACTATACGCACTCTACACTTACCATAGAAGTATTAATATTGTAGAAATCTACTCAATCAATCTATGTTTTTTTAATGAGATATTCAAACAAAGGGCTACTATAGAGATTGATACTATAATTTTTCCAGTTAACATTCGCTAAATTTCAGCGCAAAGTAATGAGAACTTTCACTTTCAAAATCTATATATGATCCTTAATTTCATGGCCAATTATACTTTTCTGAGAATGTTAACAGCCCCGCAGTAAACAATAATATGGTATCGAAATAGCAACATCTGGTGCCAGATCCCAATATTTAAATCATTACGACATCTGTTAAGTTATTTTGCACAGCTGGTATAGTGCTGTTAAAATGGCCTGAATCTCATTTATTGCGAAAAATCATTTACTTCATCGTATAATGTGGGGTTAATAGTGCGATGTCACGTCACCCTTTACTTTTCAATATGTATCATGAAAACTGGTTAAAGGAATGTGTATAACACCATCTGAAAGCTCCAAATCAATAACCAACGATGGCAATTCTCAGATTAACTCATACTTGCCAGATCTCCAGCAGTCGATATAGATTGTTAGATGGTGGAATCATTTTGGCTCTCGTGGCGACAAGATATGAATAAAATGTATCATCATCCCTTATCCTGTGGGAGTTGTAAAAATTGGTTGAAGGATCCTAAGGATAGCGTCAGTCTGGGAAACTTCTAACACCATCTGAGATCGCTAATTTGCGTGACAAGCGTGGCGATAATACCGTTATCCTCCATTGTAGATAAGCCTACTTCCAAAAGTGGATGTCGATGGGAGCAATATAAATGTATACAGAGATAGCTGTCAAACACAACTGCTACCTGTGAAATTTTGGGTTTCAAGCTAAAGGTTTAGTTTTTGCGTCAGGCAAATCTAAGTAATAATAACACGAAATTTCAAGGTAAAAATTAATTGACATTCATAACCAGACCATGTCAGAACTCTCTGCATAGGCCCAAAACAATGATTTGTTATATATCTACTTATTGTTTTTTTTTTGACAATCTGGATACATTCCCGTATCGTCAAGGGCGTCGGAATGCCGCTGTGCGGGCCTTTAACCTATTATTACCTCCCCAACGATATATGGACTGACCACTGGTACCGATTCTTTGACATCAGTGGTACTTGTCCGTATACTGTATTGATTATGTAAGCAGAATAGAATCTCAAAAATCCAACAATTTCGCTGAGATTTAGAAAGATTATGGCTTTAAATCTGGATATAGGGTTGCTAAAATTAATAGTGTTTGCTCATCCAAGTGGTTCATTATTCGTGTGGCCTGAGTCAACCTTATTCATTTAGTATTATTCGCGTGTGTCCACATACAATGAAAGAATTCAACTATATGTAGTTTTATTCAAAACGAGGTCGTACTGATATAATTATGGTATTTATTTTACTTTTACAGAGCATTTATTTATACGTTAGAAATATTTAATAAGCTTTGTCTGCACCGATGACGCGGTGATTAAAATCGCTGTTTTGTAATAACTATCAATATTCTCAACACCATAGTGGTCCATGGCTACCTTCACCGTGTAGATAGACAATAAACCATAATAGGCATAAGTACGTTCTTTCTTAGTGGTATTTTCGTCGAGAGCTTCTTGACTTTCTGTCTAGTAGTAGTAGTAGTAATATGCGTCAATAATGCCATGGATGGATAGAACCTTCCAAACAATTAGTGTTGATATTAAAATGTTTATGTAATTTTAAAGTATAAAGATTATACCCAGATATGGAAAGTACGTTGGCATGTTAATTTGTATCGTAAAATGGAGGTTTTAGAAAAAGTCCTAGAATTTTGCTATAGCTACAAGCAAAATAATGAGTGACATTATGAAATTTTAAATTACAACTAAGTCGGAAAATTTTGTCGTTGATTTCGTCGTTATACTTGATATAATATGTAATTGTTTACTGATAATTATCTTCAATGATTGCTAAATTTCTACCGTTATTTCTGGTTTTTAGTAGATAGAAGAAGTTTAATAAAAGGTAATATACATTTAATATTTATTAACATTTCACGTACGCAGTAAGAATAATTAAGATACACCCCCTCAATATTTTATTATACCAACTAGAACCCGCTTCCCTACCGACATCTATAGCACGAAAATACATTCCCTAACACATAAATTAACTTAATGTGTTCATTTTATCTTTCTTGTTCTCATATACATCTATCTTTGTCTAAAATTAACGTCTGCAAGTCCCTCGCAGACTCGGTGTATTCACAGAAAATACTCTTTGAAAAATAGATATGTCGGCACATAGAGGGCGCTGTTCTCAATTTTTATGAATCTGTAAAGAAAATATAATTTTACCGAGAGTGCATGGTCATGTAAGTCGTGTATCATAATATATTGTAAGTTATTAACTTATTTATGTAACATCTATTCGAAAAAACCTGCAGTATCACAGAAGTACCACAATATTTCATTTTAAGAGTAAGAAGCTTACTACAGGATGACCGGCCTCGAGATTAGATCCTTTTGACCCTTTTATGAAATCCACAAGTAGTTCATTCTTTCATCTACAAGTATAAATATGGTAAACATTAGGTACTTTTCGGAAATATTTAAAAACCTGCATTTAATATAAAAGCAAGTGTGTTTTTTGTGATTCGGCAGAGACAAAATCAGTCGCTCTGTGATTTAACTTATTAGACCAAAAATATTTCCGCGCAGAGCTGGCCGCAATGGCAGAAATTTGATGATAGGGACTATTATTTTAAACTTCATTAACTTAATCCGACATGAAATAAGTTAGGCAACAAACCTTGGCCCGCCCAAGTAAACAGTACATAAAGACACTTGTGTAGAGCGCGAGGTCGACACTACATTGGTGTCGTGACAAGTAAACATGGCGGACATAGACGCGCCCTAATGATCACGTTACAATCGATAAGTGGCCACAACGTACATTGTATCTAGTTGGACAACGCCCTTATGTTCTTGGAAAAATTGGCCTTACTTCACACTCCTTTTTAACGATCTATGGTCATATTTTAAATATCCATTAGCAAATAATTCATATAGAAATATCTGTATTTGGAACGTTTATGATTACTGATTTCTAAAGGGAAAGAATGGTCTTCAATACTATCAGTCTCTTTAGACTTTATTGCTTTGTTCTTTAGAAGAATTCTCTCTAATAGTAGTTCTGCAACTGCGCCTCATCTATAAATATAATAAGTTCATAGATAAAACCAGCATGCAGAAAAAAATATTTCTAATTACCAAAATGAGTATAAAATAGATCTGGCTAGAAACTGAAAGATCTTTGTTTATTAAGTCCAAAATCTTGTTGACAGACTTAACAACCAGTATACCCAGATCTCTATAAGCTGTCCTCAGTCATAAAACAAGATAACAGTATTACGAGCAAATTACGAAACTTCAAGTGTTTAAGGCCATAGATCATAAGCAGAACGGATCGACTTGGATGAATTCATTTAAACTTGGCAGACTACATAAGCTTGAACTCATAAGTTTTTGTTCGGTTAAATTATTCATGATTCTTGAATGCTCTATAGCCGTTGTTTTCTGAGTTTTCTGTAGTTAATAAAGTTCTAATGCAGTTATCAGTTTATTAATGTTCGTTCCATAGAGCAAAGAAATAAGACTTACCTATATCACGTCCGTTATTGCGTGCTCTATGGTTATACACGTGGATGTTTGTTTAATGCTTTGTCCTGAATTTGTATTCTGCAATTTTAATACCCAATATTTTTTACGTGCTAGTTGCATATATTATCGATAGATGGCATTATTATGTAAAGTACATATAGGGTAGTAGTACACCTACTAGTTTAATTACTAGTTGCTAGTCTATATTTAGATATAATAATCACATTTCATATTATAATATGCATTGACTATTTTAAGGAATCACCAATATTCAGAATACAGAATCACAGATACAGTGACAGACCTGAATCAAACTAAAACAATCATAATTCAAAATTTCCCGTGGAAATCATGAACTTCTTAGGGATTACCAACAAAAAGGGTAGTAGCATTCTTCTAAGAAAATTACAGTACTAGTTGCTATCGTCAACCCGCCTGCAATATGCAGCAGCACTGCAGATCCAGTGATCTAATATCAAACAGTTGACAGATATAGATCTATAAGCGAACTATTATTTTTGTCTATGGTTATAACTTAGGTTTAATTTCCATATTTGCATGGGAAATAGCACAAGCCATTGAAATTTAAAATAATTTCATGAACAGTTCATAAATTAAACCAATGCTTCAAAGCTATCTTGTAGTGCGGCGTCTTTACTGGGCATGTAATTACTGACACGTTAGCAGAAAGTAATGGAAAAATTCTTGAAAATTGAACAAATTTACATACACTAGTAAAATGCCAGCATTGCCGTTATATTTTTTTATTGTTAAAATGCTTTGTAATTTACGATAAGCAATATATTCCTTCTACAGAACAGCCTTTTTCAAGGAAATATTAAATAAAATGGTGTCCACGAACAAACCATTATTCTGAGTTAGAGTTTTCTTTTACACGCAACACAAAGGGAAAATGACATTGCATTTTATCCACCAATTATTCAATTTAAAACGAAGGGGTGAGATTAAATGGTACAAATTAAATCGTTTAAATAACGGCCCGAGCGGCCATTTTGGATTCCGAACTGTCACTTTTGGCGCGCATTTTGACGACCAATTAGCGTTCCAAATTTGAAAGTGTTTGTGTGGAATGTTTTAATTGAAAGAGAACAAAATAATATGGAAGTTGTAACGACACTTTTTATACAGGAAGATGTGATTTGTTATGCACGTAGTTTTTAGCTTTGTATTTGTTGTGATTGTATTTGATAGGCATAAATGGCAATAACTATGACATTAGTAACTGGATTATTGAAGAGCGCTATGTATATAAATATGTATGTATAGCACTAGTAGATACAGCCAACGTTCACCGGATCATTTTTCTTCAAAGACACCATTGTGCAAATCAGCGGCCTTGCACAGCGCCATCTATTCACTTAAAGTGTAAAAAGCACCAATTTGGAACTAAACTACAATACTGAATCCTACAATGATGATGGAGGTTCTGCAGTCAAGGTAGACAAAAAACTTTGATAAAATCCGATAGACAGAAATTTTATGAAAAACCATTACTTTATTAATACTTCTCATCTAGCAGTACTTACATAGTATTATTATTTAGCAAATATGCTTAGTATTTATTTGCAATCAGTAGGATTTTATGTTAATAGGTAAACATATAAAATATTTTTAATTAAAATTCTGCAATTTTTATTTATTATACCAATACCTTTTGTGCAATAAGGCAAAAAGTACTTAGTCGCAGTATATTTAAAGCCCCTTATATATTACACGCGTTAGACAACTTTATTATTTTGGAACCCTCGTAGAATGCAGGATTAATGCGGCGCTCCTTTCACACGTGCCGGTTTTAGCTGAAGTGTGAGAGAAACGGATATATTAAACTTAGTGAATACAAAAGGCAAATTGGTTTCGCTAGGCACCCCTCGGTTCCGCCCCGGTTTTGTTTGACACGTGGCTACTTTAGGGGATGATTTTGAAAGGGGCTGTTATATTTAAGCTGTATTTTGTTGCAGTTCAGTAGCTTATTTTTCTATTTTTATTATTATTGGTATTATTATCGTTTTATGTTATTTTTCACAATTGTATATTTGTAAGCTAATTCTTTATATACTTGTATTCCGTATGATGACAGAGTAAGAATACAACTCACAACCGCCTATCTTGCCCGAGGGTGTCGTAAAAGACGACTAAGGGATATAATATGCATATAACACCTGCGTAATTGTAGTAAAACTCAAAATACCATATACCAACTAATCTTACCAGCATGGTATAGTAGGTCAATTTCCTTCCTATAGGAGAAGGCTCGAGCCCAGCAGTGGGACGAGCCGAGAAGATGGTGATAATTGCATATTACTTAAAGTTATCCCTTCATGGTGCTAATACGTTATCACTTAGTATTGCCGGCAGGAGTCCTAAACCAGCTTCGAGATCACTAATTGAATGGGCAACAGAACTCTTTTAGGCAATATATAAAATCAATTACAATTGTTAACCCCTTGTCAAGCATGGCAATTATGTCATCGTCCATCTTGGGTTTGGTCTATATCCAACAGTGAAGATAGTTTGTTTGGTGGATGGGTAGATAAATAACCCTAAAAAGCGCTAGTTGTATCAGACGTTAAACAAGAAGAGTGGTCCACTCTTCATGCTGCCCTGTTCATGTAACGCAGAACCACGTTTAATCAAAACCTTAGGCATCAATAAAAAAAAAAATATTAAAAAAAGATAAAAACAAATTGCGCCAAAACTATTCAAGTATATGTTATTTCATGTAACTAGTTAATTATTGGGGATGTGCTCAACGTTTGGAGCAGTTGCTAAAACAAGCAATTTGGATTCGGTCAGAAATTTCTATGTTGATATATACATTCTGTATGTTAAATAATCGTATCATCATTTACATAAGATAAGATTTACATAAAGACTTACATTGGTAAAGAATAATATCATCAGCATCAGTTCATCACTGTGATACAGGTCTACTGAAGGAGGATAATGCCTTAAACACCACGGCAATAGAAGTTGGTGTTATTAGTTTGACATGAGAGTGTCTGATGCTTTTTCTCCTAATGAAAAAACAACACTAAAATGGTTATTACAGATATATAAGAGGGTAGTGAAACATTTTATTCTTAATATACGATTACATGGATTATAGAAGTCATCATAATCATTATGCTCTTTTCCTAATTGCTTTGTATCGACGCCATATGTACTTTTCACTTCATTTGCCAGCGTACATATCACAAAAGTTATTAGGAACAATTTTATAATTGGCCACCTGACCGACATCAACTCTCCTTGGGAATGAAATAGTTAAAAAACGGCATTGGGTTGGCACCGGTCTCTGTAAAGATTTTAGTCATATTTTACGATAGCCACAAATAATGTAAGGGTTGGTAGTATTGGTAGCCACATAGCGTGGATTATGAAGTATGAATAAAGATTGTAAATCTAGTAGGATGTATTCTGAACAGCTACAGAATGAAAATAAATTGTCCATTCAGTCCACACGTCGTGTCAGCATCCCTTACACGTCAGTAATCATTGTATTTAATCAAGGGTGGGTCACGTGCCTGCCCGGGATCACAAGGGGTAGTTTACTCTGACCCTTTTGTATCGCCAACTATACGCTATTCAAAGTTACACGATTGCGATCTAGTATGATTACGCCTGTAATTGGTTTGCGTATCTAAAATTATATACGCGTATTGACAAGGAACAATGAACTTCATTGAAATGAGAATCGTTTTTAATTAACTAACACGTGGTATTTTGATGGAAAACCGTATCCTGAAATATAGTATAAAACTAGAAAACTAGGCCAATATTTCATGGTTACAACGTGGCTATTAGGTGACATACTTGCTAGTCTTAATATAGTTTGTGTCGGTATTTTGTTCTATCCTTCTCGATTAGTACTGTTGCCTTCCTGTATTCTTGATTATGTATATACGAAATTTGAAGAAAAATAACATCACATCAGATAAGAAAGAAAGAAAAGATCTTTAATTGTTTTTACAATTCAAAAAAAGACAACATAAAATAAAATGGTATTAGGCTCAACTTGTATCTGGAAATGCAGGTGCACCCTAGCCGTTGATTCAGCCCAAACCTAGCTTATGAACTAGTCACACTTATATAACTACCCTCCTAAATACAAAAGAATAATGAAAGTATCATTTTATGTACCTTCTTGCTTATTGTAATGTAGCCGGAGTCAGATAACGATATAAAGTTCCTCGATAGAAATGTTCAATAAGATGATGTATCCAATTGAGTGCAATTGTTCTGGAGCTCAGTACTCGAATACATAGACGTTTTATTATTATTAACTAAATAATGGGAACATCGATCAACACGAGTTCATATAGAGATAAATCTTTGTCATACGTCATTTAACTATAAACTGCTGTTTTGTTTTCTGTTCCGCTGCATTTGAAATTATATACACATAAGTACTTTTGTGCTGACGGAGTAAGAATTCACCACCCTTATCTTACCCGTGAGTGACAGTAAGAAATAACTAAGCGACATAAAACGCATATAACGTCTATGCGGGAGAAGGTTAACTCGAAATAAAACCCGATACTCAATACGTTTGACCAATCCACACTGGTCTATAGTGGTCTATAATAGGTCAATTTCCATCATATTTTATGGAGGAGGCTAGAGTCCAATAGTGGGGCATATATGAGATGAGTTGATGGTGAAAGTACCTTTTGTATGGTAGCAGCTATGAATTACTACCAACAGTTAAATTGTTCGTGGAGATCGTAAAAGATTACTAAGAGCTTTATATCGACCTGGACCAATTACATCTGATGCCGTCTGGTCAATAATTTCATTCTCAAAGAGGGTTGATAAAAGGCAGGCGGGTGATTATAAAACTATTGTCAAGAATTTTACAATATGTGTGATGGAAGAAAAGTAGATATTGTGTCGACCCTAAATATTTGGACTAAGTTGACAATGAGGACGATATAGAGGAGTACTTCTAATGTTTGTATCTAGGAATCCTTGTATTTTAAAGGGCTTTACAAATATATAATTAAAGAACACAAATCGCACACAGACTTAGAACAATTTGTGGATTGCACAAAGTATTGTTCAGCATGGGAATTGAACCCAGGATACTGGCACGGTAAGCCGGTATCTTAACTATTACACCATCTGTGTAGTTAATCTGTGCATATGTACATATACCTACTATCGGTGCGACGAATATGAATAAAAATCACTACCATGTTTCTTATTTCGTGGGTGAACTACTAAAGGAAGTGAGCAGTTAACATCATTGTAAAAGAACTAGAGATTAAATTCTATATCAACCCGTGTGCCAAGGGTGGTATACAAACATACATAGCCTCACGCCTGTTTCCCAGAGGGATAGGCAGAGACTACGGATTACCACAAACCACGATCCTGACATACCTCCATCGCTTCATTCACATTCATCGCAGTCTTCCTGCATGCTGTACGGTTACGCGTACTCTTAATCTGACCTTTCACTAATACATTTTCAATTTGATTCAGAAAAGTACGACGTGGTCTTCCCCTTGTAATCGTCTCACTCACACTCACTTTGTATATTTGCTTAGTCAAACTTTCTTCACTCATTCTTTTCACGTGTGCAAACCACCTCAGCATACCGTTTTTATCTTTATCGCTTCTTCTTCACTTCTTCATTCACACCACAGCGGTCTCTTATAACACTATTCCTAATTTTATCTTAAATCTTAAGAGTGGTATAGTAGGTCAATTTCCTCCCGATGTGAAGCCCACGCATATGCTCGCTAAGATTATCAAATGATAATAAATATTCTAAACAGTTCGCAAAATACATCTGAAGTAGTAATTTACAGTAATACAAATATCTATGTATCCAAGTGTTTCTACAATACAAATTACTAGAATCAATCATAACCTTATTAAGTTTTACGTATATGAATACGGCTACTTACGTACCTACGTACTAACGTAATTACCAAATTAACTGTTGTGCTTAACTTTGCTTATATATGTGGCAATTAGATTTAGTGTTGTTTTGTCAACGATATTCTCAATCTTATTTTGATATCAGGCAGATGGTCGATCAGTCTTCCTCTACGTACGAGTACGATACGATATATATGTAGGATACTTGTACATATATTAGTGTTGAAATGTGTTGTATTTTTAAAATTTATTATGTAAGAATCAATGCTTTAGTTTTTTTTTAATAAAAAGTTATTTCGTTCACCTAATTTACATAACGGTGGCTGTATGTAAGACCTATAGAGTAAAATCCAAAGCTGTTTAAATACGGACCTCTAAATAAAGATAACATCCAAATATTTTTATCACAGAACCCATAATCGTAACTCCATAAATCATTTACCGGTTCAGCAGTCGCAAAAAAGACCGAAAATAACCGCTAATAGCGATGATCGTCACGTAGCCTCACCTTTTCTATTTACCCCCCTAAACAGGATTTAATATAAGCTTCGTGGCCATAAATAAAAAAATACGTTCAAAGTGCGAATAGAAAGGATGAAATAGATTCCGCTCGGGCGATATCGAATGGGACATTAATTTTCTGCCTACTTAAATTGATAGTATGTTTTCAATTCAAAAGTTATCGGCGATAATTAAAATTTTTAAAAACTTAACCGATTGTACTAAATTATTATATAGTTTATTCGAAGTTAAGATGTAGAATAAATTATAATTTATCTACTTATATAGTATAAGTTCTACTAGCTATCCACACAGCTAGCAGCTACGAATACGGCCAACCCTTACTTTGCTCGTGGATGTCGTAAAGGACTATGAAAGAAGACTACATATTATATCGACCCCAAATAATTGGGTTAAGAGTAAGAGAATGATGATAGTATAAGTCCTAACTTCCTTATAACCGTCTACCTCAACCTTTTGTATATTTAGACATCGTAAGAAGACAGCGCTTGTAGCAAGTGTAATAAATACAGAAATATTTCTTACAATCGTATTTACTACAAAAGTCTTAAAACAGTATTAAGGCAGCAAGTTACCGATATTGAAAGTATTCCATTTGTTTATCCAGTAAACAAATCGTATTTTTTTTTATTGAGACTAATTCCACAACACTCTAATTTTTATTCAAATTTTTGTAAGCTCGATCAACAATGATTTCTATAAATTATACTAATTAAACTTATGAAGTATCTGGAAATACTTTTAATTGTCTTGGTACCCTTAAATAATTAAATTATATAAAAAAAAACTGTAGGAGTTGAAAGGATAGAATAATATGTTAAATATATAATATTTTATTTTTCAAATCGCTGATCGCTTATACTGTGAGCCGTATAACTTGGACTCCCGTTTTCTGCCACCTGTCAAGGCTAAGTCCTTACCGGAGGATTTTCCATCGAGCTTTTACGCTTAACTTGTCTTTAACACAGAAATTATATATAAGTGCATACGTTATAAGCTCTTTTTGCTTTCGTAAGCTTTCAGTATAATTCGTTAAAGGATTGACTTTTCAATCTTCAGGGCAATTGATTCTACTTCAAATTCACGCAATACTAATAATAATAATGACTGACTGAAATCTGGAATACTGATTTCTCATTTGTCAGTTTAATTTTGTTATCAAATAAATATTAATGTGAGACCATAGCCATGCATTTTCCGTGTGGTGACGGAGTAAGAATATTATTCACCACCCCATGTCTTACCCGTGGGTGATCGTACGAGACGACTAAGGGATATAAAACGCATATAACATCTATGCGAGAGAAGGAAAACTCGAAACAAAATCCTATACCAACACGTCTGACCAGCGCGGTATAGTAGGTTAATTTCCCTCCCATTACGGAGGAGGCCTGGGTCCAACAGTGGAACATTTATGGGCTATGATAATGATGATGATAGCCATGCATAATAAGGACTCCTTCCTTACCACAATGTTGTGTTAAAAAAAAAAACATTTCGAAGTCTCTTATCATAGGAATAGAAACAAATCTATAATTTAGAATAGCTACACAACTGGGAAATACATTGGTTTTACCTATGCGATATTCAATTGGCAATTTTAAAATATGAGAAACTGCTGACCTTTATAGTTTGTATAAATAGCGAAAACGCGACATCATGAAAGTCGCAGACAGTCGTTGGATGTAGGTGGCACAAGACCATTCTGAGCGGCATTGTCGTGGGGCCTATGAGCTATGCCTATATCAACAGTGGACGTCATTTCTATTTTTTTTTGGCGGCAGGCTACGGTGCGACCACGACCCGCTAATACGTCCGGGGCAACGGGAAAAGCGGCGCACGACCCTGTAGACCTGCCCAACAACGTACCTCTCGACTCTATGCTGGTGGGTCAGCGGGACCCGGTCTTTTCCTTTGGTGGCCCACCCGACGGTCTACCTTCACGGGTATCCTCTCGAGTCGACGCCCCGTCAATTTTCACCGTCGTCCTCACGTCACGACAACAGTTTGGAAAATGGAGGGATGGATAACGACCCTATTTCGTTACATTTTCGTATATATTCTTGTGAAAATATAATATAATTAATGTTACTTATATTCGTTATTGTATATACCTATATTTTTTACGGTCCGATTTTAATAATCGCATTACAAAGGTTTAAATGCTTTACCGCTAAATTAAGGGTTTTCGTATAATTTCCGTTAATAGGATACGATCGTATGAATTTTATTTTACATTAATCTTTATTCGTTAACGATTAACCTGTCTTCAACTTAATCAGCCATAGTATCATAGATTTAAATAGCCATACTACAATGTTATATGTTTTAGGTTAGTTTCCCTTCCATTGTGTAGGATAGTACCTAACAGTGGGACATGGGACTACACTGATAGCTTTTTTTCACTTTATTGGGTAAACACTATACACAACGCCGGATTAGCTACGTAGCAAGAGTAGCAAATGCTACGGGCCCCGCGGATTGGGGGGCCTCGCACTCCAACCGCGGGAGTTTAACCGTAAAAAATATTTAATTTAAATAGGAGTGAAAAAATTTTTTTATCTCACTTTGATGAATATAGAGCATGATTCGCTTAAAAAGTCAATATTGAAAGTATTAGCTCTAAATTTGCCCATATTAAATTTAGAAAAGTTCATTTGTAACAGTTTGTTTTATTTAGGTAGCAACTAATCTTTAATTACCTTACCTAAAACAAATCGGGGGCCCCTTAACAGATTTTGCTACAGGCTCCGCACTGGGTTAATTCGGCACTGACTATACAGTTAAGATAATGTAAAGCTAAGTAGTCAATTGACGATCGAAACAATCATGTGTAATGGTTTAATCTACATTGCAGGCAAGTTCTTTATATGGTCCACTAAAAATTGATCTGAGTCTGCTAAAAATCCCATTGTTAGCCCATATAAGTCCGATTGTTGAACTCCGCAATAGATGGGAAATTAACCTACTATTCCACGCTGGTCAGACGTGTTCAAATAGGGATTGATATCCTTTTCCTGTTTCAATGTCACCTGCTTGTATCTCTTAGGTTTAACGTCGCCAAATTGTATTCTTACTCCATAACCACGCGGTAAATGTGTGTTATTTGTATTTGTTAATTGCAAATTAGTAAAATCACACAAGGATTATCTTCTTAATGTGAAGTGAAAACATGAGATAAGAATAAGAAATAATAATTAACTAAATATTCATTAGACAATAAATTGAATTTCATTATATTATAAATTGATTGATAGATTAAACGTTAATGAAATCAATAAAATTCTTACAATAACGCCGGAGGCAGTTTCAGTGAAATTTATCTCTGTTTAGCAGTTGTAACTGATCCTTGGAATACTTCACGATTTAATTTAAATTTAACAATACTGTCAAGTTTAAATATACTTACTAATATTTATTCGTTAAATTTCAGAGGAAACATAGTCATAGATATCTATCTTAGCTGTGAGAAACTGTCAAATGGTAATATTCCGCTAGGAGAAAAATTGACCTACCACACTACGTTGGCCAGATCTGTTGATATAGGGTTTTTGTTTCGAGTTTTTTTTCTCTTGCATAGAATTTTAATTATTTATATATATATACAAGGTGGAGACGACCATACGACAATAATTTTAATCTAGTGTATCTGATGACTTGACCAGCCTGTATACAAACTTTGAATACAATATGTCGTATAGTTTAGCCGCAGCACATTACTTTGTATTATTAACAATTTCCACACTCTGTATAAAAATTAAAATTATATGACTATCAAATGAGCTCCCGCGCCGCATCGGTATAAACTAATATGAAACTAGTACCTACATATCGCCATGTTTACCAGTTCAAGTCTTCCCCAAACGTAATACAAATCAATGCATATTATACCTTATTCCTAAGTCTTTATAAACCGTGTCATCAGACTTAGATGAGAAATTTAAAACTACCTAATGCGGCTTAATGGAAGAAGACCTCGGTCTCATGTTCAAAACTATTATTATAGGTATGTAGGTCAGTGTGCCACCGTGATCCTGTGACGTGAATGTGCGTAATTAGACGCTTACTTTATGTTAGAATAGTATTTCTTTCTCATTTACAATGCCTCGTTATAATTACACAGCTTCGGGTATACAGATATGATTTTAATTTATGGAGAATATCACGGAAATGCAGCTTTAACCATACGTACGTACCGAAAGAGATATGGAAACACACGTGTTTGTACTACCAATGGCCGGACTATTGTGCAAGCTGTCCAGAGGTTACGGGATAATCAATCCTTACTGCCTCATATAGATAGTGCTCCCTCGCGTGTAAGAGTCACCCTAGATGAACAAATTTTAAATTATTTTTCTCGCAAATTTGACAGAGGTTGATAATGTGGAGAACTTAAAAAAAGGAATTGTACGATCTTTCGACAAGTTAAAATACATCGCCGTCAATGGCGACCTGTTAACAAGAGTTCGAAATAATATTTTAAGACGATATAATTTGTGCGTTCGGGTCCATGGCGCACATATCGAAAATTTAAAAGTTTAACGACCAAGTGAATTATTAAAGTTATCGTGATTATTTTAATAAAATAATCGAGTGAGAATGAATAGCGCCCAAACATTAAGTGTATGTATTTACCTACGTTTCGAAGTTGTAACATATGATACCACAAGGTCACTCGCGTGCCGACCACAGGTTAGTGAACTAATATTTACAAACGGTGTTCTATTTTGTTTCAATATTTATGATAAAAAGTTTGTTTGAAAAAATTGTTTTTTAAATATGCATGCGAGGACTTTTTTAATAGTTTCAAAATACTCCTATACACTAGTATTGACGGTGTTTTCATTTATTATCGTATTGACGTCTCCACTCTGTATATATATATATATATATATCAACAGGGTGCAAGGGGACCGCTCCCGAAAACAGAGACAGGTAACCCTACTAGTCCTACTTGTAATGATGCTAGAAAACAAATCGATTCGGATGAAAAAAAAATTTTTTTTTCATTACTCGAGGTCGTTGAACTCTTGAACATATGATCGTAAGTTTTGAATATATTGCGTCTTTTCTCATCTGAGTAAAGTTACATATATATAATCAAATTGTGGATATCTCATATTATTGTCCCGCGTGGGTATCGAACTCATGACACTGACATGGTAGGTCGGTATTTTAACCACTACGCTGTATCTGTATCTGTCAAATATATATTTCAACTCATCCATTTACAATTAAGCTATTCTGAAATTCATCGAATCGATATTTTTTAATTGAACATGCCTCCATTTTGATTATGTTTATCCTCAAATATCTCATGTCATGCACACAAGATGGTATTGAGAATTTTCATTAAAAATATGCGGGAATATATTACGTACGGATTCAATCTTGAAGATTATCATCGTCTTGTGGGTTCAGGTACTTACCTGTAAAGAAAAGAATTTATAAGTAAAACATATTAAAAAAGTATTAGAAAAGATTAATATTGGTAAGAAATTAGGTCTTTGGCTTAGTAGCATGGAAACGTTATCGAGTTGTTCTTGATTCATATCAAGACTTGGTACAAATAAAAGTATTGTTGAAGAACTAAACAGGTTTTTTGGAGATTGGTGATTTCTTTAGCACATTGAAGAGAATTTTATGCCTTTCCCAATCCTTCGGACCTCATAGTTGACAGCCATATAATTGAAAAAAAAAAAAAAAAAAATCTGCGACTTTATCTATTAAACCAAAGCGACAATTTCGACGCTAAACTAGATAGAAAAACACTTATATGAAATAATTAAAATCTTAATAGTATATACCTAATATATTCAAATATAAAGTTCATTTTCGTTCAAACGTAGTCTCATCACCTAAGCTCAACAATCAATAAGAGGGTAGGAAGACAAATAGAAAATTAATAAAACGTTCCCTAAACGCGAAAATTATTTGCGGAAAAATTAATTACTTGCCAAAGAATTCCTATTACGAAGTCGGGGCCTTTCGTGTGGAGTTTTCTATTGGAGGAATTTAAAAGTACCTATTGCTCTTAAGAAATGAGGTGATGATACCAATTATTTTATGTTTAATTACTTTTTTAATACTTTATATCATATTAAAAATAATCACAAAAATTTTAGGATATAAAAGTTTCTCGTGAAGAATAGTTTCCATTAGTATGTCTCACCGAAATTAATGGAACTCTGATTGTAAATGAAACTCTAGTTGCGAGTTCCTCCGCGACATAAAGAGTTAAGGTGTTAAATTGAAATATAAAAGAAGAATTGAAAAGAAATATCAGATTTACTATTTAATAACTGAATATATTAATAAAAATGGATTGCGTGTTTGCAAGTCTCATCGATATTCTTACTTCTCTTCTTTTTTGTAATTCTCAGCAGTTTTACTACACATGGCATAGCGATTTAAATAACGACTTTCGACTTTTAGTACAACAAACAAACAAACATATCATCACGCCATATCCCTTGCAGGGTAGGCAGAGAGAACAGAGTGCCAGAGAACTCTATCTCTGCATACTTCACTCGCTTCCTCAACATTCATAATTCTCTTCATACACGCTCGCCGGTTTCGGCGACTCTTGACTCCACCTTCCTTCATGTACATGACCGATTTGGTCTAGGTAGGTTAGTCTCGGTCTCCCTCGGTACCTACATCCTTCCACTTTCGCATTGTATATCTTCTTAACCAGGCGATCGTTCGGCATTCTTTCCACATGTCCGAACCATCGGAGCATTCCCTTTCGCATCTTTACACCAATACTCTCTTTCATACCTACTCGCTCGACTTTTAGTACCTTTAACTATATCGTCTATGTACTTCTTTCACTTTGTAACTTTGTAAGTCTACTGGTCTTACAAATCGTCTATCGCTATCATGCACAGGCATCAATTCATAAGAAATAAGAGAATTTTAATAAAACTGCCTGATCCGATAACAGTTTTCCACCTTATTAAACATTTCGATTGATATAAAGAACGAGTGCAAATCTTTCTGGCTAACATCCAGCTCCTTACCTTTTATATTTAAAAAGAAAATGCGAGACTAAGTGAACAGTATCAAATAGTAGAAATTGCGAAAACTCTATTGGTTCGGGTGAAAAGGGGCAAAAGGGGTTTCTAGACCGCTTTGTGTTAGAAACCCCTAGAATAATGCTATCGAAATAGGATCGATCGGAAGCGACAAGCCTCGTGGATTTCCAATTCCAATCGTGCGTGTAATGTTTGTAGTTGCCTAAATCTAACGTCGAGTATTCAATACATACATCGTTGGCTTTTCATGGGCTAAATATCATTTAGTTTCAAAATACAGTGAACAAAATACCTTACATTTAGCCTTACCGTCATAACCTCATTGAAAGAGAACACAGTATCGAAATAAAACCATAAACCAGTCTAGCCATGGTAAACTTATGGTATTAAACTGAAACATACGGCAAAATCTGGACATCTTATGACTGATTAAAAAGTTACAGAAAAAGGTAACAGTGAAACAATGCCATCATATTTTGGTCAGTTAGGGAAATCAGTCGACTTTATTTCTTCTTCTGATTATTGTTATGGGAATTTCATAGTAGGCAGCGACTGGTTATGACTTTGGTATAACCAAATTTATTAGAAGCGATGATCATATTTCTTAGTTCGTCTCCGACACTCGGTTTGATAGTAGGTTAATTTTATTTGTTTTTAGACAGAAATTGGGTTAGCATATCTCAACGTGCACCATCATAATTAAAAATCACCAACCAAATCAAACGTCATCGATAACAAAGGGCAGTAATCCACATCTTAGCTTTTTGAAAACTTCTCCACTACCTTTCGCGACTAAGTTCAGGCAATGTTATTTTTCTGATAGGAAAATAACTATGATATGATATACTCTTTTGCCGTTTATGTCATCTAAGAATCCTTAGTCATTTCTTACAAATTCGGGGAGCAGTTGTGAGCCAGTGCCGTACATAGCATTACTCGCCGATTTTTAGCTATTGTGTGCTGTGAATGCTGCTGGATAACCTATCATTCGCAATAAATAAAGTCACCCCTCCAATGCCGTTTACAACGTTTGATATATATGTAGCAAATTTTCATCTGAGTCGTAATATCCTCTGTAACGGCGGTCAGTTTCCCGTCGGATCGTCTTTGTTAAAGTTTACAAAATATTACGTAAGACCAAGTGACGTTGTCGGCATTCTTGTGCTCGTGATACGAAGTTTTACTTTAATAGAATTGTTTAAGTATTTTCATTGACGTAGTTTTGTTTGTGGTCATTATGTGTTTATGTGTTAATAATATTTTTTTTAGGTGTATACTGATATGTGAGGTATACGAAATAAGATATTCATCATCATTCTCCTACTCTTATACCAATTACTTGGGGTCGATACAATATGTACTGTTCTTTCATAGTACATATTGTAAAAGTTATTGGCAATAGTTTTATGACCGGCCGCCTGCCAGACGTCAACCCTCCTTGGGAATGTAATTGTTGACCAAGCGGCATCAGGTGGAGTTGGCCTAGGTCATTATAAGGCTCTTAGTCGTCTGTTACGACATCCACGAGCAAAGTAAGGGTTGGTAGTATTCGAAGCCGCTACCACACAGCTGAAATAAGATATTCATATTTCTTTCTTGTTTCTTTCTATTTAAAATAATGTATTAGATATTTTTCACTATGTGTCCCATCGAATACACTATTGGAATAAATATATGCCTACTGATACTAATCGTCACGTTTCCCAGATGGGTGCTCCTATCCATTCTCCTGATACCTGAGCCGCTTTTTTACGACTCTCACGGGAAAGATAGATGCGGCGATATTGTAGTTTTAACCTGTCATCACACGGGAATTGACAGATACAATAAATACAAGCATGTGATTTAAAAATAACAGCTGTTTTTTCTGAATAAAAATATCTAATCTTTACTAATATTATAAATGCGAAAGTACTCTGTCTGTCAGTCTGTCTGTCGCTCTTTCACGCCAAAACTACCGAACCGATTTAAATGAAATTTGGTACACAGATAGTCTAGAACCTAATAATGGACATAGGCTACTTTTTAATGCAAAAAAAGGATTGTAAAGGGGGATGAAAAGTTGTAAGGAAGTATCGTCATTTTTAAAGCCAGAAACTTGAAACTTATTTTTAGGCTATTACGTAGATATAAATAACAATGACATTAATTTTTTTTTTAAAAATTACTCTTAAGGGGTAAAATAAAAATAGGGGATGAAAGACTTTAGGAAAGTAACCTGTTACGCGGGCGAAGCCGCGGGCAGGAGCTAGTTAAAAAATAAAACAATTTTAGCATCATTCTCTAGCATTTATTTCTGTCAATAAAGTTCGCTTACTAGAAATTTGACACTAAACAAATCTGTATAAGAAAAATAGCAAGTTTCGCCCCGTCATACTATTTATCTACGAGTCGTATCGAATTTCAACGTTTTAACCAAACAAAGGTCGATCGTTTCGCATCCAAGAATCATCAATATAGTTTTTCGTTCAATAGAAGTTTTATTTGGCGTAACATTTTACGTTTGTAAGCTTTCAATATGGTTAAATATCGGAAGATATTCAAGTTATTTGTTGAGTTGAATACGTTTTGCTTAGCTTGACACATACAAATTCAATATTATTAACAGATAATGTATGGAAGATAAGAAGAATAAAAGAAAGAAGAATAAGCGTTGGCTATTGAGTCAGTTAGTAAAATATGAGTCTTATGGACGAGAGGAAGCCTTTTTTTTTTTTTTTTTTGGTAGGCTATGGCCCGGTCACACGTCCCCCGCACCGTCCGGGGCGACGGAAGGGGAGCGCGTGGCCCCATAACCCACCTTATTCCCTCCCCATCGCTATTGGGCCGGCCACTGGTACCGCTTCCTTGCCTTCCGTGGCCAGCCCGGCGGGTTACCCTTTCGGTTACCATCCCCCGTCGACGCCCCAGCTAACTGCCGGAGCGTCGCCCTCACGCGGTCAGCCTCTCTGCGGGTGAAGGACTATTCCCCGGTCCAGTCACCCGCGGCCTCGGCTAGGGCGGCATTAGGCGCAGATACTAGCGCCTACGCCGCCCCAGGCGCCGGCGGCGGAGCGTCTCACCGAAGAGGGTTTCCTCTCGGAGTCGCCCCGCCGCCTCCTTCCGCGAGACAACTGTCTCGCAGAAGGCGGCGACCGCGTCCCAGTTCCTGACGCTGTCGAGCATCGCCTTAGCGATGGTCGGCAGCGCCAGGTCGGCACCGATGATCGCGACGAATTCACGGCGCTGCTCTACCCAGGCCACACAGACCTCGAGCGTGTGTTGCGCCGTGTCCTCGTCGCAATCGCAGTGGTGGCAGGACGGTGTCCTCTCCCTCCTCACGACCGTGTGCAGGTACTTGCCGAAGCAACCATGCCCCGTCAAGACCTGCACCAGTCGGAAGGAAAGGACCCCGTGCTGTCGACCCAACCACTCCATCAGCACCGGCCGGAAGGCCTCGATGGTCCGAACACCGAACCGAGGCCTTTCCAGCCGGATTGCCCAACGGGCAATAACGTCACGGCGGGCGTCGCCCCGCCAGGCGGCCATCTCACTAAGCGAGACGGTGCCGCCCCCTGCCCGCGTCACTGACACCCGCCGGTACAGTCCGGCGAGCATCTCCGCCTTCAAGTCCCACGGGGGTGTTCCGGCCAACAGGCATGCTGCCTCCATCGCCACCGTGCGGTACCCGCGTATGGCCCTGACCGCCATGGCCCGCTATGGCCGCCACAGCAGAGCCGCAAGTCGGACGGTCAGGGACCCCGCCACGAGAGGAAACCTGGCAATCTCTTAGACAGGATCATTTGCAGGTATCATTCACTCACAAAGGCCGATATATTTTAATTTATTTATTGTAAATTTAAAAAGCTATGTTGTTACATATAATATGTACAATTATGTATTTCATAATTATAAATCAATCATAATTAAATAGATGGCGTAATTGTTAAGGTAATCTAACGACCCAGTTTATTCATGTGCCGATACTCCCTTTCGTAATAGTCAAAGGACCGGTTAAGACAACAAAGTTCTCCTGAGAACCACTAACTTCAACGCCACATATAACGCTATCTATTAGCGTATCTACGCTTCGTGTGGAGGACCATCGCGAATAGTCGACGTCGATGATAGGAATGTATGGACAATGTTTATTTAAATCCCTGTGATTCGTCTGTTATTCTATGCCGTAAAATTACTGCAAGATGCGAATGTAAAATTATATGTGAAACCCAATTCCTTCTGGCCAATACAGTTTAACAAATGGTAGATATGCTAGATTATTCGATATATTCGAATAAATTATTATGATGTTACTAATCGTTGAATGAATAATATAATACTAAATTAACATCGAATTATTAACCATCCAAAGGAAGATGATATATTTACAGGCAGGCTACAGAAATGGAGTCACTGAAGAAGAGAACGCGTTCCAGTGACCCATCCGCACGGCATCGAGAGGTATGTTGTAGGGCGGGTCTACGGGGTCATGCGCCGCTTCTCCCGTCGCCCTGATGGGATTAGCGGGACGAGACCACAGAGCCGCCCGGCGCCAAAAAAAAAAAAAAAAAAAAGAGGACTACAGGAATGGTGATTTGATATTTCGACGTAATTAGTGTAAGTGTAACACACATATTTTTAAGAATAGGAAACATTTTATTTCTTTGTGGTGACGGAGTAAGAATACAATTCACCACACACTTATCTTAGCCGTGGGTGTCGTGTTCTAAAGAGGGAAACCTTGCAATATTTTTTTTAGCTTGTGGTGGCAAACGAGATGTCACTGCCACCCTTGGACCTTTGCAATATCAAAGGTATAGCTTTGGCCGCTGCTTACCAATAAAATACCCAAACCCACCCAGTTAGGCTTCCGGCTCTCGCTCACTGAACGAAGCGCATATTGCCATTACTCAGACGTCGATATTCGCGGGTTTGGACAGAGAACTGTCAACAGCGTGGTCCTATCACTATTGGAATATATTATTACTATTAGAATATTCGTAATCGAGTGCTGTTTATGAGATCTTGTCCAGCCATAATCAAAAATACAATGCATACAATTAATAATTAATTAAACGTGAATTTATCTGTTTGCCATTAAACACGAGGTAATATATTCAAAATGTAATGTGAATACAGAATTAAAGCTTTTAAATTACACCTGATGAAAACAAAATGGATGCAATACATACAAAATGGCGGCTGAACAAACTTTTGAAGCGATGTCGTTGATAAATTTACGCTAATGTTTAGTTTCCATTACCATGTGGGGTTAATATAATGAATGTACTCATATATTGTATTTTTTAGTAGATTTTACACTTTTATTGCCAATGGAAGTTTATTATTGCAATTTTTGAGTCTGATGCTGTGTACCTTGAGCTTGGTGTTGAGAATTACCTACGTGAGATAATTTTCAAAAAAGAGGCATTCTATGACAACTTTTTTCCATGGCAACATTAAATTTTAAATTCAAATATAATAGTGAATAATCTTTTTCTTTGTCCAAACTTCGCTCATAAAATGACCCTTCATACAATTTCCGTTTTACAGCGGATTTTTAATAGCTCACAAAAAAATCATCCAAGTTTTAACTGCGTACAGTAATAAACCTATATTTTAATAAACATTAAGTATCACAACATGGTAAAAGAACTCGTAAACTATAAAGATAGCATAAACACAAAAACCAGCCAGTTATAAACTTAACAAAAACACTTTTATACTCAAAGTACAAACCACATAACCACCCTCTTTCCTGTGAAAGTTTAAAAAAGTAATTAATGAACTCTGTTAACGCTGTCCTTAACTACCATTATAATAAGATCCACGGTGGCTGAAATGGTAAACTGAACTATTGGTAGTATGACGTTTTCTTAGTGACAACTAGCGCATTGTTAGAGTTCAAGTTACAATGGAAGTTTGAAGGGAAGTCACGACGTCCGTTTACGAGGCATGATTTAAATACCACGCCGCCATGTTTTATCTGGCATTTGCTACGTGACGGAACAACTAAGCACGCTCGTTTTGGCGCTAATCAGAAGTCGGAGAACGTTCCATTTTTAAATTTTCTGATACGATTAAATGCAAATGATGTTAGGAGGTAAGTTTTACCGCCTAACAGATTTTAACTGATTTATTTTTATAGTGGCTACGGTATATTCAGACGCTTTAATTTTCTTGTAAAAAGTATCCCATAGGTGCCGAAAGTTTGCTAGTTATCGGTTAACTTCTTACAATCGATTAAAAGTTATATAGCTGTATAAAATATTATCTTATACCTCCATAGTTGGATCAACATACATATTTCTAAAATTCATATATAATATATTATTAAATTAAAGTATCTACATATCTCTAATAATAATAATAATAATTTTTATTTAATTCCACAGTAAGTGCATACAATAATTCCATCTTAGTTTAATATAACACTATAATAATTTAGGTACATAATTAAGATGGAGTAAACGACGGTGTCTGAACTAGTATAAACTGTGCGACAGACACCAACGCCTTCCTCCGTACACAAACAAATTGTATCATCCGTGATAGTGTGCTATTGTATTTATGTATGTATGCAAATATGGGTGCGTGTGTGTGTGTGTGTGTGTGTGTGTGTGTGTGTGTGCGCGCGCGCGTGTGAAGTGAGAGCGTGTGAGTGAGTGTGAAGTGATCTCTGTTGTGTTTCCAAAGACAAGCGGGGACGAAACTCATGACAGTCATATATTTTAATTAGAAAGATATCTAAATAAACAAGTTATTTAACTCAAAACACAATTATTCGTATTAATTTGTCAATTCTAAGATAAATTAATTTTCAGTATGATGTAAATGTAATAAAATAAAATAAAGCTCAAATCGAACGAAGTATTGTAGCTTCTTTTATTTTTTAATTAAATACTTTTAATTATATAAGGCAAGTACGTCCAAATAACTTGGTAGATAGTATAGTAAGTCAATACCATTTATATTGTAGACGAGGCTCGATCCCAACAGTGAGACGTATGTGAGCTGTGATGCTGATGACGATGACTCCTCCTCTACATATAGTTTGATTACACAGATGGCGTAGTGGTTCAGATATTGAGCTACCATGCCAGTGTCGTGTAAGTTCGATTCCCATACAAGACAATATTTTGTAAAATCTATAAATTGTTGCTCTGCGTCTAGGTATGCGTGTGTAATTTATGTCCGTCAAGTTGCATATTTGTAAAGCTCCCTGTAATACAAGGATTATTACATAAATGCCCAGTGCACTTATTAGAAAAAAAAAGGATAGTTCACAAGATTGACACGTTCAATTAAAATATGGGTGTATGCTTAAAGACTGAATGACAGAGGCACAAACTTCATTAAGGCGAAGTTACTACGACGTACTATTTTTTTTTATTCTATATTACATAAATTAATAATATTTACAAATATATATGTCTATAATTATAATTGTTTGTAAAATACTCTAGTAAATTTTGCTCTAACTGATCGTCATATAGTCTAAAAATACCTCCTTACTCGACGAGAGCCCAATTTACTCGAACGAGCGTTGCATAGCCGAGCGTGACAGTCTTATTCAATACTCACAAAAATGAACAGCGTACTTAAAGAAATTTTCACTTCAAATATCTTTAGCGTAGCATAAATAATACAGATGCATTTCAAACTCGACTTACTTAACCTCCAAACCCAACCAAAAGGGCGGTGGACCCTAAAAATATAAATAAAACGAGAGATACTTTCTTAAAAGTAACCTCCTCCCTACCCACCCTAAGAGGGTTAGCTCACTCAGTGTAATAACATTTAACGTTTTCACGTTATTACATAAATTCTATCAAAATTTTTTTTTTACTTTATTTCGACAACAAATTGTAATCATGGCATTAATTTTATGTGAACGTTCCTTTTTATGATTGCAGAGGGGGCTTCGAACCGCTTTGACCTTGAAAATGATTATTATAACAAATTTTATAATCATATTATAGTTTTATTCAAATTGAAAGTGACTTTTAAGTTCTGTTTACCTATCAGTGTTTCGTCAGCCACTGTTGGTGCTCTGCACTGTACTTTTGCTGATATCTAGTCTATCTAATGGGAGGCTGTTATCTACTGTATCGTTTGAAACGAATGTTAATAATATAAAAATGGATTTATTTTTAGAGCACTGCAAAGACATGATAGCTCGCCTGCAGAAGGGAGAAAGCTTTACCCTTCCAACAGACTATCGTAAGTCATTGTAAGATAGAAAGAAGCCTCCCCACGGGTGTCTCCCCCAAATTTTGCCATAATCCTTACAGGTCGCAGGCGGTTAGGCGATCTGAAATTAGTGTTATAAATTGCTTAGTAAAGTGCTGTTCCCCAATCTCCCAGTAATCCCTTAGAAAACTCTTACACAACAACAGTTTGATTCATACCTAGTACCACACATTTAAAAAAGTGTAATAAAAAACACAGTCAACCATGTTCATTAAAATTTAAATTAGGAACAATAAAAATTAGCATTTCGTGTTTGTTTAAATTACGAACACTATACAATGACTTCTATGTGGTAGTTCCGATTTAAAAACATCTGTTCCTTAAAACTATTTACTTGGTATAATCTTACTACTTGATCAATTTATTCAAAACAATAACACTGGCCGTTAATAAAAACAGAGACAAAAAGTTGCCTTTAACATTACCGAAAAAAATATTGCTTTTTTTTGAAGCCTATTATCACGTCTTGTCACGGTAATATTCCATTAATCCAAAGAGGGTTTCGACTAAATTAAAAACGTTTCCAACGGCTAATGGACTCGGTTCGACTACATCCGGCCACAGGAAGTAGTATATGAACAGGTTTTAGATCAAATTTATGTATATCTAGTTTTTGCTGCTTGATGAGTGATGTCACATTATCTGTTTTTTTTTTATACCAAACTTCTATAAATCTTAGTAGAAACTAACCTGCTTATTTTTTCTTGTTTTTAGTCGTCAAATGTAATCTAAAAAATAAGCAAGAATTTAAGCAACTTTTGAGGAAGAATTTTCGCCTGTCCAATTAAAAAATAAAGTAAGAGCGGCCTTGCACTGACGAATTAAGCACAGATTTCCATAAATCTATATTTGCAGAGCGAATTGTGTACCCACCCTATGTCAAACTAATAGACTGCAATAGTTTGTAAAGTAGTAAACAAAAGATAAGTGTACCAAAAAATCCATGTACATAACGTATATATATCCCTTTGAATGTATGAAATAAATGAGCCTGTACTTCTATCAAGTAATGAAAGTTATTTCGAATGCTATAGATATAGACATATAGGGATATTTTTCAAAATGAATTGCTGAAAAAAAAAAGCATTACACATTCCAAACTAAATTTATTCAGACCCAGTTATACACATTGCTATTTTATCCATTAAAGAATAACAATTTACATAACATGGAAGGTCGCAATAAAAGTAATAAGATTTCCGGGTAAGTGAGCGTTTTACATGTATATCATTAATTATAATTGTATATTAATATCAGGGGCTGCTTAAGTATTCCATTTAATATACCTTCGCTTCGTCGAATGTTGTATGTCAACCTAATTTTACAATACTAGATCATGTAACCTTGATATTATTAAATTTTATATTATTTATTAACGAGCCGCGCCTTATTGGGTGTTAGTTACAACCCACTGTAGTAGCCTCACGCATGATTATATAAAGCGATAAAATTCGGCGTAGCGAGACGGCACTGTTCCTTATACAAAATTTAATTAGTTTTTTATTCCAGTTTACGTTCATAATTAAAAACAAAAATTACTCTTTATTTTTTAATGAGTTAACAAATAAGACTTTATTTCTATACTTTATCTATGTAATAACAATTTTTTGTGGTAAATAATATAAAGCAAATATTTGCGAGTAATGTACTGTTTAATAAATAACATAAAAAGGCAAAAAGGTTAAATTAAATTTATAGTTAAGTTCAAATAAAAAATATGACAAAGAAACTTGCTGCTGAGTTAACGACTATTCTCTGACAACAAACAAAGACTATTTAAAACTATCCTAGGCAAGCATTAAAACGACAATGAATATTGCATCTCTCATACATCCACACTTTAATTGTAAGTCACCCCTAAAAGTACCACTACAAATAATCAAGCGCAAATTCAACACAAAAGGTCATGAAATATTATTAATACCGTTAGGGCGCCATATTGAGACAGGTCGAGTCCCAAGATATTGTGGAACTGGCACCTGATCGTGAGAATGTAATAGAACTAAGAAATATCTTAGGGACCGCATAAAAGAATAGTAAAAGGCTCTATTAAAGTCAACCCAACGGTCTGACCAACCCTAGTCATAGATACGTGATATTTTTTCTTCTATTGTCACACACTAATTTGTAAATGCGTATTCTTTTTTTTTCGTATTACGAATATTGTGAGAATCTCAAATTAACGGTCAAGTTTGCGATCTATGAATTCAAATTTAAATTTCGAATACTTGCATTCTTAATAGAGCATATCTAGTTTAAAATTTATGTGTCATATGCGCATAGATTATTTTTATGATGCGAGATATGAACTTTAATTTAAATAATAGGTAATATGACTATTATTATTTGCTTTTCGTATTAATTTTAAAAATGATGCCATACTTAATATGGCAATGAATTTAGAATTAGGCTGTTTTTAAAATTACTTTCGGCGTTTTGGCGCGAATGTGGAAATGTCATGACACGCTCTTGTATTATATTAATTTCTTTAGTGTTTTGTAGTGTTATATTGAATAATTTTGCTGGTATTTTATAGTATATGGTACAGTTAAAGTGCTGAAGTGTAGTGAATATGGTATAATAGTAGTTTACATGTATTTTCATATTTTGCCAAAATTCCTAAGAAAACCATTGATTTGGTTATCAGCGCCCGATTAATGGTAACGACATGACTTACTGACGGACAATGACTATTAAGACTAGAGTAGAGAATATGAAGAAGTATTGACGAAGTGTCTAAACTATGAAGACTTGATTAAAGGTCTAAGTAACCAAGCCATAAACGCCAAAAAAAAATTACTTTCGAGTTCTCATTGAAGGTGAAGAGAGATTGCATAAGAAGGAAGTAGAATTCTTCCAACTCTTACAATTTTCTTTCCTAATAAAATTTATTGCGAATCCCAAGACAATTAAAAACGTTTTCCGGTAATTTCTGATAGTCGAACTTCGATGTAATTTATGAAGACCATTCCACAATGGTCTATCTAATA
The DNA here is from genome assembly GCA_905163515.2 of Lymantria monacha. Taxonomy (NCBI): domain Eukaryota; kingdom Metazoa; phylum Arthropoda; class Insecta; order Lepidoptera; family Erebidae; genus Lymantria; species Lymantria monacha. The sequence goes on from LR991102.1 coordinate 6,377,764, forward strand.
TCCACATATTAGCTTATAGAATTTACAATGGTGGGAATATGTGGTGGGATTAGCCCAATTTAAAAAAAAAATAACTTTAGCAATTTAAGTAAATAATAGACAAACGGTTTACCAATTGGGTGTATCATATGATGGTCTATAAATGCACTGTATCTTGTGTAAATCTCAGCTCATATACGTCCCACTGTTGGGGCCGAGCCTCCTCCATAATAGAAGGGAAATTGACCTACTATACCACGCTGGTCAGACGGGTTGGTATAGGGTTTCGTTTCGAGTTTTCCATCTCTTGCATAGATGTAATATGCGTTTATATCCCTTAGTCGTCTCTTACCATCATCCACGGGTAAGATGATTTTTATTCTTACTCCGTAACACACGGCAGGTAATATATCCCGCTATCCAATACCACACAATTACAAAGGAAGGCAACATCTAAACAAAACCTTTCGCCAATGTATCTAAAGTGTCAGCCGTATAAAGGCCTCCTTATCATTTTAAATTATGCTTTACATAATAAATTTTAATTATGAATGTTCTCTTATAAATGCGCATGTCTCTATTGCTTCTCTATTACTGTGTAATAGCATTAACTGTTGCGCCTACGTCACACGCCTCATATATTTAACTAAGTTCCATCTAATTGCGTTAGATCCCCGGTGCCGACGTAAATACGCAGAAATCACATTAGTCTATTTACTGGTAATTGCCAAGTTGTAGCTTATAAATTTTAAGTTCTAATAGTCATCAGCAAGAAATATCTTAAGTTTAACTAATTTATATAATTTATGATTAATTAACAAAGATTAGCATACAGTTTATATTAGTATTTTTAAAATTGTAAATTTGTGGCGTGCTCACAAATTTATATATTTTGTATATATAATGACCGACCGCATTCGTAACGACGACGTAAGAGAGCGAGTAGGTATGAAAGAGAGTATTGGCGTAAAGATGCGAAAGGGAATGCTCCGATGGTTCGGACATGTGGAAAGAATGCCGAACGAACGCCTGGTTAAGAAGATATACATTGCGAAAGTGGAAGGATGTAGGTACCGAGGGAGACCGAGACTAACCTACCTAGACCAGATCGGTCATGTACTGAAGGAAGGTGGAGTCAAGAGTCTCCGAAACCGGCGAGCGTGTATGAAGAGAATTATGAATGTTGAGGAAGCGAGTGAAGTATGCAGAGATAGAGTTCTCTGGCACTCTGTTCTCTCTGCCTACCCTGCAAGGGATATGGCGTGATGATATGTATGTATGTATGTATATATAATTATTTTGAATCAGTTCTTTTTTCTGAAATCTTAATTGAAATTCTTCTGCAATAATAGAAACTAAATTTCATTAAAATAAATGTTATCGATTTTATTTCTTGACAAAAGAATCAATAGACCACCTTCTTTATGGGGATCAGCGGTGTTACCCGAGATACAGGCTTTGTCTGGTTCGGCTATGATGGTACATAATAATATAATGGTAGCCTGTTATATATACTTGGTCTTTACTTCTGATTTGTGATAAGTGCGGTAAGTTAAGTTTTTATACAATAATAAATTAAAGTTATTATTATTTTCTACAATTATTTCGGACTCATTTGTAAATCCGTAATTTTAAAATTATGATGCGTAATAAAAGTTTCAAAGTTGGCCCAGGTCGTTATAAAGCTCTTAGTCGTCTTTTACAACATCCACGAGCAAAGTAAGGGTTGGTAGTATTCGAAGCCACTATCACAGCTATGTATTATATGGACTTATGATGACATGCCATAAAAAACTAAAAACTAATTAGTCTGGAGAATCGCCCACAATACTAATGAGGATAAAGACTAGGATGATATATGATTTGTTTTCGGCTCCTAATTCGACGCTAGCTGCAACAATTATAGATCATGCCCGAGAAAAAGACAAGTATCCACCATTATTTATTTCTGGTATGCCGTCGAGATGCCGTTTGTGATTAATCAAATTAATTACGTTCATTTCGATGTGAAAAGGCTGGGGTCTCTGAGGTTTCGATGGCAACTATTGTAGCGAAGAAATGTGTATTTATAGAACATCCGAAATGAGGGACAGGAAAATGTTTTGTATTTTTCACTTTACACCACGTTTTAGTATTATATATTTTTATTTTCTACGATTTTATTGAACTATATTTTTGTTTTTAAAATAAAATAAAATTATTATTTTTAATTATTTCTTTTCTTCTTAATTTTTTTTTTTAGTTTTAATTGATACAACTTGAACACATTTCAGATAATGTCATTTCGTATCCACTACGAGAAAGTACTGGAGGAAGTACTACAATGTTGTGATACTTTAGCACTTTCTTTGTATTATATTAGATACATTTTTAATATGATATCTATTATAATTTAAGAATACCACACAATATTTTCACCATCACATCAAAATCATCGCAATTTCAATACAGCACCGTAACGAATTACCATTGTAAATCTACCTACGTCGAATATAATTTTTGGAATATTATAGATTTAACGCTATATCCAATTGTTCGCCTTTGATAACACCGTTCACAAATGCCAGACGCAAATTACGTTTTTTTTTAATTCTTCAACGTCAATTTTTAATAGAATTCGGGGGGGACTGAATATGAAATTGAAAACGAAGATGGTATTCAAACTATATATCATTTGCTAGATTAATTGACGCAATTCAAATAAGTATTATTTTCAAATTACTAAAGTTTAGCATTTAATATGCTTAATTATTTTAAAGACGTAAATATAATACGAAGCGAGATTTGAATGTCCTACAATAGTTCACGGTGGTGTAAGTGGCAGCACGATTGGGACGGATTTCCAACAGGTGTGGGTTCGAATCCCACTTTTGACATCATTTTCTGCTCGTAATCGGATTTTTAAAAGTATTATTTTATTAGGTCATATATATATATATATATATATATATATATATATATATATATATATATATATCGCATTATTAAGATCGGATCATTAACGAAGTGAAAGGAATATTAGCATACTACAACGCTGACTAAACATATTAGCACAGATTGAAAGCTGTGTGTTATTTCGAGTTTTATTTCTTTGGTGACGTCTACGAATACAATCATACACAGCTCTTGTGTAGTAAAATATGGTTAAGAGCTTTACATCGACCTGGGCCAACTCCTGATGACCTCAACTTCAGCAATATGAACGATGGAGGGGTTATGATACTTGATCGTATTTTGAGATATCTGTGGATTATGCAATTGACTGACCAGTCAATTTTAAATCATACCTCTTGCATTGGACAGGAGAAAAGTGGAGTATATCCAAATCTATCAATTTATTAGAATTTTGTAATTTGGCTTCCTGAGGGGCAAACTTTAGTATCACCTATGGAAATCATCATCCGTGTGGTGACGGAGTAAGAATACAATTCACCACCCCGTATCTTACCCGTGGGTGATCGTAAGAGACGATTAAGGGATATAAAACGCATGTAACATGCAAGAGAAGGAAAAATCGAAAGAAAACCCCATACCAACACGTCTGACCAGCGTGGTAGGTCAGTTTCCCTCCCATTATGGAGGAGGCTCGAGCCCAACAGTGGGACATATATGAGCTGAGATGATGAGATGAGGATGATGGAAACCGTTGTGGAACCTGGTTTATAGTAATTAAAATATTGTAAGATTGTGTGGCGGTATTAGGCTTACTACAAAATTGTGTCAATTTAATGCCACACGATGGGATGTAAATGCCACTTTCTGCGCAAAGTATTGGGTGCAAATATCATAAAAAACATTAATAGAAAGGGATTTTTAGTATTTGTATCTTTTTATAAATATTGCAATATTATCCGCGACACGGGCCTTTTACTTCTTAATGAAATAAAAATGGAACAATAATACTTCGACGAAACTTCAACCATGCAACAAATTAATAAATTTGAAACATAAATTAGAATTAACAAATTAATATTTTACAATCTGAACAATACGATTTAATTCACGTTCACAAATTTAATAAGAAATTTAAACATATTCATATAATTGGCAATTACTCGTAAATAGGAGTAATCGTAATTTGATTAAATATTTTAATAACGTAATTTAACTAGTAGTCCAACTGCTTTGTTGCTAAAAGTATAAGCAGAGTGTAGCACTGTACTATAGTTTTAGCCCTACACAAAATGGGATCGAGCCCGCTACACTACCAGCTCAGATTTCGTGTTTTGAGATTGGAAATTTCATTAAAAAAGCTAAATAACAATTTGATGACAAAATCATATTGCCTCATTATTATAAGTCTCATACTCAACAAACTCAACATTAAGTTGAAGAAGTAATGATTTCTGTTGTTCACGCGAGTATTACACATTTGAAATAAAACTATTTTCAACGGATTCTATAGCTAGATTTGTATTTGATTTTTAATTTCCCGACGTTTCGAACACTTTACTGTGTCCATGGTCACGGGAGGACTGTTGAACTGATTGAAGAAGTAATTTTAACTCGTGTTATTTATAGTTATTATGCCCATTTGGTGACAAATTAGTAAAATAATATATCACCATTTCTGCTATTCAAGTAGCTGTGTGGTAGCGGCTACGAATACTACCAACCTTTACTTTACTCGTGGTTGTCGTAAAAGACAACTAAGAGCTTTATAACGACCTGGGCCAACTCCATCTAATGCCGTTTGGTCAACAATTACATTCCCAAGAAGGGTTGACGTCTTGCTGGCGGCCAGTCATAAAACTATTGCTAATAACTTTTACAATATGTACTATGAAAAAAGAGTACATATTGTATCGACCCCAAATATTTGGGATAAGAGTAGGAGAATGATAATTCTGCTATTCAAGTTAATATAAGATTAGCATTAGGAAAATAGATAAAATTTCCACAAGAGAAGGCAACCCCTGTTCAGTTCTATTGCAATGATGGACTAATATCTCATTCATTGTGGAGTTGGTATAGCCAACAGTAGGAAGAAGATAGGAACATAAAATATGGTCAGGTTGCTATAGAACACAGGACTAATTCACGGTCCATCTGACGACTGTCTCGGATTGAGCAATTTGGGTAGCCTAGAAGAAACTTTTCCTAATGCTTTTTGAAATGAAACTTTTTTATCAACGTATGGGAGAAATTTTATATTGTAACGTTTTTCTGTTACGCGCCATCTTTATTTCTAAGTCACATTTTTCCGTTAAGCGCCATATTTATTTTGAAGTGTAACTTCATTGCGCGAATGAGGGTAAGTTTTTATAGATGAAATGCGACGAATGAGAGAGAGAGAGAGAGAGGGAGTGAGCGAGAGAGGGTGGAGAGAGAGGGGGAGAGAGAGAGTGGGGGGAGAGGGAGGGGAGAGAAAGAGAGAGGAGATAGAGAGAGGGGGAGAGAGAGAGAGAGGGGGAGAGGGGAGAGAGAGAGAGAGAGAGAGAGAAAGAGAGAGAATACACGCGATTGGTTGATATATGTAAACGAGATTTAAAAATTAGTTAACCAAAGTTTCACTTCTGATATGTGTTCTTTGTACGCACGCATTTTTTTATATATAACGATGATAAGTATTTTCTGCTCTTTGTTCTCGTATATTAGAAGATATTTTGCACTGACTCTATATAAATGAGAATAAGGGGAGACTTAGGATAGCGATAAAATCACCATATTTTTGGCATCCCTATTTAAACCGATTTCACTTGAAACGTTGTTATTTTATAAAATTACCTGAGTTTCTTATGACAATGGATTTGCTATTTGAAAGGAATGCAAAGAAGCTTGTGAAGATGCAGGTAGGGAGAGAAATGTTGACACTTACACCCTTGCAATTGTTTATATAGGTATATCAAAAGGATAGTTTAAAATGTTTATAACAATAACAGTTTCTTAGGAAGTTGATTTGTAATCGTGAGAATTTCTTGTATAAGGGGAAGGTTTTTTTTTTGTATAAGGAGCGAAATCAATGTTGAAAAACGATACGTTGATAAAAAAGAATGCGTTTTAATGGAATGTATTGCGGTTATGAAATAGGTAGACGTTAAGAGATTTTTTTTTTAAATAAACTTTAATATAAATCATCATTTCATTTTCATCATTTCAGCTCATATATGTCCCACTACTGGGCTCGAGCCTCCTCAGTAATGGGAGGGAAATTGACCTACTACACCACGCTGGTCAGACGTGTTGGTATAGGGGTTTATTTCGAGTTTTCCTTCTCTTGCATGGATGTTATATACGTTTTATATCCCTTAGTCGTCTCGTACGATCACCCATGGGTAAGATAGGGGGGTGATGAATTGTATTCTTACTCCGTCACCACACGGATATAATATAAATAATAATATAATATAAAAAATGATGACGAAATGTTTAAGATACTGATCTACCATGCCGATGTCGTGGGATCGATTCGTACGTAAAAAGGTATTACTTTGTGCGATCCACAAATTCTTATTAAAAGTTTGGGTGTTTTACTTTATTATTTAGTTAAATTATTAACTAAATCTTATTGTCCCCGTTGTTTAATTAACATACATACATACATATCATCACGCCATATCCCTTGCAGGGTAGGCAGAGACAACAGAGTGCCAGAGAACTCTATCTTTGCATACTTCACTCGCTTCCTCAACATTCATAATTCTCTTCATATACGCTCGCCGGTTTCGGAGACTCTTGACTCCACCTTCCTTCAGTACATGACCGATCTGGTCTAGGTAGGTGAGTCTCGGTCTCCCCCGGTACCTACATCGTTCCACTTTCGCATTGTATATCTTCTTAACCAGACGTTCGTTCGGCATTCTTTCCACATGTCCGAACCATCGGAGCATTCCCTTTCGCATCTTTACACCAATACTCTCTTTCATACCTACTCGCTCTCTTACGTCGTCGTTACGAATGCGGTCGGTCAGCCTAACTCCACAGATTTTCCGCAGAGATCGCATTTCGACCGCATTAATTTTACTTTCAATTTTACTTTGTTTAATTAAAATCTCGCAATACAAGGATAATCCTAATGGCAGGGTTCTTTAAAAAAAAAGACAATTAAATCTTGCAAATATTATTAATAATTAATTTTTCAAAGAAGTGGGAAATATTAAAAACACTTATATTTTAAGATATTTATAGAAATTATTTAACATTAACGTATAATTTATTTTTATGTATTGTACATCCATGGTGTTTTTCATAGTCATTTTCTTTGTTTGAAAACTGTAGAATTAAAGTATTATTTTTAAAATTTTTATATACATAGTTTTGAATTGATGATTATTTCATTTTGTTGCGGGGGACCTTGCAATTCTACTCTTAGTAGATTAAGACAATATATAAAATAAGAAGATGAAAATATCTTTCTTGTAATTAGTTAAATAAAAATTAATATTTAAGATTAACAGACCGGGTTGATAGCCGCCAGCGCTCCCCACAGTCCGGATAAAATTGTCATAGCCATCTGCAGTTAACAACTAAGTCACACCCAAAAAAAAAAAAAGACTAACAGATATTAAATTTATTGTGACTTTATTTATTCATCATTCTCCTACTCTTATCCCAATTACTTGGGGCCGATACAATATGTACTTTTCTTTCATAGTACATGTTATTAAAGTTATTGACAATAGTTTTATGACCGGCCGCCTGCCAGACCCTCTTTGAGAATGTAATTTTTAACCAAACGGCATCAGATGGAGTTGGCTTAGCTCACTATAAAGCTCTTAGTCGTGTTTTACGACATCCACGAGCAAAGTAAGGGTTGGTAGTATTCGTAGCCGCTACCACACAGTATATTTGTGACTTTATTATTAATAATATTTCTGTGAAAGCGCCTGTAATTCAATATAATTTTACATTACAAATTATTGCAGTGATTTTAATATCAGGCGTACGTACTTAATACTGCTGTGTGTGGCTACGAATATTACCAACCGTTAAACTGCTCGTGGGTGTCGTAAAAGACGACTAAGAGCTTCAATCGACCCTGATTCAACCTAATATGATGCCGTCTGATCAACAATGATATTTTTAAGGAGAATTGACATCAGACGGCGGCCGATTTTAAAACTATTGTTAAAACTTTTGCAATATATTGATTGTACATATGGCGTAGTGGTTAAGATACCGACCATCCGTGCCAGTGATGTGGGTTCGATGCCTATGCAGGATAATATTTTATGCGATCTATAAAGTATTGTTCTGAGTCTGGGTGTAATTTGTCTGCGTTAGTTATATTTGTAAAGTCCTACGCAATACATGGATTATTTCCTTAGTACAACAGGCTTGGTGTATAAAAAAAAAGAAAAAAAATGTACTACGAAAGAAGAGTTTATATTGCGTCAACCCCGAAGTAATTAGAATAAAAGCAAAGTAATGATGTTAATAGCAGCGAATCGATTTACCCGACATCTTTAGAGGTAAAATATATATAAATACATACCATCACGCCATGTCCTTTGCAGGGTAGGCAGAGAGAACAGAGTGCCAGAGAACTCTATCCTTGCATACTTCACTCGCTTACTCAACATTCATAATTCTCTTCATACACGCTCGCCGGTTTCGGAGACTCTTGACTCCACCTTCCTTCAGTACATGACCGATCTGGTCTAGGTAGGTTAGTCTCGGTCTCCCCCGGTACCTACATCCTTCCACTTTTGCATTGCATATCTTCAAAATATATATAAATAAAGTAATTAATTAATAAATGAGATGTAACAAAAAGAGCGTTATGAAAACTTCCACTCGACTTTTTTAACTTACATCATTTTCATGTCGTTCAAAGGTGCTTACAGTTAAGTAAGTAGGCAGGAAGATCGGCCGAGTACGGCCGCAGGCGAACAAGTGAGTGTAAACAAAATTCTCTTTTGATATATGAGAGTCCTCAGACAAAATATTAAACTACTTTGATATGGTGGTTATGGAACTAGTATCAGTTCTTTTATGCGTTATAAATCATAGTTTATCTATATATCTAATATCTTTAAACGAGAAAATTATCAATATACCTACATATATACATACTAGCTTCTGCCCGCGACTTCGTCCGCGTGGAATGGTTACTTTGGGCTAACGTTAACTTCAACTCGCGAATTCGTTTACGTAAAAGGTGGAAATATTTTTAAATAATACATACGTTAAAGCTGTTTTAGGTACCTACATGACCCTTTTATTCGTAAGAGTAGAACATTTAACCTTAAGTAAAATAATAATAATAATAATAATCTTTATTGAAAACTAAATACATATGACAGTTGACATAGATGTCTTTGCCTCTTGAATTAGGTAATACCTGTGTTTCAAGAGACAGTTCCTTCCCGAAATACATAAATCTTGAACATCAAATTATTTTACAGTAACATACATTATAAATAATGAATATTATATATATTCTTCTTACGTAATAAAGACTAATGATAAAGAAATCTATAATAAATGAATGAGTGAGAATTAACGTGTTAGTGAGCGCGCTCACACGTTGTGTGTGTGTGTGTGTGCGTGTGTATGTGTGTGTTGTGCGTTTGTTTGTGTGTGTGTGTGTGTGTATGTGTGGTGTGCGTGTGTTTGTGTGTGTGTTTGTGTGTGCGTGTGTGTATGTGTGTGTGTGTATGTGTGTGTGTGGTGTGCGTGTGTTTGTGATGTAGTGTGCGTGCATGTATGTGTTTCTTTTTTTTTGTGTGTATTTGTAGTTACGCGAAATAAGTATTTAAAAGTGATTCAAGTTTGAAGTAATCCATATAATGCAATGTAGTACCATATAAAGTAATGCAAGTAAAAGTATTGGGTCTTATCTATACTTTCTATAGATATATACAATGTATGTATATTATACATACATACACTTACGCCTATTTACGATTACACATACTTTTAATGTGTATGAAATCGCTGTGTGGTAGCGGCTATGAATACTACCAATCCTCACTTTGCTTGTGGATGTCGTAAAAGACGACTAAGAGCCTTATAACGACTTAGGCCAACTCCATCTGATGCCGTTTGGTCAACAATTACATTCCCAATTAGGGTTGACGTCTGGCAGGCGGCCGGTCATAAAACTATTGCCAATAACTTTTATAATATGTACTATGAATGAAGAGTACTTATTGTATCGACCCCAAGTAATTGGGATAAGAGTATGAGAATGATGATGATGATGACCTCTCGTGAACAAATCGCCAATTTGGTCCAGAAAAGGTCTTCCCCTTGTATTCGTCCCATTCACGATTGCTTTATATGTTTGCTTCGTCAACCTCTGCCCACTCATTATTTCTTCCACTTCGTGTCCAACCCACCTCAGCATACCAGCGCTCTTTTATAACATTATACCTAATTTTATCTTTCATACTTACATCACACACAGCTTACGAAGAGATGTCAGCTCTACAGCATTTATTCTATTTTCATGTCTTCCCCGCCAAATCTAACTTTCACTGCCATACATGAGGGCAGGCACTAATACTTCCTATACTTATTATTATTATTTAGGATGTGTAAAGCCGACGGAAGGTCATGAGAAGAAAACAAAACTTTGAAATAACATTAGTTTGAGTTTTTTTTTAATATAAGATTATAAGATCCAGTATTTTTATCGTAAATGCGCGCCCAGTACTTGATCATTATTTTGCTGCGATGTTATTTTTAAACTGCGATATTTCCCAAGATATTCAGTGAAATCAAATAATGTAAAGAGCAGTTTTGTTTTAAATTAAATACTTGTGATGAATAACTCATTTATTTGGATAAGGATTAATATTATGTTTATAAAAACACCTTCGAAAATATCACATTATTTTAAAACAAATTTGATTAGCATAAAAAAGGTTATAGTGAGCCAATCTTAAAAGATAGATATATGCTATCGCGGACTTTTATTTAGAACTTTGAAAGGGGAACAATTATGTAGTACATAATTTTTGCGCAACTTTAACCGTTTACGCAGCGGAAGCTCTCAAAAGGAAACATAAACCCGATTTTTACACATTCATCATTGTTGCTCTGCTCCTATTGGTCGCAGCGTAATGTTATATAGCCTAAAGCCTTCCTCTATAAATGGACTATCCAAAAAAAAAAGAATTTTTCAAATCGGACCAGTAGTTCCTGAGATTAGCGCGTTTAAACAAACAAACAAACAAACAAACAAACAAACTCTTCCGCTTTATAATATTAGTATAGATTTTCATGTCTTCCCCGCCAAATCTAACTTTCACTGCCATACATGAGGGCAGGCACTAATACTTCCTATACTTATTATTATTATTTAGGATGTGTAAAGCCGACGGAAGGTCATGAGAAGAAAACAAAACTTTGAAATAACATTAGTTTGAGTTTTTTTTTAATATAAGATTATAAGATCCAGTATTTTTATCGTAAATGCGCGCCCAGTACTTGATCATTATTTTGCTGCGATGTTATTTTTAAACTGCGATATTTCCCAAGATATTCAGTGAAATCAAATAATGTAAAGAGCAGTTTTGTTTTAAATTAAATACTTGTGATGAATAACTCATTTATTTGGATAAGGATTAATATTATGTTTATAAAAACACCTTCGAAAATATCACATTATTTTAAAACAAATTTGATTAGCATAAAAAAGGTTATAGTGAGCCAATCTTAAAAGATAGATATATGCTATCGCGGACTTTTATTTAGAACTTTGAAAGGGGAACAATTATGTAGTACATAATTTTTGCGCAACTTTAACCGTTTACGCAGCGGAAGCTCTCAAAAGGAAACATAAACCCGATTTTTACACATTCATCATTGTTGCTCTGCTCCTATTGGTCGCAGCGTAATGTTATATAGCCTAAAGCCTTCCTCTATAAATGGACTATCCAAAAAAAAAAGAATTTTTCAAATCGGACCAGTAGTTCCTGAGATTAGCGCGTTTAAACAAACAAACAAACAAACAAACAAACAAACTCTTCCGCTTTATAATATTAGTATAGATTTATATTTGCCGAATTTCGTAAAGGCATTAGCGATTTTCATGAAATTGAGTATGCAAGAGGTTTCGGGCACATTAAATCTATCAACTGGGTTTCATTTATGGAATATATCGTTTTGTCAGTGTTTTCAATAATTAGAAGAATATGAAGGTAAATTTGGGCAGGTCAACAAGAACAGGATTAAGTTAATTGGCCAAGCGAGCAGTCTAATTCAGACAGCCCCGGCTCCTTGATTTGCCCTTTTTATATTAATTTTCCCTTTTACAAATTTAATAATCATTGTTTTCATTACTTTATTAATTATTTTTTAATATTTAAAATATTTTTCAAAAAATACTAAAAAGAAAATACCAGGCCAATCTCCAAATATTTTTATTTAAGACTACCTACATCATTCGTATCGATAGTCATTATTAGATAAAAATCCCAAGGTCTCGGATTCGAATGTGTCATGTTTTTTTTATTTCTATAGCAAGCGTGAAACTTGAAACTATATGATGAGTTTTTTCCCATTGACAAGTAATGCCGTAGTATTGTAAATAGTCACGTCCATGACGAATGTTATAAGTTCAGTCGTCCCACAGAACAATCCTTATTGTGATCGAAAAATGAATGTTCCAAGTCTGTTGTTATTTGTATCCGTTAATTATATTTTTTGTTTCCGTATGGTGACGGAGTAAGAATACTATTCACCACTCCATATCTTACCCCGTGGGTGGTCGTACGAGACGACTAAGGGATATAAAACACATATAACATCTATGCGAGAGGAGGAAAACTCAAAACAAAACCCTATACCAACCCGTCTGACCGACGTCAGGCCCGAACCCAACAGTGGGACATTTATGGGCTGTGATGATGATGATGATAGCCATGCATAATAAGGATATTTTAGTAATGTTTACATACAAATATTAGTTACTTCATACGAGTTGTTATCTTTAAATAAATTTATATAATATTAATATAATAGAAATCTTAGTTTTAAGATTCGCGTGGGTTGCCGTTATAACTCAAGGTATATTCTAGGTCTTGAAATTGATACATTTGAAACTTTCCAAATGTCAATATATGATTTGTGATGCTGGATAAGTTAAATAAGTTATATTACTGTTGAAATATGGATAGATATTTTGACATTTCTCATAATTTCTAATAGATTTATCGAGTTCATTTTTCCGATGTGTGGGATTATATAGAATTCTCAATGGGGTGACGGAGTAAAATACAATATCCTCCATCCCTTTTCATACCCTTGAGTGTCATAAAAAGCGAATAAGGGATGTAATATGTAAACAACATTTAAGTATGTAAGAGATGGAAAACTCGAAATAAAGTAGCAAGTGGGTTAGTGCGAGCAGAAAGGTATTATGTTTCCCAGGAGAGCACCTACTCTGCCTTTTACCCTGGTGATCCTCAGACTATTACGATTCCCACGCACAAATGAGCTATATTATTTAAAAAAAATTAAACAAAATAATAAAAATATAATGATTTGAAATGTTTAAAAGAATATTGCATATTTTACAATAATACTATTTTACGCATTAATAGAATTCATATTTGTGGTTCTATCGTTATCATAAACGATGAAAATTATTAGAAACTTCGGGACATTAAAAACCAATAACAAATAAAATCTGTTATAGTAGTTTCATTTCAAATAAGAGTATAAAAACGGTGCCTGTCTGCAGTCTTTTTAACGACAGGCAGTGCAGGGTGTTGCTATAACGACATGATCATTAATTGTATTATGAGAGATTGTACAAATATCATAATAAACGGATACAAATTACACTATGTCTACGTTAATTGGATGTTTGTAACGTTTACTGTAGGACTAGAGAATAGTAGAGAATGCAAAGACACCACGTTTTAAAAAAAATATTAATTGCTTAAGTGTTATACTGCATGGGAATCGTACCCACAGCACTGATACGGTAAGACGGTATCTTCTACTACGCCACTATGCTATCTGTGCAGTCGAGTCTGTTCATAGAACTGCATAATATCCAATCTATCAATCCTACTTTGGAAGACTACTATATATCAGAGAATATAAGTTTTCTTAATACGAACAATTTTTTGAAGTGAAAACTTCTTTAGGCGCGTTGAGCGTTTTTGGAGGGGAAAAACTTATAGGTTCGCGTCACCGACATGCTAATGCTAATAGTATATCTATAGCTATATGAAAACTTCTTTAGGCGCGTTGAGCGTTTTTGGAGGGGAAAAACTTATAGGTTTTTATTTTTATATAAAAATTAGAAAATTATTATTATTTCAATTAGTCTTAAGTTAATAGTTTTCACTTCTATAGGCAGTCCCCATGACTGCCTGTTTTTTTTTTATTGCTTGTGGTGACAAATGAGCAAGCAGCACACTTGATGTTAAATGTCATTGCTGCCCATAGGTCTTTGAAATACCAAGGGTATAGCTAGGCCACCGCTTACCAATATAAACCTCAAACCCACCCAATTGGGCTTCCGGCTCTCTCGCTCACCGAACGAAGCGCAATAGCAGATTGCCATTACTCAGACGTCGATCTTCTACGAGTGTGGTACTACCCCGGGACGGACCAGCCCCGCGGCTGTAGACAGACTGTCAACAGCGTGGACCTACCACTATTATACTATTGCATATTTAAATTCTGTATATCATCGTCATCATCACAGCCCATAAATGTCCCACTGTTGGGCTCGGGCCTCCTTCGTATTGCGAGGGAAATTAACCTACTATACCGCGCTGGTTAGACGTGTTGGTATAGGGTTTTGTTTCGAGTTTTCCTTCTCTCGCATAGATGTTATATACTTTTATATCACTTAGGCGTCTCGTACGATCACCCATGGGTAAGATATGGGGTGGTGAAAAGTATTCTTACTCCGCCACCACACGGATCCGTATATCAGTAGGTATATTGGTTTTCTTATTACCTACTAGACTATTTGATATTAGTATAGAGTATTTATATGAAAGAGCGGATGTAATCGAGATAGAACGATGAATTGGCACGTTAAAGTGGCAAAGGGCAAGCCATATCGTTCAAAACACCAGTAAGCGTTGGGTTCTTTATGTGCGAACAAGAATTGGACGACGCAGGTTAGTACGACCTAGTAAGGTCGTACTAACCTGCGTGCTTTAGTGGATTGGCATCTTAAAACTTGAAGAAAACTGTTCGATGCAGGTGGCATAGAATAGTTTCGAGTGGAATTCTCGTAGCGAGATCTTTGTTCAACAGAAGACGTCTACGGGTTAATGGATGGATGGATATATGTACCTGTGACATCTATACAATTTATAATCAAAATGTTCCTGTTTGTGCCTTTTTTGTTTACATTTTGTATTATATTGTCTGTATTTATTATTAAATATCATTGTCTTAAGTGTATATAATAAATGTGAACGCAATAAAATATATCAAGGAAAATCAACAAAACATAAATAGAAATAGAAATATATTATTAACGGAAAATACAATAGTATATCAATATGAATAATATTATAATTATTAGCTAACCTTATAAACGCTGTATAAATCTAAATTAATAAAAATAAATTATTTTTTTAGCTGTATAGTAGTGGCTACGAATACTACCAACCCTTACTTTACTAGTGGATGTCGTAAAAGACGGCTAAAAGTCTTATAACGACCTGGGCCAACTCCACCTGATATCGTTTGGCCAACAATTACATTCCCAAGGAGGTTTGACGTCTGGGAGGCGGCCAGTCATTAAACTTATTGGCAATAACTTCTACAATATATACTATGAAAGAAAAGTACACATTGTATCGACTCCAAATAATTGGGATAAGAGTAGGAGAATGATGAAATTCTATTTTTTTTTTATTGCTTTTGGTGGCAAACGATCATGCGGCACATCTGATGTTAAGTGTTACTGCCGCTCATGGACCTTTAAAATACCAAGGGTATAACTAGGCCGCTGCATACATACATATCCCAAACCCACCCCAGTTGGGCTTCCGGCTCTCTCGCTCACCGAACGAAGCGCAACAGCACATCGCCATTGCTCAGACGTCAATCTTTTGCGAGAGTTCACTTACATACACATGTACAGATTATTTTTAATGATTTAGCATTTGGCTGGGCGTTTTATAAAAACACATTTGTGAACGAAAAAATGATTAACAAACGTGAGACTTGAACCTAGATCTATTAGAAATCCATTACCTAATAGATAAGTTTACGTGTTATATATGATGACCAAATTGTTGCTCGCATTTATGTCTTTAGGGAAGACGACATCATTTATTAGAAAATGTTAATACATTGTTCCAATTTAATATTTAAAATATAAAATAAAAAAGTAATAAAAAAAATATTTAAAAATTAAAAAATTCAGCTAGAGTGATGACTCGACTCAATATTTTAAATGAATAATTACTTTTTTTTATTTTTTGCTGGTTATATACAAGTTTTTTATAAAAAAATAATTTGCGAGCATAAAAATTATTACGAGATGAGTTTTTTTTACGAATATCCTAATATTTGTCGGTATTTAAGACTAAACATAATAGTTTTTCAGGAAACGTTTATCTTCGGCTTTTTAAGTTTATGTGAAAGAAGTTTTGGAATTGATTTTATAAAAACTTGATTCTTTTTTCACTTTTTCGTGTACTGTTATCCACTTCTGAGCGATAATCCAAATTTGAAGCATCTAGCTCATCGAGAAGTTAATTTAAAAACATTTACAAAATACCACCCGAACATACAAGAAAGCGAGTTAAGAAAAACCTGGTAAAATAAATTAACTCAAAAATCTATGTAAATCTAAAACGGAACCTTATTATTTTATGCTTAGTAACAACAATAGTACCAAAGATAAGATACCTTTAAATCAAGTTAGTAACGAAAGATAAACCGGTTGATTGGGCAATATATCTTTTCTATTTATACGGGTTATAAAAGCGTCTCAACGTTTTGAGTTACCGTCACGTTTATTGATTAATTCAACGATTGAAATTGTTTTATGGTGTCATTTTGACACCTTCGGAGTATCTATATGAGAATATTCAGGGACTTTTGACGGGAATTTGAAAACGTCATGTGGTGCTCTTGTATTATATTCGATATTTTAGTGTTTTAACGTGTTATATTAGATAATTTTGATGGCATTTTATGTAATGTGATACGCGGAACTACTGGGATGTAGTGAATATCATATAAAAGTGTTTTACAACGTTTTCGTTTTCCATCAAAATTCCAACAAGATACCATTAACAGTGTGGCCATTGCACTGTTGAAGGTGACGATTTGACTTAGACAATGACTGACCTGACAAGACTATAAACGTAAAAATAATTATAACTTGACACTGGCACCAATAGCTCGTATATGCAGCTGATTGCCAATATACAAAGAGAAGAAGAAGAAGAGAATATTCAGAGCGGTGAATTGATTGTCCTTGACATAAAAAAAAAAACTAATTTATACAAATATATTGCACACATCTCGTGCAAGAATCGAACACACAATTATTAGTACATCATCATCAGCTCATATATGTTCCACTGCTGGGCTTGAGTCTCAGCCACAACAGTAAAGAAATTAACGTGCTATAAAAAGCTATTCAGATATGTTGGTACAGGGTTTTATTTTGAGTTTTCCTTCTCTTACATATATATAAGTATATAGTAATCGTCATTAACGGCACCCACGGGTAAGAAAGGGGGTGGTGAATTGTATTGTTACAACGTCACCACAAGGAAAATAGTTAATAATTATCATTCAACAAAAATATATTTCCATCCACCCTTTTATAAGCCTATAAATATCAATTGCTGGCCAAACCAAAAGAGCGCTACTGGCCATTCCCCTGATGATACATTAACCGGTTTTTCCGACTCCTACGCGGAAGCAAGGGGTCACGACACATTGTATTCGTAAACCGTCATCACAAGAGTAATAATGAAAATTATTAAATTATATTTCGTATCTTGACTAAAATATCATTCTTTCCCGTGGTTGCTACAATAGACGAGCAGTCAAAAGTTGGTAGCAGTACCACAAGAAAAGGTAATTCCGATTAAAACTATTATCAACTAATTTGACCAGGGCAGTAAGACTAAATGCGCTCCCATTAGGAAGCCCTTACTTAATACTGAGACATGAATGGAACTGAAGGTGAGGAACTATGTTTAAATTCCACGAACTCGAAGAGCATCGTGAAATATCATTACGTATATGAATTGTACCACTACTGATATAGGTTAGAGGTAAAAATAAACGGCCTGCATAGATCCTAATCTATCACCGAATTCGATTACGTAGATGATTGCATAGATGGCGTAGTGGTTAAGATACCGACCTTGGGTTGGGGTTCGATTTCTAATACTTTTTGCGATCCACCAAATGTTCTGAGTCTGGGCGTAATTTGTCTCAATACAACAATTATATACCTAGTGCAGGGTGACTTCTTTAAAAAAAAATGCAGTATCTTTTTTTCAAATATAAATCCCGTAATTTAACTCTTTGAAAGGACGTCATTTAATGGGTCAAATTTTGTTGTTAAGACAACAAACTATCCATCATCGATTCAATCGCCTCTCTAATATCGCATTAGATGTCTCTAATTTTATGTCTTCGTTCTATTACAGTATATTCCTCCAATCTATATGGTTTCATAGTTCAGTCTAATATGTATCCAATTAAACATTAAAATGTACCCCGAAAAGTTATAAGCTTTCCTTAATATTGGATTAAAAAATAAATAAATATTATTTAAGTGATTCAATTTTATATTCATTTCATCGTGATCATTATCATCTCAGCCCATATGTGTCCTAAGGTTGGGCTCGAGCCTCCTCCATAATGGAAAGGTAATTAACCTACTATACCACGCTGGTCAGACGTGTTGGTATAGGGTTTTGTTTCGAGTTTTCCTTCTCTCGCATAGATGTTATATTCGTTTTATATCCGTTAGTCGTCTCGTACGATCACCCACGGGTAAGATAGGGGGTGGTGAATTGTATTCTTACTCCGTCACCACACGGAAAATATATATACATATATACATATATATATATATATATATATATATATATATATATACATATATATACATTTAGGTTATAAAATAAAATGTGTTCAACAATGATTGAAAACAATGATTATTGAAAATCAAAACTTTATTTTTGAAATAAAAACATAGCTATATCTATGGTAAAGAATTGTTATTGTCTACCAACATAAGAAAACTGAGGCAAAACATAAGTCAAATATTGTTGATGCCTAATTTACACTTCTGCCAACTACTACATAAATTATATACTAACCTATTTTTATTTCGTGATAATAATTCATTAAGATTTATCATAATAAATGCATACCAACATATAATTCATAATGCAAAAAAAAAGATATTATGCGTATACACAGGTGCGTTTACATAATATAAAGGTAATGTTTCATTAATAATATGTTTTTATGCAATATAGTCTTAAGAATTTTTAATTTGCCAAGTCGAAAATAAATAAAATAAGCATCTATGTAATTATTATTTAACCACTGTTTTTTTTTATATAACTTACTTTTAAAACTAAATTTAACTTACCAAAGCAAACCAAATCCGTTCATGAAAATCAGTCTTCTTTACTTAAACTATTAAAATAATGCAAACACACAACCACTAAACCCCTAAATTTTTAAACTAAGAACGTTTAACAACGTTCGGAAACACTATACTAAACTAAGTAATTTTGGACACAATGACTAGAATTCAAACGTTAGCGGAGAAACAACCGCTCGCGTCGACTGTCGAATCATAACTGAATGTGGGGGTCAAGTTTTCGAAAAAAAAAAGTTGTGCAGCAGGCAAAGGCACCCATACGTTACGGACGAGATCATTACAACAAAAAAGAACCCTAAATATTATCGGTCGACATGGCTTGTTCTCAAAGTTTACCTTCATATTTTTTTTCTCACTTTTGAATAAATTTTGCATTAGTAATTTGTGTTACCTGCTATACATTGAGATCACAAGGTTATTAATATTATTATTAAAATGAATGACTCAAAATAGATATTAATAAATATTTACTAATTAAGTATATAAATAATTTAAAATAATTAGAAATCAAACTATTATTTTTTAGTATGACGAGTGAATTTCAACAAGTTTTCAAGGCAATCAGGCTCCGTTCATTGTACTCAGCTTTATTACACCAGCGATATTTAAATGATATTAGAAAAATAAAGATATAGCCTGTTTTGGCGTAAACAATTTATAACATACTCTTTGCCCGTTTTTCACGTAGCAATCAAAGATTTACGGCATTTATAAAGTTTCACACACCTTTTTTTTTGCTATATATAAATGGCCAATTACAGCAACAGCTTTTATAGGCAAAAATATTGATTGACACTTTAATGGCTGATATTACATAGTGCTTAAAATCATAACATTTTATCTAGCATATCCATATGCAATATAATTATTATTAATAGTTTAATCAGACTTTTTAATGTCAAATTGGTTTCTCAACATGAGTCATAATTCTGATTGTACCAATTTGCAATAATATCGGTAAAAAACGACTGACATTTTTCATATTAAATTTGTAGACTGCAAGGAAAATACTTTTTAATGATTCACTGTAGTTCAAATTCACACTAGCTATATAAAAGGACTAACATATTTATAGTGTTAAATCAATAAAAAAAAATAATAATTTAGGATTCACATTAGCTGGTAGAACAAAACACATGATCATCATTAGCGCAAGCTTACTTGATGAAAGAATAAACAGAATCTCGAAAAAGCTTGACAGTATATTAATTGACGAGCATTACTTGGCCCTACGGTAGTTAATAATAAAAGTTTGATATTCACCGACAGTTGGATTCAAGTTTTGCAGCTGCCGTCCCTAAGTATACATACACAGCTTGCATGTGTGCAGGGCACGCGCTATAGCAGTGTGTGAGTGAATTCGTAGGGGTGCAACGATAATTTATTGATTTTTTTTCCTTTCGCACATAAATTTCTATTTTATCGTATTTCTGTATATATTGTTCCGTTGCCATGAAAATTAATTGCTGCAGCTTAATTTTGGCTGTTATTTTTTTTATTTTTTTAGACTAAGCATAAAACTAAGTATATATAAAACAACAGTTTAATATAAGTGTACTCTGAAATATATATTTTGATAAATCAGTCTCGTTACCTTCACTAATAAACGATTATCGATCCATAAACCGGCCTCTGACTATTGGCGATCATTGAAATCAACGATGCCGATGATATAAGCGGCCTTTTTTTAATGATGATGTTACAACGACAAGTTATCTTTTAATGTGTCTGTGTTTATCAGAAAGCAGCTGGTAGGTAAAAATGAAGCTCGTGGTATTCTCTGTCATAACATATTAACATATCTCTAAGATACCTGTCAATATTGTGTTGATAAGCTTTTCTTTAGTTCGCTAACTTTATGGTGCAACTATAACTTATCTTTTACTTTGCTCGATCTTATATTTTAAATACAATGCGTTAGAGTTTTTACAGTTTGTTGTTGTACAAATTTTGTACGTCTAAAAATATGACACAATTACACTTTTGCCAATAATTAAAATTTTATTTAAGTATAATGCAATATATATATATCCAGTTATTATTGTTATTGTTTATTCATATTAATCGAATATTAACTATTATAAAAAATTATAAAGAGATATTAAATTATTCCTCCGCGTTGCTGTCCAGTAATTTGCCCAGAAGACTAAGCATAGGCACTTTGGACGACAATGTTAACTTAAAGCAATAAATGTAGAATATTGAAGGTAAGAAGTAGTAGTTATTTTTTTTTTATTTGATTATGTGACGACATAAACCGTGACATAGACGAGTCTTAATCTAAAGAGAACTTATTCAATCTTAAAATAAATTGTGAAATCAAAAAAAGATAACATGTACTTGAACCATAAAATAAAATATGTTCTACCTTCTTATATAAAATATGTTCTACCTGCTTCACTATGGTACCTATACGTAATAAGTAATCAATTTCTTATTTTATCTTATTCTTTTAACCGTTTTTATCAAGTAAACTGTTTAGTCACTTCGTTTCTTTACTTAATAAATAAAAAATAATTTTGACTATTTATTATACATAATAATTAAGAATTTAGACTAAATAAACACGTAGAAAAAGAATATGACTGAACCATCAATTTCACATTCTATCTAGAGATGTCATTAACTTTTTGTATCATAGTCGTAAAAAAATATGAGATCATAATACTCTTCCGGGTCTTCGTAACTAACGAATTTCCCCCTAATTTTCTTTTACCAAGAAAATGACGCGGCACGCTTGTAGTGCGTTTTCGCGTCTTTGAAAACCCTGAGTCACTTTGCTTGAAATGATGAGTGACTCATATATGATGTGACGTATAAACAAAAACCTTGATACAACACAATGCAGCTTTTGGGGTCTAGGTTAGTATTTCTGGCCTAGATTAATATTTGCAGTGCAAACTCGCATATTAAGTACGCGAGATACATGTTCAAATAATGTTCCTGAGTTTTTGTAGTTTATTGAAGTGAAAACTTCTTTAGGCGTGTTGAGCGTTTTTGGAGGGGGAAAACTTATAGGTTCGCGTCACCGACATGCTAATGCTAATAGTATATCTATAGCTATATGAAAACTTCTTTAGGCGCGTTGAGCGTTTTTGGAGGGGAAAAACTTATAGGTTCGCGTCACCGACATGCTAATGCTAATAGTATATCTATAGCTATATGAAAACTTCTTTAGGCGCGTTGGGCGTTTTTGGAGGGGAAAAACTTATAGGTTCGCGTCACCGACATGCTAATGCTAATAGTATATCTATAGCTATATGAAAACTTTGCATTTAAAAGTATGGCATTATTTATTTTTAATTGTATTTTTAATATTTAACCTTTATGTCATGAAATGAGTATCATTGTAGTTTAAAGGTTATCTTACTAGCGTGGTAAAACCGATTCCTAGATGTTCGATAATATTTTTTATTTTTATATAAAAATTAGAAAATTATTATTATTTCAATTAGTCTTAAGTTAATAGTTTTCACTTCTATCGGCAGTCCCCATGACTGCCTGTTGTTATTTTTTTTGTTATTACCTTTCTTGACAGACGAGTAGACAGTACACCGTAAGCATATGGCAAGTGATAGTTGTCGCTTATGGATATTTGCAATAACAGTGGCACAGATAAATCGCTGCCTACTATAAAGTGTTGGGTTACAGGCACTTAGCAAATATCTACTACTCAAAACGATGATTTTCTGCGAGAATGTGGTTATTATATCTCTTTATTTTTTGGTTGGACGTTGGATATTACCCTCAGATGGCTCTTACACCTTCAAGCGGACTAGTGATGAGTGCAAAGGATTTTCCATCCAGGGTGATTCTATCTCGGACGATCCGGATCATTTGCAGCAGGGATGCTCTACCGCTAGATAAAAGTATATGATTAACAGTTGTGTAAAAAGTCTATTTGATCTCTGTATAAAAAGGAAACATATTTTTAGTTTTATACAAATTTTAATTTATCGCTTTCAAATCAATTATAAGGAAATTTCTGTTATTATTTTTATTAATGTAGTTTACATAAGGATAAAACAAATCTATAATAATACGATTTATTTAATAGTTTTTGTATTAGCTTAAGCTTTTTATGTGGATTTATACGTATATACATCACGAAATCTTTAAAATAATTGATGACGACTTCAAAACGTCACTATTTCTGCATACATACATAGTAAGGTTAGAAGAATATAATATTTTTTTTTAATTCGTGACGTAAATAGCTTGAAAGGATGATCATGTACGTTAAATTCGACTGCCTAATGAAGCTTTCTGAGGTATTTTGGTTTTTAACTTCAGATATTCAAACTACATAGTAGCAAGAATTGGTGTGCTACAAGACCATTGCGTGGCACGAATTCTACACCTAGGAGAAACAAAAATTGGAATAAGACTTAAGAAATTGATTTCCTTTAACTGGAAAATGCCACTGATAATGTATTGATTTTCCGCAAGAGTGAGGTATTACCACGGATGAATCTCCGGCTGTAAACAGAACTGTCAACAATGTGGCCCTAACATTACTAAATATATTAAGAATATCATCATCATCATTCTCTTACTCTTATCCCAATTACTTGAGGTCGATACAATATGTACTCTTCTTTCATAGTACATATTGTAAAAGTTACTGGCAATAGTTTTATGACCGACCGCCTGCCAGACGTCGATCCTCCTTGAGAATGTAATTGTTGACCAAGCGGCATCAGATAGAATTGGCCCAGGTCGTCATAAAGCTCTTAGTTGTCTTTTAAGACATCCACGTGCAAAGTAAGGGTTTTGGTAGTATTCTTAGCCACTACCACATAGCAATATTAAGAATATAACAAATAGAAATAATTCTCGTAATAATTAAACATTAAAAAGTCGTTAATTTTTTTTTTTGCGAGTCTAGCGCAATTAATGCCTTATATATTAAAAAAAACAACAGGCAGTCATGGGGACTGCCGATAGAAGTGAAAGCTATTAACTTAAGACTAATTGAAATATTAATAATTTTCTAATTTTTATATAAAAATAAAAAATATTATCGAACATCTAGGAATCGGTTTATCACGCTAGTAAGATAACCTTTAAACCACAATGATACTCATTTCATGACATAAAGGTTAAATATTAAAAATACAATTAAAAATAAATTATGCCATACTTTTAAATGCAAATATTGACATGAATATTGAAAATAAATTCTTTATTTTCATTATTCATTTATCTATATAAAAACACTACTCATAGTTATAGATTATACTATTAGCATTAGCATGTCGGTGACGCGAACCTATAAGTTTTTCCCCTCCAAAAACGCTCAACGCGCCTAAAGAAGTTTTCATATAGCTATAGATATACTATCAGCATTAGCATGTCGGTGACGCGAACCTATAAGTTTTTGCCCTCCAAAAACGCTCAACGCGCCTAAAGAAGTTTTCACTTCAAAAAATAAAAAGAAATTCTATTTTCTTTAAACGCGTAAACATATTCTCTCACAATATTTTGAATAAATATCTCTAGAGTACTCATGTATGATCCAGCATGTTATATAGCAATATTTAATATATCTGATTGGTAACCAATCATGTGAACCAACAGTGTACTTATATCAAAGGATTATTTGATACGGCAAGAAACACGTTTCACAAACTATCAACATTCAATTGCTTGGAGGATTTTCAATGACATATTAACAATAATTGGTTTAATCAAAATATTTGAATCATATTTAATACATACATACATACCATCACGCCATGTCCCTTGCAGGCTAGGCAGTGAGAACAGAGTGCCAGAGAACTCTATCCTTGCATACTTCACTCGCTTCCTCAACATTCATAATTCTCTTCATACACGCTCGCCGGTTTCGGAGACTCTTGACTCCACCTTCCTTCAGTACATGACCGATCTGGTCTAGGTAGGTTAGTCTTAACCAGACGTTCGATCGGCATTATATATATATATATATATATATATATATATATATAATAATATTACTATGAGATTTATATCTTCTTTCAATGCCATTTACACGTGATTGTGATAAGGTCGGGTAACACCATAATCTCAAGCTTGTCAGACGTAGATATTTCATTTTGATTTTTTTTTTGTCAAACGTAAAATATGGTACTGTGTGGTTACGAATATTGCTTCTGGTTGGTTAAAAGCTTTACATAGAACAGTGCCAACTCCATCTGATACCGTCTGGTCAACGATTATTCTAAAGGAGGTTTGGTGTCAAGCAGGCAGCCAGTTATAAAACTACTGCCAATATTTTTTGCAATATATACCATGAAAGAAGAACACATATTGAGGCAACCCTAAGTAATTGGCATTAATCATAAGAGCAGGAATTATCCTGCTCTTATGATTAATTATGATGCTCTGATGATGATTGTCAAAGGAAAATTGTCTGGAAACATATATTTTTGATTCAGATAATATCGAAAACTACTTCTCTTGTAAAAAAAAAATACAAATATTTATTCAGAATAGATAACAAACCTATAACAGTTTGCTGTAGGTTGTTGTAATACGACAATGGTATAAATTACATATATGAATACTTAATAAATTACATACACTAATCCATCATACAAAAATCTACTTTAAACTTTTAATATAAAGTGTAATTTCTATTGTACATGTATCGATAATGTCGTAAGCATGTATCATTCGTGGCATATAAAGCGAATACATTGGAGTTTGTGTTGAGGCAGGCCGGATGCGGCCGTTCTAGGTATAGTAGGGTCAACAAAACGGTGAGTGACCTTAGCTGATGAGATGACAGAGACTAAGTCTGCTATATACATTCGTAGCAGCCAAGTAGTGTCATTAAATAATTATGATGCGTGCGTGTTTGTTTCGAATGATTTTAACATGCTTCTGTTAACTTGACGTATATGTATATACATATTTTATACAGAGTGCCGATTTTATTACTAGAATAACTTAAACTAGGTGTAGGAATGACGTCATAAAAAACATTAATGTTAGTTGCAGACGCCTGGCTCTGCCCAATCCCGAGATAAAGTGATTTGTTTCTTATCAAAACAGTAGGTTTGTCACCGTACATTGACCTGTAGGTACATTTCGACCCTTTTTTTTGCGGTGGACTATGGACGTGGTCGCGCCCCGCCAAAACGGTCCGGGGCGACGGAAGAGGCGGCGCGCAACCCCATAGACCCACCCTGCAAACACCTCTTCGCCGTGCGAGCGGGCCATCGGTACCCGATCTTTGTCATCAGTGGCAGGTACATTTCGACCCAGCTGTGATTTAATCAAAACTTAGGTACTATTTTTTTATACTGATTTGGATAGTGCATCATGGTCTGATACACCCCCTTTAAGGATTCTACTAATTAAATCGACAACCTGTATATGTCTAGATATATGTATATGTAAAAGTATCTTTCAATGTTATTTTAAGCTATTATAAATATGTTTGTATTTAAAAGGTTTACAAAGTAATGAATGTTAATGACAATGATTCTATAGTGGTAAAGCCATGGTACTGTTCGTCCGGGGTAGTAACCACACTTTCGCAAAAAATCGACCTCTGAGCAGTGGTAATTTCCCCATTACGCTTCGTTCGGTGAGCGAGAGAGCCGGATGTCAAACGTTCTGAATGAGTTTGGAGTTTTCATTGATAGGTGGTTAGTGGCCTAGCTGTACTCTAATGTTGTAACACTTATCAACAAGTGTGCTGCTCCTCATTTGCCACCATGAGCAATCAAAATAATCTAATGTAACAATTTAAGAAACTAATCTTACGATACAATGAAGAGAATGGGATGAAAAACAGTAGTAAATTAATTGATACTACTTAGAAGTCGTTTTTAATGGCTGCAAGCAGAAAATTATCGACAGTGTGGCTTAACTACTAAAGACTGATCAAATAAAATTCTAAAAAAAAAAGAAAAAAAAAAGTTAAGTTTCTTATAGGTATATAGCAGATATATAAATATCTGCTATATAAGAAAATCTATTATTTTCTCTATAGTTGAGGCAGTTTGTCTAATACAGATGCATATAGGTGAAATTTAAAAAATGTTGAGATTTGACAATTTAAAAAAAAATATTTAAAAAAACATATAATTCGTAGATTTATTAATAAAACGACATCTTTGTTTGTGAGAAGAAAATTGAAGAAAAAAAAAAAAACATCAAAATGTCGACGTAGCTTTGTGAACATCTTTTGATGTCACTCTATAAAGGTTTTAACTGTCAACTTAACCTTGTAAAGATGTCAACTCTTCGCATAACCTTCATACTAAAAGATATCACCTGATGACGTAACCTTGTTGACAGAAAATAATTTAATTTTTATATGTTAATTCCTTTCCTGTATTCACGCCAAAAACTATATACATACATACTTTTTTTAATGTCAAATATTGCAAAGTTTATCGTATTGGCATTATAAGCACTTACGACGAACAAACTTGGTTTCAAAATCACTCATGTAAGCTGCCAATTGAAAATCAGCGCTGGACGTCTCCCATCTAGCATATACCTCCTTTCTTCATAATTTAGTTATCACACTATTTTTTTCATAAGTTTTTTTTTTATTGCTTATGGTGGCAAACGAGCAAGCAGCACACCTGATGGTAAGTGTCACTGCTGCCCATGGACCTTTTATACCAAGAGAATATGCTAGGCCGCTGCCTACCATTACAATCTTGGGGATTTGGGCTTCCGGCTCTCTCGCTCACCGAACGAAGCGCAATAGCACATTGCCATTACTCATACGTCGATCTTCTGCGAGAGTGTGGTACTACCCCGGACGGACCGGTCCGCGGTTGTAGACAGAACTGTGTGTGGTCCTACCACTATCAAAGTGGCAATTGTTTTAGTTATAATTATGCGCATTTGAATATCTTAAATGTATTTTAAAGCAGTATGTTTTCCTTAAATAAATAAATACACTGAAGAAATTCATTCTTGGACATATATAATTTTTAATTATTTACAAAATGTTCATGTTGTCACAGAAATTAAATGTTTTCTTTCATCTTTCTTTCTAAAAGGTCATTCGTGTTAGCTGATTACGCAATCGAACTGTTTAATGTCTTGAATGTTTTATTTTCAACTTATATTTGAATATCTCATGAAGCTGAATATCAAAGTTTGTAATTTATACGTTTTATCGCTTTAGTTTTATTTTCTTTTTGTTTTACAAGTGCCCTGGTGTCATTCAGGTCGAAAGAAGTACGGTCAAACCGAAGTCTTACAAAACGCCGCGACTTTGTCATACTCAATTCTATTGAGTAACGAGTTTCGGCGAATTTTATTTTTTTCACGGGGACATTGCCATTTGATCTCTGCAAACCACAGGGCTAAGGATATTTTAGGGTTAGACTGGATCTCAGAATAATTATGGGTACAAAATCTCCATAACGAATATCAATGAAATATTTATGACAGCGGTGATTAATGTGTGTAATGATTTAATACACCATCTATAAGAATATTTGAACCCCGTATGGTGATGGGATATAGTCTCACTAGAACAGTGCATAGTAGCTCTATGCCATTGCCAACCCGCCTCCGAAGCATGGCGATTACGCATTAGATCCTTATTTGTTCAGCAATGGACGGCGAAAGGCTGAACGATACGGTTGAAATATGGATATGTTATCTAATTATATTTTCTTTACGATAAGCAAACCATAATTAACAATTTACTATTTAAAATACACATATTGACACATATCTCTAAATAATCACAGGTGTTAATGGCTCGGATCGAAGTCGAGATTTCTGCGTAAAAGTGAAGTGCGTCAAGAAATTAACGTCTGCATTGGTTAATATCAAATAGGACAATGTTAGTTAAACATAATAGGAGCCTTTGTGACCGAGGTCAAGGAATTCACGACCTTGACGTTATAATTTATTTTTTTAAAGTCAATAGTCGTTCTAAGAAGTAAATAATTTTGTCGCAGGGAACTAAATAAATATTCTATAGACATAAATTATAGGTAAACACAAACAAATATTTTTAATACAACTAATAATGGCCATTATTATCACTATCCTGTTCTTATTCTGCTTCACTTACATTATACATATTACAATTTTTTTTAATTTTAGTTTTATAACCGACCGCCTGCCTAACATCAACCCTTCTTGGTTCCATTTGCTGACCAAATAGCCTCAGGTGGAGTTAGTGCCTATTGGTGGTTTGGCTCGCATAAAAAGTGATTTTCACAGAATAAAATATAAATTATCTACACATTATCGGAATAAACATGTTAATACAGGTTTATTTTGCCAATTGTCATCAACGGTTTAAGTGTGATTGAAGAACAAACATCCAAACATCTTCACAAACTTTCACGTTTAAAAAAAAGTAAGATCTCGAAGTTTATTTTATAAAAGTGGCAAAGGGAAGTCCGTAATATTGGGTGACAGCTTATTAAATATTTTTACACGAATGGATTAACAACGCATTAACAATTATGACAGATTAATAAACACAGATTATTGGCGTAAAACCCAGGTCAAGTCAATGGCCATTTCGCGTAGTTATCACAAGATTTTATGTATAGAATATAGCCACATTCATATTTCATATCATATATAGCCTATCATTTTCACAATTACATAATTATTGAGTTATATACTAGGTTTAGAAAGATTAGTGAAATGTTCTTGAGTATAACTGAAGAACATTTCACTAATCTTTCTTTCTTGAAGAACGTACAGACAACCAGGCAAAGGACATATCGCCGCTAGAAAGTATAAACATAATAGCCAACACAATTTAAATTGTATACAAGAATAGAAAACCTTTTTATTTTTAAATTTAAAAAAATATTAGGAATGACTTCAAAGTTACATTCACAATACTTTTTTTATTTGTTTTGTTTTTTTCATTTTTTATTATTTTTGATTTACGCTAGGGTTATACATTCTATTAATTAGGATTAGTAATATTTAAAATGTTAGATAAAATAATTGCATAAGAGAACATACAGATTTATATATATTTATTATTTTAGATATTTCCAAATGAATTATTTAAAAAAAGTATCCAGCTGTAGCTAATCCTTTGTGATAACAAAGCTAAGTTCAAACGACTATAACGCTCAAGTGTTAGTAAAAAAAAGCACTTTTCACGAACTTCGGCACTAAATTTAAAAGAAAGTCCTAAAGTGTCTGTAGGGCGTCTAACCCCCTCGGAGGTCAACGGACGGGTAAACGACCTGGCCAGATGACTCCAGCCGTTTTTTCATCAAGCCATATGATTCACGCGCAAAAATATTATTAAATATATAAAAAATGTTTATTCAATGAATAAGCGCGGTTGATTTCAGGGTTGACAAAATTTGATTATTGATTCTATGAAAAGCCTTACAAAATAACAAATCTTTATTGATGTGCAAAATAAAATTGGTTTAGAAGCAAATATAGATTTCATTTTGCTTGTAGTAAATATTATAATATTTACATACTCACGACGCGAGATATATCTTATCATCATTTTCCTACTCTTATCCAAATTACTTGCGGTCGATACAATATGTACTCTTCTTTCATAGTACATATTGTAAAAGTTATTGGCAATAGTTTTATGATCAACCGCCTGCCAGACGTCAACCCTCCTTAGGAATGTAATTGTTGACCAAACGGCATCAGATAGAGGTGGCCCAAATCATTATAAGGCTCTTAGACGTCTTTTACGACATCCACGAGCAAAGTAAGGGTTGGTAGTATTCGTAGCCGCTATCACACAGCGAGAGATATGTTGGTATGGAATACTGTATATTAGTGGTATAATGCTCAAGCATGAGAAATGGTTTTGTTTAAGTTCCTAGAATTGAATGTTATAGTACAATATTTTCCGAGAAAAATTTAATGGGAAATTGGATCACATAAAAAAAGATCAAAAGAATAATGTTGTAATTTGAAATAAAACTACTTTTACGGATTCTATCGCGTTTGTATTTGATTTATAATTTCCCGACGTTTCGAACACTTTACAGTGATCATGGTCACGGGAGGACTGAGGTGTCTTACGTCCAATATGTCATTGTTATTACAGAAATTTATTTATATCTACCCTATAAGATATTAAATTTTGACCCACATTTTTATACAAAATTAATACAATTCATTGCCAGTACAAAAAGAGAATGATTCTATATATAAAATTTTATATATTTTCGTAAACGTCGGGAAATTATAAATCAAATACAAACGCGATAGAATCCGTAAAAGTAGTTTTATTTCAAATGTGTAATACTCGCGTAAACATTAGAAGTCATAATGTTGTAATTGATTGTAATATTGATACGTGGTATGTGTAATTGATGTAAGGTTATTTATTTGGTAAAAAGTAACAAAAATAAAACGACTACAATGAACAATGACCATTTTTAAATTATATAAGTTGTTCATAAGATGAAATTAAAAATTATAAAATAAATAAACTGGTGTTGTGGACTATAATTTCGATCCCTTAAAATTATAGAAATAAAAAATATATACAAAAATAAATAATTCATCTATTACTTGCTGTCTTTTGTCAAATTACAATTTATTTGATGGATATGCATTACAATTTATTTTGATTTTAAAGAAATTAAACTTCGGAAGTTATTTTAATTAAATAAAAATTATCTTTGTGCCTGTAATTTTTATAACGAAAAAATAATAAAATAAAGTTTCACAATGCAAATCCAAAAAGATATTT
Organism: Lymantria monacha; assembly: GCA_905163515.2. Classification (NCBI taxonomy): domain Eukaryota; kingdom Metazoa; phylum Arthropoda; class Insecta; order Lepidoptera; family Erebidae; genus Lymantria; species Lymantria monacha. The sequence continues at coordinate 6,409,944 of LR991102.1, forward strand.
AGGCTGCAGAAGAAATAAAAAAACATTTTTAATACATACTAGAACAAACAAAATATCCTTATGAAATATTAGTAATTATAAAGTGACAACCCTATAAGGTTCACCATGGTATCAAATTCGCGAAGATAAACTTTTTTTGCCCCTAAAAAGATAAAGGTGCACATTATCAGTTATTTTTTGTACATTTCAAAAGTTTAATGGTTTTATTAATGAAATTTACAATTTAAATCTTTTCAGGTAGTAAATTTTTTGTTTGTGTCTTGATGTTTCATTTGTTGTTTTTATCATTAAAATTAGATCTTTGCTGATTGTAGACTTAAGTATTGGAAGGGACCGACATTTTAACGTTTGATCTTTTAAAATAATTATGACCTCTATAGGAAATAAATATCGATTGAAATCTTTTAAAATAATTATTAATTCTATATGAAATAAGTGTCAGTTGAAAAAAAATTGGCAGCACCTTATCACTACTTCTTTTCAGACGATAGAATGTCTGACTAATAGACCTGCTTCTTCTCAAGAACAGGAAAATTAGCCCGGCATACCTATTCTAAATAACCTATCCAAGGTTGAAATAAATTTGCTTAAACCAATTTTTGAATAGCTGCGGGAAAGAAAAATAGACCTTAATTTTTTCAAGACTGTCTAATATTCTTAGAGAAATCATCCATCCATCTACTAGGCGGCTTATGCCCACAGCTGGACAATAGTTAAGGCAGAATGTTTATAAAAAATGATGGCAGTTATTCCGTTATTCACTTTCATCATCGTCATTATCATCTGAAGTCAAAAAAAAACCACTGATGGATTTCAATTTCTCCACAATGAAAGGGAAATCGAGCTACCATACCACGCTGTACTAAAGAAAGTGGAGTGATGAATTATATTCTTACACTGTCACCAGTACGGACTTATTAACTTTATTTTATTGATTTTTACCACCCCAACGCTTCGTACAGCATGTGGAATCTGGAAATTAGAATATCCCACTAAATATCTATCATCATAATATAAAAATCTTACGACCTTTCGTGACTAACATGTCTTTCACACAGACCTTCAACTGACCATCTACCTGATTATAAAGAGCGCTATATACGGAAACCAATGAATCATTTAAATTATACTAAAAGGCTATGCTACCTGAGGTTAAATACCACAATAGATTTTTATTAGTTTTATTACCAAACAAAGAAATAATTTTTATGGTAAGGCACGGTAAAGACAAAGAACTTTAAGGCACAGCTACAAAATCTGTGATGACCGAGTTAAAACATAATTTAACCTTTCATTTTGCCCGTGGGTGATTTTTATTCTTACTCCGACACCACATGGAAATTAAAGACCTACGACTCGGCTTAATAATTTCTAGAGTGCAAAAAAGATTGCCCTATTTATGAATCTACCACTCTGGGAGGTCGCTACTTGGACCACTAAGCTATCTGCTCAGTTGCCTGTACCCACATTGATAACAGCCATGATTTACGATTTAAAAGGCAAGTACATTTAGCAAGGTGGCAGTTTAAACTTTCTGTAACATCAATAAAGACTTTAAATTCGGATTTATAGCTAGTTATTATTCTAGAAACGGATAAAGACTAGAATAATGGTTGAGAACGTGGGTAACTAACCGATGAACATTACTTCGGGTGTCATCTACAAAGCACTTTGTCTGCGTCCCTCCGATCTAGTCACAGACTTAGCTATACCGAGATTTCGGTCTAACCGGGAATTTCCTACAATGTTAGAGGGAAATGGAATTTCGCCGCGAAAGTACAGTCGTTGTCGTTTACCAACGGAAATTTGGGTGATTTTTTTTTGTTTGTAAATAGAAAAACAGTGAACATATTTTCCAGGAGGAAATATATGATAAATAAAATCATTTTCGTTAAAATTATTATACGTATGTATGAAATTTTATATATGCTATATAAAAATGTATGTAATAAGTTAAAAAAAATATCAATTTTTTTTACATACAATTTACTAGTTCTGTCATATTTTCCTTTCCTTTCCTAAGAGGTTGTAAAGTATAAACTAAGGGACGTAAGATAACAACACTAAAAGAAAAATACTTTAAAAAATAGCGCTTTTATTTTTATTGTTTAACAGTGACTTATTCAACTTACCTATGATTTGAATAAGAGAAAAAACTCGTGTTGAAAAAGGGAGAATTGTTAGATGGATAAAATTACATTCACTAAATTAAGAATTGATGAATCAAAGTTGTAATAACTTTAAACTAAAATAAGTTAAATGCTGTATTGTGTTCTTAACGTGTGCAATTGACTGTACCAACTGAATTTCATTCTAGATCAATCACGACGACAGAAGACACGACAATATGGTGCACGGGACTTATAGATGACTCAATGCAGTAAAAAGTAAAGGTACAATCTTTATGACTTTTAAAATTATTGGACATTTTGGATTTAGAATTAATTTTTATTTTATATACGAGCGATATTTTTTTTTTGATCTGTTTTTTTTTTTTGTGTGTCTTAGTTGTTAGCCTCAGATGGCTATGACAACTTTACCCGGACTGTGGGTGAGCGCTGAGGGCTCTCAACCCGTAAAAGTTAAGCGACCGTTCCTGAGGGCACCCCCTGTGGGGTACGGACATCGGCTCGGGGGGTCACTGGCAAAGTGGGTTCTCCCACGTTTAAGATTTGAACGCGCCACGACTTCCGACCTCGACGGCGAGGACGGAATCGTGGATAATTATTTGTCAGGGCCGCGCGGGCTGTGTATGCCTCCGTTTGGGCGAGCGTGATAATGTCGTCGGGTTCGTCGAGTATTAATCGCCGGGTTCGTCGAGTATTAATCGCGGTTGACGGATCGCGGATATTTTTGATGGGGTATAGCTAGACGCCCTAACCACTATGGGATTAGGGTGAGTGACGGCAGAGTCGAAGTAGCGGCGAGAGCACTGCTTCATGTACTGCCTGATGGTCGGCAGGCCGAGATTAATTCAAAGGGCATATCTGCAAGCAAGCATAGCACTAATTTTAAATAAAGTTGTTTTACTTTATTTAGCTTGCAATATTCCCAAGGGCTCTCGTTAGAGTACTTATTCATAATTAAATCAAATATCTCGCTACTGTTGAATTTTCGTTGCGTAATCGACTACAACAACGTAAAAACAAAACTATATATTTGTATAACTCAAGAAAGAAGTTTAGAGGATTTTTTTTTATTAGAACTTAGCTTTCGGAGCAAGTTTACCGTAAATACTTAGGAGTTTTTCTATTCGTATTCAAGTTTAAAGGATACCTACTTGAATTGTTCAGTAGCTTTCAAGGAACTGAAATTCTTGAAAGATAAATACAAAAATTAAATGTTTAGCTGAGAATTAACTATCTAACTTGGCTCTAGAATTCAGGTAAAACAAATAATAAAGGTGTTTTCTAGAAATGATATCTCAAAAAAAGTGTAATAAAATCGCAGAAATGATTTCATAATAAAACCTCATCCAAATCTTAATAGCTAAGGCGATAAGAGAATAAATTATTGAAAACTGAAGTTTGGCATCTTTTTAGCGTAATTATTTTCTAGGCAAGAAAGGTTCTCATACCGGACGACGCAGTGGAGGTGACTTTGGGTAACTCTAACAGCGAGAGATGCAAGACTTGTGAGACTCGCAAAAGTCTTGCATTTGACCAACACTTACTGATCAGACGTGTTGTGGCAGGATTTCATTTCGAGTTCTTTTGCTGTGATGGTATCTGTTTGTGTTCCTTAGTCTTTTTTTATCATCATTCACAGGAAAATAAGGGGATTACATATTGTTTTCTTCTTCCATCACCACACGTTAAAGTACTAGATACGTAGATACCCATAGCGAGAGCAAGATTATAATGTATGCTAATCGGTCAGAGTTGTCTTTGCAAGTCCTTCCGATTGGCATCTGATTTCAACCACATTATAGATATACGTATCATTTCAGTAATACGAGTCGTTTGCGACACAGTCGGTGTTATATACAGGTGTCGAGGTCTCCTATATCTAGATTATAGTAAAGTTACTTCTTACATAATATATAAAAGTTTTGTTCTCTGTAGATTTACAAAGACTGTGAGTCTTATTGGATTTTGGAACTGTGTCTGATGAACGGTCAAATTAAGACAATCTGCAGCAAAACCCAATGACACTTTGGATAAAACCACCAGCCCATATGGATAATAATATAAAAAAATATTCACATTCACAAAGTTAATGAAATCATGCATCCACAATAAAATTGCAATTATAACAAAAATTTAGAACAACCATTGTATCAAAAAGGATGGGAATTGAATCTCCGATAATCGGACAAAAAAAATCACAGCATACCAACACGCCATCATAAATAATTGCACTATTTAAATATGTTTTTCAATACAAAATACACAGAAATGTATATTTTTTAATATACTTTTGGATCTCCTAGTAATCGCAAACCTCTAATTATAAATTTCCATGTCAGCATTTGCGTGTTCACAAAAGAAAAGAGAATAATACAGAAAATTGTATAATTTTCACTTGATTGACAAAACAATTAGTTAAATTGAAAGCAAGTTTCACGCGATCCTGAATACAATACGAATAAAAGAATATAAGTTACAGGTATAATTTATATATAAATTTCAGCCATAGTTACAGATTATAGTCGATTAGAATTACATGGAATGTTGTGTTGAAGTTAATCTATGAATTTACCACCGGATCGGAATACGGCCGCAAGTCGAGAAGATTCATTAAGAACTTAGGATCAGAATTTTTCAAAATTGCTTCTTTTAAATAAAAATCTATACAATACGTGTTATGGACATGTGATGTGACGAGATGAAAGTAATGTTGTGAAGAAAGTTTTAAGTATCAATGTTGAAGGCTTTAGGAATAAGGGAAGACTGAAGAAAAGATGGATGGATTGCGTAAAGCATGATATGGATAGGGAAGTGAACGCAGAGATGGCATCTGATAGGATTGTGTGGAAGAAAAGGACATATTGCGTCGACCCCAAGTTATTCGGATGGACGTAATATAAGAGCAGAGTAGGTAATAATTATGAATACATATAGTAAGCATTAGCTTTAATGTGGACACCATTTGGATCAGGGTATATAGCTTTTTATTTCAAAATATATTACAAAATATATCTATTATAAGATATATTTTTAGTATGATCATAGACAGCGTGTATGAAGAGAATTATAAATGTTGAGGAAGCGAGTGAAGTATGCAAGGATAGAGTTCTCTGGCACTCTGTTCTCTCTGCCTATCCTGCAAGGGATATGGCGTGATGATATGTATGTATATTTTCAGTTTTGTTCATAATTATCTGGACTATATGCTACAAACAGGATCCGATAACGAGTTAAGAAGAGAGAGAAGCACTATCGCATCGATCTCCACGGAGAATAGTTCCCTCTACGTTCTAGAAATGATTGTTTTGAGTCTGATTTTAATTTTTTTTTTTTTATAAAGTCTACCGCAATTCAAGGTTTTACTTTTTATTACATGTGTTATCATTGCCTGAATATTTCGTTTAATTATAAATTTACTGAATTAAATAAATTATTCTCCTGTTCTTATCCTAATTACTTGGGGTCAACGCAATATGTAATCGTACATATTGTAAAAGTTATTGACAATAATTTTATGAGCGACCGCCTGTCTGACGTCAAGCCTCTTTGGGAATGTAAACGCTGATCAAACAACATCAGATGAAGTTAGCCCTGGTCAATATAAAACTCTTAATCGTCTTTATTTTTTTAGAGAAGGAAACCTCGTAACAAAACCATATACCAACAGGTCAATTACCCTCCCATTATGGAGGAGGCTCGAGCCCAACAGTGGGACATATATGATCTGAGATGATGATGATGAATCGTCTTTTACGACATACACGAGCAAATTAAGTGTATACATGAAGTATTAAATGTCATAGTTTAAAAACTAGCTAACATTATGAAACGATGACAAAATCAAAAAATTAAATAGACCAAGAATTTGTTAAGAGCGTTCGACTTCTGTGTTAGATATGTATCAGTACATTATTATGTAACTGCAATACTTGATATCTGTAATAATGTTATATCATTATAACGCTCAACTGTTTGTTTGTACGTCTATACTTACAAATATTAATTAAATTTTGAATTAGTTATATTAAAAAAAAATAGACACCATCACCCCCTTATCTTACACGTGGGTGATCGTAAGACGACTAAGAGGCCGTTCATAAATTACGTAAGGAATTTTGAAGAATGATTTGGCCCCTCCCTCCTACTGTAAGACATCATAAGATTGCAACTACTTCCCACTGAATTTAATAAGATTTTTTGTAAGAAAGGGCCGATTGACCAAATATAACTCCGTTTATTCTGAAGATATATTTTATTACAATCTTCTTACTACAAGTAGGTATCATAAACTCACTTCAATAACATTAATCTTATTAATCTATCACAGTTTTGACTAAAATTAGTAATTTTCAATTTAATATCTTACGTAATGTTTACTAACCCCTCCCCTGCCTATAGTAAGAAGTTATAATATTCAGTCAACACCTCTCCTAAACGTCTTACATAATTTATGAATGGCCCCTAAATGATAAAATATACATATAACCATTCTTAAGGACGGTTGACTTCGGACAGGCAGCCGTCTCGGCTATGAAGTGTACCTTTTACATCGACCCTCAAGTAATTATGATAAAAACAGGATAATGATGATAATATTGCACAAATGGCGTAGTGGTTAATATATCGACCTGCCGTGCTAAGTGTCACGGGTTAGATTTTTACACAGTATAATACTTTATACGCAAATTGTTATTCTGAATCCTATTATAATTTGTGTCAGGGTATTATATGTTATCCGTGTGATTATCATCATTCTCCTACTCAAACCCAATACAATATGTACTCTTCTTTCATAGTACATATTGTAAAAGTTATTGGCAATCGTTTTATGACCGGCCGCCTGCCAGACGTCAACCCTCCTTGGGAATGTAATTGTTAACTAAACGGGATCAGATGGAGTTGGCCCAGGTCGTTATAAAGCTCTTAGTCGTCTTTTACGACATCCACGAACAAAGTAAGGGTTGGTAGTATTCGTAGCCGCTACCACACAGCATGTTATGCGTGTGGTGATAGAGTAAAAATACATTAAACCAACCCCTTTCTAACCCTGTGGGTAATCGTAACGGATCACTAAGGGATACAAGTAGATAATATTAATACAAAGGAAAACTCGATATTAAAACCCATACTAACCCGTCTCACCAGCGTGGTACAGTCAATTCCCTTCTCACTACGGAAGAAACTCGAGCCCAGCAGTGGGTTATGAAGCCAAGTATACGAATTATACATACATACATATCATCACGCCCTATCAGACGTAGGCAGAGAGAACAGAGTGCTAGAGAACTCTATCCTTGCATACTTCACTCGCTTTCTCAACATTCATAATTCTCTTCATACACGCTCGCGGTTTGGGAGATTCTTGACTCCACCTTCCTTCAGTACGTGACCAATCTGGTCTAGGTAGGTGAGTCTCGGTCTCCCCTGGTACCTACATCCTTTCCAGACCTTCTTCTTAACCAGACGTTCGTTCGGCATTTTTTCCACATGTCCGAACCATCGGAGCGTTCCCTTTCGCATCTTTACACCAATACTCTATTTCATACCTACTCGCTCTCTTACGTCGTCGTTGCGAACGCGATCGGTCAGCCTAACTCCACAGAATTATATGTTTGTAAAATTCCTTGCAGACTAGGTGGTCCAGCGACTTGAGGTGTCGGGAATAGAATGTCAATAGACGATCTCGCCGGCACCACGTAAAAGCGTGGAAAGGACCACTGTGGTTTTAGTGGGTATTTCGGTCGAGAAGTAATCTAGTCTGTCATCGGCAGAAGATAGTGCGTAGATGTATTTCCACAGCGTGAGCAAAAAAAAATAGGTGGTTTGACGACATTTTAAGAGTCACAGGAAACCGTTAGATGAAGCCGCAGCACCGTTCTGATTGGCATACTCATAGGGAGATCTATGCCCAACAGTGGGCATGTACGGGCTGATGGATGGATGGATGAAAGTGCCTCGCTATATATTAGTTTATTTGTGCAAATCGACCGACGTATATACAAGTTAATTTATTAATACATTGTATTTATTGCGTAAGAACAATGCTGAAATCTGTAATTAATATTACATCATTGTCGCTGTCAGTTTGTTTGCCATTATTATTTATATATATTTATATTTAGGTCTACTGTAATTATGTATCAAGTCAATATATAATATTTAACTCAAGGGTAAATTTATCGGTGGGGATTAGTCCGCCACCTACACTATATGCCGCGGATAGTACAGCTTTGATATGCCAAGAACAGCTAGTGAAAAAAGTGGGCAAGATGGTTGCGACAGCCGTCCTGTTTGCAAACGTTTGACATTATTCCTATTGGAGAAGACGATCTCTAACAAGTAGTAAGTGTAGGTCGAAAGGCTGATGAATGGATGAATGGAGTCATCAGCTTGTCGATACTATTGGATATATGACTAGAAGGATAATGTTTATTTTTTCGCCTCGCCTACCAAACGAGCGGGTCGTCGTATTATGGACATCCAGAAGCAATTGAATTATATTCTTACTCCGTCACCACAAAGAAAAATTAACTATTAAATTATTTCAATTAAATAAATAACTTTTATTTTAACTTAATTATTAAATTAAATGAATTCCTTAAAATTTTACTTAATTTAATAATTAATTCAATTAAATTAATGATTAAATTAATATCGACAAATCCGCGGGCATAGTTAGTATACAATAAAGATTTCCGATAAAAATATATTTCATAACATTTAAAGTAGACGCCTAATATCGTCTAACGAATTCGGGGTCATAACAGATAAATGCGTCGTGTGATGACGAATTAACATTACAATGTGTTGCCACCCCTTCCTTTCTCTCATAACTGTCGCAACACTTGGGACATAAACGGATAGACGCGAAATAAAATGTTATGACAACCTGTCTTGCTAGTGTCGACTGTCATAAATATTTTATATGTAATGACAGAGCAAGTATACAAGACGTTACCACCCATTCCCTTCAACAGGACAAGGGATGTAGACTTTTGGCGGGAATATGAAAGTGTTATGTGATAGTCTTGTATTAAATTCAATATCTTAAGTATTTTGACGTGTTATAAAACATAAATAATGATTTAATTATATTGATATTTATATATGGGTATAAGATGGAGATGATATCGGTGCAAGAGAAGGAAAACTCTATCTATTATTATTATTCTCATCCTCTTGTTCCAATTACTTGGGGTCCACGCAATATGTAAGAGTACATATTGCAAAAGTTATTGGTAATAGTTTTATGACCGACCACCTGCCTGATCCTACTTGGGAATGTAATTATTGACCAAAGCGCATCAGGTAAAGTAGACCCAGGTCTATATAAAGCTCTTAGTCGTCTTTTACGACATCCACGAGCAAAGTAAGGGTTGGTAGTACCTATTCGTAGCCGCTACCACACAGCACAAGGAAAATATTATCTATGTAAGCTGAAATAAGAATGATGATGTAGAATTCTGTTCATCTATAAGCTCGTTGACGTCTGAACATGGTCTTCACCATAGGGAAGGTAATACGAGTCTTCACGCCTGGCGTATCGGCGATAGCAGTTTATTAATTTTGAAGATCGCTCCGAACCCCTTCTAATGCTTCCTTATTTGCCTCTTACTTGCTTGTGAGTTGCAAATTATCGGCTGAGGAATCACCAGTAGATTGAGCAGCAGAATTATATTGGGCAAATATGTATAATATGAAACAAAACAATTTTAACGGATTTTATCCTCTTTTTTTATTTGTTTTAATTTTTTCCAACGTTCATGGTCACGAGAGGACAGTCCTTGCGTAATTATGACTGCTAAAAAGTGTAAAACTGAACCCTTGAAACATTAGAAATAATAATAATAATACTTTTAAACACATTTTAAATATATGCTCACAAAATTTCATATAAAACATTTAGAGTTCTCTAGTTCCTAGGGCTAGTTATATTTATATTATATTTTAAAATCATGACTAAATACTATTACCATCTTATGATGAGGGATATGTTAAAAAATGGACGTCCATGTATATATTCTTATCAATATTTCATTAGTATATATTATTTCAAGATAAGCCATATTTGAATTGTTCGTTGCATTACCGGCTTGTAAACAGGGAAGCGCAACGTAGATCGATATGGCGGGGTAAACACGGCGGTTGCCATAGCGACGCGCCGGGAGATCCCTCACTTCCGCCCCCTTCGAGCAGTTACCCCAGCCCCTTAGAGTCTCCCCACGCCCGACGCTGTCCGCACCACGCTTTGTGTTCACAGCAGGCAAGCCACAGAAAGTTAAATTAGGTATGTCCTTAAATTAATGGTTATTTCAATGCAAATCTGGTGTCTCAAACGAGACTTGATGTTAAAGACTGCTGAAGACAGTTATATATTATAAGATAAGAGGCGCTCTTAATTGATAATAAAGTATAGCATATTACACAACTAAAAACAGCCACATTATGCATACGAGTAATCGATACAGATTTCGTCATCAATTTTCAATACCATAGAACTAATACTTATTTCCAACACAAAAAATATCCTATATCATTCCCTGTACCCCCTGATAACGTGTTTACGAAATGTAATTAGTTGACAATTCGTGTTTATTAGATGGGATTCGATTAATTTTAATGAATTTAACGACAGACAACATTTGTGAAGTTGTATAACTGACACATGATTGCAAGTTATTAAAAACGTTCAAAGAAACAAATATATCTTGATTTGTGAAATGCTAAATTATTATTTTAATAACAGTTGGCTTGAGAAAGAAAACCATTGGGAGTCATCTTGAATGTAGTTGCAGAGATAACTGATCAACAAATTCAGGAAACGAATTTAAATCATTAATCGAATTTATATATTTACCAATCTATGGTCGACTCTTGGACTTTGAAGAAATAGTATCAGAATCGCAATGCTATTTATATTACATACATACATATCATCACGCCATATCCCTTGCAGGGTAGGCAGAGAGAACCAGAGTGCCAGAGAACTCTATCTCTGCATACTTCACTCGCTTCCTCAACATTCATAATTCTCTTCATACACGCTCGCCGGTTTCGGAGACTCTTGACTCCACCTTCCTTCAGTACATGACCGATCTGGTCTAGGTAGGTTAGTCTCGGTCTCCCCCGGTACCTACATCCTTCCACTTTCGCATTGCATATCTTCAAAATATATATAAATAAAGTAATTAATTAATAACTCCACCTTCCTTCAGTACCTAGCCTACCCTATTTATATTAGTTGGTATTAATAAGCTTTCCAAAATGCTGATGCCTATATTATAATGGTCCTGGTGAAATTTCGGATGGTTTTAGTGACTTCTACAGACAAGTGATGGTGACACATTGTATTCTTAACTGTCTGTCACGAAACGAGGAATGGCGACGAACTATTAATATTATGTTTGTGTAACAACAATTTGGTATTTCATTTTGGTTTGCTGGTGTTCGAAATTTTTCTACAAAACTACTTGACCGTATATTTGCAGTTAGAAACTAAATTTTTCAATAATACCTAAATGTTTAGATTTTTTTTATATTTTATCACTAATGGCTGCTTTGCTAGTAAAATATCGCCGAAAACTGCATTCAATTCCATACAGTAAGTAATTTTTGCGTAGTACGTTATACAAACATACAGAGAGATGAAATTTCTAAAAAATATTGTTTTGTCTTCTCTTGCTTCTAATAAATACCCCCTAAATTAATTTTGTTTTTCAAATATCTATAACGTATAGAATGCCTGCTAAAATTTTATTATATGTATAGATTTTTTGCGCCTCACGGCAGCTGCCAATGATATTTTTATTTGTGTTTATATTCGCGTGGAGCGTGATCATATCTGTTCAGTGAGCTAGTCATTTGTATAATTTTGAACGTTACGGTAATCAACACATACGTCATACCCCCCAAAGCAACAACAGCAAACTAATAATGAAACATATTATTTTTTTATATACCAGCTGTACATCGTAAAAACTGAAAACACCATATGTGTTTTAATAACGACTTTGAAGCATTCATTGTTGTACGTTTAACAGGCCGTTCAACTCAGTTGTTATACTGTTAAATATTTACTGTGGCTTTGACGACGCATTCTGTAATGTTCCAATTGTCGGTGATCAAAACATAACATGAATGTATACAAAAATATTGATATAAAAACATTTTTTGGATGGATTTGATGGATTCTATCATGTTTTCATTTTCATATGTTTTTCGGAATAAATAATCACGGTAGAAATAATAGGAATAATATATTTAATATTCAAGATGGTATTGTTTTTAAAGTCTATTACTATTTTCAGTTATCAAAATGTGATTTCCAAACTCATATTCAAATGCTTTTGCTTTTCCGTATGGTGACGGAGTAAGAAAACTATTCACCACCCCATATCTTACCCGTGGGTGATCGTACGAGACGACTAAGGGATATAAAAAACGCTTGTAACATCTATGCGAGAGAAGGCAAACTCGAAACAAAACCCTATACCAACACGTCTGACCAGCGTGGTATAGTTGTTTAATTTCCCTCCCATTATGGAGGAGGCCCGAGCCCAAAGTGGGACATTTATGGGCTGTGATTATGATGATTCAAATACTTGTAAAAGCCTTAGTTCTATTATATCACCTTGTTTTAAAAACAAATAAATTAAGGTATTGAATCCGGTAAATTACTATTATATATTTATTTGACATATATTTATGTAATTTCATGGAGTTTATAATACTTTTTCATTGATACGATAAAACAATTTTTATGATTATGAAAATTTATTAACTAAAAGTTTAATTATAATTTATCCAAATTACTGAAATTTAGCATTTAATATGCTTGATTATTTATAAAAACCCAATTACGGAGCGAAAAATGATTGTCACAAGTGGGATTCGAATCCACACCTATTGGAAATCGGTTCCAATCGTGATGCCATTTACACCACCGTGAACTACTGTAGGATATTCAATTCTCGCATCGTATATTTTCGCCTTTAAGGAGACGTGTGCCATCTACCCGACATTATTTACAAATTGTACATACTTAATACTTAATTCCTTCCCAACTTCCCAAAATCCCACTTGTGACAATAATTTTTCGCTCGTAATCGGGTTTTTATATATAATTTATCCTGTTCGTTTAAGGAAAAACAAATCTCATTCTATATATGAATTTGCAGCTATAGTAATAGTAACTGATTCATACATAGAATAATAAATAAATCAAAAAATAATGAAAAAAAATATAATAAAATTTTGATTGCGTATTTACCGAACAGAATATAGATGCGTCAGTGAATTTTAAATTGTTTATTACGGAGTGACGGCCGATTATTTAAGCTGAGATAATTAACCTTTTGTAAAGCATCGACATTCAGACAAAATGGTGTGATAATGCTTATTTACCATTAAAATAGCACAAACAGGCTTACAAAGGTTATATTAAAGTAAATATTATAAATTTTGTTAAATAAAGTAACATCAACCATTACCGCAAGACAAATAATAAAATAACCTAACAAATAAAATAACTAGATACAGTTTCATATTTCGAGTTTGATGCTGATTCCGTAGAAAATTCTCGAAAATTTTGGGCTTTCTGCATAAAGTTTGACGTTCAAACCTTATAGGCTGATTTTGGATTCGAAATTACGACATGAATATGAATGCAGTCCTTATTCCATTAGCGAATAAGTAAAGTATTTTAGTATTCATTTTATAAATTAAAACTTTTTCAAAGAGTCGCTGTGTGTTGATAGCTACGAATGGTCATTGCTCGTTAGAGACTAAGAACTTTACTTAAGCCTGGGCTAACTCCATCGGATGGCTTTTGGTCTACAATTACATTCCTAAGGAATGTTGACATCAGATAAATCTATTGTCAATACGAAAGAAGAAGAATACATATTGTATCGACCCCAATAGGAATAAGTACAGGATCAGGATTTTTTTCTTGAGAAATAGCTATTTACATAAATCAGAGCAATTTTTATTTAACAAATATTGTATACTTACAAGCAGCAAATCCAGTCAATAATTTCATACAACCAAATTATATATATGTAATTGTTTTTGACGTACTTACCTGTAAAAGAAAACAAAATATTGTACAACAATTGAAGATTAAAGCTCAATAATTAACATGCCATTTTAATGAATTTAACAAGAAAATTTACGTGTAAAAAGTATTACCTTGTGGAACAGAAAAAAATGTTCTTTACATAAACTGACCACTTTGTAGGAAATGGAATAAAATATTTAAATGGTATCAGTTAACGAAAATCTGTATATTTAGGAAATGCGTTAGCCACATAACTCTTAAAATTCCATAAACGAATATGATTAATAAAATAAATACGAACAATGGAGAAATTATATCAAAATTTAAACAAAACGTTGGGATACTTATTAACCCTTGCGAAAGCTTTGTTCAACCCTTCCATAAGGGCTTTTGTTTCCATTATACTTTGCAATTTACAATCTAATGGACCCCCACCAATAAAATTTTTGCAATTCAACAAGTCATTAATAATTATAAAGTATTTTGTAATTGACTATACGTAATATGAGAAAGGACAGCATAGAAACAATTACCATGGTATAATAGCTTCTGTTATTTATGGGGATATTATACACAATAAAATAGAATGAGAATTTATGGATTTTATAGTAAAACCCGATTACGAAGCGAAAAATGATGTCACAAGCGGGATTCGAACCCGCGCCTATTGGGATTCCGGCCCAATCGTGTGAATCCCAATAGGCGCGAGTTCGAATCCCGCTTGTGACATCATTTTTCACTTCGTCATCGGGTTTTATAAATGATTAAGCATATTAAATGCTAAATTTCAATCATTTCGAATTTATGGTATATAATTTTTGTATGGCTACGAATACTACCACTCCTTACTTTGCTCCTGGATGTCGTAAAAGACAACTAAGAGCATCTCCACTTGATGCCGTTTGATCAACAATTACATTCCCAAGGCGGGTAGACATCAGGCAGGCGGTCGATCATAAAACCAATTACTTTTGTAATATGTACTTGTAGATATTGTGTCGACCCCAAGTAATTGGAACAAAAAGAAGGAGAATTTTGATGGTATATTAATTTTATTTTACTTTCCTGAGGTATCAGATACTTTATTATGGCCACAGAAAGACTAATAAAATATTTGATGTACTCCATTATTATTGACTACTTTTTTAACCCGTAGTGTCATTGAAATTGACTACTGCATTTAAGAGCGGTACAAAACAGCACAGTACAATAAACGGACTAATCTCAGAAATTACTTCTTTGAATTGAAGAAGTTACTTTCGTTATTAGGAAAGACTGATAGCCTCCGGCTGGCCACGGATGTCAAGGAAGCGGTACCAGAGGCCGGTTCATTGGCAATGGGGAGGGGATACGATGGGTTATAGGGCCACGAGCTGTCTGAAAAATATAAAAAAAATGAAGTATAATTATTTCTTTAAAAAGCTTCCGTTATTAGTGCTAAATTTAAAGATGCCTTCGACTCAGTCTCTCTAATCCTTTCTCTGATGTAACAGTCAGCTAGCAAAAGAGTTTATTTAATAATATATATTCTATTTTATCATTCGCTATAAAATTTAAACGTTTACATTCTAAATTCGCAACTGAAAGATAATTGGATAACTCTGTTCAACGTCATGGGATTTCTTATTGTCTTATTTAAGAATTGGATGTACCGTTGAATCGCATTCAGGTAAGTGATTTAAACACATATATAACAGAATTGGTTTACATATGTATCTGATTGTCTGTTTGTGGAAGGAAATAAGATTAAGAAATTGTTTACCTTTTAAATTAAATGTATGTTTTCATATATACCTAAACATATGTTTATAAGGTATTTCTCGAAAAAGAACCTTTTGTTGGATATCATTTATCATAACCGTTTTGAAGTAATATTTTTCGTAAGAAAAGTATTTTTAGAGACTGAAAAGACTAAAGGCGTGAAGAAAATTATAACTTGACAGTAGCAACACTGGCTCGTATAAGTAATGATTGCCAATAAATAAAAAGAAGGATTATAGACAAAAAAAATGTAAAGATTTTTCCTGAATCACCGCGAATGCCTGAGCCTGATATAGCCTTAGCTAAGACTGGTAGCTGAACCGAAGTTAGTACACCACCCACAGCGACGCCGACTTGTTGCCGCAACTACGATTATGTAGGTACGCACTACAATAACTTGTCGGCTAGACCACCGTAAACAAAAAAACGGTTTGTGCGATAATACAAGCAATTTTATGCGCCACACAAAGCAAGTAATAAGGCTATTTCGAAATAATTTTCTATATGGTAATTGAGTAAGAATAAATTTCGTAACCACCTATTTTTCGTAGATATCATAAAAGACGACTGTTGGATATGATGATCAGGGTAGCATATTTTCCTCCAATTTTGGAGAAGATTCAATCCCAGTGGATTCCAATCTTTATCCCAATTACTTGGGTTCGACGTAATATATACTTTTCCTCCATCGTATATATAGCAAAAGTTATTAGCAATAGTTTTATAACCGGCCGGTTGCTTGACGTAAAACCTCCTTGTGAATATAACATACATACATACATATCATCACGCCATATCCCTTACAGGGTAGGCAGAGAGAACAGAGTGCCAGAGAACTCTATTCTTGCATACTTCACTCGCTTCCTCAACATTCATAATTCTCTTCATACACACTCACTGGGAATATAATTGTTGACTAAAAGATATCAAGTGGAATTGGCCCAGATATGAAGCTCTTAATCGTCTTTTACGACATCCACGAACAGAGTAAGGGTTGTTGGTATTCGTAGCTACCAAACCTTGATACATCATCATTCTCCTACTCTTATCCCAATTACTTGGGGTCGATACAATACGTACTCTTCTTTCATAGTGCATATATTGTAAGAGTTATTGGCAATAGTTTTATGACCGGCCGCCTGCCAGACGTCAACCCTCCTTGGGAATGTAATTGTTGACCAAACGGCATCAGATGGAGATGGCCCAGGTCGTTATAAGGCTCTTAGTCGTCTTTGACGACATCCACGAGCAAAGTAAGGGTTGGTAGTATTCGTAGCCGCTACCACACCCTGTTACAGCTTTAGATATTAAAAAAATAAAATGCAATTTCGCTTTATTACTATTCAATGGTTGTTAGGTAAACCGTCATTTGTATAATGTAACACAATTGACATAACATTGTACCCATAGACAATAGTTCACTATTTGTCATACGTTGAATGCAAATCAACAGACCAAGTGTAGTTATAATGCTAATATAATTAATTATCATACGTAATTAAAGTTTACACATATTTACATCAATGGAACGGATGTAAATTAAGTTTTAGGTGGATATGAGAGCCGGACTGACCAATGAGGTCAAGGAATCGGTACCAGTAGTTACATATGGTAAGTTGACGCCGCCAATCCGATTGGGTTGGCGGAAGGGCAATGAACATAGCCTACCACAAAAAAAGGTAGATGTGAGAGGGTAATAGAAGGTCATCAATCTCATTTAGCTTTTCGTTGTCCATTGCTGGACGTAGCTTCTTCTCATAAAATGCCATATGCGACGATCCTTCTGTGGGCTTCCTGCCATAAGCAACATGATTAGCAAGAAGGTTAGCGATCGCAGTAAGGGTTTACACGTTTCCCAGGAGAGAGATGCTGCGGCGGCACAGAGTCCTCTCCTTTCGGCTGGTGCAGGTATTGTCGGGGCACGGATGCTTCGGCTTCAGGATGTCACGAGTGTGGCGCGCCAGTAGATGATGCGCGTCACACTCTGGAGGTATGCCCCGCCTGGGGGCCCCAGCGCCACGTCCTGACGTCGGTCGTTGGAGGAGACCTGTCGCTGTCGACCATCATCTCAAAGATGCTCGACAGCGACAGGTGCTGGGAGTCGATGGCCTCCTTCTGTGAGGCCGTTATGGAGAGAAAGGAGGCTGCGGAGCGGGAACGCGAGAGGCTTGCGCCCGCTGAATCGCTCCGCCGCCGGCGGATGGGTAGGGGGAGGCGCCGTTATGCGCATCTCCTCCCACCGGCTTGAGGACCGACTGGGCGTAGTCAGAAGGCCAAGCGTTGGAACGTCGGGGATCGAATGTTAGTAGACGATCTCTCCGGCGTCCCGTAAAAGCGCGGAAGGGGGCCGCTGTGGTTTTAGTTGGTATTCCGGTTGGACTAGCCGGCCGGCGAGTCCCACACTCCCTCCCGTCACGACATCGGCGGGAAGGGGTTAGCGCGTAAATGCGTTACCGCAGCGTAAAAAAAAAAAAAAGCATGCTTCCGCTTGTACCTGCAAACGGTCGCGTATAGGGAGTGGACTCCGTCCTGCCACCATTGCAGTAGTGACGAGGACACGGCGCAACATACGCTCGAGGTATGTTCGAGCTGGGACTTGCAGCGCCGTGACCTCGTCGCTGTTATCGGTGCCGACCTGACGCTGCCGGCTGTCGCGAAAGCGATGGTCGACAGCTGACGCTGTCGACCATCGCTGGGAACGGACGCGGACGCCGTCTTCTGCGAGGCTGTCATCTCGCGGAAGGAGGCGGCGGAACGAGTCCGGGAGGATTCCCGTGACCCGAGCGGCCGGGGCGGCGCAGGCGCGAATGTCTGCGCCTGATGCCGCCCTAACCGAGGCTTCGGATGATCGGACCGGGGAATTGTCCGGTCACCCGACGTGAGGCCACCGCGTGAGGGCGGCGAAAGCTGTCGGGGCGTCGACACGAGAGTAACCCGTAAGGGTAAACCGCCGGGCGGGCCACCGAAGACAAAGATCGGGTACCGGTGGCCCGCTCGCACGGCGAAGAGAGGTGTTTGCAGGGTGGGTCCATGGGGTTGCGCCGTTTGTTGCCGCCTCTTCCGTCGCTCCGGGCCGATTTGCCGGGGCGCGACCAAATTCATGGTCCCACATTGCGAAAAAAAAAATGGAAAGAGCTGCCGAGATGGGCATCTCTCCTACTGACAACAAAAAGATCGAAGGACATCACTGTGTTAGAGAAAAATATAATATATTCTGTGAAAAACCAAAATAAAATTGGATAAATATATAATTAATGGTTTTTTTTTTCACAAATTATATAAAAAAAATTAAAGACTTTTTCTGGTTGATGGCTAAAAAAATGAATATAACCGATCAAAGACTTCTGAAGTAGGCACAGGGAAAAACATTTGAAATAAAAGAACAATATTGTTTTTTTTTTCACATTAAGTGTCTACTTGAACTTGGAAGTCAGTTCCGAATATATGTGTACAAGCGTTGTTCTGTTTACTTTTTTCGCGATTTAAATATTTCCTTTAAAATATGAAAAATTATTCAGGGATTTATTACTATATGTATTTGTGACTATTCTACGTACGGTATATTAATCATTTAAATAGCTGTTAAAATTAAAATGAAGGTTTACTTTCAAGTGCCCAGGACTGGCATATCTTCATCTTGAATCTCATATTATGCCTTATGGTTCATGCATTGCTCACTTACATTCTGAACATAAAATAGATAGACAAGCTAACTGTTTTGAAGTGTTTTTTTTACCAACCTCTCTTCAAATTGAACACACACTTCAGTGCTTTTTTCTACATCCCATCAAAGGAATCCCGACAGTAGTTTTAGTCCTTAAATTTTTTGTCATATTTAATATATTTTTAGTTCAATATAAAAAGGTTTCCTGTTGGTAAACAAAAATATTTGTCATGAAGTGGCAATGTTATTTTGAATCTCTTTATTTAGTCCACATTATGTTCTATTATTGGTCACATGCTATTATAATAGAGTAATAAAGGAATACCTATGTAGTATTTTCTTCTTGCTCTTAGTGGCAAATGAACAGCTTTGTGGCAAGCAGCTCACTTAGTGGTAAATGTTACTACCGCCCATGGACCTTTGCAGTACGAGGTTTACAACTAGGCCGCTAACTGTCAATGAAAATAACAAACTGAAAACCCAGAAATTTGGGCTTCCGGCTCTCACTAAAAAAAGCACAGCAACACACAGCTCAAGCGTCGATTTTCTGCGAGTGTGTACCTGAGAGTGTACTACCTCCGACGGACCGGCCCGTGATTTTAGACAAGAAACTTTCAACAGTCTCGTCCTACCACTATAGTGTCACACTTAATTTCCTTTCCCAAGGGTTGAATATAAAGATTGTTCGTCCGGTGACGGAATAATTGAATTACCTTCTATTTTGCCCGTAAGTATCGTAATAGGTGATTAAGAAATACAATATGCATATAATGTCTATGCAAGAGAAGGAAAACATGAAATAATACCCTATTTTCCGTGTGGTGATGGAGTAAGAATACACCACCACCCCCTATCTTAGCCATGGGTGATCGTACAAGAAAACTAAGGCATATAAAACGCAAATAATGTATAGATATGCGAGAGAAGAAAACCTCGAGATAAAATCCTATACCAACACGTCTGACCAGCGTGGTATAGTAGCATAATTACCCTCCCATTAAAGAAGAGGCTCGAGCTCAGCAGTGGGGCTTATATGAGCTGAGATGATAATGATGATATAACCGCTTGATCATCGTAATATACAGATCGCTCCTATTGTGGCTTCGCTTCAGTTCAGCAGTGGCTTGTATATGAGCTGAGATGATTAAAAGGCGATACTAATAGATAGAATAGACTAAAAAAGGCAGCAATATAGCAATGCACCTGGTACGGTAGATATGCATGAGCCGTTGTTACCACTTATCAATATGTGAGGTGCTTGCTTGTCTTGCCTACAAATAATATACACCGACCAATTGAGAATAACCCATTTTTTGTCGCTTTATTTATACATAATAACATCCGGAATATTCGGCTTTAATGTACTCAGAGCAGGGACATAATATTTGCAAAAATGTTTTCTGTGTTACAAAGGTATTTTTATAACACAGCCTTTGATAAAACCACGGCTAAATTTGTTTATTCGCCGCAAAAATCATTGCTTCATTTTTAATATCACAAAAGAAAATTGAGTTAAAATATAAATTAAGACAACGTTGGTGAACGAAAATCTCATTTGCTTCGTAGCAACTGTACAATGTTTTTTTTTAATTCACAATTTTGGCGTGAAGCAACTGACAGGATTATAGAGTAAATAGTGATAGATATAACGGAATAAATCCATCAGCCTATATCATCAGTCCATTGTGGAATATAGATCGTCATATAAAGCGGGATAACGCTATAATTGCCACGATAGGCAGTTTAGAGATCACAATTGGTGTTGTATTTTTGCCAAAGGGCCGTTGTTGCCGATTATGAAAAAGCTATTTGAGGCTAAAACCTGGATTGACATTACTTATAAACTCCAATTAATTCACTACATATTACGTGACATTGGCACCTACATGGCTCAATTTATTTATATTATGTCTACAGACTATAAAAAAATTAACGTTCTTTATTTTTTGTCATTATAATTATCACTATGTGTAGAAAATATTACATTTATTTCGTGAAACATGAAGTAACAGCTAATTTTATTAAAAGACAAATGCAGGACACAAATAATTACTAGTGGAAAACAAAAATCAAGCTCAACAATTTCAACTTTGGAATTCGAAAACTGTTAAAATTCGAATTTTAAATGTTTTTAAAACCAAACATCGCGGCGTCCGTCGTTCGCAGCAACCGAAGCGTTGCCGCGGTTTTCTATGACGCGCCCAACGTGACCGCATCCACGCCGCCCCGAAAAGAGAATTAAATATTTAAATTATACAATGAAATCGCTTAACGAATTCCGAACGAAAATATTTAATTCTACGTTGTATTGTTAAAATTTAAATATTAATTCTTTTTAGTTATAAAAAAAAATATATGTGTATACAATACAATTTATTACCTCTTTTATTATCCTTGGGTGATAGTGGCCAGAAGACACTAAGGGACGCAAGCAGACAGCATCACTCGAGACAAGTAAAACTCGAAATAAATCCTAATACCACGAGGTTAATTCTCATCCTAATCTGGTTGAGACTCGAACTTAGCGATGGGACGTATACACATAATTCCTCTTTACAGCTAATACACAATCCAATGTTCTGCCTACTTTGCAATATGAGGGGAATTGCTTTACTATTATAAACACGCTGGCCAGTACGGTATTTTGTTTTATATAAAATTTCCTTGTTTCTTACGTCCCTTGGTCGTCTTATACAACAATGTATTCTTAAGCCCCTTACTATATCGACCGATTAAATACCAATTATATTAAGCCACTAAAATTATATATATTTATATGATAATTGGAAGAAATTTATATTCTTTTATAAATTATATATTTCTATTATTTCAAACTTCTCATATATAAATTCTAAATAATTCTCCTTAGACACTAAACAATAAGATCGATATTGGCAAACCGGTATTATATAACTAAACAAGCATCCGTTCGAACGGAACAATTCGAATTTCGAATTTCCAGAATTATTTGAAACGTTTCTCCTGTTGACAAAAGCGCCGTCTGCCTTCATATGCTGTAGTGTACTTTAAAGTTGAGATACGGGAAACCGAAACCTATTGTGTGACGAATAGAATTGATATTCCTCAAAATTATTTATCGAGAACGTTTAATTAAGAAATGGTATAACCCTCAGTTGTATTTGAGTCTAGATGATAGTTTCAAGAACAATGATGATATTTTTCATTTAATACATATATAGTATGTATCTATTGGGTGAAACATTTTGAAGTAAGAATTGTATGTGATGTGTGTGTTTGACGGACTATTTATTAATAATTACAATATACCACCAAATCGTCCACCTTCGCGACTATCGTATCTCTGGCGAAGATATAAGAAAATAAACTTGAAATTCAGCCCCTTTATAATTCCTTTGACCTGTTTTTTTTTTATAAAATTAACTTCTATCCATTGTGGAGAAAGCTTATATCCAAAAATAGAGAGGATTAAAATTGTAAATAAAACGAAACAATAATCGTACTAATCTTTGACGGAGATTTTTAATCTATTTTTTTACTTCTAATAAATTGCTATTCATAACTAATAAAAGATTAAGTAATTTATTAAAAATAAAACAGCCGAATGTCCAAATCGTGTCTTAAGGTAGCGTCCTGGTTGCCGGGCGGGCCACCGAAGACAAAGATCGGGTACCGGTGGCCCGCTCGCACGGCGAAGAGAGGTGCTTGGAGGGTGGGTAAATTACATTTGTAAAATTAATTTTATTTCAAATTAATACACACGAATACATTTTGAGGCCAAGCTATGTACTCGTATTAAAGGTGCGGAATTAATCCCGGCCAATATCCGTAAATTAGGAACACATTCCCAAATATATCCGGTGTTTTAAGTTAAAATAGTTTATATATTTGATTGAGGAAGCGAGTGAAGTATGCAGGCACTCTGTTCTCTCTGCCTACCCTGCAAGGGATATGGCGTGATGTATGTATGTATGTGTAATTGACTGAATAGATATATGTACAAGTCATCCAAGCAGCTGTCGTGTGTTATAGATGCCATCACCGCACTGAACAATTTTATGCGATTTTTAAATTATTGAGATTCGCATAATAAATAAATATTTTTAAATTAAATTAATAAATATTTATTTTCAATTATTTAAAAAATAAATATTTTTAATTTTTCGCATAAAAAAATAATATTTTGTCCTTTATGATTGTTGAGGAAGCGAGTGAAGTATGCAAGGATAGAGTTCTCTGGCACTCCGTTCTCTCTACCTACCCTGCAAGGGATATGGCGTGATGATATGTATGTATGTATAAAAAATAAAAATACGTCAAATTCCATTTAGGCATCGAAAGGTTGAATCGCTGAAGTTCATTAGTCTAAAGCTACGCTGATGGACTTTTGACTGTTCGTATTTGTAAACCACTCGAAAGGGGTCACAGGAAAATATTGCTTCATTTTTTTTGACAAATATATTTTTATATTTCTATACGAGTATACCTATTCAGTGTTTCGGAAATGGTACCAATGATTTTCTTGAAATTTAGTACGCCTGGGTTTCCGGGGCGAGAAATCGATCGCGAGCTTTTATTTATAGAAAATATCATTTGATCAGTGTTTTCAATCAATTAAAAAATATTTTTAACTATTATATTATATTTTCACTATATTACCCGTGGGTGATCGTAAGAGACGACTAAGGGATATAAAACGCATATAACATCTATGCGAGAGAAGAAAAACTTGAAACAAAACTCTATACCAACACGTCTAACCAGCGTGGTATAATAGTTCAATTACCCTACCATTATGGAGGAGGCTCGAGACCAACAGTAGGACATATTGTAAGCTGAGATGATGATGATGAATAATGGATAAGATTTTAGTTTATGTTAGAAATTAAAAATGTCGCATTATTGAATAAAATCTTATGTCATGAGAGACTTACAACAATACACCAAGACAATCATTTGTAGATCTCACAAACTATTGTCTTGCCTCAGGATCGAACCCACATATTCGACACAAGAAACACTATCTCGTCACCTGTAGATACAGAAAGGCAATCACTGTCACGGCTTTGGCTGAGGTATTAACACCAGACTTCTAATACACCTACAAACAATATTAGGGTTGGTACTAGTATTTCGAGAGACC